>OY728123.1:1132488680-1133688680 GCA_963277665.1 Viscum album | reverse complement strand
AGGTTCCAAATTCTCTAAATTTCAGGATCCAAATTCTCTGAAATTAGGGTTCTAAATTATATGAAATTTCGACTCCAAATAACTTATAATTCAAACTCTAAATTTCTCAGAATTCAGATTCTCAATTCACCCAAATCTAGACACTATTTTGAATTTAGATTCCAAATTCTTTTTGAAACAGAATCTGAGTGTCCCTATCTTATAGAATCCGAATGTTTACTTGGTTAGATTCTGATTTATGTTTTTATCTTTAGACTCTGAAAACAATATTTGGTTAATCATATACATTGTCTTTACTGTTGTTATGAAATGAGGTTGTATAATCTATTTATAACTTATAGTTGTTTTAGTGATACGTATATAGTTACCACTGAGATTCATGTAAAAATATGATCGTCGGAGGAGGGAGCTGATCATTGGAGATGTGCCTATAAATAAGAGCTCATTTGAATGAGCTCAAAAACAGTTCAATGACTCTAGAGATTACATGCTGCTGATGTGATTTCTAGAGAGAGACACTCTCATCCCTTGTGCAGATCCGAACAACTTGTTCAGAATGCTTCATGTGACTCCAATTGTTGTTGTGTACAATTGGGGGCTTCTGAGGATAAAAAGACAGAGGTACTGACAACCTTAATGTTTGAGGACTTCCACGGATAGAAAGATAGAGGTGTTGACTTCCTTAAAGTTAGAGGGCTTACAGGGATAAAAAGATAGATTATGATGTTCCTATTGAGGGCATACCCTAGTGTGGGTAAGATAGAATTTATTGATTGTAAAAATTTAGGGACCTTTATCCAAGGTTATTGGATAACCTACTCTTTTGGTTAAAAAATATCATACTTCTTACTTGTTTTCTTCATGTGTATTTCCACTTTATTTTGATAATGGATGAAAGTATAACCTTCTTAAACTTTATTATAATTTTATATCTTATAACAACTATGATTTTATACGCTTGAATGTATAATATTTTCCTTGTCAACTTTTCTTATGTTTCATTTATTGAACAATATTTTTGAAACATAGAAAGTTTGTTTAGTAGAACTAAAAGAGGTCTTTTGAATTTACCTTTTTTAACAAAGTTAAACATATTTTTTCTTAAGGAAAAAAATGATACTTTTTAAACATATAATTCTGGAACCCCCTCTAGAAATTGAGAATCTATATCATTATTTTGATCGTACACTTGTAAACATACTTCCTCTAATTGGTATTGGAAAAATACATGGGACCCAAAACTCAAGAATATAAAAGAGGTTTACCTAGGATGATTAATGGTGTCATGATCTATGTTGGGTTTCCATCCAACCAGGTGCTCACCCATTCTTCGGAAAGTCCTAATGGGCGTTCCCTATCCACATGGGTTGGAACAAGTGCCCAGTATCATATGTATTGGATGGTATCAATTTACCCAAATTAATAAACATAAAACAACCAAAAAAATTCATAAAACGAATCTAAAAAATTCAAACCATACAATCCTTCAACAATATTCAAATTTGAGTTACAATATTTTAACAAAACCCCAAATGACTTGAACAAGACGATAAACCCAATAATATCACCAATCTCACCACATGATGAGAAGGAATCACCCTCAAGCCATCACCACCAACACTACATGTGGAGAACCTCTAACAACCTGAACCACCATCTCCAAAAGTCATTCCCTTACCTATATCAAATAGCACCAAGTATGCTCAGAACCAAGGGTGTAAGAAGGGTCTGGTGTATTGTCCAATATGATGCCCCCCAATCAGGATTCAATGCTATAATCATTAAAAGAAAAACAACATGAATGTTTTATAAATAAAAGAAATGATAGAGACAATTTCAATGATAATTTGTTAAAGAAAAATGAATTTGAATGAATGGTAATATTAAATGAAGAATAATTTTAATGGGTGAAACATTAATATAAAAATGCTCCTTCCTTTGAAATTACCAACCTAACATACCATATGCCGATAGTAATTGATATATAGACAATGAGAACTAGTCACATGATAATCTCTTATGGATTAGCTAGAAATGGGACACTAGGTACTTCATGTATCAAAAAATATGGAATAGAAACAACAACCAAATTTGTTATCGTGCACAATCCACTTGTAGGGAATATACAAAAAAACTAGTGGACTCCAATCAATCATCATTATTTAGTTAGTGTTGTCATCATCAATCCCACTAAGTAAAACTAGTCTGCATCCACATCTAAATCACTATCATACTAGCCCAGTCTACCAACCTAGATACCAGGTTTTCCAATTTTGTGCTCAAACAATTTCAAATGAAAAATGACACATCAAATTTACACACACCGGTCTGAAAAATCAAGGTACACATAGTGTTCCTCAACTTAGACACCCAATGCCCATTTTGAAAACTTACTCTTTCCAAAAAAATTATCAAACACGTTTTTCACCACTTATATAATATCATTATTAATTTAAAAGCTTCATAAAATAATTCAAAGAGATAAAAACCGATTTACACCAAAATAACATACTTATAATCCTCCTCTAAAACCAAACTCAAACAAAAAACACACCATATCATATTTTACTTTCCATTATGAATTTTATAAATCATTTACACAATAATAAATCATTAACAAATGGTAAAACATGGGTTTACATCAATACACACCAAATTTCACAAAAAAAATATTTCTTTGAAAACCAAATCTCAACCTAACGATATCAAATAATGATTTTGAAACACTCATATAATTTAATAAATAAATAAAAATTATTTTAAATCATGTTCAAGACGTTTAAAAAGGATTCACTTAAAATATACACTCAAAATATTCTCTTTAAAATCCAACACAAACTATAACAGCATAAAAACACTATTTATATCATTTATACTATTTAAAAAATCATCTTCACAGTATGATAACTCATTTGAAAAATTTATAAATCATTTCAAAATGAACAATGGGGGTTTCCACTAAAAATATTCTCAATTTCAAAAGTAAAAATTCATTTTCAACTCAAATACATGGAAAATCACTTCATGTCCACTCACGCAACCTAATGTATTTAATAAAATGATCCAAAATAAACAAAAAGAATAAAAATTCATCATTTAATGGTTACAAATAGAATCACACACATCGGGTGGAGAAAACCATTAAAATTGGCGAGAATCATCAATTGCAATGTAGTTTCACCCCAAGAGACCAACATCGAATCCTAAAATGGAATGATTAAAACATAACAACAAGATCAAAACACTAACCCTAACCAAACACAATAAAATTGATGGAAGACCCTAGAACATGGGAGGGGTATACTAAGAGGGTCAACCACTAGAGGGAGGAGGTGAGACTACCGGAAGAGGGGTCGGTGAGGTCGTGGTCGCCGAATGAGGGAGGTCGGTGGGATCTCATACATCGTAGGGGGTTCGGCCGACAACGGTTAGTGAACCTGAAGGTTTTCCACTAAAAGAGGCTCACCAGAGGGATATAAGAGCACCGTGGGGTTCGTCGGTAGAAAAGAAAGTCATGAGGGGATCATTAGAAGAAGATAATGGGGGTCGACAATCAGGGTGAGGTGCTGGAAACGGGTTCATCGATTATGGTGAGGCATAACAATAGGGGGTGTCAACTAGTAGGGTGAGGCACCCATAGGGGGGTTGGCATGTAGGGTGAGGTGATATGTGAGGGGGTTAGCCAGAAGGGTGAGGTGCGATGGGAGATGGGAGGAAGAGAAAGGAAAGAAAATAACCACTCAAAATTTGACAGAAACATAATAATAATAATGATATAATTATTATAAATAGAAAACTAATAATAATAATAATATTATTATTAACCACATAATAATAATTATAAAAATAAGAATAACTTAATAATAATATTATTATTATTCATAATAATAATAATAATATTCATAATAATAATATTATCCATATTATTATTTTTCAATTATTTTTTTATTTGTTTATTTCAATTTAACCAATTTTTTTTAAAAAGTACCTGAATATAAGTAAACTAACCGAATATATAATGCACCGAGTCATGTTGTGAAAATTATCCCCACTATAATGATTTCTTCACCCGGAAAGCGACAAAAATCATAACTCCAATATAAAAATCTATACCCTTTCACAGTCCAATTGGATTCCCAATGAACAAAAAACAAGAATAGGCCAGGACACTGTCAACAAAGGAAGAGACTTACATATCAAACTCAGGAGACTCAAAAAGGATTTCTCATTATGTGCCACCTTCCACTAAAAGTGAGAACATATCCAATTTATCAATAAAAATAAAAGAACTTCCCCCAATGCACAATCTAACATATTTATTCAAACACTCCAAACATCACTAAATGAGACACACGCCGCGGGCCTAAAACATGAAAACAAAATAAACCAAAATTCGATAAATACTACAATTAAATTAATTAAATGAAACCATTCAGTGCACTTCGGCCCCATGTAGACACCAAGAACATAACTGAATTACTAGTAGGGGAAGCTAGAACAGACTCCCCACCATAAGAGCAAGAGACACCCAATATGATGTTAGAGGACCAACATGGGGGGCATGAATAAACTCCCCACTCGAAGGAATATGTTACATCAATCCACATTAGTGTAATTTTAGTGAGATACATGGTTTTACATCCCAAAAAAAAGTTCTATTATGTTAACTGACTAGAACAGACCTACACGAAAACCCTGACATCGTTATCATGAAAGCCTCCCAAACATTAAATCTATCACCACAAGGGACCTAATTTATTGAAAATATAAACCAACCAGAAAAAACTACATGATTCACTACAGACACAAAATTACCATTCCCAAATGAATCCAAATAAAAATAAAACTCAAAATGGACATATAATTCTGATCATTCATATGAATTCACAAAGAATGTTTCATCCTTGCCTGTGAAGGCATAGAGTTTTTAGAGAATGAGACAACTAAACCTCTTATAAACAGAGAGAATTCCTCCAGCCATACGGGTCATGATGTGTAGATGAAGTCCCCATGTCTCTTGGAATCTCTTTACCTGTGACCCCTATATTAGGTGTATAAACCATTGCAATCCCTAACCATGTATAAGAATAATCACTAGTCTTCATTAGGGATATGACCAATTTCACCCAGGTTTCATGCATCAACATTAATTCATAACTTATATTTCTATACCTGATATAATACTCATTGTTTAGGCCACCTACTATGTGTAACCACCAATAATATCAATCTACCTTTCATATATATTTACTAGAACACATTGGGAGGTGGAAATTATGAACACGAGTCCGCTTAGGTGAAATCCAAAACCAAACATTCAATTTACATTAATTTTATTTACTCCCCATAATTATCATTACTCACCATGAATTTGAGATACTCTTTTTGGTTACATATACATGAGAATCAAATTATGTGTATGGAAAGACCAAAAAAAATAAATCACTAATGAGTTGAGATAGTTTTTTTTGTTATCATTATTTACAGTGATTCATGATATTTCTCTTCATTCTGAAAAATCATCATCCATCTGGGTGTAATTCAAGAAGAAATCATAAATTAACATTGTGTAGAGATACTCTTAAAGGTTATCAATATTCACCGCTAGATTAGATAATAATTATAATTCCTAATAAGTAGGTTCCCTTTGAGAGTTTAGGACATGATAAAATATTCAATTACCATTTAGTTGATATACACTTTTGGTTATCATTATTCACCAGGAGTTGAGTTGATAATCATGCTTCTAGATACATTATCATACTCATGGGTCTAATTCCTAATTTAACCTTAAATAACCATTTAGTTAATATATTCCTCTAGATTTAATTATTAAAATTGAGTTGAGAGACACCTCCTGGTTCCATATACATCTGTATCCTTCTGTGTGAAATCCCTTAATAAATATTAAATTACAAATGAGTTCATAAACTCTTCATGGTAATCGATTTTCCCTGCAAGTTCAGATAAAACTCTTGGAATCAAATACATGGTCATCTCCTAAGGGGTAATCCAAAAAAATACCCTCACGTAATCTATATAATAGGTCTGGTAGATTTGGGAATCAAACAAATAGGACCAGCCTATATTATTATTATTACCATTTCCCTGAAATAAGAATCTTCTTAATGTAGCCTTAATGATTAGTTTATCAATTAAAATATAATATCATAATCTCGGTCAATGTGAAAGCTCTTATGTTTTCCCTTGTTTCTCACATAACGTATGAATCTTGTGGACCTCAAGTTCTATTACTGTCATCCCACCAATATGATGAATACAAATATTTTACAGGCCTACATTTGATGTGTATTTCTAGACAATTCAATCAATCTATTTGGTATTGATTCATATTTTCATAGGATTTCAAGACTCATTTTTGAGGATCAATTCCAACTCCAAAAAACAAACCACCACCAAATATTTAAAAAAAATATATATATCCCAACTAGTTGGTTCTAAAAGAAATCATGATGAACAAATAAGGGTAATACGAAGAACCTAAATTATATGTGGGGGTGTGTGTATTCCCATCAAACACATCATCTAGATTAGATCATTGGAACATGGGTAACCTGTACTAAATTAGTATTTAGGAGTGATTCAACAATACATTTTAATTCTATAATACAGTATCAGAGTAGTCAATTATATCCCATAAAAGGACAAGGTATGATTGAAACCCCATTACCCTAATCAATTAACTTTTTATGACGTCAATCATAAAGTTCTAGTGAACATATGCAATTGGAAAATGGGTATACAATGATATAAAATTGTTGTGGGTGTTAAACCATTATAGTTTCTGTGAGAAACAAATTGATGAACCCGACCTAACACTTTTTTTAGTGACAAGCCTTTAACATAATAAAAAATGACTAATTTCCCATCCATTATGTGAAGGTGATCGATAATCCATGTTCATTTATTTTTTCTATATTTATTGGTGTCTTGATTGTGTTTATTTTTCATGAAATTCATGAATTCATACAATCTAATTACTATAAGAAAAGGCTATAATTAATTCCAAAATAACTAGACAGGCTCGTAAAACCCACAGGAAATGGTAAGATATTGTGAAAAAAAAACTGACGGTCTAAACATGTGCCTCAAATACCATGGTGACCATGTCCTCATTGCCTCAATGTACACTATAATCAATACAAATCCTCTAAAACTAGAGGGTGAATACCCTAGTGTAACATAATCATTGAAAATATGAATCCCAACACTATAATAAACTCATTAATGCATCAAAAGGATGAATCCCCATAATCTATCATATTAATGATAGGTTGTGATGAAGTATGTGGTGTACATATCCATATCTATGAAATTTGGGAACCTATCCCCAGTGGGTTGAAACCTATTACAACCCTATATTATGGAGGTGGGTGATGATGTCCACTAAATGAGTCAAATATCCATGGAGTTTCCTTGGATAAATCATATTCACCATAGTCATCCTCACCAACATAAAACCAAAATTCTATAAGAAACTAGAGAAGAAATAGTTCCAATCCAGGACATCCGTATTCAAAAATCAGGACGGATATCCAACTACGGGATTAAATCCTCTGAAACACTATAGATTTCTGATGACCTTACCACTACAAATACCTCTATAATCCATTAGAATATCTTTATATTAGAACATTTCTAATACCAAAACACCAATATTTAGAAGTTGTGACCCTAATATTTATTAATAAAATTCCATTTCTTTGAATGTCTTATAGATATAAAAAACCCATGCACTATTTTTTATTATTATTATTTAGTATAAATGATAGTTCAATATCATTACAATTGATAATATTGATGTTGAATAGTGATCACACAAGTAATATAAATATATGAATTTATTAAATCTTTTCAACATAGAAAAAGTAGATAATGGCCTCATCTAGTAGACTCAAGTCGTACAAAGATTTTTTTTCTATCTTGGAAACGAGGTAGTATCATTGTGCTTTTCTCTTGACCATGATGAAGATGTGCTTTAACACGTTAACCATGAATGAAATCCCATACAGGAGTAGTTCAAGTTAATAGAGATTAACACCCGGGTGATGTTATCTGAGCCACCAAAAAGGCAATCACAATCGCACAACATACATTTTAGTCTTATGTGGATTTTATAAAGTTTATGTAACAGGGTATTATTTATGTTTTTTGTAATCCATTTCGATAAATAAAAGTCGTATTCCATCAATTCCTCAGTGGGAATAGTCTTTTTTAAATAATGATGAATTTGATAAATAGATTTTTCAGGAAAAAACTATAATTTTATGAAATATATACATTATTATGTTTTTATTAATTATATTATAAGAAATATTATTATAAATGATGATTATGTCAGTTCTATATTTATAAATTATTAGGTAATCAATTTGATAATAGTTATATTTTTATACGATAAAACAAAATGGGTATCTTTAAAAAAAATATTAAAGGTTTTATGAAATTTTTAAAATAGTTAATATTTAAAAAAAGTATTATTATCAAATTAATTTTATTAATAATAAATGAGTATATAATTTTTATAAAGTTAAATGTAATTTATATTATGGTTTAAAAAATGTTTTTTTGTCAAAACACATAAATTTTTTATTAAATGTTGATTCTCCTTTTGAAATTGAAAAGTATTATGTTTAGAAAATTATTTAGATAAATTTAATATTATATTTGGAATTAGGAATTCAACATTTTCCGTTGACGATTTTTTCAAATTTTCTTGAGAGTCAATTTTTTTGGCCAAAATTAAATAATATATAAATATATTGTGTGTTTATAACATCATAATGATCAAATAGTTATGTAATAAATACCATAAAAGGTATATTAGACCAAATATATGTTTTAGCTTTTAAATAATGTGATATTATATTTATTTTAATTATTTTATAATTCCTTAATGAATCCTCCAAAATGTATAACAAATATTCTGATTTTCGATTCATTTTTTAATAATGTGACTGACGTCCACATTACCAAGGATAATATTTCAAAATATTTAGATCATAGCGTTATAGAATAATTATTTACAATCCTATTTTTCAAAACCCATTTGAAAAAACCATGGGAAAGATTTAATTTTTGAATATTTAATTATAATGATTCCAAAACCTATGTTTGTGAAATATTAAAATATTACCCTATAATTTCCTATATAAAAACATCTAAGATCCCTATTTTATTTACTAAAAATCCTTGAAGAACGTCCTAAATATGTCCTATCCTCTATATAATCCATCATAGGTTCATGAAGCTCTCTATAATCGTTTCTTTATGCTTTTTATGTCACAAACTCATTTAACGGTTTCCTTCCTTTCTCTTTTTTATCCACATTTCATTATATTGTAACAGCCTTTTATTTTCAAGTATTAAATGATGGGGTGTTTTTTCTCATATCCACCATAATTCCATTATTATTTTTTATTTATGATATAACCCTTTATCAATAATTAATTCCTCCCACGTGCACCTATTACCATACCGAAATTTCATGAGATTTATTCCATTCCTCCTCCTTCTTCATGTTTCATTATTATTTTACACCTTATATTTAAAAATTATTCATTTTGGAACATGTATTTATATGATTCCCTCTCAATTTTATTTCAAAATGATGAGATACCATTTCTCCCTCATCAACCGATTTTATGAATCCCCGTGTGTTGTTGTTATATCGCCAAAATTGTACTGCGATTTTATATGCCAAAATCATTGTATAGTGAATACCACGCCTCTTTACATATCAAGGGTATTCACCTTTATAAACATATACTTATTGATTATATAATTTCATATATTCATTCAATATTCCTTTATCAAGGAATAAATGATGATGTTTAATGAATCCATTTAAATGATCTATATGGAACACTTAAGCATGAGATTTAAATGTTCATGAAGAGTGTTCCATGATAGCGCTCCAATGCAATGGGTAATGTTTATTTTTATGATATTTCATGTTGGGACAGAGTTTTACATGATTACATTATTTGACTTTTCTCTACCATTTTGGGATTGGGGTTTACCTAATTTCTTCATGTCAATGATGTAGTGTTTTAAGTTGTTACCACATTTCCATGTTATAATGATCATTCTATATAATTCCTTTTTGTTCATGATTATCTTATGCTCCATTGATATATCTATTTCCTAACATATATTTTATTTATCATGTAATTTAGTATTTACTCCCTTAATAGTCTTTATAGATCACCTTTTTATTATCTATGTCCTCAGGTTATCCCATTCAATGTTATGTAGAAAAGAATGATTTGGTCATCTAAAAAAATTTCAATAACGATGTTATATTTATGTCTTATTTTGTCATGTAATGTTCCTATGTCCCAAATAATCTACACCTCTCGATCTTATGGGTTTTATTATGTGCAAGTTTATGTAATAAATCATTTCTAAATATGAATTAAAGAGCGGGGTTGTTATAATTGGTATCAAAGTATAGGTTTAGTTATTTTTTGGATTTAGATTTGAAAACCCTAGTGAAAGAATTAGAGATAATATTAAGTATAAAAAAATAATCCCTAAATTTTTTTGATTATATAATATGTGGTTTATCAAACAAATACATAAATTTATAAATACAAACGTGTAGAGGTGGCACTGGAATAGATGTGTGTAAGGGATAAACCTAAAACACCACTTTGATCTAGACTCGATCGGGAATATGTGCATTAAAATAGGCCTTGTTGTACTATTGTTTCCACACTCCTTGGGGATATGATTTATTAAATTCATAATATTAGTATGAACCATTTTTAAGGAACAAAGCAATTCCCCTAATAATGTATGTTATGAAGTACATCATGGATAACATAGATTGAAGCTATAAAATCCTACGTTAATGAGATAAATGTATTTTATAAGTTATGCCTTACTGTCACTAGATTCCCCTTTATGTGTTGAATAATTTAAATTACATTCCCTTAATTTTCCTTTAATTCTAGCCATTGGATGGTAATAGGTATAATCAAGATTATAAATGATATGATGATCAATGTGATGACTATTCTCATAAGATGCCCAATTTGATGGGAGTGAGAATTGGAAAAATTATCACGATACTCTCCCAATAAAATAAATTTATTAAATGAAGTATGGTTCAAGAAGAAAATCCCCCCCCCCAATTAAATAACATGTCCTAATTTACATATTCATGAGACAAATGCCTCTTACATTCAATTGATAATCTGATCCCTCAATCATCGAAAAATGGATCATCTTCATTGGGAAGATATTTTATGTTGTTCAATGTTCCAAACAATATAAGGATCTTCTAGATGCTTATTTTTTAGGGGTTAAGCTGAACAATGGTGGACATTGATCAAAAATAAAAATACCAAGGAAGTGATCGAGGAGATGGGATGAAGGAATTTCTAAAAAATATTTTTCGATAATTATTTTCTCCGCACCCTCCATCTGAAGATGGAAAGTGATTTCCATACAATCAAGGAAAAGGAAAATTCATCTATTAATGTTTACATAGAAAACATCCCAAGATAGGCACAATATGCCTCTAGTTTTTTCATTACCCCCAAATACATGGTTGAAATCATCTTTGGTGGGATAAACCCAATATTACAGAAATACATGGAGATCCACAACTTTGACATCCATGGGGGGATTATTGAATGTGCCTTCAAATTTGAGATGGAGAACAGTGAATCTCATGGTTATTATTGGGATAAGAATCTGAATGGGGAATTTTATTCTAGTGGTCCAATGGATAAATCAAACAATGCGACGAAATTCCAGCATCCCACTTTCCAAATGTGTGGACCAAAGCACCCTAAAAAATGCCTGAAGGGGATGTGAAAATGCATTAGGTGTG
This sequence comes from Viscum album, assembly GCA_963277665.1. Taxonomy (NCBI): domain Eukaryota; kingdom Viridiplantae; phylum Streptophyta; class Magnoliopsida; order Santalales; family Viscaceae; genus Viscum; species Viscum album. Next base: position 1,133,676,817 of record OY728123.1, on the reverse strand, counting down.
GTATGGATGGACACTTAGCCAGCGATTTCCAGCAAGAAAATTCTGCAACTGTGATAGAGGAATGAATTGCTCCACTTGATCCCCAATGAATAGTTCATTTCCACAACTACGATGAACTAGGGATCATTACCAACCATTTTCATAATAAAAGGGTTTTTAGAGGTAACCAACAACCTCAATGATAACAAGGGAGAGGCGTTCCCATCTCTACTGCCAAATATAATCCCATCAATAAAGTGTTGATAGGTATGCATGTTATTCATTCAAGATTATAGAATATAATTTTTTATTATCCTTTTTAAGGTTCTTTTATATCCCTAATTTTTATTAGAAAAATCCAAACGTCACTAGAAATAATAGAATTATAGATGTCTGTGAAAATGGTAAATAGATAAATTATTGCATCTAATGATTATAACTCCCCCTCCCTTTACAATTTTTGGATTGAACTTCCCAGTTAACCTCATCATAATTCCCATTTTGGAAATTGTTGCATTTTATGGCATGGATTAGATATCCCTATATTGATCCAATAAAGAATTTTCGTGAGAGGTAAATAACTCTTCATATGGGTAATTGACCCCTGATTCTAAAAACATTCAAAGAGGGGGATGAATCTTATTTAGAATCATCATCTCAGTCTTGCATATTAATTCCCAATGAGCATGTGTACCTTTCTTAGCTGATTGTATCTAAGGAAGGAACCGTCCATTAAGACATGCCTATAGTGGGGTAATTCCATTATGTGTTTCTTGAGGAATTTAATGGTCATCCTCTAAGAATAGATGTTGAATTCAAGATTGATCTTATACTAGGGGAATTTCTAATATCCATTTATTGATATTGAATTGTTGTTGTAGAGCTTTATGATATAAATAAACAACTATAGGAGAATCTCGATCAAGGTTTTATAGGACAATGTTCTTCCCTATTGGATGCACAATTCCTATTAATTATAAATAATTATGGAAAAATAGTCCTTTGAAATGATTATCAAGAGCTCAACAAGATAAAGATAAATAATAATTACCCTTTATCACTAATTAAGGACTTGTTCGATCAGCTTTTTGGAGCACAATAGTTATCCCGGGGGGATCTCTATTCTGGATATTACCAATTATGGTAGAAGAAGAAAGATATCTATATGGCTAATTTTTGTACAATGTATGAGCACAATGAATTCATAGTAATTCCTTTTAGAATAACTAATGCTCCAGAAATCATCCTGGAATTGATTAATACAGTATTTAGATATTACCTCGACAAATTTGTTGTAGTCATTAAAGATGATATTCTAATATAATAAAAAACCAAGGGGAACCATGAGGAGCATCTAGGCACTATATTAGAGATATTTAAAAAGGATAAGCTCTATAAAATTTACATCATATGTGAGTTCTGGTTGAAGGATGTCTCATTCTTGAACCATATCCTAACATGAAATCATATATTTGTGGATCCTTCTAAAAAAGAAATTAATGGACGGTTGAGGATGATAAATATGATGGATGTCCATAGATTCCTAGGGTTATTTTGATATTATCGCTGATTTGATAGAAATTTATCATGATGGTCTAACCCACCAACCAAAATATTTCAGAAGGGAGTCATGTTTTCTTCAAATGATGAATGTGAATAAATATTTGTGGAGTTTAAGAAGGGGCTTATCACTGCCCTAGTTATCACACTACTGACAGGTAAGGAGCATTTTGTAATCATCAATGATGATTTGGAGAAGGGAATCGATTTTGTGTTTACGTAGAATGAAAATTCATCACCTTTCCATTAAGGTAGTTGAAAATTAATGTGAAAATCTATCCCATGCATGGTCTGGAGATGGTAGTTGTGATCATTGAATTGAATATATGGTGGTAATATCTATTTTCGGAAATTGTGAAATATAGTTGGGTCACAATGTTCTGAAATATTTATTCACAAAGAAAGAGATGAACATGATCCAACAAAGATGGTTTGAGCTCATCAAGGATTAAAACTACTTGATCCATTACCACCTTGGGAAAGCAAACGAGGTGAAGGACACTATGAGTAGAAAGGACCGAGGAATTTTTTCATTAATGATAATTGAAAAGTATCCAATATTCTTTGATTTGGTGAGGATGGACATGGGATCCATAAATAAGAGAATATCATCTATCCATTCACAAATGTTTTCTCAACCATCTCTTTTAGGAAGGTTAATGGATGTTTAAAAAGATGATATGTGAATTCAGATGAAATTTGAAGCTATAAAAAATGGAAATACCCATCGTTTAATGATAATAAAGACAGAATTGTGAGATTTTGGTCATGACTTTGTGTTCTATCAATTCTGGAGTTAAGGAATGAAATTTTGGATGATGTGCATAATTTGAATTTCTTTATTCACCTAGAAAACACAATGATTTATTGGGATCCCCAAGAGCAATATTGATGGGACAACATGACGAAGGAGATCATCTAATATACATCATTGTTCTTGGTATGTCAGCAAGTGGAGGCTGAGAGGAATAAGTATAAGGGGTTGCACATACCAACATGGAAATGGTAGAACATTACAGTGGACTATGTCAGAGGACATCTAAAGACATCCAAAGGAAACAATGCTATTGGGTTTGTTGTGGATCATCTTACAAAGACTGCACACTTCATTACAAAGACTAAAATGAACATTAGTATGGATTATCATCCATAAAATGATGGCCAATATGAGTGGACTATCCAAAAACATGAGGACATTTTGAGATCATTCTCAATGGACTTGAATGTGGGATGAGATCAACTTCTTCCTCTAGATGAGTTCACTTAGAACAATAGTATCTACTCAAGCATACAAATGGAACCTTATGAAGACCTTTTATGGTAAGAGGTGATGAACACCGACTTATTGGGATGATGTTAGGGAGAGTAATCTTCTAGGTCTAGAAATGGTTACTGAAATGATGGAGAAGGTTAAGACCATCCAACAACACTTCAAAGATTCATAGAGATGAAAAAAGTGCTATGATGACATCCATCTATGAAACCTAGAGTTTTTTGTTGGTGATATGGTTTTCCTCAGCATATCTCCATTTAATAGAGTATGAGATTTAGAAATGAGGGAATGCTTAGTCCAAGGAACATTAAATCTTTTGAGAACATTGATAGCATCAGATAAGTGGAATATCGACTATCACTCCAACCGAACCTATCTCAAGTACATTATGTATTCCATGTATCACTATTGTGTAAGTACATACCTGACCCATTGAATGTACTGAATCCAATCGTGGTACCTTTAGAGAATGACCTTTCCTATGAGGATAAACTTGTTAATATCTTTGATCATTGGGAAAAACTTCTACGAAATAAGATAATTCACCTCGTCCATATGTTATGGAGAAACCACAAGTTTGAAAAAGAAAAATGGGAAATAGAGGAAGTGATGAAGTAGAGTTACCGTCATCTATTTTAGTGTGGGAAAATGAAATTTTTAGGGAGAAATTTTTTACTGGGGGAAGGTTGTAATTACCGAATCAATTATGAATAAAATTTCTTTTATTTTAATTTCTTAGGTATATAAAACAAACTTCAAATATTTTTATTATTATAATAGTGTTTAAATGAGCATTAAGTATCATTACCATTGATAACATAGTAGTTGAATAGTGATCAAACAACTAATATAGACATATGGTTTTAACAAATCCTTTTGACATAGAAAAAGGAGATGATGGCATCATCTAGTAGACTAAGGTCGTATGATGCTCATTTTTTCAGAGATCAGAAAGGAGGTAGCATTAATGGGATTCATTCATGTCAAAGACCATGACGAGATTCAAAACATTAATCTTGGAAATAATCACTTATTAGGGAAGTACATGTCAATAAAGATTACAACCTGGTTGATGTTATAAAGTCCTCCCTAGGAGTCTATCACAATCGCACACCATACCCTTAGGTCTTATGTGGGTGTTATAAGGGGTTATGTAATAAGGTATTAGAAACATATTTTATAATACCTTTTGATATATAAAAGTATTATTCCATCAATTCATTCATGGTTATAGTCTTTCTTAAAAAATGATGAATTTGATACACTGATTTTTTGGGAAAAATGGTAATTTTGAGATATAAATGAACTATTTTGTTTTTATTAAAAATATTATAAAAAAATATTATAAACTATGACTACATCAGTTCCATATATGTAAATGATTTGGTAATCAATTTGATAAGAGTTATATTTTTAGACAATAAAACATTAAGTGTATTGGTATAGAAATTAATTTGAGGAATTTATGAATTTTTAAAATAATTAATATTTAAATAAAATATTATTATGAAATTAATTTTATTAATAATAAATTGGTATATAATTTTTATGAATTCAAATTTAGTGTTTTTAAGGTTTAAAAACTCTTTTTATCAAAACCAATTTTTTTTAATAAATATTGATTCTCATTTGAAAAGTGATAATTCACATATTTAGAGAATTATATAGAAAAATTGTTTATTCTTTATGGAATCAGGATGTCAAAATTTAATAATAGAGATTTTTTTCATAATTTTCTGAGAAATTCTGATTTTAGGGTAAAACTATGAAAATATATAAATATATCATGTGTTTTATAACATCATAATGACCCAATATTGATTTCAAAAATACCATAATATATATATTATACAAAGTAATTGTTTTAACTCTAAAATAATCTAATTTTATATTTATTTGAGTTATTTTATAATTCCTTAGTGAATCCTCCAACATATATAACATAATCTATATTTTAAGTTCATTTCTTTAATATTATGACTCACCTACACATAATCAAGAATAATATTTTATTATAATATTCACATATCCATATAGAATATGGTTTTAAAATCCTATTTGAAAAAAATTTGTAAAAACAATGGGAAGATTTTTTTTTTAAATATTTATTTTTATATATATTCCAAAATTTATTTTTGTGAAATATTAATGAATTTACCTATAATATCCTATATACACCCATCCATGATCTGACTTCTATTCACTAAAAATCCTCGGATCACATCCCTACTCTTTCTTCCCCTCCCTAAAATCCCCCAAGGCACCCCAACTCTCAAGAAGCCCCTCTTCATGCTTTTGAAGTCATAGACTCAAGTAAGGGTTTCCTTCCTTTCTTAATTTTATCCAAGATTCCTTATATTGTTACACTATTTTATATTCTATTAAAAATGATGGGGTAAGTTTTAAAACCTCTCCCATACTAAACATATTATGGTTTATTGATTAGAGACCCCTTTCCCTCTCATTAATTCCTCCCATGTACACCCATTACCATGCAAAAATTTCATAAGAGTTATTTCGTTAATACTCATTCTTCATGTTTCTTTATTATGTTACGCTTTCTATTTACAAATTCCTTATTTCAGAAAATATATTTATATTATAAAATTATTTTACATTTCATTTTAGATTATTAGAGACCCCTATATCTCTCATCATCCAATTTTTTGAATCCCCATGTGTTGTTGTTGTGCTGCCGAAATTTCATCGTGATTTTTCCTACCAAAATAATCATATAGTGAATTACATACCCATTTATCTATCATGGGTATTCACATTTATGCATACATAATTATTGATTATAGATATTCATTTATTTATTCCATATTCATTTATTATCGATCAAATTATTATGATGAATGAATCCATGTTATATGTTTTATGTGGCACACTAAAGCATGAAATAAAAATGTTCATTATGGGTGAACCCTAATATTACTCCAATGAATTGGGTAATGTTTAGTATCTTGAGACATAATTATGGGATAGGGGTTTACGTAGTTACTTTATTAGTCATTTTTCCGTTATGTTGGGGCATGGGTTTACCTAATTCCTTCATCTTCATGATGTAGTTTTTCAAGTTGTTTCCACATTTGCATGTTATGATAATCATATAATATCATGCCTCTATGTTAATATTTCTCTTGTGATCCATTGATATGTATATTTCCGTACATGTATTGTATCCTTCATGTTATTCCTTTTTCACTCAATTAATGGGATTTATATTTTACCATTTTCTTATGTATTTCCTTATGTTATACCATGCATTGTTATGTACGAATCAATGTCGTGTCCATGTAAAAGATGTTTTGAATAATTATGTATAATTTTATTTCTTATGTTTTCATGTAATTTTCCTAATCCCCGATGACACTAAACCTCATGGTATTTTAGTTTGTATTAAGTACATTTTTATGTAGTAAATTATTTGTAAATATGGAATAATGAGATGGGTTGTTTTAAAAAAATCATTAGAATTATTCTAGGCTAGCCTAAAGGATAACATAATCATAGGGAAAACCCCAACCCATAAGGTTAAGGGACTTTTTATCATTTTCAACCATAAATTAATCTCTTTTATTTTCTGTTTCATAGAGAAATACCTTTATAAAAGGCATTCCTCCCCCAAGGGAATATTTTTTCTTCCCAAATTTTCAAATTAGTGAATTCCATTATTGTTAGACTAGATAATGATGAAAAACGTGGTACATTCAAGAAGGAAACATATGATATCACATTAACTACATAGAAATCACCCAAGAATGGTGAGGAGTCTTAGCATAAAAATTAATTATTATCTCAAATCTAGGATAATATAATTTTATCGGGTCAATGTTAAGCTACAATAGGTGAAATAATTAAATAAATGCATCAGACTTAATATATTATGTCTCCATCAATAGGAACTCTTAAATGTGAGAATGTTTCTTAACCCATAATATAACAGTCAATATTTCCAATGAAAATAATTATTCATCAATAAATACACTCGACTATAGTGATGATGGATTACCAACTTTTCCCATATCTTCAACAAAATAAAATGAATTTTCAGAAAACTCATTAGAGGTTAACATAAATTGGGAGACTCCATGAATTAATTGATTCCATTATTTCATAGATCAATTCAATTAATGGATAACAAACAATAGTAAAACTATGTAGGAATATATTAATTTTATTTGTGTATGGGATTACTCCCCTCCCATACTGGGGAACCAAAATTTATTAACATTATATTAAATGTGCTATCACGGATAGAATATATCCAATTTATTTTCCTAGTGTGGCCAAATTTTGAGAACCTTGGAATTTCCAAAGGCATCAAAGATTATTTATTTTGGAAAACCATGGTATGAACCACCTTGGGTTGGTATAATAACCTTATAAGTGGGTCAATATAAAGCTAGGAATATCATCTTTAGTAATTACTCTTCTAATTTAACACTATGATAAGGAATTTTAAAATCCATTACCGCTTCAATTAGAAGTGGGGGGGGGATGTTTAGAGTTATGGGTTTCCATGCAAGATTAAAGGGTTTGAAATGTTTCATTGAAATAGAATTTACCCAGGAATGGTTACTAGAGGCATGAATAAAAATCCAATAGGTGGAGTTGGTAACTATGCATATTACATTGAATTTTCAAAATGGGTTCCTACAATGTGAGAGTATGCAATAATGTAAATAGGTTTATATTCATAAAACCAATTTATATACTTATCAAGAAACACTAACACAAATATAGAATCCAAGTGAATTTTAAGTAGCTTCTATAATCATAAATCTAAAATGGAAGAGTTACTTGAACATAAAATAAATAAGGATAAAATTTATTACACGCATAATTATCTAGTTCAATGATACATCACAATTTCACTGTAAGAAAATTTTATCAATCATCTTATAATCATGAATCCTGATGATGCAAGGTCGGATTATCATCCAAATTACATCCTTCTTGATTTTTTGTAGGGTCACATGATATAAGAATGATACATCCTCAATGTTTTCTTATAAAATATTATTTATGATTGTCAAATTCTAATGTAAAATTTCATGGAACATGTGGAATAATTTTCATTCATTTCCTCAAAAATAATGAAGAATTATAAGGGTTGGGAACCTAGTAAATGGTCCAACAAGATCTGAACCACTAAAAGGTCTAATGAGTGACTTCCCACAAAACAAGCCATCGTGCATCAACCCTATAAACGGGGTATGCAATTAAAGGGGAGAATCAGTCCACCCACATACCTATCAACATGGTATCAACTAGGTCTAAATATTTACTCATAGGTATTCAAAGAATACTCATCATGACAATGATATTATGTTCCTCTAATTTTATGATCGACATAAGGTTGTCTCACCATCTTATACATTCATCAGTGACGAAGAGATCAGTGATACCAGTTATACAACATTATATGGAATTATCAACAATATTCATATCTCATAGTTCAATGTTGATAAGAATATTCCCATTGTCAATAGATGTTCCAATATATAGGGTCCATGTTGATGCTCCCATAACCATCAAACATTTCTACCATTGAAAAATAAAGGTTGTTAATAATTCTTCTTCCTATTGTCCCCTTGTGGTTTATAAGGAAATATATTCGAAAAAAATATTGAACACCTTATGTATGAGTAAAATGATATTCATTAGGTATTTATGAATAATCTTCATCGATGTTTTTGTTATCTTTAATAACATAATCATATTGAAGATTAACTCCTCACAATTATGTAAGCCATTTCAAAGGGCTGGAGGTATTTCTAAAATTTCCATAGCTTCACCAGGTAAATTATAGAACTCATTATAACTTAACTTAACCACTACTGTAGGGGGAATTTTGATATTATAATGTCCCTCATCCTACTAGGTTGTAATGACTACCAAAATTTCCACCTAATTATTCAGTCTACTATATATGCTTTTAGACCTCAGTAATTTCCACATATCATTTGGGAGAGTCATAGTTCCCCTCCTTAGGGGGACTACATCAATTATCCAGGCCTATAATTATAATGTTTTCCAACTTGAATTGATTTAAATAATGATTATGCCTCCCAGATCTCAAATTCGGACACATGACCAAACTAATAAAATAATTTCTAATTGAATGGGGAAGTAGTACTGTTGTCTTTATCATGATGAAAGATAAATAAAACTGTATTCCTTCCAATAGGTGATTTTTTTGTATTTTTTCTATTGCTGTGAAAATCATTTGATAAAACTCTAATGGATTAAGATACATGATGTGGAATATCAGAGAGGGAAAAAATATAACACCCCTACAATTTATTGTTAGGACATGAAATAAAGAGGATATTTTTCATCAAGGAATGTAATAAGATGTAGACCAAAGAGGTGATATTGGAGTCAATGACATGCCAATTTCATGATCAACCACATAGTCATCTTGAGAATAACTCATAATGTGAATCAAAGTTTATAAGTTTTCCATCAATCAGTGATAGACACAATAAGGTAAACTCTTATAAGTGTGAGATTATTTCGGCAGACATCACAAAGTCATTCATGATTTAATGTACTGTGATTATGATGTCTAGGATAACTATGGAGGAAGTCATGAAATATCATCTAAATTATTTTCCATACCACTGAATTTTGGTACATATGATTGAATTACTCTTTGTCTCATTTATTTTATATATATGTAAATAGCTGGGGACCTGATAATTTTTTAGAATATAAAGGTTCATTCCACATGCATGTCTGTATTTATCACTCCACAAGAAAATCTACAGTCCTAATGACACATGTCACATTTGGTCATAGCCATGTGAAACAAAAATCCAGGACACTTGATTCCTAATAATATGCTCCTAAAATACATGACACCAATGTATATACTACATCACTCTGAAATACATATAATAATTTCTACGATGCAAGAAATTAAAATTTTTTACATATAATATATATAATCCATATATTGTTAAACTAAATGGTGTAAGACTATGATTATGTCCACTTCACATGAAGTTAAACAACATGAAATTTTTTTCCCATCCCCATGTCCTTTATAAAATATAGATAATTTTCAATCACTATGAATTTAAAATTATTTGAAAGGTTACAAAAAATTAATTTTAATCAATAAAAAATATTCCTACATTATATATCATCTTATTTTTCCACTCTTTGGTAGGATTAAATGAACCTTCATTTTGATCGGGGTTCATTTATCCTAACCAAATAGCCAGTTTAGCATGAGATTGTATGACCACATAATATTACAAATCCTTTTAAATAACCGTTTATCCTCCCAGAAAACATTATACATTTTTATATATGGATCATATAATTTCCCTATGTTCATATAATTCTTTTGGAAACTATCAACTTTGAGTAGATTAATTATCTTAGTTCTCTCTTTCACATAATAATTGGTGGTAGGGATTGATTTATTTGAAGGTCCCCACATAAAATTTGATAGTGGAAAGGAATTTTTTATCCAAATCCTAAAAATTAAACCTTTTGGGATTTTTAATCACTAAAAGAATGGTCTACCTAAACCCCGTGTGATATCTTAGGATGAAGTTTCGTAACGACCAATCTATTACCACTACTAACCATTAATTGAGAATGAAATTAGTTTTCGACTGTTAATATTGGTAATTATAATCTCTAAAGTCTCTAGTATCTTATTTAGATATGTAAAAACAAGATTTAAATTATTTATTTTCTTATTTTTAGAGGGATCTCGAATGGTTCTGGGTTTTATTCCATCATACTCTAAAAATTTGTTTAAGGATCCTTCCAGTCAGGTAGTCATTAATATTATAATTCATTTACCAAAAATGTATGACCATAAAATATTAATTGTGGTTTAGTATATGAGAACCAATTTTCATATGTATGACTCAGATCTGTGTTCATTTATCTACAAGGATATGTTGGATGAGAAGGTTACCTATATACAAACACCCCCAATCAATGAACAATATTTAAAAGATTCTTTTCACAGTCTTTATATTGGTTTAACATATCCTACACATGATGTAAAAATAAATAAACATTCTTCCTCACCAAAAAAATTTATATTATGTTTCTGATTTTATTTCTGTAATATATTAAACATCAGGGAATTCATAATTATTATATAATGTCAAATTTCATGTAGTTATGGTTCTCTCTTGAGAGGACCTCCATTACATGTACCATTCAATTAATGAATTACTATTGTTGAACTAAATATTTCTTGAATCACACTCCTAGGACACATAGTGATTCTAATACCTCTTGTATATTGTCAAGTAATAAAATTACACTCCTTCATAGAGGTTTCTTGTGTTTCCATTGAATCTTCCTAGGTCCCTCCATTCATGCTACTGCTTCTTCCCCTTGTAAAGAATTATCATATCCAAATAGTCTGTAATGTATGACCTTAAATATTATCTTGATAAAGTCATAGATTCATTTTAGTGACCCGAAGCATAAAGTACATAGAGATTACATTACTTTTGCGGAATACATAATACATAACAAAAAACAGACACACAAGGACCGTAATAGTTTAGTGTCTTTAGAAACTTGGAACGTAATCTTCTAATCGTGGTGACAGAACTTCAACATCTCCCATAATGATCTTATACTTTTTGTTTCCTTACCTAAAACATTTCTTTTAATCCTAGGGGAAAATAAAACATAAAAGGGGTGAGCTGAAATGCTCAGTAAGGGTAAGCATGTATAAAATAAAACATACCATATACATTTTAACCTAAAAACATGAACATAATGTTTAAACATCAAAATCTTGAGCAACAACTTAAAAACATTGAAGAACATAAGGCATAGATCATAATGGAACATAAATCATGATAATATAACATGGGAATAAAACATGTAATTGTGGAATCCTTTAAGCACATGTAATGATTTCCATAGTAGCCAAGGAATTGCTTCCAATACCATCTTAGTGGACAATGTCCCTTTCTGAATCGAGTTCACTCCTCGTTCCAGTCCTGTAATACTGAACCAGATTAACTTACCATTCCAGCCAAGTCTATCTCATGAGATATAAATCATTACCCAATGCATTGGAGGGAGATATAGGTCCCACCCATCTCATAATGAAATCATTCTTACTTGTGCCACAACATAAACATAAATCATTCATCATAACCCAAAGAATAATATGGGTATCATAAACATCATCCCAGCATAACATAATCCATATAAAAGAAATAGATATCATTTCATAATAAGAGAAGTGAAACCATGTAAATCATAGATACATTATACTTGAAACATACACATATGAAATAATGTCATCTTAGATGAAAAATGGTTTTGATAAAACACATGAAATGAAATATAGAGGAAAATATCCCTTTTTATTCAAAATCATTTTCTTTTCACAAAATGAAATGCAATTTTAAAAGAAAATGATTTTTTTGAAAATAGTCATGAAATATTTTGGAGGAAGATTCATGAAAACAAGGCTTTATAAAACCGTAAAAATCCGTCCGTGCTGTATAAGTTAAAAAAACATTCTTCTCGTACTTTTGCCGAAAAAGTCAAAAAAGTACCTTGTAACATAAAAAAAGAAAGATTAATTACATACCATGTAGTAAAAGTAATAAATGGGTAAAAAGGACTTTAAACATACATGAAAACACTTTTATAAAAGATGTACATGGTTGATAGAAATAACCCCATTAAATACTTACGAATAAGCAATCTCGGAGAAAAATGAGATTTGTAAAATTATCCCTTACCTTAGGTCCGATATGCTTCGTACGTATCCAAACCTCCTGTATAATGATTTAAATAATGTTATTGAATTATTAGAGAATCATATTCATTGTTATGATATCATATATGGTTCACTTATGACTTTATTTTACCGGTTCTTTTGTAAATTCCACGTTAAAGAGCGTTTTGGGTAAAATCGTTTCATTTGTCTTCTGTGTTTTGACTTGTAATTTTTCATATGATTACATAGATCATGATTACTAAATTCCAGAATATAAAACATGATTTATATATAATATATATTCTGAATATACAAATATATAATAGATCGATAAATGGAATGAAATACACCGTTCATGGAGACGGTAGGTCGTACGTACGCATGAATGCTGTTTTCATTTCCTCATTGAATTGAATGGAATTAATTGGATGAAATAAATATATATATATATAAATCCAATATCATTATTATGTCATATTTTTCATGATTACTTATTATATATACATTATAATAATTTATGAATGGTTAATCATTGAGAATGAATCTCATCGCGTCGTGGAGACGGTATTCTGTATGTACGCACGAGCGATGATATAGTTCCCATGATAGTGGAATTTTATTGTAGTGTATGTATACTATTAAAAAATCAATATCACTTTACAATAATCATATATAGTTATTATTTACACCATTATACCCATCCAAGTATGGTGGTGATGGAAAATAGATTACACCATGGCGTGGAGACGGTATTCCATATGTACGCACGCGCAGTGATTTCGTATTCCATAGAATGGATAGATGGTGAAATAGGGTTGTTTCCTACTTATAATAACATATTAGTATATTAGTGATACTGATACTATTACTTCGTAATGAAAAAACCTAATAAGAAGAAGTGTAAGATGAAATAAAGTTGAAAGAATCGGTAACAGACATTACCTCTTCTTTGAAGCGCCTCTTTGAGACCACCTCTTAGGGTTCTAAAATTGGTCTTTGAAGAAGCCCAGAACCTCCAGGATGTTTATAGGGATGTGGAGAAGAGAATTTGGCAGGGTTGGCCAAGCTTTAAGGCTCAAAGTGGTGTGAGGAAGAGAGGGAGTAGGTTCCCTTTTATAAGGGAGGAGAGGGGCACCTTTGGAATACCAAAAAATGTTATTTAATTGTAAAGTCATATTCCGTTTTTAAAAGCTCCAAATTGATTTATTTAGAAGCTAAGGTGGGGATAGGTCTAAATCCTCTAATCCAACAGAATTTAGAAATGTTTAGGTCATTATATTAACCTTATCGTTTAGTTTTAACTCTTAGTTAATTAGATTGACATTTACCATGTCACTTTGTATTTTTATATTATATAGTTAATAAACATACCATATACATCCAAGAGACCCCCAAGTGGTCCATTAATGATACAACTATCATGATATAAGTATCTGGGCCTAACCATATATTTTTAGTAATATAATAACAATTAATAATATAATATTTGATTTAAAAACTATTTTATGTCAATTTTGACACTATTTGGTAATTGATTTTTGGGAAAATCATAACGGAATGATTAGTTCTAAAAACTTAATTAAATCAATAATGACATGTAATATTATCATAGAAATTATTGTAATTCATAAAAAGTCCCAAATTACATTGATTTTGATATTTATAACATCAATTATGTCAATATTTCATTAATAAGATAATTACTGCATCATCATTGTTTCATATATAAATTAAATTTAATTTAAGTCTAAAAATTATAAATAAAATACCATTATGTAAGAAATATTTGCATCTTTTTAATGAATATTTATAGTCTAATTTATCTTATTTATAACCCTATATTAAAAATGATTTAGTTATTAAACTTTGATTTTAACTATTTTAACCCTTCTTTAAATAAATTAATATTAAATGTCCAAATCTAATCCAAGTGGGCCTAAATGGTCATAGTTTATTTCTAAGGTTGTTTTTGGCCGAATTACACTTATCCAATAGAATTAGGACATGTTTTAGGGTAATAATAATATCATTTTACCCTTAATTACCCTATTTACTTTTAACCGTGGTAAAAAAAATTAAAAAGTTACTATTCACCAAAAATTATTTTCATCTTATTGATCCACATTTTAGTCCTTGATATTATCCATGTCTCTCAGATTTTAGAAATTCCACTCATAGAAGCGGTAAAATTATGTTTTATGAAAAATTCAGTTTTTTTAACTACCACTCAGTGGTTTCACTATTCATCAAAAAATGATTGTTTCCCGAAAAAAACAAAAAATTAGGCCTAAGATATATTTGATATTTTGAATTCAAAATTGATGTCTATTTTACCAAATTCAAAACATATCTGTTGCATTAATGAATTTAAAAATTAGTTCTTGTCGTCAAAACAAATAGCGTGTTCTTTAGAGATAGTAAATATCAAAAGATTGACACTTGTTTATGTCTTGTTTAAATGTGAAATTACATCCAATGACCAACATTGTATTAAATTGTAAAAATATATTCTAAATATACTTTAAAACCACTCCTATTAATAATTTATCACTATTATTTATTTCGATAAAAAAGTTGTTTTTAATTAAAATTTAGTAATTTTCAATATTCCCCAAAATAAGAAAGTTATCCGAAAAGTACCAAAATTTCACCCTAAGCTAATTTCGATATTCCGAATCCAAAAATGAAGTCCATTTTGAAAGATAAAATTTATAAAATTTCAAAAAGTGGGTATTACTATTCATAAAGGCTAGTTCATAATAATATTATAATAATATCTCATTTAGTGAAACTCGGTATTGCTTACTACACACGCTATCGAGGAAGGTCGTGATTGCGTGTAATGCAAGGCAAGTCAGGTATGCGTGTTGTGCATGCTCCTTATAGCGCAAAACACAAGAAATTAATGAAATTAAAAAGAATACATTTTATAAAATCTCAGGGTGTTACATTCACAACACTAAACAAAATATCCCTTACTATCCCTGGATGCAAAAAATTATAAGTTATAACCACTAGTCAAATCCAGGTGACGTTAAAAAAAAATATTCAAATCTCACCACAACATGAAATTAAAATAGATGAATAATTTCATGTTCACATGATGATAAACTATATAAAACTCATCCCATATGTATCAAAATAAACTAAATATTAATAGGTCTTCATCAAATGACACTAAATTTTATAACATATATATCATTGTATCAGGACATTGAACATCATGGAACATGTTCCATTTAATGTGAACCATTTCCAAAAAGGAAGATAGATCAAAATAGAGGTACCTGATATATGATCTATATATATAAATCTATTGTGTGGATGAATACACTATTTATAAGTAAGCATGGGTGTTTTATATTTTTATATAGATATTAATATTTACATTATACTAATATCATACTATGATAAAATATTAAAAAACCTCTCCCCTATGTAAGATATTGATTTTTATACGGGAACATAATCTTTTATCAGGGATCGAATCGTTATTTTTATACCAACTAATCACAATGTCATGGTTTACCTAAGAAATGACCAATTTTCCCCATTTTATAGAATATAAGTAAAATCATTGTAAGGACACTTTTATTAATAATTACAAGTGGTTTTATTATAAAAAATTAATATATGAAACAATTCCTAGATCTTATATTTTAGGCCCAACCACAAATTTTCATCACATTAAATCATGTCCCCCATTGAGATCAAAAAATATATGTCGATTGTTTCTTCCATTGAAATGAAACTTCCCCCACATATTCCCTATCATTCAAAAGTTTTTTATTCTAATGATTTTTATTGTTCTCGCTTATATCTCATGGATGGAATGAATTATGTGATATTTGGGGACCGGGTGAGACACTATAACTAGAATGATTTGGATGAAATTTAATTAATTATAGGTAGCCAAGTAGGTTTTCAGGAAATTAAAATACCAACAACTAGTCTTAGATGTATTAATTTAGATAACATAGCACCAATAACATTGTCACAGACTTAAAAACTATATGAAAATTTATCTACTAAATGGTATCAAATCATGTGGTGGACATTTGAAATAATCCATGATTTGAATCTTAATGAAAAACGGATTATAATCTAATTCCATCTTATTTTTAACAGCAATAATGAATCACATGATCTTATCAGTTTTGTATGATTATTCTAATTTAAATGATTATGTTTTGCCGCTACCAAATTCAATGAATATTTTCTCCATCTAGTATGATCTTAAACATATAATAGTTTCCCATTCCTTGTAGAATCTTTCTTGCTAATATGAGAGCTCAATCCTTGTTGAAATTTTTGGAACATGTTCATCCTTTCCGATTGGAAAATAAAGCCCATTTTCATCACATATAATCATGATCTATTTAAGGAATCATCCATGAAAATAACTATGTGAATGTTTGTTTCCCATTACTACAAGATAGATAGAAACATCCAGTTATTCTACTATAGACCAAACCACCATGCTCTTAGTAAAATAATTATCATTACCCATTCCATCATGTTATCCCAATATGAACATAATATTCAAATGTGGGTCCTCTCATTTATCAACCTGTGATCAAAATAAAATTGGTTTCCCCCTATATATGAGTCAGATCTGAGTGGTGGCCTTTTCATTCCATAAACTAAGTGTGTCCTGTTTCTCATTATGATGAGATATGTATTGGAATATGATTTCATGTCATAGGCACAACCGTAATTTTTATGATAAATCTATATGACCTCAACCATAAACAATTTTTTTATAACATTGTGTGGCATTAAAACATTGAAACACATGTTCGTATCTAAAACCCCTTAAATTATATCCCTTTGACATCCTAATTTAAAGACACTATACTAGAAATAAAATGAGTCATGAAGGCTTATCATGTTGAAAAATCATAATAAGAATCTTCTGATAACAATTAAGGTCTTTAATCACTAAGAAATTACATTTTATGGTTTTGAAAATATTGAGCATGTAACAAAGGCACAAAGCTCATGTGGACAACTACATAAAACTATAAAATCCATGATACATTAGCTAGATCCCCGGTCTAGGAAAATTTTATTTCTATTTTTCAATTCCCATCATAAGTGAAAATAATTTGTGCCCTAGTTACCTAATCATACAATACAACATTAAATCTTAACATTTAGTATAAGACCTTAATATTAATGATAAAACCACTTCATATGGCTGATATTTTATTAAACCCAAACAAATTCTATAATTTGATATACTCTTCTTCTAATAACATAACCATAAGTCAATAAATCCTATCGGTTATCCATTTCACAAAAATCTTGATGGAATGAATTTATTAAAATGAAGGGACCCCAAAGAAAAATTAATGGTGAATAAAACATTCTCCCCTAACCTTGTGATGTATCCCCTAGAGAATGTTTTTTCCTTGAAAAAATATCTACACAAACACTATGAATTATCCCTAGACAGAGAATGAAATTATTTCTCACTATTACTAATTGTTATTCAACTCGAGCCAATAACCATTAACTTATTACATAGAAATTAATTGGTTATGAGTTAATCATAACATAACCAAATGAATAAAGATAATCTAAATACCCTCAATGTAACTCATTCATGCGTAATTCAAAATTTCAACGAATGATTAAGAAATTATATGTTTATAAAAATTCATATCCATGTACTCCTCTCCCTTGGAGAACACAAATCCATAAGGTGATATCCTAATTTTGTAATTAATCATCCCACTAGTGAGACAACCCCAAATCCATTAATATTATTTAATATTGGAAAAAATACCTCAAGGTAACATTGATGCATTTTTGGGTTGATTATTTTTTATGACAATATAGGTATTCATGGTCAGTTGTGGAGTTCCAAAGATAATTCGTACAAACTATGTTGAAACCAAACCATGAAGATTGAATGGATTCTCTGGAGCCAGTACAAAATGATCATATACAATTTTGTCCCATTTCCCAGTGTTCTCTAAATATTAGTGTCCAAAAATTAGAGAATGAAGAAAAGATTTTTTGGTAAAGGACGCTATGAAAAAGATTCTAGGAGGATTGAAATGTTTTTCAGATGTTATTTTTTATGTTCATAAAATTAAAATATGGTAGTGTAAAATGGATAGTTCATGTTATGGAGTTTCTTGAATGGTGAGTTTTCAAAACATATACTTGGCTGAATGAGACTTGTAATATTGGGGAAGAGCATCACAAGTTGCGCGTAAGGTTGGAAAATACCTATAAATAGGTGGATACCCTCCCCCCCTCTTAATTTGAAAAATGTAAACACTTAGTTATTATTAGTTCTTTAAATCACACAATTAGCGATTTGCCACGCCCATACAAAGTTTCACGTGAAAAGAAAATTGACTACAATGAGTTGGGCGCATGTAGTGATTTGCACACAAGTATTGAGTTTCGTGCAAATAGAAAGTGGAGTGAAATCTATTTTTCTTTACAAATGTAACATGTTGTGTGCATGTCATTAATGTAGTGCACCAGACACCAATGAGTTGTTAAGAAGTTTTAATTTTCCTATTACACTTGTGGTAAACCATTATTCATCAATTGGAATGATTTATAACATAAATAGATCATCTATGTAAAATTTATGGTGTGTGGTTTCATGTAGATTATGGGACCTAAAAGTACATAAAAAATGTGTGGAAAACATTAAATATTAGTGATCAATGGAAGAGGGATATTATTATACATTCTACTGGTAGTGATATAGAGGAGTCATAGGGAGTGACCCTTGAGAATGTAGTGGGAGGACCCTTAATCTTGATTACATACTGAGCTTGGGTGTTTATGTGATCTTGAACAAACATCAATATTGGAAGTGAACCTTAGTGAATTTGGTACAATCAACACATTTTCATTTAATTCTCCAAGGATATATCCCATAAAGGGCGAACCAATAAAAAATATATGTTTCCTTGTGCATTGTTTTTTGATTTACATTTAGTGAATTGTTATCAGATAACATTGGATATGACATGTTCAACATTAACATTAAAAAGCAAAGGATGTGATCCTTGTAACAAAACCCTCTAGATCCAATGTGAAAATAATATGATTTAAATTAATATCCATACCCTGATTCTCTCCCCCCCCCCCCTCATTGTATCGAAGCCCCTTTTAGACATAAAAATTGGTATCAAATGGAAGGATTATTTTAGCAGATTTTTTTTCTGACTTAGTTCGGTCATGTTTTGAAGTTTATGATTTAGTCCATGATTAAATTGGTGTATCATAGAAAATGTAAGAACTCATAAGAATAATATTAAGTCTAGGGTAATTCTCAGTGAGGGAGTGTCTATATAAAGAGTGTGATTCATTTGAGGGAATCAAAAAACACACTAATGAATGGCCTGGATGAATCAGAATATAAAACTATTCAGTTATTCAATTATGCTTCTTGAGTGAATGAAGGACATGAAATTAAAAGCTATTCTGGAAGTAATTATGATGAATAAATTACAATAAATACACTAGTAGATGATATCAACACGAAAATGGAATTGGTTCAGAAATTAAATTTTAAAAATAAGCCTCAAGATATCTAGATCCAAGCACTAGAAACCGAGGCCATCAAGATAGCAGGTTTAAATAAATGTCTTGTGGATGTAGACACTTATCTTATGGAAAATAATGATTCCTAATATGAAAAAAAAAGATGATTTATAAACATATAGAAATACTCAAAGCTTCTAAAAAGGTAATACATCTAAACATATAAGATATTCTGAATATAGTAGTTAGAAATGATGATCATGATACACTACTATCAGAACTGATTTAAGAGGACCAAGTGCAAGAACAGTATATTGAAATCATTTCCAAATCTATTGCTCAAGAAAAATATAAATTAAAGGAGAAATGTAAAATTTTGGATAATCTCACCAGAGAATAGGAAGATTATATTAGTAGTGAGATGAATCTTAAGAGATAACATGATTATCATCACTAATTAAGCGATATGAAGATTCAAAAACTCAGATAAGATCTAGAATTAGTCAAGAAAGAAGTTAATAAATCTAATGAAAATGGTATGCCTAAATTGAAGGATTTTTTCATTCACTATTTCATTATACTTCAGTAGGTGATGATGAAATGAGAATGAAATATGCTTTTTATGAGTAGAAACAAGAACATATTTTCTCTTCTCACAGGTCACATAGTTCCTAAAAAACTGGTATTGAATATAGTTAACTCTCTCTCATGCATTAAAATATGAGTGTTGTGAATAGTTCTAGAAATAGTAAAAAACATCTAGATATTGGAAATGGACCTAAAAAAGTTTTTACAGGATGTAATAGTAGCAAGTTCTATTTTTGTTGGATTTATAGTGATATATAATTATTTTTTTCAAAGGAATTGGAATATATTTCATGCATCGAAGAAAGAAATATTTCTAAATTTTGAGAATAAGAAGAAGAATCTTGAGATATCTGAAATAAGAGTCTCTTAGAAGAAAGTATCCATGAAATTAAACGATTGTGGTATAATGGGACACACCATGCGTATGTGTCAGGAAGCCCAACTACTCAATGTCATATGAAAAACTCATGTTGTATCAACATCTTAATCAATAAATTATGAACTATTATATGTTATAATGGGAGATGTTTCGTATGTTCTAATCCTTAGAATTCAGAAATATATTACAGTAGAAAGAATGTAGGGAAGAGAAGAGAACTCAAAAGGAGATCCTCTACATTGTAAGTATATAATGAAAATGAAACATTGGAAGACATCATGAAATGTGGAAAAATAGGTCTACATCCTCAATGTCATGAACTAGGCTAGGTCACCGACCCCGTCCGTGGTATGGATCGAATGGCCATCCAGATCCCCATGGGCGGGCACAAGTTCCTAGGTATCAAAACTAACACATGGGAATGATTTAAAATTAATAATAAACAAAAAACAACTGGTAATATAAATAAACTAAAACTTAAAACATAAAACCAAACATGGCGATAAACTAAAATCTAATTTAATGGTATACAACTTGAAATGAAATCCAGAAAGTAATGACAACAAAAGAAACTAGAACTCTAACTCAAAAATCCAAGGAACAAGAGAGGTGTGACATATACAAGCCACAAAACCCAACCTACACGAGAAGTACATCAACTACCTATACCACCATCCATGTCCCTGATGCCTCAACTGGGAATACACAAAAATCAAGGTCTACATACACCAAAAGTTTTATGTTGGGTGTGGTCCAATATCCCCATAGGACACCACCAAATATAAAGGTTCTATACCACAACATCAAAATGTAAATTTAATATGATTATTTGAAACCACACATTTAAAATAATTTTAAGGAAAACATTTTAATACTGAAAGTGAAAAGAAAATAGTATTGAATGAAAAGACATTTTACAATACTACATTAAAATCGGAAGAGGAAATTTATAAATACATGAACAATCAAGTGTTCCTTGGTAAGATGATGGAAGGAACCACGTAATGAATTGTAGAGCACTGCGGGTAAATCCCCTAAGGTGTATCTAGCTCGAGTGGGACTCCCAAACCTCGTTTCTCGGTGAATCATGACTTAGAAACCATTAGCAATAGAAACTGTGTCTTATAATACCATGACCATTAGAAAATGTCGCTTAGAAGACTACAACCCTCAGTAATTAATATGTTTAACTAGTGTTTCAATCGTCAATCTAGCTATGTGAAATAGGGACGATACCACTCCGGATCACTAGTGCACTAGTTCTAGTCCTCGCACCGAGATACCCGGGGTTTTACCTTGTGATCAATAAATTTTCAGATTCACAGAGCATATTGATTTCTCATATCACAGACCAATCCAGACATTACACACAAAAGCCACATTTGCATCCCCAAACAACATTTCAAAAACTCATGCACAACAAAATGAATTTCCAAAATATATTTTTTTGTTACCTAATCATTTCGCAGATCACCATTTGGAAAACTCAAAGAACAAAATAAACAATTCAAACAACTGAGAAAGAATTATTAAAATAATACAATAAGGTCTAACACAAATAAAAACACCCAATTAAAAATAGGAGATTCATTTCAAACCTGTTGCTTAATAAATTGTCTTTAAAACTAGTTTCTCACCAACTACCCAATTAACTGAACCATTTCCACCACTGATAAAACGCCACCAACCGATGAAAAGTGGGTTTACACCATAAAAACTCATTTTATATAAACATGCTACTTTATATACAAACACATATTCAACTATTCCCAAATTCTAATTTCATTCCTTCTCAATAAATCATTTAAACTATTAGTTAAAAAATTTCTACATACACCAAGAAAACTTTAAACCAAAAACCACTTTATCACATATAGAGATGTCACTTTAAAACTAAATACTCAAGGTAACAATATCAAAACATGATTTCCATTATTCAAAAATTTTTCAATTAAATTTCAAGTGCACACAATAATACAACACACCCAAATCACTCATTTTCTATTGAAACCCCTCATTTAAATATTCACACACCTCAAAGAAGTTGAAAACACCATCACCACCAACCAACCATCCCCAAAAATCTTCCCAATTATGTTTTTCATCTCAAGTGCCACCAAAATAAATGATTTCTCAATTAACAAAAAATCACACATGCATACCACACATCCTCACTCTAATACACATAAATTATAGATACCAGGACCATTTTAAAATCAATTGCACATCCAAATCCTTCAAAAACCACATTCACGCCCCTAGAACATAGTCAAAGTTCATAATAAAAATCAACACACCCCCAAAAAATTATCATCTTTAAAAAATATTTAATGACACCTGTACCTCACGAGTTTTTGAAAACCCAATATTCACTCTTTAAACAATTAAGTAACACTTTTATTAAGATTTAAACAACACAACGTGCATGAAATACATTATAATTTACATAAAAACAATAAAAAATAATCAATTATACATATCTAGGAACGTCTGAAATAAAATTCGCATCATGAAGTTTATCATTAGAAAACATTATATTTTAATTAATGATAAATTTAGATCATCTAAATTTGGTATGGAATAAAACCACCAACCTCAATGTTGGAAAACTCCAAATTGGTGTGAAAATCCACTCACACCACGAACGCACCACATAGAGATCAAAATGAACCCTAAAATAACATTTCAAACTAAAAAGAAATCAGAATCAAACCCTGAATTGAACCAAAAACCTGTTGGAAAAAATCAAAAATCAAAGAATAGAAAATAAGTAAGGAATGGGCTTAACCAAGGAGCTGTGACCATGGGAGGATGGAGACTGGCTTGTTGGATGGAAATGATCTCCGGAAGATAGGGCGTCCCGATGGGATGGGAGTGGAATAGGGGTGCAAGCCAAGGGAAAGGACATCGAGCAATGGATATAATGGTCTGACGGCTTAGATACCTTGCGGCACTACATAATCCTGAGCAGAAGGCAGGGGTGTGAAATGCTAGAAAGGAGGGGGTCTGGGCGCGACAATGCGAGTCTGGGTAATGTAGGGCATAGCACGACAAACTTAGTGGAGGAGGGAGATGGGGTGTCTGTCGGCCAGCCATTGAGGGGGTGTGCGGCGATCTGCCAAAAGACGAGGGGATCAGAGACTGGATGAGAGAGCAGGTCTGATGGGGTAACTGGTCAGGCAGATTGTGCGGCGAGGAGGAGTGTGCAAGGGGAGGGTGGCAGGTAGAATAAGCCAGTGGCCTGGGGAAGCATGGAAGGGGGGTTGCGATGGGATCTTGGGAAAAAAATGTGAGGCCCACAACCCTAAATAAAACAACAACAAAAACAAAAATAAAACCAAAAAAATCTATAGTAATACTAATAATTATTATTATAACAAACATAATAAGAAAAATTGTAAACTATACAATAATCAACTTAAATAAATCCTAGTAATAAAAATAATACTGTCAATTAAATTATTAACCATGAATATAATAATGATATTTTCAAGTGACATTAATAATAATAATAATATTATTATTATTATAACCATTCTCAATTCATATTATTTCATAAATTGAACATCGGCAAGGCATGCAGTGCCCAGGCGAGGTCACAGGATGACCCAAACGAGGCTTCCCGACTTCGATCATGGTGAAATTGATGTAGTCAAGCTCAAAAGACATGTTTTTAAATAAGAACTCAGGAATTTTATGTTGGGCCTTGACCCGAACTACCCGATGCACAAAAATTAACAAAATAAACAAATTAGAAATGACGGGTGTGACAATTCTCCCCAGTATAATGATTTCCGTCCCCAGAAATCCACAACTAGGACTGAACCACATACTAAAAAACAACACTCCCATAAGTTTATAATGAAATCCCCACAAACATCATGCAATGAGAGGAAAAATAATCTTGGTTAGAGATATTGACTCAAATAAAACATCAAGGAATGCGTAAAAAGACTTTCTAATTTGTGTCTCCCACCCCAAATTGTTATAATTCCTCTAGTTTATTGATTTAGTAAATGAACTCCTGGACCCATAGAAACCACCATCACAAACCGAACACCTAAAGTACCATTAAACGAAAACCACACCATTAAGCTATAATGAACAAACAAGGACAAACCACATCCAAGGAACACTCGTATAACTTATCACGAAGCCATACTTAGAAATAAAACCAAAAGGAAAACATGTGGAAGCCCGAGGGGCTCCCCACTATCGAGAACCTAACAATGCCCAATGTGAGACTGGAAGACTTAACTGGGGAGGTCTGAGTGGACTCCCCACCATTAAAGAAAATTCCAACATCGATTCATTCCCAAGACATTTGTGCGAGACCCAATGTGGGTCTTCCCACTATTAGAACTAATAAAAGATATAAAACTTTGAAAATATCCCAATGGTGACCAAACACCCCACCAAAAGGGGCGTGGAAGGAGGGGCCTGACCACTGGGTGTCAAATCCATGACCTAAGACCAACCCGCATCTCTAAATCCCTGGATGAGAATTATTCAAATTTGAGACTGATTTACCAAAGAGACCTCATACAGAACACCAAAAGCAATTACATTCAGTGGGACACAACCCTAGGGACTTTAAGGTAACAAGAAGACCACACCTAATCATAGACACAAGAAACCCCCATACACCCAAATGGGATGTTCTGAATGGAACCACATGAATCAATTTAAACTGCCATTACGTTCAGCACTGACGATGGAAATAATTTTGGGGTCTCATACACTCCCAGGGATCCTGACTACGTGCCAGATTCACTCTGAGGCCTATAGCTATAGCCCTAATGTTGGAATAATATCATGCCTCAAAGCTAGGTATTGAAGACTATATAATGGAGATTATCTTTTTTGGTGCCACATGCAATCACACTACAACCGAGACAACCCCACCAAACATAATGCATCGCGAAGGGACCTTTAGACACAACAGTTTCAATCTTCATAACTGGCGACTTGGGAAACTCAAGCATACCAATGTTCCCTTAAAATTCTAGCATACCATCCATCCCACTATGAGAGGATCCATTTAACCGAAAAGGATAAAGGAAAAAACTTATAAATATCGCTCAAAAGGGTGAGTCCTTACTTTAAGCAACTAGAGGGTCAGCCTGCTGTGAATTACCCATGGCCACACATCAATCACATGTCAGTGCTTTATGGGGGCGTAAAGTAGTCAAGAGAGAGAACCATGGACCCAATCAAACTGGTCCAATGGCCAAGACATATCGCAAGAAATCACTAAACATGCAGGGGAACCACTGTATGGGCTTCCCGAAGAAATTTTTAGAAAAAACCCATTAACCACACGCTTTCACGCCAACTTACAAATAAGTATTCAAAATCAAGGCATAAATCAGTCAAAAAGGATTCTCTACTCGAAAAACCTCACATCCAACACTTCCAAAACACAAGGACACAGCACACAATAACTCTTTTTTGAAAACACCAAATTTTTATTCAAAAGAACATTTTGAAAATAAGAAAAACTAGTGGGTTTCACAAACACCCATGGTGTCCAATGGTCCCCACACATGCGTGTTCCCATGCCACACCAGCACCCACCTCATGTCCATCAAGACACTCATCCACTTGTTCCATCAACCATTTCACTTTTCATAAACACTCATGCATGTGGTTTCCCATGAGAACACCATGAATCAAGACTGGGCCTTTCAATTTTTCAAAACCAAACATTCAACCCACAGTTTTCATTCGTTACACATCATTTTATTTTGTATGTTCTTCATTTAAAAACTTTTTTCAAAACAAAGTCACTTTTTTCGTAAAAAACTAGATATCTGTGAATCCAAAAGAAAGAAATGAAGGGAGATTAATGGGGGAACAAGTGTCTACGGGGGACTGGTACATATGGTTGGCGACCATACGCCAATCACACCACCACCACAAAGGGTATTCTTGGACAACGTCCCCAGATCCACATGGCTTGATAGACCTTGCAAGTTCACTGAGATGACTGGCCCTAATCCATTTTCATTTCCCTTAAGCAAGATTAACCACACAATCAAAAAATTTAGAAAAACCTCATATTACTTTGGTAACTCGAGTCCCCCCACAAGGTGTGTTGGCTATGCACGATACTCATAGCTTGGACTTTGAGTTTCAACACCCTTAAATCTAGTTTTCCTGACTCCATCCCGAAAGAACACGACCCAAGAGGACAATCCTCCTCTGATACGATTTTGTCACGAACCAGGCTGGGTCGTCGACCTCGTCCACGACATGGCCCGGAGGGAATTCCCAATCCCCACGGGCTATCACAAGTTCCCAGGTATCAAAACTAACACATTGGAAAATTTTACCCAAAATAATAAAAACAAAACAACTAGTAAGATAAATAAACTTAAAACTAAATACAAAAAATCAATCATGGCCTAAAAATAAAATCAAATTTAAACGTATCCAACCAGAAATGACATCTCAAAAGTAACGACAAAAAAAAAGAAACTAGAACTGTAACTCAAAACTTCAACAAAAAGAGAGGTGTGACATCTATAAGCTACAAACACCAACGTGCATGAGATGTCCATCAATAACCTATACCACCATCACTGAGCCTGATTCCTCAACCTAGAATACACAATGTGAAAGGTCTACATATGCCCAATGGTATGTAGGGGGTGAGCCAAGATACCCATAGGATACCACCAAATAAAAAGGTTCCATACCACAACATCAAAAAAATAATTAATCATTCTTATTTAAAACCATAATTTTAAATCACTTTAAGGAAAACATTTAAAAACTGAAAGTGAAAAAAAGTGTACTGAATGAAAATCTATTTCATAATAATACTTTTAAATCAGAATAGAAAATTTTTAAAGAACATGCACACTCATGTGGTGATCAGTAAGCCAAAGGAAGTCACCACGTCATTAATTGTAGAGCACTACGAGTAAATCCCTTAAGGTTTATCTAGCTTGAGTGGGACCTAGAACCTTGTGTATCAATGAAAAAAGGAATCGAAACCACGACCCTATAGAAAAGTGGATTAGAAGACCACGACCCTCAGAAAAAGAGGCTAAGAAGAACACGACCCTATGTCATTAATTTGTTTAGTTAGTGTTGCAATCGTCAACCCATCTTAGAGAAACAAGGATGATACCACTCCGGATCCCTAGTGCACTACTTCTAGTCCTCGTACCTAGATACCAGTGGTTTTCCCTTGTGGTCATTCAAGTTTCACATTCACATAGCATATTGCTTTCTCATATCATAAACCAAACAAGACATAGCACTAAAAAGTCACATTTTCATACCCAAACTAAATTTCAAAAACTCACGCACACCAAAATGACTTTCCAAAATATACATTATGTTCCCTAATCATTTCACAGATCCCCATATGGAATCACTCAATGATGAACATAAACAATTTTCACAATTTAGAAAGCATTATTTAAATACCACAACAAGGTACAACACAAATAAACCCACCAAATTACAAATAGTATAGTAATTTCAGAACACTTTCTTAATAAATTGTCCTTAAAACTATTTTCACACCAACTACACAATTAACTGAACCATTTTCCCCACTTATAAAACACCACCATGTGATGCAAAGTGGGTTTACACAAAAAAGACTCATTTTATATAAACATGCTACTTTAAATACAAACCCATATTCAACATTTCCCAAATACTACTTTCACACCATCTTAATAAATCAAAAAATCATTTAAATGAATTGTTAAATATTTTAAACCCTAAACCAAGAAAACATTACACAAAAAAACCACTTTATCCCAAAAAGATACATCACTTTAAAACCAAATACACAATGTAAAAATATCAAAACATGTTTTCCATTCTTCAAATAGTTTGGAATTAAATTTCAAGTGTCTACAACAAGACAACACACCCAAAATGACTCATTTTCCTTTGAAAACCCCCATTTAAATATTCACACACCTAAAAGAACTTGAAAACAAATTCAGAACCTACCAAACAACCCCAAATACCTTCCCAACCGTGTTTCACATCTCAAACGCCACATAAATAAACAATTTCTCAATTAATAAATCATCACACAACCATACCACAAGGAATCACTCTAAAACACACAAATTTTAGATACCATAACCATTATCAAATCAATTTCTCATGCCAAGACTTGTAAATTCCCAATATCACCCCTAGAACATACTCAAGGTTCATAAAAAAATCAACACGTCAAAAAAAGTTTATCTTCTTTAAAAAAAGATAATCACACCCGCACCTCAAGAGTTCTTGAAAACACAATTTTAAACCTTAAACAATTAACTAAAAACGTCTAATGATTTCAACAACACAACATTCATGAAATACATTTTCATTTACTTAAAAAACAATTACAATTCATCATATATTCATATTGAATAATGTCTAAAATAAAATTCACATCATGCAATTTATCATGAGAACACATTATATTTTAATTAAGTAGGAATTTAAATAATCTAAAGATGGTATGGCATGGAACCACCTACCTCAAAGAAGTAAAACCCCAAAATGCATTAGAAACTCCACTCGCACCATGAATGCACAACATAGAGATCAAATTGAACCCTAAAACAAGAATTTAAACTAGAAAGAAATCAAAATAAATCCCTGAATCGAACCACAAACCTTCTGAAAAAAAACTCAATGAGAAGAAAATAAAATAAAGAAGAGGCTTAACCAAGGATCAATAGCCAAGGGAGGTCAACAAATGGATTGTTAGATGGAACTTCTCTATGGAAGATAGGGTGGCATGATGGTTTGTTCTTGGAGTAGGGTTGTGAGCCGAGGGGGAGGCTAGAAATCCATGGGGAGGATGGTCCAGTGGCTCGGCTTCGATGCGACACGACAGAATCCTGAGCAGAAGGTAGGGGCATGACATGCTAGGAAGGAGGGGGTCTTGGTGTGATGGCGTATGTCTGGGGAAGAGGGGGCTTTGCCCGTTAAACAGAGTGGAGGTGGGAGATGGGGAGTGTTATGGCCAGCCACGGTGGGGGTGTGCGGCAACTAGCAGAATGCCTAGGGGATTTGGCGCTGTCCGATAGGGCAGGTTCAGTGGGGCGGCTGGTCCGACGGATGGTGCAGCGAGGATGAGCATGCAAGGGGAAGGATGCGGGTGGAATCAGGTGACATCCTGTGAAATCAGGGAAGGGGGGGGGGTTGTGATGTGATGTAGGAAAAAAATGGGAGACCCACAACCCTAATCAAAATAGAAACAAAAAAGAAAATAAAACCAAAAAAATCTATAGTAATAATAATAATAATAACAAACATAATAAAATAAATTGTAAAATATACAATAATCAATTTAATAAAATGATAGTAATAAAAATAATTCCCTAAATTAAATTATTATCCAAGAAAATAATAATGATATTATCAAGTGATATTTACAATAATATTATTATTATAACAATTTTTAATTCATATTATTTCATTAATTGAACATCGGCAAGGCAACCAGTGATCAGGCGAGGTCGTGCGATGACCCAAGCGAGGCCGCATGACTTCGATCATGGTTATTTGGACATAGTCTAGGTCAAAACACATGTTTTAAAATAAGAACTCAAAAATTTCATGTTGGGCCTTGACCTGAACTACTCGATGCCTAGAAAATTAATAAAATAAACAAAATTTAAATGAAGTGTGCGACACTCAGGGTAATCATAAATTACTCAATGAAAGGTGTATCAATCACCTACCCTATTAAACTCAAAATAGCTCTATTGGATATAATGTGAATAATCCGGAAAAAATGGAGGAGATGCACTGGTAGTGATTAAGAAGAATGTAAATTCTGTGGAAGACTCAACCCCAAAATGAATGAGTGGCATGACTCAGATTAATTATTAAAGAAAAAATAATAATGAATTCCTTAACAAATTCACATGTGGTTCCATATGGAGAGAGGTGAAGGTATCATAATGACCCCCCTGATAGTGAAAGATTCAAGAGAAGATGACAAGTGGAAATATTCCTCCTCAATGAAATAGACATTAAAAATTTAATATTTGTGGAACATCAAACAAGGAAATTCATAATATTGTGTTCAAACCCCAAATTGTGAAAAAGGTGATGCCTACAAAACCTAAATGTTATAAGAATATATAGTGTGTGGGTAAATCTTGTTTAGTAATATATTTATAATAGTTAAAGTTGGAAGGGTATTTTGAAGAAGAACACAAATAATATAGTTCTTTTCAAGAATGTATCAAAGGGTCGATCCATCTGGATTGACCATAATCCTATTCTTGAGGATTTCAAAGATACCCCTCTGCCTATGCATATAAATTATATTAACTAATATTGAAGTGGTTCAGGTTCATGTTTAGATATGATCCACGAGGAATTTGCATCGAAAGATTCAAAATGGAGATGTAATGTGAAATAGAATTTCAACTAATTAAAATTAGTCATAAGAGGTGATAAATTAATCATGATGAATTCATTGAAAGGGGATAATGGTTTATGGATGGAATTAATTGAGTACACGGGATACTGATTGTGTTATTGAATTTATCTTTTGTTTCCTACATCAAGTTCTAACTCAGTATACTTAGAGGTTTATTATGGATCATTATAAGGTGGAACATGAGATTAAATGATGTTAGAGAAGAAGAATGATTGTGAGTAAAAATAGTGAGGCAAACAATGGGAAGGGTTTCACATCATTAGGGTATAATTAAATATCCTAAAGAGATGAAAGATCTCAATTAGATAAAAAGGATTAAATTTTATGTTTTCTAACATCATCAAGACCGATTGTTAGAGAATCATCAGAACTCATGTACTTCATGATGGTCTATTGTTATCTAAAAATATTCTATCACATTCTATTCTTGGGTTACTAAGAATGAGTGAGAGAATGTTAAAAATGTTTCAACATGAGGCTACATAAGTAGTTGAAAAACATTTGTCACAATAGTAGAGAATGGTCATAATCATTAACTGGAAAGTGAACGAATTTCTAATGGAAACAAAAATGAGGTAAGAAAATCAGGGAAAGTATAATTGGGACATGATGATTCATGAGAATATAATGATAATGATAAGGAGTAGTACATGGATATGTGAACTAGGTTTAGGATATAATTGAATTTCATGACTATATATAAATGAATCAGTCATTGGATATTGTTTTAAGGCGAATGAAATTATAATTTCACAAAAAATGGGTATTTCGTAACAAAATTAATGAATATGGTTATATAATTCAAAATAAAGAATGACTAGTGTGAAAAAGGTACTCTCTGGTAGAGGGTCTCAATTTTGATGAAACATTTTTAATTTTTTCAAGGATATAAGTAATCAGATTAATCTTGGTCATAGTAGAGAGATGAAAGAATATTGTTTTATAGATAGATGTAAAGTCATCATTTCTAAATGTATTTCTAGAAGAAGATGTTTTCATTGGTAAAATTTATGTTTTTCTCTTTCATGAAGATAACAACACAATGTGTGGAATAAAGAATGAACTATATGGTTTGAATTTGGCACCATGACCATAGTATTGAAGACTAGAATTTTTTTAATGAAGCTTGGTTTTTTGCATGGTGGAGTTGATTACTATATACATGTGATCAATAATAGTATAAAAATGATTATAGTGCCAGTATCATCAATGACATTGTATTTGGTGGTTCAGATGAAGCACAACGCATACAGTTTTCTATACTCATGATTAGTGAGTTCGAAATGTCAATTATTGGTGAACTGGTGTTTTCCTTGGTTTACAGATAACACAATGAATGAATGGAACTTTCATTTCATTATTTTAATATTCCAAAGATGTTTTTAAGAATATTTGGAATGGATAATTTTAGGGACATGGTGACTTCTGTGGATTCTATAATAAAATTTTAATGGGATAATGATGTAAAAGATGTTAATGTCACTGAATACAGCAAGATCATTTGATTCTAGTTATACATGATAGTGACACTATTACATGTTTCTTTTTCTATATTTCAAGATGAGTGGTATGGATACAATCCCAAGGAAAATGATATTCTAGTAGTGAAAAGAATAATTTTGTATATCAAAGGCATGATGGTTTTTAGTTTGATGTATAATGATGAATCTTAGTAGATGTTGTTGGGATATATCGATGCATATTGGTCTGTTTTATCAGATGATATAAAATAATCATCCATTGGTGCATTTTATCTTCTATGATTATTTATTTCCTATATATGAAAAAAATAATATTTCATTTCATTGAGTACTGTAGAAGCTGAATATAATGTGGTACATAAGCATGCATGCTATTATTATGGATGAAGTAGCAACAAGATGATATGGTAGTAGAAGTAAAGTCTCCAATTAGAATCCATTATGACAATTCAAATTCTATAAATCATAGAAACAAATCTAGTCCATCACATGAGTAAAAGAAACTTAAAATAAAGTATCATTTTATCAAGGAGAAGGTGGAATAAGGGATTTTGATGTTGGTGTATATTCAAATAGAATAAAAGGTGTTGGAAATTATGACAAAGTTATTACACAAATAATTTCTTAAGGGCATTAATAGGCTCTAGGAGTTTAGTCATCTCCCTATACTTGAAAAAGTGTGGATATGTGTGTACCTCCCCTCGAGGTATGGAGTTCTTTTCCCTAATGTGATGATATGTGTTCATTACCCTATTGAAAAACATAATGAAGTAACCTTAATGTTTGTTGACAAAGGGGAAAAATATCGGCATTATAAGAAAGAAAAATGTATTATTCAAGACACTAGAATAAGATAATAGGTGGAGCATCGAGATAGGGGGAGCTACCCGATATATTGAGATTTAAATCCGATGATATAACAACCCTTCATTCTATTACATAATTAATACATGATTTAATTACATAAATTAAATTCAATAAAACATGAACTATTGATATGTTTAGTGTCTTTGAGAATTATTAACATTTCATTTCAACTGTAATCATGAACAAAAACATCTTTATTGAAAAATTCTATAACATTCTTGAGTTTAAAACTGCATTGGATAACCTAGGAAAAATACATAAGAAAGTGAGTTTCCAATAATTATATTAAGTAAATAAAAATGGGATAACTTGAATATAATAATACATGTTAGAAAAATAATAATGATTAGTTGATTAATGTACATCAATAATAAGGCATGATATAGCATGATAATCATAAAATGAGAAATGTGATAACAACTAAAAACATTGCCTCGTAGGTCAAATCTAAAATACCAAGATGTCATGGGGAAAAAAGAACCATAAAATAATCATGTACACCGTATCCCAAAATGACATATTTTTAAATAAACATATCCCAACGCATTAGAGAAAAATATAATTCTAGGTCAACCCATCTCCTTCATTTTATTATCACTCTTAAGTCTGTCATATATATCATAAAACATGGATTCATTACTGATCATAATTTATTCCTCTATCTAGGAGAAAAGAATAAAACATGTATGGCTTTTATAAAGATGTATATCAGCATAAAATTTAACACCTTTGATATGAAATGGGTAGGGTATTCACTACATAATTGGTTTGGCATGGAAAATCATGGTGAAAATTTGGCACCCAAACAACGTCACTAAAAAATTCATAAAATGGGTTGATGAGAGATAAATAGGTCTCTAATCATTTGTAAATGAAATGTATATTAATAGGTACAAGGAATTAATTCCACACATTTATAATTAGAAAAATATGCATACAATAATAAATAAGCTTGAACAAAAAAAGACAATGATGTATATGAAATTTGGCATGGTAATTGGTGTAAATGAGAGGGATTAATAAGATATAAAGGTATGTCTCATCATTTATACATAATACTTATAGTATTGTGGAGGTGAAAAATAATACCCCATCATTAGTAATTGAAAATAAAATAGAATTAGAAGATAAAGAAACATTGATAATGATGAGAAAGGAAAGAACTCTTATGATATTTTGGCATGGTAATAGGTGTACATGGGAGGGATTAATGATTGATAAATGGGAATTTAATAATTTATACATAAAATGGGTATTATGGGGGAGGTTTTAAAACATACCCCATCATCAATAAATTAAAAATAATATGGAATAACACAGAAGGTATTATTGAATAAAAGTGAAAAAGATAGGATCGTGTACCTTAAGAGAATGGCAGAAAAAGATTTAATGCGGATTCTTGAGAGCTTGGTGGCACATTGGGAGGATTAAGGAGAAATAATTAAAGATTAATTTAAATATAAATGTGTTTTTATCGAATATTATTGGGATATATTGTGATTTTATATAATAAAATAGAGCTATTTCTTTAATATTTAGGTTTTGGACTCTACAAAATAAAATCATTCAATTTGAATCCTTCACATAGATTTTCCAATGGTTTTTTCCAAAGTGGATATATTTTAATTAATTTTATATGAAAATGGATAATATTATTATAGTATTATCATTTCTTATGCTAATATTAGTCACATGTTTTGGGAATTTTTTTGAAATCATAAAATACATTCTGTGTTTGGAGGATTCATAAAGGCATAATAAAATTAATCAAATAAACTAAAAATCACATTATATTAAGTATAAAAAATTTATTTTCGGATGATACCAATTACTTTATTTATTACATCATTCTGGAGTCATTATGATGTTATAAAACACACTTCATGTTTATATAATATTTACCATTTACCCACCAAATCAGTTTTCTCATAAAATTTGGAAGATTTTACCACTGGATGACTTCAAAAATATGATTCCAAAAAAAAATATTCATTTTATATAAATGTTTTTTCAAAAAAAATTCAATTTCACATACAATATAATATTTTACATTTATTGAAAAATTATGTGTTTTATGATAATAAATGTTTTTGAACCGTTTTAAAAAGTATATTTTACTTCATAAAAATAATAAGACCATTTAAAATTATTAAATCTTATTTAATAAAAATATTTATTAAAATACTATATTTTTCAAAAAAATACATTAATTCATTAATTTTAATCCCTTCATTGAATTTTAATATTACCGTAAAATAAATTTTTTGTTTAGTTGAATTAAAATCATTGCCATTTATAAAGTAACAATAAAAATGGACAAATTCATTATTCTATAAAACATAAATCTTTATATTAATTTCCTGATACATATCAATTTATTAAACTGTCATATTCCCTAATAGTAAGGTTCCCAATAGTGATACTTTCATGGGGTGTTGGGAAAACATGTTTTGGTCCTTGATCTCGACGAGCATGAACATCTCCCATAAACAGTTTCTCTCATGATTAGGTTCTTAGATCTTATAATGGTCATGGTCAAGGGTAAATCACAATGATGATATATCCCTCATAATCTTTAATAAATGGGCTTCATAAGTTACAATTCTACATGATGAGGCTATCACTTCCATTGTTTGTGTTAATTAGATCTGTTAAAGCCCAATTCTTATATTAATCATGTGATCACTATTTAATAGCTATGATAAAAATTATATAATGAATAATTTCATTTTAAATACAAAGTTATAACCATGTATGTTAATGTATTTTCAATAACCATATTACATAATAAAACATATAATTAAATCAGAAAGGGAAACTTCATTTATAATAGTTCAGGTCATTATAATCTTTCCCCTGTGAGATATTTTTCCCTAAACAAATTCATTTTACCCCCCATAAATTAGAAGAGGGTATATAAATCTCATCACTTCCATTTATTCTCATGTTCCTTCTTCAAGATTTTTCTTTCTCGATATCTCTTTGACAATGTGAATTGTTTTATTTCGTAGAACATTCTCTCTATGATCAAAGATGTTCACCATCTTTTCATCATAGTAAAGATCATTGTCTAATGGTATGACCTATTGATTGAGTACATGTGAGGGTTTAGGTATGTAATTTCTCAAGAGTGATACATTGAATACATCATGAACTCGATATAGGATAGGTGGGAGTGAAATTCGATAGGTCACTGCACTGATGTGATCAAGGATCTCAATGGGGCCAATGTATCTTGGACTGATCTTTCCCTTAATCTGAAATATCCAAACATTATTCTATATAGATATGTATATGAATGACATGAATATAATATAAAACTCTAGGTTTCCTCAAATAATGTAAGAATAACGTTTTTTTCTGACTCTGAGCATTCTTCTTATGATTCTGAATGGTCATAACCTTTTCACCATTTCCATGACAATTTCAACACCTATCAGTTTTCGTTCCCTAACATCATCCAAGCATGAACCTTTCCTATACCATTTACCATAAAGGGATTTATAGGGAGCCATTTTTATTCTAATGTAAAAAATATTTATTTAAGGAAACTCGAACTGCAGAATTTTTAGATCACATCCTTCTTTGAATTCTATTTATCATGCCCCTTCTCAAGTGTTTGTACAGTCTGATAAGATTGGCCAGACACATTGAGGGTGATAAGCTGTGATGATTTTCAACATAGTATTCATAAAATTCTATAGAATCATCTAAAAAATAGAGAGGAATCTTGAATCTCGATCAGATATAATAGATAGTGGTACTCCATGCAACTTGACCACTTCCCTGATGTATATCTGTGCACGTAGATCTAGTGAGAATTCATCTCATATCACAATAAAGTGTTCAGAATTTATAATACAATCCACCATAAACCATATAGCATTATTCATCCTTGGTATATTTTTAATATTACTAACAATGTCCATGGTGATGATTTTCCATTTCAATGTAGGTAAGGGTAATGGTTACATCAACCCCATGGATTTTTTTCATTTTCTTTAAAACTTTCTGACATAAAATACATCTTGATTTATATTATGTGATTTACAACTTCATATTTTTCCCACTAATAGTATTCTCAAAGATCATGATACATATTTTTTATTATTGGATGGAGGGAGAATGTTAAGCTATAGGAATCATCCAACAACTCCTTCATTAACTCACGATTTGATGGTAGAGATAGCCTCAACTCAAATATCAAGACACTTTCATCATTAACATTGAAACATGAGGATTTATATTTCCATATTTTTATCAAATTCTTATTAATTCCCACATAAACACATTGATAATCCTTTAACCTATCTATAAGATACAGTTGAGCTATCATTTTTGGAAGTATTGAGGATGTTTCTTCCTTTAGGATTCTCATGTCCATCCTTTCAAAATTTATAATGATTGGAACCATCTCAATTCTTATCATTTACACAATTGTGGGATCCTTTATACTTAGAGTGTCTTCCACTTTTATCTTTCATATTATGGTAGTGATTTTATCATTCTGATTATTTGATTAGGTCTAACCATATTCATTGTTGTAGATTCATCTCTTTTTATGAGAATATATACTTGAGGCTTTTGTGATCCATATAAATTTCACATATCTCCCCATAGAAATAATGGAATAAACTTTTTAAAGAAAATTTCATTGTTTCCAATTCTATATCTTGGGTTTGGTATTTCAATTCATTATCTTTAAACTGGCATGAATCATAGGAATTGACTTTGAATTTTTCAACAACACACATCCTAGGCCCTTACTCAAAGATCGCTAAATAACACAAAATTCATTTCACTTGTGGGTAGTTTGATCATATACATAGTGATAATACTCCTTTTAAAATCCATGAATCTTTATTTACATTCACCATTCCTAGAAAAAATTACTCCATTCTAGGTTATCTTGATAATAAGGATTGATAATATAGAGAAATGTCATAACAATCAGAGAAAATACCTCGATAACCCAAGGAATCTATTGATAGTTGTCATAGATGTTGGATTGGTCCATTCATTGATTTATTCTATCTTTAAAAGGGTCAATATATATCCCATTTGTTGTGATAATATTACAAAATAAATATACATCCTTAATAAGAACTCATATGTGCTGTAATTGGTTCAAATATTTTACATTCTTATGGTGTTTAGCACAATATTCAAATTATATTCATTCTCCTCTATAAATTTTGAGTATATTAACATATCATATATAAAGACTACCACAATTTTTTAAAGGTAATATCTAACAAATCAATTTATATAGTCCATGATGATTACTGGATAATTATTCAGTATGAAGGGAATTACTATGAATTCATAGTTTCCATACCATGTACCAACAACAGTCTTGGGGATATCATCTATCTTTAACCTAACATGGTAATATCCCAACCACAGATCCACCATGAAAATTATTGTTCTCTACATAGATAATGGAAAAGGTCATCAATCCTTGGAAGATGATACTTCTTCTTTATCATGATCTTTTTGAGCTCATGATAATCGATGAAATGGTGCATTAACCCATCCTTCTTGGTGATGAAGAGGACTGGTGAACCCCATGCACATGTACGTGGGCATATGAAACCTTTATCAAGATAATAATGTCATCCTTTCTTCATCTCCTAAAGTTCCACAATATTCATTTGATATGGAGTTTTGGATAATGATAATTCCCCAGGTAAAATCTCAATTGAAAATTCAACATCTCAGCTAATCGGAAAACTATGAAATCCTTCAGGAAACACATGAGCATATTCCATCACAATGGAAATGTCTTCAAGGTTTATTCTTCCATTAGAATCAATAATTTTAGATAGAAACCCTTCCTAATAAGTTTATAGTATCCATGATTGATATGATGGTTCAAAAGTGTTTTCATCCTCCTACATGAACTTGTACATAATCGGGGGTCAATTCCCAACACATAAACTGTTTTCCATCTCAGTGAAACTAATTTTGGCTCTATATAGGGAAATTAAATACTTGACCATAATTTCATAAAAATAAACTAAATGGAAAATGAAAAGGTATTTTTTGAAATTAATCCCATAAAAGTTTATAGGGTAAGAGTTATATAATTCTTATGAAATGATTTCATCATTTTCTTTTTCACTGACAAATCTACAACCATGTTTTCTAGTGGTGTTTTAATAATTACACTAAACATTCGTGATATGAAAGAATTAATAGAACCATAATAAAAAATTGAATTCAATATTCTCAGATGAATATCTAATGTACCTATCAACACCTCATTATTTGGATTCTCTTTCAAGTGGTAGTGATGGTAAAAGACTTCCCTTTCTGCCATGGTGGTATTTTATTGCCTCTAAAAACCTTAGGATTAGTGCTCTGAATTGAAAAATTCCAAAGATTCGTAAATTTTTAGAAATGATCAATACACTAAGGGTTCACTGGATAATTCCTTTTTCCATCATAGTATCTGGTTTCTCCGGTCAACAATCACAAGCTAGTTTCCCTTCCATCCCACACCTAAAGCGTTTCCTCAATCCCATCTAGTAATTCTTGGTTTTCTTATATTCTACACATTTGGAAAATGGTATGATAAATTTTCTTAGTACCATTATATATCCTTATGTGACCACCATAATTTATCTTTACGTATTTTCTTCATGTCCCCATGATACCACTAAGATTATACCATCACAATTTCAACATTGAGGGTGCATTGGAAAATGTTTTCATATCTATTAAAGTCGTTGTTTAGTATGTCTTTCTATAGGCTAGGTTTCATCCGACCAATGAAGAGGTAAACAATTCATTATGGTGTAATGGTAATGCTAGAGAAATACCCTGAAATCCTTTTGTGTTTTTCTTTGTATGCGCAAATATATTCATCATCTTTCTACACGAGGGAATGGAAATACAATTCCCTTTTAAGTCAGAGTGTTTGGGGAAAATATTTATCAATTTTGTTTTTCATAAAATCCATCAACACCAATGCATCGATATCTTCCCCAGTAATCATTTTTTTTTATCATTTTCCACCATTGATCAACTTCACCCACCATACAATATACATCAGAAATAACTTTATCCTATTTGTAGAATTTAAGGATTGAGAAGATCTTCTCAATGGATTAGATCCATTTTTCAGATATTAAGGGAATGGATAATCCACTGAATAATGGAGGTCTTTTTTTATGAATCACTCAATTTAATATTGTTCTCTTCTGGGGAGATTTGGATGCTCCTTCTAGTCATGGTTTCTTTTCAAAACCTGAGATAGGTGAGATACTAACACCATGATGTGTGCGATTCCTACTCCCTTTGGGTTGGTAATCTCAATATGGAAGTCCTCACATTTATCTTCACATTGATTGTTTACCCAATTCCTCATATTTCCAGCCATATCCTAGAATAAAAGGATAATTAAGTATGAGTATCATTGTCTTTTAAACTCGAAAATTGGACGGTAATGAAATTATATGGATAACATATAATTTATAGGTATTTCATTAATTAATGGATTTCTGGACTTCAGTATTTGTTTTCCATGATCTATTTCCTATCATATAATCTTATGTGTATATTAATTTAATCCCTTAATAATGGTTTATATCAAGATTTTGAATTTCCAAATCAAATACACTAGGAGTGTAAAACTACCACACATTTGGGATCATTGTTAATTACATGGTTACCTGAAGTCAGGATCAGAACAACTTTTCGGAGTTGTTACTCATACGTATATCTGTTCCAGAACCAAATACACTTATAGTATCCACATAGGGATGTGTGTTTTTTAATAATTACACTATACTCACCCAAATTATAGATATGTATTCTTATAATTATTATTATATCTACGTATTTTTATAGCGTTTTATAATCCTAATATGAAAAATAACTAAATGTTTCCTCTTATACCAACTCTAACAAATCTTCTATTTATTACACATTAATAAATTATTTAATTACATAAATTAAAATTAATAAAAAAACAAAAGATAAATAATTTCAGTTTCTTTGGGAATTAGGTACATTTCATGACAACCTTAAACAGGAATTATCACATATTTGTTTGAAAAATTCATTAACATGAGCTTAAAACTACATTCGATAACTTGGGGAAAATGCATAAGAAAGGGGTGATCCATAAATACCATTAATGGAATAAATATATATTAACATGAAGATAATAATAAATTTTATACAGCGTATAAAAATGAGGTATAAATTAACATGAATAATACAGAAATATATTGGAAGATAATCATAACATGGGAAATGTGGAAATAATGTAAAATATGGCCTAACAGGTCAGGGATAAACAACCAAGACATCATGGTGGACAAATTACCATTATGGAATATGGTAAAACCCAATCATGACATTTGGTATATCGATACTAAATATAACCCATTGCATTAAAGCACTATAGAATTATGGGACCACCTACTACCTTTATTTCTTTATCATTCTTAAGTGTGCCACATATATCATAAACCATATATTCATTAATTATCATAATTTATTCCAAGATCAAGGTGAGTGGAATAAATACATGTAATTCCTAAATAAAAAGTCATATCTAAATTAATATTAACACCCTTGATAGGAAATGGGCACAATATTCACTACACAATTAGTTTGGCATGGAAAATCGTGGTGAAAATTCGGCACCATAACAATGTCACTTATAAATTTATAAAATGGGTTGATGAAAGAGAAATGGGTCTCTCATCATTTTTAAACGAATGATACAGTAATAAAGAAATGTATTTATGTCCAAAAATCAAGAATTCTAAAAATATTGAATATGATAATAAATAATCTTGAATAAAAAGAGAAACGAAAGGATTCTTAGAAAATTTTAGCATGGTAATTGGTTTAAATGAGAGAGATTACTGAGAGAATAGTGTTTAACATCATTTATACATAATGATGATAGTGTGGTGGAGGTGAAAAATCTTACCGTATAATTATTAATTGAAAATAAAATGGCATAAAAAGATAATGAATCTTTGATAAAGATGTGAAACGAAAGAACCCTTACGAAATTTCATCATGGTAACACTTGTACATGTGAGGGATTAATGAGAGATAAAGGGATATATTATAATTTATACACAACAAGGGAATTATGGGGGAGGTGTGAAAACATTACCTATCAATATTAAATTAAAAATAAAAGGGCATAACATAGAAGATATTCTTGAATAAAAGTGAGAAAAAGAGGATACCTTACCTTAAGAGTATGAAACCAAGAGCTTGAAAGGGGCTTCATTAGAGCTTGGAGGATCCTTGAGAGGAGTATATAGAGAGTTTTGAAGAGTATGTTCGTTCTATAAGATTTTTTAGTGATTCTAATTTTGGGAATGGGTGGGTTTATATAGGAATAGAGAGGGAGTTCAGTAATATTTCAGTTTTGGAATCTATAAAATAAAATATTTAAAACCACTAACCATAACATGGGTTTCACCATTTTTTTACCAATGTGCAGATTTTATAATTATTATATTCGGAAAATGTGCAAAATTATAAAAATATTAATCTTTTTAATGAGTATAGGAGTCACATATTTAATGAATGGAATTGAAAATCATAAAATACATTATATGTTTTAGAGGAATCATATAAGACTAAAAATAATAATAATAAAAACATAAAATCAATTGAATGTAATGGGAGAAAATATATTTGGCCAAGGATACCCACTATAGTTTTTATTACTCCATTTTGGGAAATTATGATGTCATAAAACACAATTTATATTTATAAGGTATATAAATGTTTTGAGAAAAAGAATATGTCTTTGAAAATGATGAAAAAATAACCATTGTTTAATTTTGACATTTTGGTTCCAAAATAAAATTCATTTTAGATAAATAATTTTTTAATTATGTGTATTCTCACTTTTAAAATAATATTCATCATTTATTAATTGATGATGAGTTCATTGACAATAACAGTTTTTGAACCCTTATAAAATGTACATTTCACATAGTAATAATTGTACGGAAATTTAAAATTAAAAAACATATTTAATAATAAAATTCCATTTAAATACTATTCATTTCTAAAATCCGATAATTTATCGAAATAAATCCCTTAATTTAATTTGAATTTTACTTGAATATACAATTTTTTTCATTGAAGAAAAATAAAAATCATAAATAAACATACAATAAATATGAAAAAAAATTATTCTATGGAATATATTGATTTATTTAATTATGGTTTTTCTTTGTATCCCTTTATTACACCAGCATATTTCTTGAGAGTAGTGTGTATGATGGTGAGAATTTCATGAGGGATTTTGGAAAACATGCTTTGGGTCGTGATCTTGATGGTCTTGACCTTATCCCATTAACTATTTGTATCATCCTTATGTTATTGGATATCACCTTGGGCTTGGTCAAGTTAAAATCATATTT
This sequence comes from Viscum album, assembly GCA_963277665.1. NCBI lineage: Eukaryota > Viridiplantae > Streptophyta > Magnoliopsida > Santalales > Viscaceae > Viscum > Viscum album. Next base: position 1,133,632,601 of record OY728123.1, on the reverse strand, counting down.
ATGATATATCCCTTTGATGCTCTGATAAATTGGCTTCACAGGGTACAACCCTACTAGTTTATTACATCACTTATTTTTCTCTGACAATTGTATTCGTTAAAATCCTATATTTATATTAATCAAGTGATCATTGTATAGAGACTATATTGAAAGTGGTATTATTATTAATGTCCTATTAAATCCAAATATATTACTAAAGAATTGAATTTGTTATTATAACAATATTATATTATAATACATTTAATTAGATCACCAAGGGAAACTTCATTTATAAAAATTCGGGTCATTACAGATGATTTTAAAGGTGATCGATCAATGTTTATATCTATCCTAAAAGATATAGTCCGTGATGAAATTTGATGAATGGTTTTCAAAAGAGAGTGTTTAATTGATTAAATTTTCATTATACTCTTGTTTCTCATTCCTAGCATTTCTCATGTGGTCATAGGGTGTGTGTCGAGTAAGCCTCTGATCCCTATGTGAATCACATGAAGATAATACTGGTAGAAGATGGTTGAATCTCCAATGTGGTATCAAAATGTGAAGAGTTGTCGATAAACCCAATGGGGAGATTTTTGGGAAAAACAACCCTCATGGTTACATTGAAACATTTTTGGGTTGATTATATTTGTTGTGAAAATAGGATTACATGGTTAGTTGTGGAGTTTCAGAAATACAGTTGATGAAATAAATTGACAGTGTACCATTACAAATGAATGTACACTCTGGAAGTGGTACAAAAATATTTTATACAATGTGGATCCATTTCCCACTATTTTCCAAATTTTCGGGTCCAAAAATTGGATAACGGAGAAAATATGATTTTGGAAAAGAATGTTTTTTTGAAACTATCTATGAGGTTTTGAATGTTTTTTGTCATTCATTTTTTCAAGGTAAGCACATCAAAATGATGAAATATGAAGAGGATCGCGCAAATTATAGAGTTGCACGAAATCTTAGTTTTAATTAAATAGACTTTGGAGATTTAGACATGCATGCTCGGGAAGAGTTTCCCAAGTTGCACACAGGGTCCAAAAATGACTATAAATAGGAAAAATCAACCTTATATAAAAAATCATAACACTTAGAGAGAATTAGAGCATTGGATCGTGCATGTAGTGAGTTTCCGCACAAGTAGGGAGTTGTAAGTAAGATGGAAGCTGAGTGTATGTAGTGATGTTTTTACAATAAGTGAGTTACACCTGAGTATTGAGTTTTGTAGAGGAGTTTTTCACAAGTAGAACTTGGAGTGAAAGATCTTTTTTCAGTATAATGGCACATGTTTCCTACATGGAATTAAAGAAGTATCCAAGACACCCAAAATTATCACATATTATTTATGTTTCCCTGTAGACCTATGGTAAAGTAGTATTCATTAATTAGATGAAATTGGAATTTAAATAGAGAATCTATCGATATTTAGGTTGCATTATTTCATGAAAATTAATGTACCTACATGTCCATAAACATTGTATGGATACCTTCTATGAGAAGTGAGTAATGGAAGAGGAATACATTAATCATTTCCACTATAAGTATGCCATAGAAAGAAACATATGAAGTGACCCAAGAGAATGCACTAAGCAGGCCCTAAATCATATAATGGAAGTGAAACTCTGAATATAAGTGATCTTCCCTGAATATAATTATTGGCGTTGTGCCTTAGTGAATTTTGGTACAATAATAACATTGTTGTTTTTTGCTCTTTACAAGTATCCCAATGAGGGTGAACAGAGTAAAAAATGGGTTTCTCACTGTTCTTGATTTATTTCATTACATTAGGTGCATTATTATTAGATAAATGTGGAAAAGGCATGATCATCTTTAAAATTAAAAAATATAATAAGTGACATTTGAAATAATGATTTCAAGATCCAATAGGGTGTGATGAAGTTTTTAATCAATATAAATTCTTTGATTCAACGCCACATAGGTTATCCAGGCCCCTTTTGGACAAAACATTTTGGAATGCATCAAATTTCTCCATATTTACCTTATAATTATATTTTTTATTTCTGAATAAATCTCATTCTAGAAGGGAAATTTTTTTGGTATCGATATAAACTATACCATTCACTATTCTTCATGACCCAAAATATTATCCACACATAGACAACACATCTCATGTTTGAGTAAAAATGATTCTAAAAACAAAAAAAATAAGTATATTATATTAACATTTTCTATAATGTTAATCACACATTAAGGGACATATATTTAAAAAAATCATATTCTATGTGTGTGGTGGTGAGAACCTCCATCTAGTATTATGTTATTGTTTTGATGTTTAATTATTAAAAAGTCTTCTATTCCATAATACATAATTTTTAGGGTGTTATTGCATATTTTTCCAAATTGTAAACATCTATATTTGGTGCACACACCAAAACCATGGTTATAGTTATCCTCTCAAACTATGATTTTTCCACTATTAGAGTGAAACAAACTTATAGATCAAAACATATGGTTATAAGTATTCTGGAATATTTTATAAATGAATCCAAGTTCTTGTGGAAGGAAATATCTTATCTCTTTCACCCATATCACATAGTTAGATCACTTATCTCACATACCATCATTATATAACCATATTTTCAAAATCATATCCCTAGGTCCATCCGTCAGTCTAGAAAGAGAACCCCACACCTTAAATTTTTGAGAGAACAGATTGACACCTGGAGGATTGGCAAGGAATGAGCTTTGGTCGCCTATCATGTTCACCCACATAGTCTTTTATGACATGGAAATACAATAGGTCCCACTCCCAAATGAGATTGGACACTATATTTCACCCCTACATGGGTGAGACTTCACCGTGACTTCAATTGGGGATACAAAATTGGATGTCAAGGCACCATCCGAGTTTAGACACACCCAACACTCAATATAGAGAGTGTCTTGGGTGACCCACCATACATGAAAAACCCTATTAGGTGACCATTAATTTGGTTCTCCACCTTACATGTTGTAAAAATTGGGTGATCCACTATCATCGGAGATCCCCCACTAAGGAGATATACATTGGAGAACATTCACCCAAGGAACTTCACTAGGGTGACCCTTCACCCATGGACCTTATAATTGGTCTACAAAACCTTTCATGTATATAAAAATGATATGAATCATTTATAAACTTATCTAGGGATATAATAAACTTAACGAAGGTCTCATTCATGGGAACCGATTAATTACATATTCTCTTAGAGAAGAGATCCACCACTAATTTTGGCCCTCATTCTAGGTTTAATCCACCATCATAATAATACCCCTTATTTATCTTTTAATAAAAGATGTGGGGAAGTAGGAATGTAATTTGAGATTATGGGTCCGCTTAGGCATATAACCTATCTAGAAAATAAATTATCATAGAGTCAAGATACACCTCATGGTTTTCATTAATTACCCTATGGAAAGATACTCCCCTTGGATCAAGATACAAGAGTATCCTTCGGACTATAACCATCCACCAATACTTCAGTAATAATTAATTCTATATACACTTCATGGTCATCATTATTAACCTTGAGATGATAATATTTTATTTGTTTCTGATACATAAGAATCCTACTTAGTGTAATCCTTATCCAAATCACCAATAACCATTCAGTCTAGATACTCCTCATGGTTATCAATATTATTTATTAGTGGAGATACTCTTATTGGTCTAGATTAATAAACTACTTCCTTAGGGTCGGTCCTAATAAATTTTCCAATTAAAATTGATTCATGATACTCCTCGTGGTTATCATTATTCAATATTAGTTGAGATACTTTTCTTAGTTATGAATTCATGGGAATCCTATTGGATACATACCCCAAAAAACCATCAATAACAATTGACATGAGATACTCCTAATGGTTTTCATTATTCATGTTGTTTGGAGACACTCTTCTTGGATATAGATACATAGTCATCCTCTATCGTGTAATCCCTAACCAAAAATTTAATTACCATTGTATTGAGATACAAAACATGGTTATAATTATTCACCATGAGTTAATCTACTACCATTGTTTTTAAATACATGTATATCATTCTATGTGTATGCCCTAAAACGTACTATCACCTGACCCACCTACTAGGTCAGGTGTCTTAGTGAACTATTGCATAATCCCCACCTAATTTCAAAGTATATACTTTTTCAAAACACATGAATATTCTTAGGGTATCCTCATCACATAATACCTCTAATTAATCCATTTATAATTTGTCATTTAATGTGACTTATATTATTCTTTCTCTTGTTTCTCAAAAAAATGATGACTCTCATGGGACTAGAGATCAAGGATTTTCATCCCATCAGCGTGATGAATGTTCCCCCATTATGGGTTTACATTTTATGTTTAAAGCCATGAAATTTCATTTAAATATATGGTATTTGATCCATTTTATCATAGTATTCATAGTAAACCTCATCGAGGATCCATCTCAACACCAAAATAGTAATTTCTCCTCTATAATAATAAACACATGATAGATTAACTAGTCGTCTTTAAACCAAATCATTATTGAATAATATAAGAAATATGGGTAACCTCCAATATATAAATATATATATGTTGAGGTTTACATCAAACACATGGTTTTTATCTATTAATTGTAAAAGGGGTAACAAATCCTTCACATGGATTTCAAATCGAAAAATGAATACATCTAAAATATCTATGTGACTCCTAAAGTAGAAAATATTCCCAAATTAATTGTTGTGGTGAGTATAACCTCTCATATTATTGACTATAATGTTTCCCAAGATGTCACTAGTAAAGTCCAAGTGACTGACTTCCTTAGGAAATCATGTTCGAATCCACTCAAGAGGAGTCTTGGTGTTGAAACCAAGAGAGTTTCCACTATAAACATATATATATTTATATATATGGTAAAAATTATTTGATTATATATTACTTATTTATCATTTACTATATATGTTATATATATGGATATATAATTTTATTTTATTTTAATATATATCTATATAAACTGCATATTATATACATGTGTGTTTGTTTGTTTTTTTATATATATAATGCATACACCCATAGATGCTCATAGACATTGTATATATACATATGTTTTTGTTAGTGTGTTAAAAAATTATACTATTTTGTTTTGTTTTTATAAATGTATGTTTCTTTATATAAATGTATTTATATTATATTTTTTTAATTAAAATGTATAAATAAACAAAGGCACAAATAAAGACACATATGTGTGTGTCTGTGTTTATGTGTAATAAGATATACAAATATAGGATAGTTATATATATATATTGTATTTTAGAATTGATATTTTATGACCAAACGATTATTTATGTAATCTAATGTATTTACACATATTTTTTACAACATGGGGATATGAAGAGTGGGTATAGTAGTCCTATTTTTTAAAAACTTATGTAATTATAAATTTTTTCAAAAAACATTACTGATTATCCGTGTTTTTTAATGTTTACTCAATTAGAAGAATTTAAAAATATGCATTTCAATTTTAAATAATAGTTAAAGTTAAATTTATTTTTTAAAATATTATTATCATCAATCATACACTAATAAATATATGGGTATAAAAAATAGATAATATATACATGATACCTATTTTAGTGTAAATATTAACAATATTAATTTTTTTATGTACTATAACATTTAAATTTATATATATATATGTTTATGTTTGTATATATATTATCTGGCATACCAAGATAGGGGATTGGAAATCAGTTCAGACCAGATATTGACACTAATTATTATTTGGATTTAAAATTGATTCATTATTATTCAAAAATATAAAAGAGGCGAAAAATTTAAAAATAACCTGATAAGGATAATCCGGATAGGTGGTTCCCCTAACCAATGTATATTTTTATCCTGGATCATGCATCACTATACATATATAAAAATTATTAATTACCTTAAATTAATTTGTTATGTGGCTAGAATTTAATTTTCATCAAAGTAAAAAACTATTAATATCCTTAAACAAATGTTACACATAGATCAAATTAATTTCTTGGTTAGAATAATTATTACTATTTTGGTAGTATAAATGGTTTATAAAAATTATGATACAATGTTGTTTATAATTAGAAGATGATTTAATTTTCTAAATTATTATTGAATTATAATCAAAATAGGGCTACACATCCCAATCTTTGAGAAAAGTTTTTTCTAACATGATCAATTTATACCTATTTGTTCAATTGTATTTTTTTGGATCTTTTAATTTAGGCACAATTATGCATATTTAAAATAGTGATCATACGGATATATATTTTTAGTAATAAAATATATTAACATATATTATCTTGAAATACTTTTTAATCAATGGGGAATTCCCATAAAAATAATTTACTAGGATACAAATCCTCCTTATTAGTTTTTTTTACTTATTGAGTGGGTTTCCCTACTCTTTTATTATGATTTTCAACCCCCTCTACTCTATAGTGATCATAAATTTTATGTGTTAAATTTGTGAAGTATTTTCTTGTTTTATTGAGGAATGTATCAAATGAAATCAATAAGGTTTACCCAATCTACTATAATATATCAAATAATGTAGTTATAATTGTTTTCAACGTCTTTAATTTCAGTATCTACTTTCCATATATTTAATTGGTGTATATGATTGATTAATCTTTCATTTATTCCAAGGTTGATGAATTATTTACTTATTGTTAATAATAAATTTGGTGATGTGTTTTCAGCTGAAATTTAACATGAATATTTTGAATAGTTTGACAAAATCATGGTTTTGTAAAATAAAAAATGTGTATGAAATTTAAAAAGATTTCACGGATATATTTCCATAATATTTATTATATAAATTTTCTACAAGTATCATTGTTTTATGAATTCATATCAAGATATATGATGTAAATTTATTATTATATTCAATGTATATTATTTTAAAATATTATAAATATTATTGTGAAACTTATGATTTTTAATATTTTATTAGAGGTGGTCATTTTTTCAATGAAAAATTGATATCATTTATAAAATATAAATAAAAAATCCACATTATTATTAATTATATACGAATTTAAGGTGTGAAGAGATAAATTTTTTTACTAGAATAATAATTGGGTTAATTCCCAAGAGAATTATATACAGCATAGAAGGAATTATTTTTTAAAATACCTTACATAAGATTTATATTTTAATAAAGGAACTTATCCAATGTACAATGGGTTTTTGATGGACATGCATCCCACCATTAAAAAAATATTTCTTTACAAAAAAAAATAATATTTAACTTATCCTCCCATAGGGTCCCTAGGATATGTAGTACAATTTAATAATTATTGTATAATCATTATGACATGTATAATATATAAAATAACATTAATAAATATAATATTTATTTCAATACCATATAATATATATACTAAATATTTATTACAAAAAATATTAAATTTTGTATTGGTTATAGAAACATATTAATATATATGGGTAATATTATTATAAAAACTATTATAAATGTTATAAATAGTATAAATAGAAAAATAAATTGTTTGAATACTCCACCAAATACTATAAACAATGGATATATTGATTATTCATATTATTACATTTTTAATGGATTAATTTTATGTACCATGGTTTCTTTTAGTGTCAAAATTTTTACTAATAATGTAATAAAAAAAATATAATTTTTATGTTCATTTACTCACAAAAAGTTCAATGCTCCGAATGTTTACAAATTTTGAGGTGATAACACAAATACACAAACATAATTCACTATGATTAGCGTATCCGGAGACAATTATCCCCTCTAAAACTAGTGAACAATCACCATAAAATCATGATCTGGACAAACATCCTCTTTTGAAGAAACCGATTATTCACCTAGTGGATGCAAATGATTCATTTTATTAAAATCCTTCAATATACAACATTATAATTAAATAATATTCAATATTCGATTTCTCTGATGATCATATCTAGTTATTTGAATCTTGTTTCATATTTTTATTTGAGGAAATATTCAATGGTGGGGGGCCGAATATTTATTCCATCCAAAAACCATAGAGATGATTAGATTCACTAATTTTCAATTCTCAATGATTGATAAAGATCATGTGTTGATCTGATCTAAATAATGGTATAATTTATATAAGTGTTGTTAAGTGCGATTGTGGAAAATTTTATGAATATTTAATTATGGTATTTCACTAGTTTCTTTTCAAATTTTATGGGTTTGAAACCTTAATGTTTTTGATTTGGAAATATTTTAATGACTTTTTTATTTAACTTTTATAATGACCCTTCATTTTTCTGACATTACAATTTTAATCAGTATAAAGATAAACAACATAATAGTATTACACCATGAGGATCTATAGGTTTTCATTCTTGGTAAAACTAGGACTATACATTTCATATAAAAATAATACATAAATATTTATTTAATTCATTCATCTCCATATTCTTATTGTCCCTTGAAAACTCCTTAGTACACATAATCCCCTGTGTATATAAATCAAAAATGGGTGAGATAAAATCCCAATAAGAGGATTCATATGAAAAATATATCATGTGGTGAAAATAATCATAACATCGTCATAAAAATCATAGGAGGAATCACATGATAAATGCATGGAATGTTGAAATGCATAAAACTGAAACATCATGTCATAGTGGTTAAATACCACACATAATTGTGAACAATGATAGAATTATTTTCACACTTAATTTCACTTTAACACATGATATTCATCACTTAACTGAGTGCATTGGGGTGCAATATAATTCTAGGCGCACCTGTCACATTCAAACATTTTTATTACGCTATATAAGTCATAGAACACCCGTCGCATGATAATGTTTTCATTATCAGTAATTTTACATAGAACATATACGAATAATAAAAATAAATAACCCATGTAAAATAATTGTTTTCTTATTATAGTACCTCCTTCATAAACATTCGGTTCCCAAAAGATAGAGGGAAAGACATTCTTGTTACAAGAACCATCAACCCTGAGTGAGAAGTAAAAGGTGTATTTTTGAAAGAAGATCTCATTTGAGATTAAAATAATATCCCATGGATGAAATTTATATCATATAAAAGTTAATAAAATTATGAAAAAATTATTTGAAAGTAGTAACCATACAAAAAATGGAGTGAAATAGGGATAACATGAAGAGAAAGATGGGTTCGAGAATTTCCCCTTACATTGTATCTAAATGCTTTATTCACATAAATGTCCAGTATAATGAAATTATATTAATGAATTAGAAATTATAAAACATTTTATGCATTAATATGGTTCTTCATGGTTTCTTTAGGTTCTTTTATGCTCCTTTGGATGAGTTATTGAGTTTTAATTCATTGTTCTGTAGTGTTAATTCCTTTAGCTTTTATGAACGATTCACTTATATTCATGAATGTATGTTCATATGAAATGTGGTTGAACATAATAATTTGTTAATATATAATACTATTTAAATTCCATATATAAATATATATTATCTTATAATTTATTTGGTTATATACCATGAGGACAAATCATTAGATAAAATTTAATGATGATTATTTTTGGTAAATTTTGGTGGTTTTCGATCACAACGAACTTGTTTTATTTTATCACTTAGGGTCATGTTAATAATATAGTTATAGAACATAAAAGGGGATAAAACATTATGTTTAAAATCTATTTGTAACCATTTTATGGATTTATTTGTAGATTTTAAGGTTTTGAAGTAAAATGAATGTGATTAACCCATTATGTTGATAAATTAACACATCATGGGAATTGATTTCATTTTTATTTATAAGCAGAGGGAGGTAGGATTATAATGAATAATCTTCAATTAACATGATATGATACCATTATATCAATAATAATATATTTATCATGAAATTTTTATAATATAAGATAGGGATAGGATAAGAAAAGAAATGAAAATTGAAAAGAAATTTAAAGCAAAGAGAGGAATTACCTCTTGAATCCTCCTCTTCATATCCTACTTAAGGTACTTATGATTGTTGTTTAGATGATGGAAAGAGCTCCTAGTCGTGGGGGAGTTGTTAGGGAATATATTTGGACATAATTTAGTCATGGAATGAAGCTTTATAGGGGTTATGTAATGAGGGTGTGAGGGGTGGTATTTATATTGGAGGGGAGAGTGTTTTCATAATATTTTAATCATTTGTTTATTAATTTATAACAACATAAAAAATAGTTTGTATTTAATGACACAAATGTGTAAATAGGACATGTGAGTTCCACATTTGGGTTCCTACATCACTCATAAATGTCAAGACTAGTGTATATACATTAAAATGTATTGATATGATAAAATAATGTATTTTAATATTCATAAAAAAATTTAGCATTTCAGAAAAATCACAAAACTTCACCCAAATAATTTTACATTGTGTATATTCCAAATATGAAAACAATTTTTTAAAAAGAATTTTCAAAACATAATAAATTTAATATTTAATTAAAATCATAATTTATATGAAAAATAGAGATTTCAAAATCAGAACTAATTTTTAATGCTTTCAAAAATAACATAAGGGAATATAAAATTATCATAAAACATGAATATGTAGAATTTTTAATTTATAAAAATAATTTAGGAAAATAATTTTTATTTTAAATTAATTAATTAATTATTTATGACTTACAAAAAGACTAATAGTTTTACAATTGTCATATTATAACATATATAGTGCCTGAATTTTATTTAATCATTAATGGGTTAGGATACTATAAGATAGGATGATTTACTATTCAAAAGGTTCATAGTACTATTCATGAGGGAAGGTTAATATTCATAAGGGTATGTTAATAATTACAAAAAAATATTATTTTTTCTATTACACTCCAAGAATCACCATGAACGCAAAAACGTATATCATATTTTCAAAATTCAAAACATTGAAGTGGAATAATTAGGTTTAATGGTTACATATTATTTACTATCATGATATTTCATAGTGTTTTATAATGTGATTTTACTTTATGGTTTACTTATAAAAATGGTATTCCACTGATAAAACATTGGGTCGTTACATTCTTCCTCCATATGAAATTTCACCCTTGAATTTTTTTTTACACAAATAGTTGAGGGTACCTCTCCTTCATCACCTCATATGATTTCCATGTTGTTAATTCAAACTTATGTTTCCTCCAAAAAAACATTTAAAAAATGGTTTTTCTTGTTGCGTATGACCTTAACTCACTTTTCTAGAATCTTTACTGGTTTCTCCTCATTGAAGATATCATCTTCCAGCTGTACTACCTCTTTGTTGAGTACAAGTGAGGGATCTGATATATTCTTACATAGGAGTGATACATGAAACACATCATTAACATTGCCATATTCGGTGGTATTGTAAGCTGATAGGCCAAAACTCATATGTGGTCAAGGATCTGAAATGGTCCAATGTACCTTGGTATTACCATACCTTTATTTCCAAACTGCATGACTCACTTCCATGGAGATTTTCGAAAGAAGATTTTATCTCCAACATCAAACTTCAACTAACTTCAATAGTGGTCATCACACCTCTTTTTCTGACTCTGAGAAGAATTCATATGTTTCTGGATGACTTGAATCTTTTTTGTCATCTCTTGTACAAGTTCAGGACCATATATCTTTCATTTTCCAACTTTATCAATACAGGCTGGTGTTCTACATCTCTTTCTATAAAAAGATTCATATGGATCCATCTGAATACTTGATTGGTAGCTATTTTTGTATCAAAACTCAACCAATGAGACTTGTTGATCCCATTAACATTTCAAGTCTAAAGAGTATGCTATTAGAATGTCTTCAAGCATCAAAATAGTCCTTTTAGATTGGCCATCATTTTGGGGGTGATAGGTCATGCTAAAATTTATTTCAATGCTCAGAGAATGTTAAAGACTCTTCTAGAATTTAGATGTGAACCTTGGGTCATGTTAAAAGTCAATTGAGAGTGTAACGCCATTAAGTTTCACCATTTCTTTCACATATATCATTGCATGTTTTTCAAGAAAGAGATCTTCTTGAATAGCGATAAATTAGGCAGTCTTGGTGGGTCGGTCAACCAAAACCCATATCGCATTATTTCCATTGGATGTCTTTGGGAGACCCATGAAAATGTACATAGTGACATTCTCCCATTTCCACATAGGTGTCGGAAATGGTTGCATCATCTCTTTTGACTTTGTCTCTCTCCTTTAACTTGTTGATATACCAAGCATCATGAGATATATTCTGAAATATTTATCTTCATTTTATCCCCCAGATGTCTTCTTAGAGATCTAACTACATCTTGGTGCTACCAAAATGGATAGAGAATGTTGAGATATATTCATTTTCCAATTACTCCTTCTTTAACCTAGGATATAAAAGAACACAATGTCATGTTCCAAACTGAATCAAACAATCATCATCGATATGGAACTCTTACAGCTTCCCATCTTTTACTGTATTCACCTTCTTTTGAAACTCTAAATCATCCCTTTATTCCCCCTTAATCATCTCTTAGATTGATGGTTTCACAATCATTTTGGCATGGTAGGATGTATCCCTGACCCTTATGATTTCCAAATCAATCCTTTTCATATCCAAGAAGATAGGGTATTTCTCAATCTATAACATGGATAGAGTAGCATGTTCTTTTCTTCTAAGAGCATCTACTACCTAGTTCACCTTTATAGTATGGCAGATAATAGAGAGATAGTATTACATGATTATATTTAACCATATCATTTGACACATGTTGTTCTCCATCTATGTGAATATATAATTTAGGTCCTTATGGTCAGTTTATATGTGACGCTTCTCACCATAATGGTCATGCCACTAGATTTTCAAGGAAAAAGTCATGGATACCAGCTCTAGATCATGTGTTTTGTAGTTATGCTCATTGATATTTAACTGTTGTGATGATTACGCTATCACGTTGTCATTTTTCTAGAGTATTCAACCCAATCCTTTATTTGATTCATCATGGTATATCAAAAAACATCATCCACTTTTTCGTAGTGTGAGTACCAGTGCAGTGATGAGGCTTCTCTTATTCTCCATGAAGCTTCCCTCTCATTCTTTCAACTAGACATACTTTACCTCCTTCCTTGTTACCATAGTAAGAAGGCTTGAAAATCATGAGAATGTTCTCACAAAAATTAGATATTACCTAGAGTATCAATGAAAACTACATATTTATCTGACACTAGAGGTCCTGGTCCATTCCTCAGTCACTTTTTTTGAAGGGTCCATAAAAATTTTCCCTCTTGTGATCACATGTCCAATCAAAGTGACTTTATTTATCCAAAACTCACACTTTCTAAACATGGCGTACAATATATCCTTTCCCAATGTCATAGATATAAGTATTATATGTTCTTCATGTTCCTCCTCTCTCTTGAGGTAAATGAGAATATCATCAATAAAAACTACAAAAAAAATTCAAGGTAATGTATAAATAATCAATTCATAAAATCCATGAATATAGCAGGTTCATTAGTAAGTCTGAAGGGAATTTCATGAAACTCATATGCCCATTTTTTGTATGGAATGTAGTCTTTAAAATATCTTCCTTCTTCACCATTATCTAATGATATCTAGAATAAAGATCCACCTTTGAGAAGTATTGAGATCCTCTTAACTGATTGAACAAGTCCTAAATCCTTGGAAGAGGATACTAGTTTGTTATGGTGATATTGTAGAGTCACAATAATTGATACACAACTTACTTGATCTATCATTCTTCTTCACAAAGAGAACTGGCACACCGCAAGGTGATGCACTAGGGAATTTGAACCCTTTCTCCAATTTCTCTCGTTGATGCCTCTTTAACTCCTCTAGTTCGATAGATGCCATCCTATAGTGACTCTTTGAGATCGGCATAGCTCCAGGTATGAGTTCCATGGAGAACTCTACCTGATGATATGTGGGTAGATTGGGTAATTCTTAAAGAAATACATCACCTTATTCCCACATTATTAGAACCTCCACTAGGTTGGCACTTTCCTTTGACTCAAACATTTGACTGATGTGTGCTTCTTTACATGGAATCAAAGCCCACACCATTGAAGGATTTTTCAAAGGAGATTCATTATCTTCCTTTTATTTGTATAGGATCATGGTATATTTGGAAATATGAAAATATATTTCCTTTTCACAGAAGATTATTTTTCCTCAATATAACTAGATCCAATCTATTCTCATTATAGAATCCATATCCAACAAGGGATGTATTAAGAGATTCACGACAATAATCTTCCCACATACATCAATAGAGTAATATTCAAACACTTGGGATTCAATGATTGAACCATTTTTTTATATATATCTCTACATTAAGGGATAGGGGATTCGATTCAATAGTTCTATAAAACATTCATGATATAAAAGAATGCATAGTACCAGAATCAAATAATACTTTTTTCATTCCTGAGTGAATGGTAAGTGTACATTGTACAACTTCATTATCCTTATCAACTTACCCAGTTGTGATAGAATAATCCTTCCCTTGTTTCCAAGGATTTAGTGGCTACTGACGCTGATTACCCTCGAGAAATTGAGGTTTAGTGCAATGCCTTGAATAGTTTCCTTAGTCCCTACAGTTTTAGCATTGAACCATTTGTGGGGCTCCCCATTCATCCACTAAATTCTACTTCATTCTCATGTATTTTCTATACTTTTTAGAATGTTGTCCTTTATTCCCACACTTGAATCATCTCCCCATCCCTTTGAGGCAGTTCCCATGATGTAACATCTGAAATTTTTTGGCATGTGGGTCCTTGATTTTTCTTCCCACCTTTGTCATTAGATCCTTCAGCTTGAAACCCTATCTTTCTTTTTTTATCACCATAGTCATGGGACTATTTTCCAAACTCCATCTTCACGTTGAGGGCACACCAAAAAAACTTCTTCCTGACTCCCAAATTCTATAATTTCAAGAGCCTTTAGAAGGTGTGTTTTTAATCCACTAAATAATATATCATTTTTCTGTCATTTTTTATAACAGAACCTGAAGCGTACCATGAATTCCTTGTGAAATTCACATCATATGTCATCACAGATTATCCTTCCTTTTGTTTGAGCTCTATGAATTCTCTCTCCATATTTGTATGAAGATTTCATGGGAAGTACATGTTATAAAACATGATCTTAAATTCTTTCCATTCCATCTCTTCAATTTTATCACTTGGTTGGTTGTTCTTAATCAAATCCGACCATTGATCGTCATATCCATATATATGATAAATGGATAATGTCAAATTCTATGTACCAGAATAGTGAAGAAAAGAAAAGATCATCTCTAGGAATTTTATCCACTATTCCGCAACTAGTGGATCAAAAGATCTACTAAACGTCAGTAGTTGTTTCCACATGAAACACTTGATAGACAACTACTTTGACTTTGGTGAAGGAGGAAATTCCTCATTATTCAGGTTATTATTAATAAACAATGATACATGGGTAATCATCACTATAATTGTTTGAACACCACCTCACAAATTATTGGGGATATCTTTCAGGCAATTGTTACATTGGCCCTCACATGATTTTTTGTCCTAGTTTCTCCTAATTACAACAATTTTCATAAATAAATAATGCTAGAATAAAACATAAGCCAATGATTCATTAATAAATATTTTATTCATTTGTATAATTTACACTATAAGAATATGTTATGGGATCCATATGATTATCAAATATTGTTCTGTGGATACTTTTACTTTGTCGATACTAGTGGTTTTCTCTATGGTTCAGTAATCCTAATTCCACAATTAGCTAAACCTTTACTCTGATACCAATTATAATGAACCCACCTTTTTCTAACATAACTATTAAATAACTATAAATAAAAATACATAATAGTATTACACCATGAGGATCCAAATGATTATTTCCTTGTGAGAATGAGGACTATACATAACATTTACAACACAAAACGTAAACATTTATTTAATCCATTCTTCTTCATCTTCTTAAAGTCCATTGAAAACTAATTAGTACACATAATCACTAGAGGATATACTTAAAAATGGGTGATATAAAATCACATTAATAAGATAGATATAAAAAATATATCTTGGTGTGAGGATAATCATAACATCACCATCAAAATCATGAGATGAATCATTATATAAAGGCATGGAATGTTGTAATGCATAAAAATGAAACATCAAGTCTTTGTTGTTACCTACCACATATAGCTGTGAAAAAAGATAGAAATATTTTAAAACATAATTTCACTTTAACTCAAGATATTAATAAATTTACCCAATGCATTGGAGTTCTGTATAATTCTGGGTGCACCCGTCACATTCAAACATTCATATTGCGCTATATAATAACAGGCGCACTCGTCACATCATAATGTTTTCATTATAATGCATGAAACATAGAACATTGAACAATAAAAAAATTACCTAGGAAAAGGAATGGGTTTGATCTCATAAGAACACATTCATAATATTTGGGTTCCCAAAATAAAGAGGGAATTACATGCATGACACATGAACCATCAACCATGAGTGGGATGTAAAAGGAGTCTTTTTGAAAGATGTGTTTTTTGGAAAATAATTTGTTTGAAATAATCTCGAGTGGAAAAAATGTAAATCTGAGAAAAGTTAATATAATGATGAATAAATTATTTTCAGGTGTAACCAAACCAAAAATGGAATGAAAGAGGGATAACCCAAACAGAAAGTCGGGTACAAGAATTTCACCTTATCTTGTATACAAACTCTTTATTCACTTTAATGTCCTATATAATGACATTATATTTTTGACCTAGATATTCCTGAACCTTTTATGTGTGAATAAGGTTCCTCATGGTTTTTAATGTTCTTTTATACTCCTTTGGATGAACTATAGATTTTAAATTATTTGTTTGGGAGTGTTAATTTCGTTAGATTTTATGAACATTTCACATGTATTCATGAACGGATGTTAACATGAAATGTGGTTGACCATACATATATTTTAATATATAATGTTAGTGAAATTACAAATATATTAATGATATTATTCATAATTTGGTTATGTACCATGAGGAAGAATCATTAGATAAAATTTAATGATGAACATTTTTTGTTAATTTGGGTGGTTTTTTTAACAAAACGAACATGTTTTATTTTCTCACATAGTGTCATGTAAATATGTTAGTTTCAGAACATAAAATGGGATAAAACATACACTTTAAATTCCTTTTTCAACCATTTTATTGTTTTTTTACAGCATTGAAGACATTAAACAGAAATGGAAGTGTATCACCCATGATGTAGGTAAATTAACACATCAAGGTCAACGATTTGATTTTAATTAATAATGAGGGAGAGGGAGGATTACAATGAATAATATTCCATTAACTTGATATCATACCAGTATATCAATCGTACAAGATTTATCATGAAATTTGGATATGATATGTTTTGTATAAGCAAAGAAAAGTAATGAAATTTGAAAGGAAATTGAATGAAAATTGAGGGTGGAATTACCTCTTGAATCCTCCTCATGAGATCCTACTTATGGAACCTTGGATTAGACTTCTTATGATTCCAATAGATCCTTGTTTTGGGAAAGGGATAAGGAATATATTTGGAAATAATTTACACATGTTTTGGAGCTTGAGAGGTGTGATGTAACGAGGGTGTGAGGGGTGGTATTTATAGTGGAGGGGAGATGGTTTTCATAAAATTTTAATCATTAGTTTTTTAATTTCCAATATGATAATAAATAGTGGTGATTCCAAGATCAAAAATATATAATATGGTGTGTGAGTTTGATATTGGGGTGCTTACATCTCTAATGATGTCACAAATAGTGGATTTAAATTAAATTGTATCTATATGTTAAATTAATGTATTTTACTATTCACTAAAAATTCAAGTGTTTTATAAAAATCCCAAAAATTTACGAAATCAATTTTTGACCAGTAAAATAAAAAAATTGAACACTATTTTTTTAAAAAAATTAAAAATTATTTAATATAATTTTTAATTAAAATCATAATTGGCTTGAAAATAGTGATTTTTAAATTATAACTGATTTTATAGCACTTTTCCAAATTAACTATGGTCTTATATAATTATCATAAAACATGAAGACATAGAATCTTTAATTTATGAACACATTTTTGGATAATAAAATTCCTTTGAAATTTATTAATTTATAATTTATGACTTAAAAAAATAAAAATACATTTATTATGGTCATATTATCACATATACGATGCCTAAATTTTATTTAATCATTCATGGGAGAGGTTATTATTATTTTAGGAAATTTAATATTAATAAGGTTCATATTACTATTCATGAGTGTATGTTATTATTGATAAGGGTAGGTTACTATTCCCCAAATATTACGTTTTTTCAATTAGATTCCAGAAATCACCCTCAATGCAATCATGTATGTCATATTTTCAAATGTCCAGACCTAAAAGTGGCAAAAAAAAAATTTAACGGTCACATAGTATTTAGTATCATTATATTTTACTATGTTTCCTACTGTGAATATAAATTACGATGTACTTATAATAATTGGATTATGTTGATAAAAAATTGGGTTGTTACACCTTTTTTATATGGAGGCATTGAGAGTGACTACAGGTTAAATATAATCTCTTATTAAGTTAGATTATTCCAACATCTCACTCTCATAACTATTTAAAGATATATTATTTTATAGGGATTGGAATTAAATATAGGATAACCATGTTCATGTTGGAAAAATGGCATTGGGGATTTTTTCAATGGATTATATATAATGAAGTGAAGAAATGTTTTCTTAAATAATGATGTATGGATCATTTATCCACATCATCTAGTCATTAAGGGTATACTTTTAGGGACATTTTCCTCTATCCAATAACATTTAGGCCCAAAAAATAATCATCTTATGGGTTTCATCATAAAAATAATTGGTTAAAGGAGGAGTAAATAATCCAACGATATATTTATTATACCATTCATTGAGGGAACTAATGGGGGATAATTATTCCACATAATAAACCTCCCATCATTCAAAGGAAAACAAATATTTTTATACCTATCAGTACAAATCCCCATAATCAAAATATCCTTCATAGCTCTTTTTTTCATCACCAGGAAATATTTCTCGACTACCTTTATTAATAGTACTTTTGAAAATAAAATGATTATGAATACACGTAATCCAACTCATACATCTTTATTGTTTTCAATCCATTTTTTGGTAACCAACATCACACATTAGATATACCAGGACATTGATACCACATTTTAGGAACCATTTTCTACAACCATCACCTTCCATACCTAATACATCATCCCTTATGTGATTCCATCATAAATACAAATTGTGATAAGAGTTATATACCCTACATAAATATATTTCATACACCATTAATTATGGGAACCGATTTGGGATTGGGAGTACACCAAATATACAATTAGTGGGAGAAATATGATTCTAAATAAAAAATATGGTAGCCCCTTGAACACACTAAATACCAAATGGTTGTAGAAAACGGAATCCAATTTTTCCATCCACAAGAATGGATGTTCAGGTTGTAGAGAACTCTACATATGATGATCCAATGACTTCTTTGATAATTTAAGGGGATGAAGAGTCTCATACAAATTATTATTATGACCAACTTATAACTATTTCCATTGAAGCATAATTTGAGTATAAAAAGGCTCGCATGGTAGTGATGAATAATATATAATTAAGTGATATTGTTCTAGTTTTGGAGACTCTAACTAAGTGTAATATTGTAAAAAAATATTTCATTTATATTTTTAAAATTATAATGATGGTTGGGAATGTATTTAACTCCAAGGATAAATATTACCACTCCAACAAAGACTATTATTTACCAAGAAAAATCATTTATATGGGATCAAATGAGGCATTAAAATATATTATCAATGGTTATTCAAAGTGATAAGAAAAATGAAGTGTTTTGGGAGGAATTTAATAATTTATTAAGAATAAGGCATCCAAATTTTATTTAGTTTCTAGTGATTTAGGATTATTATATTAAAATAGATGGATATAAAAAGATACAGAAAGGGTGATCCCAAAATAACTCTAAGATGTGGACATGTTAGTTATTTTCTAAATCCGTAAAGAAAACAATTTAATATGGTTAAACATATAGTTTCATTCATTATAGTTATCTATATTTTATAGAAACCTGTATTTGAATCAAAAAAAATGTTCTAATTAAAAAATTTATGTAAAAGAAAAATGTTAATCAAAATCAAATCTTTTCCTTAGGGTATTTTATTGAATCTGTTGAATGACTTATGATTTTATACATCTTGATTGTTCATGAATAGGTAGATTTTAGAGATATCATAGGGGATTTTTGTGAGGATGGGGAATAAAAAAGTAATTTGGAATCACAAAAAATCTAGTTTTAGTCACATTATCAAGGAGTTGTGATCATTTTAATATCATCCCGACATGTTCTATAGAGATTTTTCTTACATGTTTTCTTCCTTTTACTTTTTTGCACCCAATGAATGTTCTATGGTTCTCCCTCTATTATAATTAAGTGATTTAGAAGAAAATAAACAAATAAATTCTTTCATGTGTTTTATTTTATATATACTTTTTTTAATATATTTAAATATTTTTTCGGGATTTGTGTATATAAATATTATATATAAAATATTTTCATTTATTAATCATATATATATTGTAATATTTTACATATAATTTATATATATATATGAATTATATATTATCATTTATTTATAATTAATATATATACATATATGTATATATATAGTTTATAATGTGTGTATCTTTGTTAATATAAATTACAATATATATATATATATTTTCATAGATGTAATTGATTTATGTTCTTTATATAATATTTTTTTACATGTTATTTATATTCATATATAATTTTATATATAATTTTTAATATATATACACACACAAAATGTATATATATTTTTATATTTTTGAATGTATATGTGTTTTTTATAAACATTACACATAAATGTTTATAGTAACTATATATATACATGTTTGTGAATAATATATATGTGCATGTGAGTGTGTGTGTGTGTTTGTGTTTGTGTGTACATGTTTTATAGTTTCTGATTGTGTGATTTTATATGTATGCTTATATATCACTATTTATTTATAATTTTAATATATAGTATAAACATTAATAAGTTAATATAGACATACACATATTTTTATATTAATATATGTATGTATGATTACAAGTAATTATATGTGAAAATGTTGTATATATATATATATCAACATAAAAATAATTTTTTCATTTTTTTAGGTAGGACGCAGTTATAAAGATAGTTAATTTATTTACCCATGTGTTCAAAAAGTTTTTTGGAATATTGTATGTGGAAATTTTTCATGTTTGTAAGGAAAATTATTTTTTCATATTTTATGTTTTTTAAGTTATTCCCTAGTAAATATGTTCGATGAAATATAAAGAAACATATAATTTATTTTATTAAATCCACACATACTCCCATATCATCTAAAACCACACATGTGCACCAAAAAAATCAAAACATGCTCACCATTTCACAACTTGATCTAAAAAACATCATTCTTGTTTCAAAATTTGATACATTGTTATGGCACACCAAAATAGTTAATTAAATGATCTGGATTTATTTTATAATTTTTCAATACAAAATTTACTTTTAATGATTCTATTCACTAAATAAAAATAAAATATATTTCATAAAGGGAAAGGTATTTTAAAAAAAAGGGACTTTGTTTTCAATGAAAGATTCTATGAAATGTTTCTAAAAAGAATACAATATGTAATGAAATATTTATTAAACAATAAAATAATCCTTTATATGTTATCTATAAATTCATCAATGGATTTGAGACAAATGATTATTTAACTTACTTTAATAAATTAAAACATGTATGTAATGTGAGTTCTTTTTGAATGTGATATGAATTAAACCATCTCAATTATAATTTATATTGATGAGAATGTTTGATATGAAATGAGATAAGATATTGTATATTATCCTTGAATTTGATATGTTTATTGGTTATATCATTCCTTGTGATATAGATATATGTTAAGTCTTTCCACTACCCTAGAAAGAAATTATAACATTTACAATTAATGTTGAAATTATCTTTTACTATTATCCAACATTCATAAAACTTTTCATAATGATGAAATGGCTAGGGGAATATGTTTTGGTTGGACGTTACTAGTGTATACTCTATGATACATTATATTTACTCACACATTATATTTGTATGAGTAATTTTATAAGGTTTGTGTATTATCCTTGAAATAGATATATATGATAATTAATGGTATTAAGTTTTTCATTTCAATGATCAGGGTCTCTTATATATTTAATTGATCAGTATCATCCTATTTTACTATACATGATACTAATAGGTTATTGAATGATATAGACTCCCATGTGAGAATAGGGAAATTCAAGGAGCCTCACAGATACGCCACAGAGGAGGGATTTGATGAATGAATCCTTCTAGTTGTTCTATTATATCTCTTCCTCGATCAATTAATATATGATTTACACTAATATAATTGGATGATGGAGACTTCCTCCTATGGACTAGTTTATTCAATCAAACCTATGGATACACCATAATGGGTGGATTCCATTGACTTATCCTTAGTGGTCATCATATACCATATATGCTAATTAATAAAGAGTATTTTCATGGAATCTGTAGTGCATAGAACACATTAAAACAAATTCATTTGTTCTTATACAATTTTTGGGGTTTATTTAATGTATTTCATTAAATTATAGGTTTCTAAATGATTTAACTCATATAAATGATTGTATTTTTATGCATAAAAACCACAAGGTGTTAATATAGCTTGGTCATGTTATTTCAATGCTGAAATATTACATTGAAATGAAGTGTCCTTCCTGCAATGAAAAAATGTGTGATGCATCAAAAGTATTTATCGAGGAATGTCATGAATGATGACACCCAAGAACCTAGAATCAATACTATGTACGTTCTTCCACAAACATCATCCATGTAATTGTTATCTTGGTCCTTTATACATGATTTCAAACTTGAATTGATACGACACCACTTGATTTATTCATTTGAAATATTTTATAGCACCATTTTATTGTTATGTAGTCCATAGAGGTTGTAGTTAATCCTACATAATCCATTCCAAATTATGTTTAATATTTTGTAGTATCATTTTATCTATTTTAATATCCTTGGTGTATGGTATTAATTATATGTAAGCTATATATAATGAGGTTTTATATCATATCGCGACTTATTGTATGCCACAAATGTCGTTCATGCTTTCAAACATTATAATGGTCCCAAACAGCTATCTTATTCATATACATGGTAATACTATTCCCCCTAGTGTATGATAAATAATTCCTACATATATCATAAAATTGATATATGATGAAGATTACTTTTTTATTATTATAGCATTATGAATTTAATTATATAATTAAATATATTTTTAAATTTTTTTTGTAAACGTACAATGATAAATTTATTTCATTATAAAGTCATTTAAAAAATAATTAATTGAAAATTGTTTAATGTTAATTAATTAAATGTTTTTTCAAAATGTATAAAATATATATCCAAAATATTAATTATTAATTTTGAAAAATACACTTTTCCAGTTATATGGAATGACATACTTTGTATATACAAATTTTTTATCTTTATAATATAAGAATATTTATTATGGCCCTATAAATTACAATGTACATCATAATATAAATTTATTTATATTTAAAATATTGAAATAGTTCATAATTTTAAATTTGAATAATTCAAATTAAAAATGTCATTTGTGAAGAAATAAATTAATCCATACCAAAATATGTTTTTATTATTGATTTTATTAACTTATAAATATATGTTAAATTTATGAAATATTCATTATGTAAAAATTATACACAATAGATTTTGAATATAAAATGTTTCTATATTAAACAATATATTTTAATAAATTTAAATTCTATTTAATGGATAAAATGAAATAATTTTTATTGAGAATATATAAAAATTAGTAATGTATAATTAATTATTGGTTTTCAATATTGAATTACTAAATTATAGATTTTATATATTTTTTGGTTTATGAATTGTACATAAATAATTTATCAAGTTTTTTGATTTGTTAATTTATAAATTTCTTAATTACTATATTAATTATTATTCTTACAAATAATTTTTATATTATGAATGGTTGTATGATATAGTTTAAAATTTCAATCTGATTCATCAAATTATCATTCAAGCATGTAAGGTTTACGTGTTACGTATTTTAATAGGTTTATTTTTCCTCTACCTTAACATTAAATTTTCTATAAGATTTTTAAAGAGCCACATAATAATATTCTTTGAAAATATTAAGTTTTTTAAAGAATATGATTACAAAGTATATCTTTAGTAGTATTATTATATGTAAAGGGAATAAATGAGAAAACATGGTGATATTAGATCATGAGTAAAAATATGTTTTGTTCATTTTGTTCCGACGAGAACAGTTTTAAGACCTCATTCATCTCACTAGGTAGTTAATAACAATGATGGGTTCCCTAGGATTGGCTTGTAAAATAAATCATTTTTTCTATGACCATAATAGGATTAGATTCTAATTCATGGAATTTTCATTTGGATAAACTTAGTTGAGAGATGCTGCTAGAGAAATATTATTGTGTTCATCCATTTGAATGATCAGGAAAAGAGATGTTTTCTCAAGCATCGATGATTCATATATTATATGATAAAAATAATGGAATAAGTAAATAACTCTATTTTCAAGGAAATATGAATGTAATTTCATTTCTCAATGAATATGGATCTTGGCCTATAAATGGATTTGATGATTTAAAAACGAATAGTTTATCCCCTTATCTTTAGAACATCAATTTTTATAAATTTTTTGTATCATAGAGTTTGATTTATATATTGAAAAGGGTTTTATTATTTATTATGCAGGAATATTTTATCTAATGATATATTGATTTCATTGGAAATCCACATTTGTATGTCATACAATATCAATTTTTCATTTAATTATTATGTGAATTAGAAGGATCAATTCATTTTTCATATACATGACATAATTTCTTTTACAAAATTATAAGGATTAATTGTTTTTGTATCCCTACAATATAGTTATAATTTAGAATGATATAGTTATAGTTGGAAGTTATATATGATGTAAATGAAATATTTTCATAAAAACCTAACAAATGTATGGGAAATTTCATGGATCAGGTTGTCTGATAATAGCCTATATAATGGTGGAAAGTGCCTTAGTAGGAGGTATGTGATCATACTAGATAAAACAATTTCCTCCCTGAATCCATCCTTTCCTTACTATTTTATAACTAATTTACTAACATAACATAAATAATCTACATATCAATCCCAAGGAGTTCGGGTGGGGAATATGAAAAAATTAATACACCCTCAAAGTGTATATATTTTATATTCCTTAGTGAACATAATAAAATATCTAAATAAGTCGCTGGATGTAATTGAAAATTATATAAGGTACACATGTTCTTATTTACTATTTTATATCATTTTAGTTATAGATGCATGGTGATTCATGGAATTTAAGGACTCCTTACTCTTCCCTTAATTAGATTAATTATTAATCCATACTTATTAACATATTACTGGTATATGTGAAAATGTTAACGAGTTTACTAATTACATGGAACTCTCAGGCAAGAGAAGTGATGATGTGTGGCTCTTTTCCCTTTGGATCCATTACTAATGAAAATAATTCCAGATCCCTAGTTTTGAGGTATAAAAATGTCTTGTTAGGATTATATGGATGTTACGTGGAACATATATATATATATTAGAATGTATTACTACTTCTATCATATATATGAAATCCATATAAATGTTCTTTGATTCATTTTAGTAACTGAAAATTGATGTTTTTTCAAATTTTATTACTTATTTTATTACGTATCGTAAAATATGATATAAATTTTTTTATTCCTGATTGAAACATGTCTTATGATATGGGGAAATACCAACCTTCAATTAAATATAAATAGTTATATTTCTATGGGTTATAACATACAATATTGATATATTATATTCTACAATAACACTAAAGTGGGTTTTAAAGAAATATTTTTTATTATATTTATGAAATTTCCTAATATCAAAATATTAGAATTATTATCATATTTAGAAATTTGGAAACCTGCTATGAATTATGAATGATAAACAACAAAAGGGTTATATTATTTTTTTTATCACTCGTATCATAAGATTGATCTAGAATAAATAAATATGATATTTTAAGGAAAAATAATGTATCCATGTTTATTATTTTGAATTAAATTGTTTAATACAATATGTTTTTATAAATAATTGAAGAATTTGTTGAAACCTCCTAGTTTTAATTATCAGAAATAAGGATCTAAAAATTTCTTATGATCCAAATGTTTATGCCATTATATAACATTATATGGTAAATTTTGAAATGTATATAATTATTCCATAATTAGTTCAACTGGGATACTTCCAGGGTTGAGCAACTCTTGGCTCTTTTTAAAATCAGATTCTTTGAACTACCAAACCTATGCTACCATCATGTGTGATACTACTAGATGTATTCTATTTTCAGAGCCATACCATGATTTGTCTTCTCATATATCATGATGTGTTCTACAAGAAATGATCTGCTAACACATTGAACAAGCTACAAATAGGCATCTACCATCACCAGAGTCTTTCTACCACCTTCAATCTACTACATCCATTATTGTTCTACCATTAGGCATCCTACAATCAAATATGATACACCACCAGAGTGTTACTACTATTAGTTAAATATTTATACCACCATATTTTATTCCACCATATCTGCTAACGTCATAGTTTTTCTACTACTGGACAATTCTACTATCATCCATATTATTTTTACTATATTTCATAATTTAACTTTAATGATATAATGGATTAATTGTGGGAGTTAATGCAGTAGGTTTAACTAATGATTATTTATAAAAAATTCCATAACGTATTGAAGATAATTTCATAGGTTCGGTATGAGGATCCAGTAAATATTTATTATTATACATCAATGGGTATTTGAACCTGTAGTGCTATATATTTTTAAATCACCCCTCGTGTGTGTATGGGTGTTAATGAATGTTTAAGTAGATAGAATTTACATACTGAATTTGTAATGAAATGCAAATTTTAATTTGTGTTCCATATCGAAGATCATGTTCCTTTCTCAAATATAATAAAGAAATGATTTTATAGAATCATTATACAGAAACATAACACCATGATACACATCCTTCTTTCATGTATTATTGAACTTGTCTGAGATCCTCAAGAATCCAATCCTGAGGACCCTCAAGCACCTTGGGAATTACAGGCCAAGAAGTAATACTTCTCACATATCTTCTTACTTTCTCCCTATTTTTTATAATCATTCATGAAATGTTATTGTTTTGATTTTTTTAATGAGGCACACTATCTACTTGACCTAAAGATGATAATACTTGATATTCTCTCAAACATCCTATATCTGAATAACCATGAAAATTGTGTAACATGTCCCTACATTGACATTATTGTTTTTCATCATATATATATGTGTGTGTGTTTAAGATTCTTTAAAAATTCTTTATTAGAAATGTATCTCAAGATTAATGGGATCATGTATATAATGCAATCATTGGGGAAACCTGTTTATGATAAACACTTTATTATACAACTATTGAGGTGTCTAATAAAAAATGGAGAGGAATATCTATATCAATAAAATAATAATATGTTTTAATCATTCTATCTATTTAGGAAATTAAATTAATATTTTTGATATATACGTATGAACTTTATGTGAATAGACAAGATGTGTATGAAACAAAAATTAATTATATAGCCTTAAAATCTAGAAATTAAAAAAATGGGAAAATTCTTGCATAAATATCAACTAATGAGGGACCACCTAAAAGATAGTAAGGAATAGATGGTCCAATAACTGAATGATTCGAGAATTTTTACAAGAAACATATGTTATTTAGGAAACCAAGTTACAGAGGTAAATATTAAAAGAGTGAAAATTATAGAATGTAATGGATGAAATATTATGGTTCAAGTGAAATTACCTCATATAAATGAAAGAGGAGAGGGAATGTCATATTTCATTATACAAATATGAAAGAAAATAATAACTAGGTTTGATAAAGATAATACATACAAGAAACAAAAGAAATCAAAATGTGGTTCATATGGATAGAGATTAAGTGATTCAGAATCAACCTAAGAGGATAATCTAGATAGAGCTGACATGTGTTTTATGATAAACACATTAGAGGTGTTGAATATTTTTATTTATCCTTATATACATATTTATAATCATAATATAGGTGAAACACATATGAAATCATATTTAATAAATAATGGGTTGAATTCTATAATTTGATGGAATATATCATTAACGATCTTAAAGATAAGTATGTGATTTTAACAAAACATCATTTTTGACTACTAGTTTCATGTCTGACCTTACTATTTGGAATGATAAAAATAATCAATTGTAAAAAGATATCAATGAAATATAGTTGTATTATAATAAATTAAATAAATATCATAAAAAATATTGAATGTGAGAAATAATATTACACAAATTCTTAGAAAGAAGACTACATGTAAATACACTTCTAGAATTATTTTTCAACATAGATAAAGGTTGATTTTCAAAACTAAATTTAATCATAATTTTGGTTCTTATACTAGTTTTTGTTATCTCAAAACAATAATTTATTTCTTTCAAATAATTTGAAATATACATATAGGAATCTTGTTAGGAAATTATAGTTCCTAGAACATTAATTATTAAAATTTCTATACCAAAAAATATTTGGCTAATAATTACATTTTTGAGGAAAAATTTGTTTTTTAGTGAACCATCTATTAGATATATAGTAAAAATAAATGTTACATGGACAAAAGGCGCTACAAACACATTATTGGATCCTATTCAAATTTAAATAATTTGATAATTGCTAATGGTGGAAATGTCACATTTAGAGAAAATGCCAAATGGAATGTCATTATCATTGGCCAAAAAGGTATATCTAATATTGTTTTTAATTATAACGTATTAATTTTAGATAGTTTAATATAAAATATTCATTTTATCATATAACTATGTGATAATAGTTTCCATGTTATATTTTCAAATACTTAGAGCAATGTTTTTTGATTCTAAAAATGCTTTATTTTATACTCATTTTAGAAATAACAATGTTTATATTTTATATTAAGACTATTGTTAACATAAAACATTTCATTCCTATGTTGCATTCATAATAAATCATGGATTTTTTAAATAGTTATAGGTCATTGCAATATTCACTCACATAAAAAGCTAACTATAATAGTGTTAGTAAAGTATTTATGAAAATAGGAATTTCCAAATTAAAAATGCTATAACCCATCTAAAAAAGGGAAACATCCCAAAAACCTATTTCAATAAAATAATAGAGTTTTAACATCCGAAAACCTATATTTGGTTCACATTGAATTTTCTTGACCGTCACGTATGTCTAGCCTAAATGGGAAGCTCAATTATTTATACTTATAGATTAATTTTCTATGTAAAATTGGGTATTATTTCTATATTACAAAAGTTATACATGTTCTTATTTTAAAAAGTATGAAAAATATTATGAAAACTATATAGGACTCAGAATTAAGATGTTATCAATTTATCATGGTGATGATTTTAAAATCCAATTATTGAATATTTTTACTCATAAAATAGCCATATTAAAAAAAATTCATCACCTAAGACCCTACAGGATAATGGTTTTTTATAAATTAAAAAAGATAACACTTCCTGAAATTTCATAAATCAAGAATAATTAGTATAAATGATTTTTTTTTGGGAAAAGGCTATGAAAAAATATTATTAAAAAACAATAGCCTTTTAATTTGAACTGTCTCAATGAAAACCACTAATGAATTATTAAATGGTATAATTAAAAAGGATAACTAATTTAGATTTTTCAGTTTTAGAGTATTTGTTATTAAATATAAGTAGAATCTTGATAAATTATCCTCTAAGAGTGTCAAAGGAATAATGCATGGATACTCAACATCTAGAAAATAATATATAGATTCTAATAAAAACCATGATTTTTGAACAATTCCTTCCTGAAAAATATGATGAAACAGATTCACATGAGCCTATTTCAAATTTATATAACATTTGAGATGATATTTCTAATCATAATATTAGTACCATTCCTTCATTAAATACTATAGGGAAAATAAGAAAATCAACATGTTCTGAGGAACATCCTAAATGTAAACCTTTATATGATCATGATAATTCTAGGCCTTCCTTTCCTAGAGATATTAGGACACATAGGTACCATCCTCTAGATTTTGTATTTGGATACATAAATTAAGGTACACAGATGATATATTCTCTTATTAATCTTGATTATCATCAAGCATCCTTATCATAGATTAAAATAATTAACAAAAGTAATTAAATTAATGATGTATTCTAGTAAATGTAAATATAATAAGTACATAATCAATTCCAAAGGAAATTATTTTTGGAATAAGTAGTTAGAACTAAATACATATTGACTATTTGAAAGTAGTGGGTGTTTAGAATCAAATTTAATGAGTCATTCACTATAGTCCGAAATAAAGCTAGGATGTATGCATAAGGTTAGAGTCATGAAGATGATATAAACTATGAGGAATAATTTTCACTAATTGATAAACCTAAATTCAATAGAATAGTTCATTCCAATGCAGGATATATCAATTTATAATGATATCAAATGGATGTAAAAAAATCATTCCTAATATTTATATTGTTAAGAATGTTTTTTATGAACATACCTATAAGTATCAAAACCCTAATATTCCAATTCATTTTTTTAAAACAAAAAATCATTATTTGAATTAAAATAGTTTCCTTGAGCTTGGTATTATAGGCTCAAAAAAATTATTTCCAATTTTTTTTCAATAGGAGTAGGTGATCATACTCTTTTTATAAAAATAATCTCTAAATATAATTTAGTATTTTGATTTTATGTTAATGATATAATTTTCAAATATGGAAAAAATTACATAAATACTGATTTTTTAAAATTGATGCAATGTCAATTTTAAATGTGTTTAATTTGTGAACATATATACTTCTTTAGTTTTCAACGTTTTCAATATTATTTTGGAATTATTTTAAATTTAGGTATGTACACTAAAGACTTTCTAAAAATTTTCATTTAAGATCGCACTAAAATTCATAGTACTCAGATTAGTACTAAATTTAAGTTAGAACCAGAGGAAGATAGTATGTTAGTAAATTAAATTATTTTCATAGGTGTGATTGGAATCTTTCAAAATAATACTGTTAGATAAATCGATATTATTTTTATTGTGTGTATGTGTTTTAATTTTCTATAAAATCCTAAAGAATAAAATTTTCTTACTCTTAAAATATTTTTCAAAAAAAATTCAAATATAAAAAAAAATTTGGTTATTAGAACCAAGAGGAAAAGATTTTAATAATGTGATTTATTTATATGTCGATTGTATTTTTTTTATATTGGATAAAAAACATATCTATACCATATCATATTTTGGGAATGTTACTAGTATCTTAGTGTAGTAAAATGAATTTATTTTAAACAGTCAACTACTGAAGCTCAATATATATTTATAAGGATTCTCTATGCACAAATCGTCTGGATGAAACATGTATTTCAATACTATAGATATAAATCCATAAATTTCCCTAAAAATTATGAAAACACAAGTATTATCAACATTAATATTAATCATGTGTCTTATTCTAGGACAAATCATATAGATATACGACATGATTTTCATAGTTACACTTTACAAAAGAGGGATATAACTCTTGAATTCATAAAAACTGAACATCATCATTCTCATATATTTAAAAATCACCTAATTTCTGAGAGATTAAGAGATACCTAACTCGAATTAGAAATGATAAATTTCATAGTTTTTAATCTTGGAGGATCTACTTTTGGATAAGCTACCGTAGAAAATCAACTATTACAAAAGGCATCGCTAGAAAAATCACCAATGGAAAATCCACAAGTTGGAAAGCCATCATTAAAGAAGACACTATTATAAAATCCATAATTAATGATCCACTATTTGAATGATCCATGGTTGGAATGATCTATATTTGGAATGGTCCACTATAGGGATGACACAAATCTCTAACTCTATTTTTCTATTATTGATCCTCTATTTTTCATCCAATACTATATTTTAATATTTGGAATATATATTCAATTAATTTATTTATATTTTATTAAATTTTTTATTTCAAATTTTATAGTTATATAAATAAGAAATAAATACTAATTCTATTCACCTTCTCACCTACTCATGTTACCTTAGAATCATTTCATCTTCCCTTTAACTCCCAACCTTTCACCTTATTCGTTGTCTCACTTCACCATTGATACACTATAAGGGTGGGAGTTAATTTGCCTATAATATCATATAACAAAGGTGAATGTTCTGTTTTGAAATATCAAGAAGAACTAAGTTGTGTGGTTGTCAAGCTAAGAAACTCATATCTTGTAAACTGCGTAGTTTTTTCTGAAAAAATAATTGATGCATAATTGTTTGTGTTGAGGAAATAGTTGGTTCTATAGGTGATCCAAGAATAGGTAAATCTAGAATTATTCTCCATAAATGATAGGAATTATTATAATATTTTGGATCATCAGTCATATGAATATAGAGATTTTTATTTCGGTGCAAATAAATATTTGATTGAGACTGTGATAAATGGTAATGGGTTACATTTTATTCAAATGAATGGGATATGGGAAAAAATTTACCCAATCAAGGTGTTTATAATAACTAAAAAAAATCTATTCATAGTGATATTGAGTCATTTTTTATGATAATGTGCTGCTAGAGAAAAATAGTGACGTTTCTTTAATAATTCATGTTGTTATATAATTATATGGATAATATAGACTCCAATATAAATTCATTCACCATATGTTATATCTTGGTAATGGGAATTTCATTGCTATATGACATCCAGAACTATAATATCTATTCCTTATGAAATTATAGGATATGATTCATCTCCATAGATAATTTATGGTTCATATGATGGGGATGCACAAGCCATTTCCAGGTTGAATTCTTTAATTTACACTATGTTTATTTCAATCACACTAGAATCCAAAGGATTTGTTGAATAATAAGAGGAGACCAAATTGAATTGTGTTTATTTTTTCATGAGGAATGATACTTGAAAATGGATTAAAGTTAATTGTAATCCGCTAATGAAAAATTATAATGAAGATAATGAAAAAAACTGTTATTATTTAAATAGTGAAACTCATATTAAAAAAAAATAGTTTTGACCTTATCTCTATGAAATATGAGAGTGTGGTTTATTCAGATAAGGAATAAGATGTTGGTGTTAGTGTGGTTAAATAAGAGGAAGTTTATACATCTATTGAAGAGGTTAGTTGTCTTGATATTCATAAGGGCACATTTTGACTTATGGATCTTCTAGTACACATGTATCACTCCCTCCTAGAAATATCCTTTTAAGTGAAGGAGATGAAGAATAAAATGATGAATCTAGGGATAAAAATATTAATAGTTCCTCTAAATACATTATATTTTTTTATAAGAATTAGATGATGAAAATGGTGATAATGTTTATAGTATTGGTGATGATGAAAATGGTGATGTGGTTCATAATGGTGATAGACATGCTCATGATGTAGTTAATTCTCTTGAGAGAACTTTGTCACATCATCACTTTCCTGTTAGTTATGCTTCTATTTGGATTATGGACATACATCATTCAGGTAGATCTATGTTAGGGGATATCTCTATTTCAGTTCATCCTCAAGGAAATTCTACGTCTATAATAGGTGAGATGAGAAACTTTTTGGAGGGGAGGAATACCTAGGTTCGGTTAGTCTCAATGTTGATCTATTGGATTCCACTGATGTGAATTCATCTACAGTTGATGTGGCATCACATGATGAGTGGGAGAAATTGATTTGGTATTTGTATCTTGGAATATATTTATCATATTCCAATGATGATAAGGAGGATATAGAGATCATAGATATGAGGATGATGTATCATCTAAGGGGAGGAAACCCATTGTTCTAAACATCTTGGACATTCTTGTCCAGATTTAGAACAATATTGTAGTGATAAAGACCAAAATTAACCCCCAGAGTATAGTTGACCTACTTTTTTAGTTTATTTTGGGATAGATATTAATTGGTATTTTTTATGGGATTTATAATTCTATTCAATACTGATATTTTCCTTCATATGCACCTGATGTAGGTTTAGATTTGGCAAGGCTAGTTCAAAGTCGTATTATGGGAGATGATGCACCTAAACTGACTATTGTCTTTATTCCATCATATTTTATTCTTGAGATTAATTGGATGATTTCCATGTAAGGTTGATTTTGGATTTTAGTAGTAGATTGAGATCCCAGGAAGCTCTAGTTACTCAAATTATTGAAGCTGATGTTAGTCCATTAGTTGTTTTCCATATTCATCCCAATATAATTCTCAAGATTTACGAAGTTGAAATTTAATATAAAAGCATGTAAAGTGAAATAAAATTTATGATATATATGATGGAAGAGATGAGTTACTCTTTAGCTTCTAGTCAAAATGTTTTATTGGGGAGATTCAATTCTTTACCAGCTATTACTTCAACATATTCTCCTCCACCTCCTTCTGCATCAGTTTTTGGTGAGATGATCAGATCTATAGTTAGAGAGGATCTGAAATCCATTCTTGGGGATGTTAATTAATCTAATCAAGAGGATATTAACCAGATTTGATAATACATAAACCTTATATATAAAATAGTAATAGTGTGTCTGAAATAATCCTAATGTGATAGGTAAACCATCACAAAGTATATCAAATACTACATTTTTGGGATATATATTATGAATCGGTTGGTTTATCACATCACTTTTCAGTTGAAAACATAAGAATACCACCTGTTACTAGTGAATTTATGTAATTTGTAAACTATAACAAGTTTATGAGCCCAAAAAACAAGTTATTAATGTATGTGAATAAGCATTTCTTATGTGCTATGGAGAGAGGTGGAAACATGTTTATATACATTGATAACCTAATGAGTAATCTTTTACATATATCTAGTACAATTTTCATTTTTCCAGGTGAAATTTCCATGTAATCCATGACATAAACGCTTTCATCTGATCACCTACCTCCTCATTATTATCTGTTTAGTATGTCTACAGTTTAGGTAGTTAGACATCCCAGACCTGTGGTGAACCAAGATCATTCTTAGACTAAAATTCCCCACAATGCTTCAACATCAATTACATATTCCTCTATAAAGGTAAAAGGACCAATTGATACTACCTCCTGAGATAAGAGTGATTTATTTTAGTCTTAGTTCTGGAAAAGGGTTCTATATTTCCATTGAATTTTTTTTAGTAATCATATGAAATTTGTTCTTAAATAATATTCTCTCTTAGTCTTCAATCATTATTTTCTTTAGTCTTTATTTTAAAAACAATTTTATAATCCAAAAAGGGGGAGAAATTATTTTTATTTAATTTACCTTTCATCTTCAATGTTTATGTTTTCAATTTTATGTTTCTAATTTTTTAAATATGTTTTAATTTCTTCTACATTGAAATTTAATTTCAATATATCATATTATATTTTTGAATTGTTGTGAAGATATAATTACATATTCAAATTAATCAATTTATTATTAATATTTTTTTATTCATGTATTATTATAGTCCACAATATTTTGTCATTATAAGGGGTTATATTATTGGCACCACCTTGTTTTAATGCTAACAAATCATGATTTCTATGGTTTTAATGGGAATAATTTTTTATGCTAGTATATCACTTTACAATGTCAATTTGCCTAATTATTAAAATATTCCACCATTATTTCACTTATTCCAATAATAGTAATGATCTACTACAACAAGATACTACCATAAAAGTATTTACATTGCCAGAGCCATGCTACCATTGGGCATGATACCTCCATGAAAAAGTTACCTTCAGATCCATGTCACCACTAGACATGTATCACAAGTGGAAGTGTTATTCCTCCATAGACCTAATGTTATTAAGAATGTGCCACCACCATAGTATAGATACCAATAACTCATTTCTACATTCAACCAAGATATATTTTTTGGAATAATACCATCATACCGGAGTTACTGAAAGATTCTTACTACTGTATGTCCAGTTTTGGTATAGCTATATTATCAACCACTTGGAGAGTGACTGTATTTGTTATGACACTACAGAACTGTTCCACCATTATCCTCGCTATTGTTTCTATTTTTATTCATTATAATTTAATGATTATAGTGACTAATTTATGAAAACTAATTTAGTTGGTTTATTTAATGTTTATTTATAAATCATTCCACAATAGCATTAAATAAAAATTCAGATCTCTCAAAAGAAGATCTAAGGAATATTTATGATTATTATTTAATGAGTATTGTAAACTATAGTATTTTATTTTATGAATGACTCCCTCATGAGTAGAATAGTGTTTTTAGATCCTATAAGTGTTATAATTTATATATTGTATACTTATAAAAATAAAAGTGTGAATGTTTGAAAAAGAATTTAGATCCATAACCATTTTCACAATCATTCAAGTAAATACTTTTGGAGCATCTTTATATAGACTTGAGAACCAAAACAAAATATATTTTCCTAATATTTTTGGTGACAATATTTTATCTCCTCACAAATACATACCTAAGGACCTTCATGAGTCAGGTGCATTAAATTCCACGAATCGCTGAATAATCTATATATTTTTATGTGATATCTCAATTTTTTATTTTCGAGCAGTGTGATTATTATTATAATTTCATTTGCACATATTTTCTCCTAAAACAGATCAAGATAATTCTTGATATTATCACAAACATCATAATTCTGTACTTCCATGGAACATATAGAAGAGATACCTACATGGTTTGTGTTTATTTCTTTCAATGTATAACTGTGTAATTATTTTTTATCTAAGATAACTTTTGTTTGTGTTTGTATACCTGATCTAGGTTATAGATAAGTATATGTAACTGACCTTACACATTACAAAATCTTGAGTATTAATCATGAATTTAATTTCCTTCACATTAAGGATCTTTTTAGGTTTATAGTTTTATAGAATTATAACATATTTCATATACAACATCCAAAAATTTCCCAAATTCGATACTACTAAAATAGTATTCACTTTACCTAAATTATGAAACTTTAAAAATAAAACATGTTTTCATTTTCATAAAAAATATTCATAACTTCCAACTTGAAATCCTTTTTTTGCATACATATCATTATAACTTGGAAAAAAACAAAACATTGGATGTGAACAGAATGAGTAGTATTGTACAAAAAAGAAGGTAAGAAATCTTTTAGTTCAAAGATATTTTAAACCCGGGAAAACAGTTCAAAAAATTATACTAATCAACCACAAAATATATTATCTTTATATTATATCCTGAAAACATATATTTCCTAAAAAATACTATAGTATACATAAATCATAAATTATGTTGTGGAATTAGTTCCATGTCATTCATACAGTATCTCTTATAAATTCACAATGAAAACCCTTTATGGTCACATTTGGAATACCCAACATAGTATATTCCCTTAATCTCATAGGAGAAACCTTATTTATTAGCTCTGTCTCATTACCCAATACATTATAAGGATATCACAGGCTCACCCACCCACAATATATCATATAACCACCCATACTCATAAATAATACTCCATAACCATTATATAATCATAACACATAAAACAAGAATAAAGGAAATAAAGCATTTCCCCTTTGAAATCACATTTAATTTTTTATAAAGTCACGCACTATTAGATGAAAATTATTTTTTGAATATATAATTTTATACATGTAAAGGAAGCATCAAAATAATAAAGAGATAGAAAATCAGGAAAATACATACTAAATGTAGAAGTTGAAAAAATATCATTTTCCTTTGGAAAAATAGTTGAAAGAGTTAATTTTAATAGGGATTTTAAAACAATGTACCTTACATAAAACCCTAAAAATATTCATTTTTGAAATAATTTGATAAATTTATGGAAATTCATTTTTCCAAATATCCATTTTTATAATATTAACTCCATAAAACACATTTGTATACAAGGACATGAATGAGAATGGTTATTGAGAGTTGATCTTTAATACATTTTAATTATGGTTCATTTAAAGAGTACATATCCTTGAGTTCGACTTGTCTTGTACATTATTTATACTCTGGAATAATAAAATTTTATTATTTATTTACATATATGGAAACCATTTAAATTTTTATTATTTCATTTATATGTCTTATTATCATGTCAAAAAAAATTTCTTAATTATTTATGTTTACATCATGTGTTTTGTAAATATTTGGAAATCTAGCCCAAAATAACTTTTAAATAATGCCTATAGAGAAAAATGGTTAAAATTAAATCATCTCCAAAATAATATTGATAAAATAATAATCAATTTCCTAAATAAATTATTATTATAAATGAAAACATTTTTAATAGTTATGAAAAATGAAAAACATTCTAATCATGGAGATGGTAGGTCGTATGTACGAATGAGTAACGTTTCCATTTTTCAAATATTATTATGTAAAAAATGTTTACATTATGTTATTATTATATAATTATAAAAACATAATTAATATCATATTAATAATTTAAAGATTATTATATATTTGTTTTCAATGAGACTTGGTGTTTAAAAATGTATCACATTTCTTTGTGGAGGTGATAGTTCACACATACGCATGAATGAAGCTATCATTTTTATGTTAACAGAAATTAAGAACATATATGATATATTATTACATTATTATAAATAATATATCATTTATATCATATATAAATTAAAATTCCTAAATTTTAACCACTCTGGAGATATGGGGATTGAAAATGATTTATATCAGTTCCTTGAGGTGATAGTTCACACTTACAAATGAATAATTAATTCATTTCCCATTTGATGGAAGTGGAGATTGATTTAGGTAGTGATGTTAAAATAATACAATATAATTATATTTATGAGAATTTAGTTATAATTTCTTAGTGGTGGAATAATATTTGAAGGATATGGAAGAATAAATAAAATAAAATTATTTTATTAAAAATGATTCCTCTTAAACAGATGATCTCTGTTTATTATCATCATGACACATCTAAGGTGATTTATGGGATAAAACAATAGAGCTCTAGAATTTGGGGAGAAATTATAGGAAGGTATCTGGATATATATTGAAAAAATAGCTTTTGAATTGTGAATAAAATAGAATAATTGGATATCTTTTATAGGAAATGAGAGGGGAATATTGGAATAATTCAAATTATTAAATTAATATAAATTATTTTTATAATCCAAATTTCCCCGAAT
This sequence comes from Viscum album, assembly GCA_963277665.1. Taxonomy (NCBI): domain Eukaryota; kingdom Viridiplantae; phylum Streptophyta; class Magnoliopsida; order Santalales; family Viscaceae; genus Viscum; species Viscum album. The sequence goes on along the minus strand of OY728123.1, from coordinate 1,133,593,130 downwards.
AGTTAACTTATAATATATTATGATTATGGGACAATATTCATTCATTCAATTATAATTATACATGTTGGAATTTTTTTAATATTTACTATTTTTAACCCTTACTAATTACTACAATGATTTGTGTTAATTTTCAGTTTGAGGTTAATATAACTACTTTAATATTCCCAAATAGAACAAAATGTGTCATTAATTATATTTTAATAATAAAATAATTTATTTGGGAAAGAGATAAATTTTTTCAAAATTTTATTTCATTGAATAAAATATTATTTATTTTAAAATAATATTAATGTAAATTTTATAACTGTCAATTACATGAATTCTTAAATATATCATAACAACATGTTAAATTAGGAAAAATACATTTATAACAACAGAAAAATTTAAAAGTCATCAAAAAATTTCTTATATTAAATTATTCTATTCTAATTATATTTATTAATGTATTTTAATATCATTTATTTGATATTTCCTTTAATTAAAAATTTACTACATCATCATTGTGCTAGTATTTAATAATATTATATCTTATCAAAAAATTAAAAATAAATTATCATGATAATTATAAATATCTTTTCTTCCAAACAAAAATTTATAGTTGAATAGATCCCATTTATTACCCCTAATTACCAATATTTCACTTGTTAAAAACTAAAGTTTGAAAAAATTGACTTTTTGGTAGAATATTGTCCTATAAAAGCGTTAAAGTCCCCCAAGATTCTCCAAGTGGCCATAAAATCTTCCAAAAAAAATTTTGGTCGAAAATAAATCATCAAAAAATTAGGAAAAAGTAGGGTAATTTTATAATATTTGTTTTACCCTTAATTATATGATTTACCCTTAACCATGTTATTAAAAAGTATTAAAGTTTCTATTCAAAATGTTCAAAAATAATTAGGACATATTTACATAATTTAGAACTTATAATTAAAATCATGAACCATTTTTTTACAAATTCCAATCATATAATTGGATGAAATTAATTGAAAATTAATCCAATTGATGGTACGAGAAACTAGGGTTTTAATGTCAAAACATTCAAAACCTCATAATGATTTTTTCTAAAATTTCAACGTGAAATTGATTCCAATGAAATAAATTATAATAATAGATAAATTTTTTATATAATTAAAATTCCCAACCACTCAAAAATATAATTTAACACTAAAATTTAATTTTATAAAAAATAATTTTTCAATTAAAATTTATTATTTTCCAACTATTCATGAAAAAATGAAACCTATCTAAATAATAGAAAAAAATAAAATAATGTAAATTATTATAAAATATTTTAACTTAATAAGTTTATATTATTAAATTCATCTTATAAAAGTTTCAAAGACTATATTTGAAACTATTGCACCATCAAAAGGTGTCAAAACATCCTTTTAGAAAAATACCTTTTTATGAGTAAAACCAAACTTGTTCATACATCATTTCTAGAAAAAATATATGATGAATGCTATATTTTTTATTGAATATAATATATATATAATTAATATAATCCAGTAAGATTGATTTTGTTATTTATTGGTTTAAAACCCACCAATGCACATTTAAATAGTCTCTTAGAAAACTATTTTATTTTTATTTAAAAAATATTTTACCTTCATTTATAATTAATTTGTCATATAATTATATATACATGTGAAAACTATATTTTCCTAATTCAGTTAATACTATTCATTCATGCTATTATAAAATCTAATTTTTATGCAACATTTAAATAATAATATTTACATGTTCTTTTATTATTTATGTGGCATATCTTGTATGCAGTCAAACATATTGCTTCCTTTTAAAAACACGGGATGTTACATTATCCCCACCTTTAATAAATTGTATCCTCTCAATTTTAAATTGTGATAAAAAACATGGGTTTTGAATTTTTAAAATACTATTATTAAATTCCCACATCCGTAAAAGGTTTAATGAGACTTCCACATTAAAAGAACGAAAGAGAAGAAAGAAGTTTATCTGTGATAACAAATACTATTGTTCGATGAAGTAAAATCTACACATGGAAGAGAGAAATAAATATCATGTTCTGATGGAGAGATATAGATATCATGGTCTTATGAAATCTTATAATCACATGACAGTAAAGTTGTGATGGGTAATAATTTCATTGTATTCTTGATAATAAAAGTTAAAAGATAAATTTTTTTTAAATATTTTTCATAGATATGAGGAATTATTTTACAACATGGAATAAAAAACTAAGTAATAATATATACATAAAATTTATATTTTCATCCATTAATCAAATTCAAATACCAACTCATATTTTTCTTCAAATGATGAGTATTCAAGATGAATTTCTTATGCTAGAAGCACTAGAATCATCCTCTCTCAATCACTAAATCCACAAAAGGATAAAAATTCATTCCTCATGTCTTCAAAAAATAACCAATACCAAAATGGATATGACTATATAATATAATTACATGAAAAATTATACCATTATTTGATGTAAAACTATTTTAACCTCCAAATTTCAACATTGAAACCAAAAATTCAACACATACCATTTAAAAACAATTGTCCATAAAATTACTCTAAAATAAAAAAAATTAATATTAACACATAAAATTATGAAGGATTCATATAACATTTAATTCTATAAAATTTTTTAACAATTATCCCCAAATAACATAAATCACCCTTAATGTATCACACCCAAATATAATTTCCCCTAATCACATATTCTCTAACATAGTTTAATAATTTCACGAATAACCATAAAATCTTGTTTTAATCTAATATATAATTTATCATTTACTTCTCTAATAAAATTATATATTATTCTATTTACCTTATACATAAAAACTTCCTAATACAGTAAAAATCTTCCAAAAAAACATTAATTTTATAATCCCTTAATCAATTCATAATCCCAATACTATCCATTTGATAAAAATGTGTTTCAAATAGAAACATATTTTTCATATGTTAAATCATTTATCTAAAATTAAAAATTCATACTAACCAGGACTCCATGTAGGCTGGTGGAAGGAGATGATCCTTTGTAAACCTTCGACTGTGAGTTCAATTCAAGTGGCCTGGTCAGACGTGATGGGTTTTCATGAATTCTGTGGGTTCTCACTTTTTCTAAAACTATATAATTATTATAAAATTCTAAAAATATGTTAATATATTAATAAAATAACCCCAAAATGTTTTAACATAAATTTATATCTTATTCCATTCATATTGTATCCCAACATGTAACAACCCATAATTATTTTAATAATAAATGTCTTTAAAAATATGATTAGTTCCCTATAAATCCTAAAAATTTGTTTATAAGACACTGAATATATAATATAGATTAAAATTATATAATCATGATTATATCCTTAACTCATAATAAAATATCATAATCTCTATATTTTTCCAAACATCTATTTGATACAAACTATAAGCCACCCACCATAATAATTACAATATATTGAGTTTTATTTAAGAATTTAATTTATTTAACATTGTGTATCTTGTCAAATATATAGTTTTATTGAATTAGGAAATCATTTATACATAACATCCCATAATAATACATATTTTAGACTACTAAAATAGTATAAACTTCTTCAAATGTATAAAACTTCTAAAATAAATAATGATTTTTTTAGGAAAAATCTCCAAAATATCCAACTTGACTTCATCTTTTATCATAACCGAACTTATTAACTATTAAGTTCTCATTTAAAACTTTTTTGATAACTATAATATTAGTAATGTATTTATAATAGAGAATGAAACCATTTTTCCATGAATATTTTTAATTCATGAAAACAGTTACAGAAAATTATAATTTTCACCAATAAAACATAAGCTCTTTAGCTTACCTCATTAAATCATATGTTTCCAAAAAACTGCACATAAAACATAATTAATAAATTTATCTTGTTACATAAATTCCACATCACTCTTATAGTATCTTTCATGGATATATATGTAGTAACATTCGTGGTAACATTTGTAAAACCCACTGTATTATATTTAATTAATATCTTAAAATATACCATACTAATTAACTATGTCTCATTACCCAATGCATTGGAGAGCTATCACGGGATCAACCATCCTTATTTGATTCTTGAACCACCCATACACATAAAAAACTCCCATAAACAATAACATAATCAAAACATATAAAACAAGGATAAAGGAAAAAATAAAAATTTCTTCCTTGAAATAAAATTTCATTTTTTTAAAATCATGCACTAATAAGTGAAAAAACATTATTTGAATATAAAACAATAACAAGTTAATGGAAGAATGGAAAAATTGAAGTGATGTAAAATAGCTCAAATTTTCTTATTTGATATATGTTTAAAAAATTTATTCTGTACTTTTTCAAATTATTTGAATGAGTATCTTTTAAAGATGGGTTTAAATGAAATTACCCTTCAAAAAACCTTAAATAGATTGATTTTTTGATGCAATTTGATAGAATTATGTAAATTAAAATTTTAAGACGATCATTTATATATATATATACATCTATAAAATTCATTTTTCTAATAATGATAAGAAATACAATGATTTAGAGAATAAATATTTAAAAAATTTAAAATAAGGTTTATTTTATGATTTTTTTACCATGAGTTTGACTCATCACATACAATGTTAATCTTCATGAATAATATATTTTTTATATTTATTTAATTTCTGGGGAACTTTTCTAAATTTCGTTATTCCTTTTATATTACTTATTATCATGTTATAACAATTTCTTTATTATTTATGTTCACATAAGGAATTTTGTCGATATTTGGTACATGACTAGAAAATGACCTTGAATTGATGTTTGTAGTCAAATGGTCAAAATTATATCATCTACAGAATAATATTAATGACATAAATTAATTATACATAAATTATAATTTAAAATAAATCCATTTATGTATAGTTATGAATTATGAAGAATGTTATAATCATGTAGAAAGTAGGCCATACATACACATGAGTAATATTTCCATTTTTAATGAACATTGTGGAAGATATGGTTAGACTTATATTATATTTACCAAATTATAATAAAATCATTAATATTATATGAATAATTTAAATATATTTATATATATTATCTGTATGGTGTTGAAATTAAAAATGAATCACATCGCTTCATGGAAATGATAGTCCATGCACACGCATGAACAATGTTATCATTTTAATATTTATATAATGTAAGAACATAAATGATTTATTATTCTATTATAATGATAAATATGTCACTAATATCATATATAAACATTAATTACATCATTATAACATGTCTTCTGATACGGTTATAGAAAATGAATTATATCGGTTGCTAGATGTAGTAGTTCACATGTATGCATGATCAATTAATTTTCTTCCCATTTTATAGAAGTGGAGATGGATTTTGGTGATCATATTAACATATTATCTTATAAATATATTTAGTATAATATATTTACTATTTCATCATATTAGAAGAATATTTAAATAACTAGAAGAAGAAATAAAATAGAAATAGTTCATTAAAAATGATACCTCTTCTTCGGATGATCTTTTTTGATTGTCACTTTAAAACCTCTGTGGTGAATGTTCCACCTAAAACAAGATATATAAAATGCGGGGAGGAATATATTAATTTATATTGGTATTTTTGGTTGATCTAAATTGTTTTTTTCTGTAAATAAAACACAATAATGGGTGCCCATTTATACCAAGGAATGGTACAGGGCTCAGGCAAGCCCGGTCCCCAAAAATTAATAAGGAAAAAGTTAATGTGAGTACAAGTACAAGAATTACAAGTAAAATTGCACATATGAGAGTAGAAAACCCCAGAAAGTTCATCATAAGATACATTAGTACAATAATTAGGGGTTTTGAACATCCAAATCAATGTTTATTCCAGAAGCACCCTCTTTGAAAAGGTGTTTGCCACTTGGTTGGACTCCCTATATGCATGTGTGATATGTAGGTTAGATTCAGAAACAGACCTCATACATTCCACCCAATGAGGAAAGAGGTTCAATGGGGTATTCCTTATTCAAAAATTCATAGCAGTGAAAAAAAATTTGGACTCCTATTCAATACAAGGATCATTCCATTTATAATTCACTACGTACTTGACTGTGTAAATAATTTCCCACTATTCATCTTCATAGGCAGTCTCAATTAAAATATAATGATGAAACCAACCCTTAACAAAGCCATGATGGGATCAAAATGTACCTAGTAATTATAAATGCCTTGGTTCACCCAACATTTCACCATCAACATTCTCTTAGATCAATTATTTAATAGTGGGTATCCATCGAACATATTTATAGACAAGAGGTTCATTTGACCATCCATCCACTCTTAATCACAAGAGGATATTCATATTGTGAATTTCAATATGCATCACACCAACCTATATTTTTGTATTAGCATGAACTTTATAATGCATTAACTAGATGCAGACATGATTAGAATGAGTCTGCTCCTCTAAAAACCTTAGATTGTGAGCCCTCAAAATAGCAGCAAAAATCACTGCATTGGCTTAATCAGCGGGTGATTAATATACTCACACTACCTAGATCCACCAATGAAGGACAACATCGCATCCAAAAATATCCCAACACTAAAATATACGCCAAACACAACCCCTCCATACTCCCCAAGGGATATTTAGAAGAGAAATTTAAAAAGTATATTTTGGGTTCCCTCACTAGCCCTCATGCATAGGCAGAAAACAAAGGCAATGAACTACCTAGTCCTTCTCGTCTGGTCAAAACTGGGAAGCATCCCCTTCTATAATTTCCATAGGATGTTAAAGTGTGGGGGTTTGATGAGACTAGCCTTGAACTCAAAAATACATGAAGGTATTCTACTAGAGAAATCAGTTTTGATCCTATAATAATCCTTGGAAGTTAATTGGTCATTGACACTAGGCTTCCAAAAAAGTGTGTCAACATCCATGAATGTATCATTTTGAACATCCTAAACCACTAGAGTAGTCACAAAGAAAAGTGTGTTGTGTTATTACCAGAACTATAAGATGGTCAGCAAATTTTTCTCAGGTGGGATGGCCATTTTGTTCAGAAGGGGCTATTTTATCCCCCATGTATTCCAATAGTTCAGATCTAAATGTCTTCTCACAAGAAGTTTAGTATTTTTCATGATTTCATTAAAGGAGAACCAAATTTAGGGCTAAACCGAGGTCCCATGGTGGTGTGGGCATCCATTCTGGAGCTTCTCCTTAAACCAGCAAATTAAGAATTCAGAAGAGGGGTTATTTGTAGTATATAGATTCCATATAAATTTTCCAATGAATCAATCAATTAATACTCTAAAATATTTTATGCCAAGTCCCCAAAACTCAATGGTCTTGATACATCCATTCCTAGAAATTGTAACTGGATTTATTTCATGCATGGATCTAGCCCATACAAAATTCAGAATCTTTCCTTATATTTCCTTGATCAGGACTTGAGGCAATCTATATATAGGGAAGTTGTACAAAAACATAAATATAATGACTGAGCTCCCAAGGTGCAGTCTTCGAGACATGGATATGGACATCCCCTTCAAGGTGGTCAATTGATTGATGATTCACATTATTATTCCTCTAATAATATGTATTTTCAACTAGAACCAAAAGTGTGGCACTCTATGATATGTGAAAAGTGTGTATCCCCTCTGCACACCATGTTTCCTTTCCACTCTATTTTACTTCCCCACAGAGTGGCCATCTCCAAAAAACAATATTAAATTTTCCTTAGCTGATGGCCTTCCCCCCCACCTAATCATAAATATGAAAAAAATTGAATATTATAAATGGTTCCTTTAGTTTCTATTCCAAATAGTAGTATATAATCTGCACATAGAAAGTGAGATGGGATAGAAATATTCTTCCCTACTATAATCCGTTAAAAGAGAACCACTTGAGCAATTTCGTTAATATATCAACTCAAGTAATCCTTAGCAATCACAATGAGAATCTAGGAAAGAGGATTACCTTCTCTTAAACCACTAGTGCATGGAAATTATCCTCTCAGGGTTCTATTAATGTGAATGGACAACCTTGTGGATGAAAGAATTCATCAGATTAAACACACTAAGGTAATGGAAAAACCATACATAGTGAGGATGTAGAGAAGAAAATTTCACTTAATGGTATCAACAGATTTATAAATATCAATATTTAGGGATAAATTCCCCTCCTTTGTGTTCTTTCACAAGAGATTAACACCCTCTAAGGATGTGAAGAGGCAATGTTACTATTTACCATTAATCATGATAATAACAAAATAATCATGTTACTATTCACAATGTCAAAAAATAAAAGGTACATATTCATATTATGTATAGCGTATGATTAAAAATATGTAATATATCTTTATAAATTCAAATCATAGAATTTAAATAATTAATTCAAAATTAAATAAATTTTTGAAAAGAGGTAATGAGTTTTTAATGTAATAACCAAGAAAATTTCACAAAGTTTATATATCCAATTTCACGATGTAATTGATTCATATCAAGTTATTTGGATTTAATAATAAAAAAATACCTAATTATTCATTAAAATAATTAAAAATAATAATAATTTAACAAAAAAATTAATATTAAGAAAAAATAGTTTTCAATTAAAATGTAGTTTTTTTTCATTATTCATCAAAAATTGAAGATTTTGGAAATAAAAATAAGTCCAAAGTAATTTTTGTTACTTTGATTTCAAAGAATATATTTATTTTCAAATAGAACACATAATGGTGTCAAAATGAGATTTAAATTAGGTGTTTCATCAAATGGAGGCAAAACTGCCTATAAGAAAAATACATCTTTTATGAGTGAAATGGTACTTATTCTTATATATTTTCTAGAAAACATATAAGATAAATTTTCAATATTATAATAAATATATTTAAATATATTTAATTAATATAATCCAATAAAAGTTATTTTATTAATTATTGGTATAGAACATACACGTGCACATTTAAATAACTAATCTGAAAAGAATTTCCTTATAATTTAAAAAGTGTTTGACATTCATTAATAATTAATTAGTCAAAGAATTATATATACATGTGTAAACAATATTTTCATAATTCAGTCGATACTATTGATTCCCACTATTCTAACAACTTGTTGAATGGTAATATTTAAATAATAATATTTACTTCCTTATTTATGCTCGCTGTGGTGTATCTTGTACACTATTGAACATATGGTTTCCTTTTAAAACCCAAAGATGATACAATCAAATTATTAGTTATAACAATCTTCTTAGTAACACTTTATTTATAATTATAGTGGATTAGGTCTCTACATGATACAAATGGCATTGTTTATTCGATTGTGTGTTTTGGTTTTCTTCATCATTAAAACAAATTATTTTTTTCAATCTATAAATTAAACCTATACTTTTATAGTTAGTCTCAACTAGGGTCTATATAAGTATTTTTTTATTTAAATATGTCCAATATTAATATAATTTCAAAAGTTATTTTATATTATCCTTAGTTACTCATTGATAAATATTTTGAATAATCAAACTTATATTTAACTATATTCTGGACTAACTGTGAAATTATTTATAAATTGTGGGATATTATTTCGACTTGTTTCTAATAGATATTTTATTGGAAACTGAATTCCCCCCATTCTTGAGCTACTCACTCTGACTAATATAATTTTATTAGGATACTTATTAATTTCTAAAATGGTATAATATAATTAATTATATATTTTTTATAAATAATTATAAATTGTTTATAAATAATTAATTATTCTTTTTAAAGTTTTTGTCAAAAAATGTATCCTTATATTATGTTTTATTAATAAAAATACAATTTTCAGGTATTATATGAATTATATTATACTTTAAATATATGATATTTATATTAAAATTAGGATTCTAATTTATAAAGTGTTTACTTGTAAAAAATAATTTAAAATTTAATATGAAAATACATAAAAATGTATGAATTCATCATATTGATTATTTTGAAATTTTCTAATTAGAAGAGTCTATTTTTGATATTATTTGATCCTTCTTAAAAGTGTTTAAACAAATGATATAACAATTGTCTTAAATAATATTAATATGTAATATTTAGAATATGTTCAAATCTTCATATAATAAAAAATGAAAAAAATCTTTTATATTTCCTAAAATATTATAATTGAAATAAAATTCCTTATAAGGAATAATATAAATATGTATATTTTTGGAAGGAAAATTATAATTTTTATATTTATCTTATTATAAAATTTCCATTATGTGTTTTAAAATGTTTATAATTATTTTTTTATTTATTTTCAATAAATGATCATCTCATGTTAAAATCGTGAATTATTCAGTTATTTAATATTAAATTTTTATTCATATATATAACTATTATATAATGAATTATTATGTATGATTTTGTATATGTTAAAAACTTTTTCCTATAAACATACATACCTATATATGCACGACAATATTAGATTACATTTGCATCTATGCGTACCTCATTTTGTTAAAAATTGGAAAATAAATAATTTAGTTTTTAAATATAGTTAATACATATTAGGTTTTAGAGTTATCAAGAATTGGATGCTACCATTAGTAATTTTTCCCCAGTTAGAGAGAATTTGTCTTTAATTTCCCACTAGATCAGAGTATTATGGCCCATTGTAGAAATATTGTGGTTGGTTATCTTTTGATTTGGGAATACTCCTTGGATGATATTAAATATCATATAATACTAATAAATTACATTAATATATAATTTACATTTTGATTATATGAATTTTTAAATGTATGAATATGTTTGGATTCAATTTTTGTGTAACAAAATCATGTGGTTTTTATAAATAGTTACACATTAATATTATTTAAACTAATTAATTTGGTGGTTGGATTAGGGATTCAAAAACTAAATTTCTAAAATCATGCATAAAAAATTGAATAACATGAAATAATATGGTGAGTTTGAAAACGCTAAAAATAATATTTTCTAAATTCCTTCCAAATAAAACACATGTAATAACCTCAATAATCTATCTAGGTAGTTTGAAAATAAATATTTTTTCCCATGGATTATCATTCTTACGGAATGGTGGTTGTGGTTAATCATAATGGTTTTGTAACCAATTACTATTATGGTATTTGGGTTATAAATTATTTGGAATTCAAAAGAGTTAGTTTACAATAAGAATAATGTTTGAGAATATCAATAATATGAATTGGAAGTGTGTTCTGTCAACTATTCAAGGTCTATATATGATATTATTAATATAATTGAAAAAAAGATTATGTAATTGGTGAATTTAAGGTATATTATGGGGAATTTTATTAGTGAAAAATATATTATCTCTCAGACACCATGATCTCCAACCGCCAAGATCCTCAGAGCATCATCCTACCTCCTCATTCTGGTGACATCGCCTTTAAGACTTCCTTCCTTGTGAACCTCCATCCTAGAGCGCTCGTCAGTCCTGTCACTGAGTGGAAGTGATATCCCTTCTAATATCCCAAAACTATGATAACTAGCCACACCTATGTGGATTTCCAATAGGATTATTGTCCAGCCCCACCTTTATGGTTTTCTCAGTGCTCAGTCGTCTGGCCTCGACTATACTTCTTTTCAAATGCTCTGAAGACCAGCCTCACTTACATGGTTCAACATCTGTAATGTGATGATATTCCAGACCACTGTTGTAATCTGTCTATTTCAATGACATCTTCCATCTTCCATCATTTACATCTTTATAGGGTGTTGTGATCATAGATGATTTCTTTTTTGATTTACCTTTTTTTAATCATCTTGTATATATCCATATTGAGGGGGATTATTACCAGTGCTTGATTTTTTTCTTTTTTTCATTCAAGTATTTATTTAATTATTTGTCAAAGAAAGGTAGAACAACATTTAGGGGGAGTGTTGGATTCTGTGTCTAATATTTAACATGAGAATTTTTCTAGATTCTAATATGGAAGTTAAATCAAAGAAGATAAAATATCATTAAATTTCATGAAACATTTACTGTAAAATCCCAAAAAAAATTTATGTATTTCACAACAAATATTAATTCCTATAACGAATAAAATAAATCCATTTAATGTTAATAAATCCATATAGGAAAATATATAAAAAGGAATGAAATCTTCATGAATACAAAATATCTGAGGTCTTCTAAAACCTTAGGATTCCTTAATAGCCAAGAGAACATATATTGGGGAAGATCTCCATGAAATGAGATATAATTTCCTGAAATCTAATAAAATATATTAGAACATTTACTTACGAAGTGAGAGTGGAATGAACAAATGATTTAGTAATTATATATATTGGAACAACATGTTTCCATTGGAAATATGGTCATTGAATATATGGTCGTTGAATATATTGTCATTGAAAATATGATAGTTTTTATAAATCTAATTTGTATGATAATGATGTGTATTTCTAAGATTTATATTTAAAATAATATATCCCACCAAATGAATATATATATATATATGAATGATATATAAATATTGTTATTATTATTATACTATATTAGATATTTATATAGATTTTATACAATTATTTTTATATAAATGAGTTGTAAAATTAAATTTTATAAGATAAATAATTAATTTTAATGGTCTTTGATAAGGAGTATTTACAATTAATGTAATATTCCATTTTTTCAACAATTTTTTTTGTATTATATATATTATTCTAATTGATTAAAAAAAAATTAAATATTATTTTTTATGAATTAATATATTAATATCATTTAAATCAGAAATATAATGGATAAAACATTAAGTTCATTTATTGTCAAAAAACAATATTTTTTCAATTAATCTAGTTTTTATCATATATTTTATTTTTATTCGGAAATTAAATGTATAAAGAATTAATATGATTTTGAAAAAACTAATTTTTTATTAATAGATGAACATTTTCTTCATTTGAATTTTTTATTTTTTTTCGAAAAGTTTGATTTTTAGTTTAAAAATCAAATTTTGGTGAAAATAATTTTTTTCATGAATTTGAAATTATGTAACAGTATCCAAGAAGGCTAAATTTTATTATGCAACAAAAAAATGTATTTAAGGAATAACATTTTGTATTTTAAAATATTCTTTGATATTACAAATTATTTGTACATCATTATTTGAACTAATTAAACTTGGTAATAAAAACCATTTTCTATGTTTTCTTTTTATTAAGTGTTTTGATGGTTAATTTTTGGTAATATATTTCATTGAAATCTTGATAAAATTAATTTTTTAATAATAATTTAATTAATTCCATAATAATTAATATCTTTGATAATATTTATTTAAAATTATCAATTTCAACCATAAAAATTGTATAATTTAGTATTATATAAAAATTTGAAATCCTGAGATTTAAAAAAGATAAAATGACTAATATTAATGTTTTTCATTAATATTAATTACTATGGTTATAGAAAACATACAAAGGTAATAGTGAATTAGCATAAAATTTTATATGTTAAATACAAAATTTTAGAAACACACTATATTGATAGATAAATGATTCTATATGGATAATATTGCCGCGATATCACTTCCACTCCCTTATTTTACATTTGTTTTTCATTTATCACTGAATAAAGACTTTATATTTTTTAAAATATAATAGTTACTTACAAAACAAACAACCTTTATCTTAAAAAATGTTAACATTTCTAACATATAGAGAATCATATTTCTTTCAAATTGCTTCTTTATACTCAAGAAAATTACTCAAACTACATCCATATCCTACATTAAATATTGTATGGTCACCATTATTCAACATAAGGCCATCATCTCCATTGATAATTTAATGGAAAATATAAACCCTCCATGTGAGAATTACCAACTACTTATCTTTTCTTCTTATTCTGCATCATTAAAATTTATTATAGAGACCATAATAATATGATGTTAATATCATTTATATACTCAAATGTCTATATATTTTTATTAGTATCGTTATCGATTCCAATATCCCAACCATTAATGAAAATGATGTCATTGTCCGTTCATATGTCTGGACCGCCACAACTGTGAACAATGAATTTAATATTCATCACCACCAATAATTTATGGTTTCTAGAATGTATTTAATTTTTAAATATTATTTTTATTATTTCTTCAAGTTTATAGAATGAAAATTTTATAACATATTAATGCTACTAGAAACAAAAAATTATCATAAATTCAATCATTTATAATAAGAACACTAATTGGAATACATTTTATTCTCATTATGTAATATTCTCATAGAAATTACAAAAGGTAAATACTTTAATATTATGATAAATCACACAAATAAACACTTAATGATATCATTAATCTATTTGTTTAATGATATTTCAACTAAATCAGCACATAGTCATCCATTTAGAATGATATGTTTATGTTTTTGTCTATTTGACCATTTATTCGAAAAATAGAATTAATTTATAACATGGATGGATGTAAGAACATAATTATTTATATAATATTTTACAAATTTGTATATAATTATTTTATTTTAGTTTTGGTTAGGTTATAGGATCATTTGAATCATTAATTAAGGAAACACCGTTCATTAGTTAAGAATAACTATATTAAGATAATTATCTATTTAATATTCATGCCTAAAGGATCAAACACTCATGAAAGTAAATAAAAACCTAGAATATAATTATAATTTACCCATTACAGTAATTTTATTGATATAGTAATGATGAAATTTATAATGATGACAAATCTAGAAATAGCTCCAATAAAACGAAAATAAACCAATAAAGATTATAACACTCATTGTGGGAAAATAGTTTACAAATATATAATATATATAAATATATATATATATATATATATCACGTATGGGTATAAAGGGTTATAATTACTAATATGGTTCTAGATTAGGTAATTTATGAAATTTATTTATTTATTCTAAATGTTTGGTGAAAGTGCATAATTAATCAGGAATAAAGTAAGGGGTTATCTCTAAAAATCATTCTCTTTGATAAAAGTTTTGTTTTATGTATCTAATTAAATTAATGTTCGGTCTAATCTACCAATTCAAGATATCAAATCAGGAAATTAATTTTATTCATTTTAATTTAACTCTAATTTAAATCACACACATTCCATATTTTTCTATTTAAATAATCCTCAAGTTGATAGAGTTTTTCTTGTCTCAAGTATTTTTCTTATATCATAATCACCCCACATCAATTATAATTTTTCTTAATTTAATTAATCTAAAATTTTATGATGTTATGATTTATTTAAATATTAAATTCAATGAAAATTATTTTTTATACAAAATTCATCTTTCTTGATGAATATATTGTTCTGTTATGCATGATTTCAATATCATTTAATTGATGTTTTCTTCAAATTATTGTTTTTTAGATACCATTAATGTTCAACTATCCTTGTTGTACACATTGAATTGTTTATCTGAATTTTTCCATATAATATTATTTATTCATTTTTTAAAAAGTATTTTATAGTTACAATTTTATAATTTTAATTTTAAGTAATGGTATTTTAAAATGATGAAAAGGTTTTCAATATTTTAAAAATCAAAATTATTTTCTTCAACTAAAAAAGTAAATTTGATAAACTTTATTTCTATTTAACGCTAAATTCTTGATTCTTATTTTTAGTTGAAATTTTTTTTTAAAAAATAACTTTATCTTTTACAAATATACTTTTCTGGGTGACCATAACAGCAATTTTACACCAAAGATAAAAGCTCTATCTAGAATCAAATTTATTATTTCTCACCATTTTCATATTTTTCTCTTAACTATATATTACCATATATGTTTTATTTCATAAATCACTGAGTAAATATTCTTTTGATGTATCTATTTTAGGAGATTTAGTTTCCTTCATCAACCTCTTACATTTTTTAGTTATATTTTTGTTATACAATCTTATGATACTAGGAACACTATTTTTCATTCCATGTTTTCATTATGATGTGTTGAATAAAATCTATTTTATATATATTTAATTATTCATATCTTTGGGTGATAATATGTTTGGATGTTGAAATTTTCGGATTTTAATTTTTATCAATGAATTGGTTAATGATTTATATATTTTGAAATAATGATATTAAGCATTGACATTTTGTTTTTTATTGTCTTAATTGTTGCCATATTTTTTTAACAAAATTTGGATAATAAAAATTTATTTTTTTCATAGAATAATTAATTTACATTTTGTTTCTTAAAAAAATAAAAATTGACATTTTTAGAAACATTATGCTTTTTTTTTCACAACCTGAAGAATGAACATTATTATTATTGAATGTTTTATAATTTACCTATACTTATTTTTTTCTAATTATTATTTATCTTATCTTTTTCAAATTTATGATACATATAAATTTTATATTACTATCACTATGATTTATGGGACATTTAGTTGACTCCTGTTTTCACATTATCATATTACAACATTATTTTTTTATTTAGAGATTTAATGTTTTACTACCACATATTATGTATAACTCTAATTGTTCAATGTTATTTTAACAATATATTTCTCCCATGATCTTGTTTTCAAATATTTTTATGATCTAACCATTTATAAAATTTTGGTATATTAACTCTTATTTAGTGTTAGAAATCCCCCATTCATATGTTTTTAAAAGATTATAAATATTAGTATAACATATTATATATATTGAGGTTGATTTAATGTGGTTAAAATGTGTATGAATATCCACATGTGTCATAAAATTATAATCATATATAGTTTATCCTGAAATACACTAACCCATTATGTCCTTAGATTCTAGGATTGTTTGTTGCATGTATTATATAAAATATAATGTCAATATGTTTCTTGAATATTTATCATGGGACACCATATCTGGAATTAATATAGGATTTTTTTATTTTTTATTATTATTACCGTTATATTAGGGATTTTTGTTGAATATATTTTTCAAATAATATTGATTAATCTATGTGATAAGTCTATGTATAGGATGTGAACTTCAAATTTGGGTAATGTTTTTAGTATTTATCTTTCCTAGTAAATAAATAACTATATGGATACTAGATTATTGATTTGTCTATGGGATATATGTATCTATAGGTAATCACCCCAAAAGGTGTTATTTTGACATGTTCTTGATTGTCACCCGGATGGATGATGAGTGGGCCTAAGACTACAAATACGGCTTCACACTCCTATAGGATAGGATTTGGATGATTATATACTATTTAAAAACCATTAAAATATATTTATTTACTAGTTATATTGTGGTATTAATTTTAGAATAATAAGATAATCCTACTTAATGTCACATATTCTAAACAAATATTAAAATTGGATGGACTAAATTTTCTATAAGACAATAAGATAATGTAAATGAAAAAGTTATTTCATTGTGGAATTCCATTTATAATTATTATAATTAAACCACATTATAAATGTATTTTCACCCATGTAAAACATTTTAATTTTATTATTTTATGGAAATAGATGGACACATGGATATCTTGTTCAATTTAGATATTTCCTCAACGAACATCCCATAATAATAAGAGATTGAATGAGAAACATTGTGATTATTATAAACTAGTAATCATTAAATATTATTAACAATATAACTATTTTAAATCCCAAAAAATCCAAAGAAGATAATAATGGAGTATCCTGAAGGATTATGTGACAAAGATGACGAAGGAAAAATGATCAATTTTCCATATATTAAAAAATGTGAATGGAATCACCAAGGTAATTTCCTCAAGTGGATAGAATATACTATAATTGTGGAAGGAGGTGTCATATAGCATCAAAATATTCATTAAAAATAAATATTTTGGTAAACATGATTGAAATAAATAGAGTTAATCCAAGTGTAAAATTAAGAATTTAATATCTTCTGTGTGGGAAACATGGCAATTATCGACGTAAATTACCAAATCCAATGTATAACCAATATGTTGAGACTCACGAAACTCCATGACTAATTGGAAAATGAAATGTAAATTAAAGCACTGCACATGAGGTGGATATTGATATTTATGGTCCATGTACCATCCAATGTGATGTTTTATATGGATTTTTTTAATTTGATTCTATAGAAACTAGTATATCATGGAATATTTATATTATCATAAAATCCTCTAGATGAGGATTTGATTATTGAATAAACAATATAGTGGTATGATTATTGGTTTCCATGTTTATGTTTTATCAAGTGTTCCATGTTTAAATATCATTATCCATCGTTATGATAATTTTAATGTGATTTTAATTATGGACTGGTACCATAATCTTAGAGGAAGAATTTTCAATATCATGGAAATTTCATATTATCTTATTATGTTCTATAAACTAAATAATAATAATAAAAATCCCTCAAAAATGATTTATATATTATGGATGCTGATATATAATAACATTAGACATATTAAAAATATTATTCAATAAAAAATCAATATTGGGGATAAACTCATTTTGTGGGATGATTTATGTTTCCTAATCTTGTAAGGTTGATAAATCTCTATCTTTTTATATTCATTTCAATAATTTACATTACTTTCACTATTTTTATTATTTTATAATAATTTATATTTAATGGATGCATCTTATTTAGTGATAAGTGAGAATGTAATTACCTATGTTTTAGGATTAATAATAATTTCCTAAACATATTTTTTATAAATTTTAATAATTTTTCTTCTATTTTTTAATTAAGTTGAAATTTATTAGGAAATAATCTGTAGAAGATATGAATTTAAAATATCATCAAGTAATTATTTGATAAGTTGAATGTAGAAACCATTTTATATAAAAAAATTTATTTTACAGAGTAGATTGTTACTCCACATAGATAAAACAAATCAACTAAAATTGCATAATTCGACAGGGGATAAAAGATCAAAACTAATAAAATCTTTACAATAAGAAAATCACCCATATCAACATAATCCTTGAGGATAACCAATTCCAAAAATAACTATAATGAGGAAACCTCCCTTAACGGACAAAACATTATTAAAATAGTTAACATGAAATATGAACTATACATAGTGAAGGGAGAGTTGAATGAACCGATGACATTGTAAGTATATGTATAATAATGAAATCTAGTCGCCGTAAATGTGGTAATTAAAAATATGTTAATTATTTATATATCCAATTATTATATTGGAGTTGTGTAATGTTAAATAAAATATTTCAAATAACATAACTTAGAATATGATATTATATATAGGTTTGTTATGTATAAATATTAATATTTTTTTAGTAAATATGTAATTATGTTTATATAAAATTGAAATAAATATTTTAATATTGATAGTGTAGTAAAATTTCATTTTATAATATGAATAATTAATTTTAATGGTATTCATTAATGTATACATAGTATAAATATTATATTTTCAAGTAATCATTTGGTAGCTTATTTTATATTTTATCATAATAGATTATATGTAAATCATTTTTCAAATAATTACTTGTTAGCTAAAATATTAACATCATTTAATTTATAAATTGATATGACGTAATATTAACTAATGAAAATGTTTAAAAACAGTATGTTTTCAATAAAACTTGCTTTCTTTATATTTTATGCATTCCTTCAAAAAAAAATATTGTTTTATCTACACTAGGAAAATCTTGAACAATTTTTTTATACAATAAAAATTTTCTCGAAAACTATATTAATTTTTTTGAAATGAAACTTTTCAATCAAAAATTAATGTTTTTGTGAAAATCATAATTTTAATTATTTTATAATTAAGTAACCATATCTTATATATAAGGCCCTATCCTTAAAAATTACTTAATCTTTAGTTAAGTCATGAATTCGCATTATGGATCCTTTCATGTTTTGTGATTTAGAGAATTAGGCCATAACGATTACTTAACAAAAATAGAGAAATACCTAGTGGACACTTCCAATATTACCTGTTTCAAATATTGTGAGGATTAAAAATATTCACCATCATAATTGTTCCTTTCTTACATCCTTGACAACATTCTCTATTAAATCTTGTGAAAACATTTAAATACATGTTATAAGAACGAAATGCTCTGTAAGGGACATATGTATGATCAGAATAGTATATGTAGATGCCCAATTACAATAGGATGGTAAATTTGAGGTTTAAAAACCTTCCCTTTTATACATAAAACGAAATATATGCTTAAAAAAGTAAATCATGTATATTCATAAACCCACATTACTTCTTAACAATAGATAAAATATGCATAGGCTCTAGAAATATGGATCCAACAAAGAAAATTAATTAAAATTCACATAGAGAATGATTCTACCTTATAGTGTATAGAATATTATTTATCAGAGTATGAAAGTATATAAAGCATAGTAAAATAATACTCTCTTTCTTTAATAAAATTTCTATTAATATATAACATGAAACAATAATCATGTAATCTAGTAAAAAAATTTAACCCTACAAGTATAGTATCCAACAACCTTAAATAAATGTACCTTGATTTATAATTTCAAGAAAGTATGTATTACCCACACTAGGGTAAGCCCTCAATAAGAATATCATAGTCTGTCTTGTTATCCCCACAAGCCCTCAAGCTTCAAGGAAGTCGATACCTCTGTCTTTTAATACATAAAAGTACTAAAACTTTAAGGTAGTAAATACCTCTGTTTTCCTATCCATGGAATACCTTGATTGTAGAAAACAACAATTAGAGTCACAAAATCCTAATGGAACAAGATTTTCGAGGTTGAAAAAGATGTTCATAAAATGAACATGTCACGAGGGTCTTTCTCACTCTAGAAAGAAATTCACAAAATGTAATCTCTAGGATCATCAATCCACACTGAGATCATTCAAACGAGCTGCTATTTATAGGCAAAACCTCAACAGTAATCTGTAAAGACACTAGATTTCTAAGTAATTATTTTTAATATACAATAATTTTAAGAGCCCACAAAAATGGACGAAGCGTGATTCCAAGTACCTGTGCACCTGGAATGAATTTTTGATCTTTTTTCAGGTACGTTCAGTAAATGCGTGAGTGCATTTTTATAAACTTTAATCTAGTGCTTGGAAATAAAATATTAGGGCACCATTGAACTCTGAGTGCCTGTATTCTCTAAATAAAACTTTAACTTTGACGACAGTTGGTTGAGGGTGAAAGTTAATTTTTTGGGACTTTTGAGAAAAGAATAAAATAAAATAAGGTTTGTAAATCTGTATTTGTTTTTTTTGTGAAACTCCAATGAGGATGTTTCGTAGGCAGGGACCACTTGAATTTACCTCCCATGAGTGGTTATGGTGGTGGGGACCACCTGAGTCTATCCTCCCATGAGAGGTTATGGTGGTGGGGACCACCCAAGGATTAAACCTCTTGAGATACCCTCTAAATGAGGGAGAAACCTCTCAACTCCCTCGTTAATGTGGAGGAACCTCTTAAACTTCCTCCACATTAATTGTGCTAGTACCATACATTAATTTTGCAATCATGTGTGTGTGTGTGCCAACATAATTTCTTTTTAAGTTAAATTATATAGGAACCACTTTCTTTTGGTGGAAAAAGGATAAGTAAGAACACTTTGGAGAATTGTGGAGAATTCAATCCTCCAACATAGAACGCTCTCCCTGACAATGTATGCCTTCGACTACGAAGAACGAAAAAATGAGCCCAGGATCATAGGCGTGTGGAGGGCGTGACGAATGTCGATATCTTTATCTTCCTCCAATGTGGGACATAATCATCTATGAAGAATCTACGTTTGTACTTACTCTCACGCCAACATCATTGAACAATCCTAGGAAGGGGGTTATTATTAAATTCTTGATTTCTCTAAATTAATTTCCTCGTTCATGGAAAGCATGGAAAACATGGATCCACCAAAATGAGTTGATCCATGATTCGTATTAAATTGGAGAGTTTGTCATTCTTGACACCTATTTTTGTTGAGATTCTTTCTATTACTCTAATGTGGAGGGTACATTCCAAACAAACATTGCCTAACCCCTATATCATTCATTATATTTGTTCTTCACAAATGATGAAAGTGGATTTCACCACGACGATAAATAAAGAGAGAAGCTGGCTAAACCGACCACCGGTGAAGGCACGAAGACCCACTGTCTTTGGCCCCGTCACCTGAGCCACTGCCACCATCCATGGTTGAGCCTCCGCCCGAGCCACCGTCGTCGTCCGCAGCTGAGCCACCTTATGTTTCCTCACCACCTGTGTCATCACTGACATCCAAACCTGAGACACTGACTAAGCCATTGCCGCCATCCGTGGCCCCACCGCATCACTCGCGGCCTTGCAAAGACTCCCCTTGGTCGTGCCTCCCACACAACACCCCCGGGCCGAGACGCCCTCGCAGAACCCTCTGCTGCCGAGCTACCCTGCGGCCGAGCCACCCTCTCGACAACCCCCACGACCCTCTGCGACCCCACGCGGCATGTCGGACCATCCATCTAGCAGGGATGCCTAGCGTGGGATGGGCTAAAACAAGTGGGTTGGGCTGGGTCAACCTAGATTGAGTTGGCCCAGGCCAGGTCGAGCCGGGTAGGTACGACTGGGTCGGACTAGACCTAAACCCACTATGACCCATTTACGCTCTTTTGGACATAACTTTGGCTCTGGAAGTCCGTTTGATAGACCGTCAGGGGAACTAGAAACCATAGAGAGAGAAAATCCCATTTAGTATACCCCACTGTAGTTTTGAATTATGATGATGTATGGCCATGTTGGATCAAGCATGAATCCAACCGGGCCCCTGGGACTAAGAGAATAATAACTCGCAGTCAGGGAATCTGATTGATGCACCATTGGATGCGTTGAGACCCATATACCATGTTGATCCATTAAGATAATTATTCGTGGGACATTGTGGTTTTTGGATAATCGACTAGTGGATGGGAGAATGGATTCTCCCAGAGATGAGCAAGCCTAGTGTAGAAACCCAGTGGCTTGCTGTGACGAGAAGAGTTCTCCTAGCAATCATGTGCAGGTCATCTCCTAGTGATCATGTGCGGGTGAGCTCCTAGAGATCTTGTGTGGGTTAGATCCTAGCGATCCTATGCGGTTTAGTTCCTAGAGATCCTGTGTAGGTCAGCTCCTAGAAATCCTGTGTGGCTCAGCTCCTAGAGATCCTTAGTGGGTCAGATCCTAGAGATCCAGTGTGGGTCAGCTCCTAGCGATCATGTGTGGGTCAGCTCCTAGTAATCCTATGTGGGTCATCTCCTAGAGATCATTTGTGGGTCAGCTCCTAGAAATCATGTGTGGGTCATCTCTTAGTGATCCTATGTGGGTCAGCTCCTAGCGATCATGTGTGTGTCATCTCCTACTGATTTGGTGTAGGTCAGTGGCAGATCCTCTTAATGGAATAAGATGATATAGTATTTATAACTAATAATCTCTACTACCATACCTAAAGATATACCTGGTGTGAGATGAGTCATTACCTATGTGTTTTCGTCATGATTGAGATGGATTATGTGATAACTCAGGAATATGTATGGGCATATACCTATGTGGGGTTATCTGTTGATTTCATACATTATGGTTTATCCTTTGTGGATTTGGTGAGACCTTGAGGTTCCTGGGGACCCTATTGAGTATCTTTATACTTACCCCTGCATAGGTTATGCCCGCACCATTTTGTGTTTGTTGCAGACAACGAACAACATTGATTGAGGTTGAGGAAACCATGACTAGACAATACCCGATGGTGGACCATATGACGTGACCATATGTAGAGGACACAGATGGATGAGGAGTGCTGAGGATGAAATCTATACCTACCATTCAGGTAGGAACCTCGAAGGATGACCTAGTATCTTGTTTTCCGTTTTCTTTCAGTTGTATTTTAGTAGTACTTTTATCATTACAATTGGGCTTATATTTCACACCTCTATTACTTTCAGCAGTATTTTTGTTATATTGTTTACTTGTATTTATATCATTCTATGTGCTTGGTTGAGTGTGTTTAAAGGTAATTCCTTCCTAATTATAGGGAATACACCTTTCAGTGCTAGTCTCTAGCCCCTGGCCTATGGAAGGAAGACTTGGGGTAGTAACAGCACGGGACATGGGGGATGGGTCGTGACATAATATCCCTACTCCAATGGATATTTTTTTATGGAATCTCAGAGAGACCTATACACAGGTCACGCAACCAGTGGATTGTTAGAAAAAAATTGTAACACATTGTTTTCATTGTAACAAAAATATAGAAACAATTATCATTCTTGAGAATAATCAATATGTTATAAAAAATATAGTCGCTTAACCAAAAATGGATAATCAGAGTCTAAGGAAAATAGTATTTTGAGTCTAAATATATGAATAATCATATTCTATAAAAAATGATATTTGGATTCGGTTTTCCTAAGAATTCGGAGTCTAAATTTAGAGGAATATGAAGTCTAAATTCTATGAAATTCAGAGGCTAAATTTGTAGGAATTTGTAGTCTGAATTTCAGTTAATTCAACGTCTTGACTTCAGAGAATTCCGACTATAAATTTCAGAAAATTGTGTGTCAGAATTTTAGTAAGACTTAGTAGCTTAAGGAACTATTATATTCTATGGTTTTGGATAAAGATATTATTTTATTACTTAGTAAAAAATTGTTAGACATGGTTTTTGGAAGACATTGAATAATGAATTGAAATACATGGTATGGATAAAACATTTCATAGAGAAAGAAAATTTTCCATAATAAAATAATTCCTAATGATATATAATTTTCCTTAAGAATATGATTTTTTGATATTAAAAACATTGTGAAATGGGAATGTTATAAGGAATCCCTATTTACTAAACAACATCCCCTTTTTGGAAAACACATACAACCTTTCAAAAAAGAATATAAGTAGTAAGGATTTTTCTTTTTGAACTTTATAAGAAATACTTATCTCCCATTACTTATGAGTTATGATGAATATGAATACCCCCCCCCCTTACGTTTTCTAACCCCAAAGGATCATATTCTTGCCTTTCATTGAGAATTTACTTTTTATTTCTTGAGAAACTCATCATTATGTATAATCCCCCTTACGTAGTTTCCCCCTTTCATTGGCTATTCCCTTCTTAACACATAGTATTATTTTGATCATTCTTTTCCCCCCATTTTACATTTTCGAAATACAATAGAGAGGATGAAAAAACAATGTACCAAAAAGATTAGAAATATAAAAGAAAAAACAATTGAAGGATAACAATATTTTCAATATGATGGGAATCATTTGTTACAGGGAAAAGACACAACAAATGAATGAAGATGCATGAATTTCATTCATCCTTTTTTCCTTTTGGCTTGATCTTCCTCGAGGTTGCCTTTAATGTATTTATCTATTTGTTATCATCCTCAAACCTATTAAGCAATTGATCCTGATCCTTATTCATCTTTTTGAGATCCTTGATTTTTTATTCAATGTACTTTAGGATTTATGCCTGAGATTTTACTACCACTGCATTCACTATGAACCTTTCATCTATCTCAACTTGGTCATCCCTTTCTCTCTTTAAGATTAGAGAAAATAAATTCAACTTGTCATTCAAATCATTATCCTCTTGCAATGTGTCGGCATTATCATGATTGAACATTTCAGAATGATTTTGGAACTAGGTTATTCATAGTGTCATCAGAATGTTCAAAATCATCTATTAAATTTTCATGAAAATCCTATAAAATCTTTAGGTCCATGATTATTGACTTCGACCATTTTGTAGTTTTCTTACATGATCTCCTATGAGCATTATAACCAATATATTTCATCTTGAAATCTGCTTTGAGATTGATAAATATTTCCATGAGATTTCTTATTAAATATGACTTCTTATTGATTGAATTTTGGAGCAATTGAAATCATGAATCAATACTCGAAATCAAAGGAATTTTTTTCACTAACTTCTTTAAGGGTAGAACAATGAAATCTTGTCCCAAGGAAGATGATGATTTAGAATATGAATCCCTTACTAGTGAGGATAATTTTTATAGCTCCTCAACTTTCCTCATGAATTATCCACCAACATACTTCTTATTGTTTTCAACCACAACATTTTTGGGCGTGTCAAAAACCACCTTTTTCCTTTATCAACTTTGGAAATAACATTCTTAGACCTCAAAGACTCATTCTCACTATCAGAGAGTTTTACTATCTTATCTTCATCAACATATTAATTCTAATCATCTTCCTTAATATCATTATGGTGAATTAATCCATGTCGGCAAGAAAATGGATATTCCATCGAATGTGCCCCGCATGCTGGATTTTCAAATTCTCTCGCCCGTTGCAACTACATGCAGTGGCGAGCTCCAGTCAGTAGCCTTAGATCCTCCATCCTTTGTCCCTGGTTCACTGGTTGGTTCTGGCATTAGGTGGATCCCGGAGCCCTCCGGATCCCTTCCTTGACCTCTGCTGTCCAACCGCGAGGCCCTCTATGGCTCGGCCAGAGTCTCTCCATAGAGCTATTTCTCATAAGTGTAGCCTTTTGTTATGGTGGTCTGGAGTGATGGAGATGATGTTTTTTGTAGGTTCCCCTGATATCTTTTGCAGAGGTGGTCGATCTTCTCCAGTGGACCTTAATAGCTCATTTGGGGGCATAGAAACCTTCCTGAAGGTTTTCAAGCATTTCATAAAATTGTGGGGATTTTTCGAATAGGTACATCTCTATGTGATCCCTCGTCATTACTTTTGTTTGTTGCTAGTTTGGGAGGCAGATTTCATATCCACATGGTGCAAACCTCCAATATCTTTCAAGAGATGGAGATTCATCCTAGCTCCCTGGTCTCTAGAGGCTCACAAGGGGCAGGAAAGACCTTAAGTCGTAGTTAGGTTAGAACATACCTTCAGGAATTTTCCTTTTCAAAATGGTGCATTCCTGAAAAGGATCAGTGACACTCTCATAGGTTTCTTGTGCGCGAATGGTCACACCCTCTCTTATGACGACGTCCTGGATCCTAAGAATTTTGTTGAGTTTGATCTGTCATCGTCGCCTCCAGATAATGTTGGTTTGAAGGTTAGGGATGTTGGGGACTGGGAGAAGGTCCTATAATTCCCAGTAATTCCTAGGATTGTTTTGTCATATGGTCATCAAGGTCACACCATGATGATGTGCAAGAACCGGATGTGGGGTGGCGTGGCTCGAAAGTCCACACCGCAGGGGATCATAAACCCTCTCAGTCCAATTGTCCTAGAGTCTGTTTCCCCTTGTGAGTATGTCAGCCTCTCGATAGGGGGTCAGGAATCTTTAGTCATGCCATAAGTTGAGGATCAGCCCACTCTCCCTCCTATCTTTGAGGGCCCCTCTTTCCAGGACCAACTACTTTCCATTTTTGATGATGCTCCATCTTTGGTAGATTCCCTTGCTGACCGGTAATTCTTTCAAGGCATGTGGTGTTTAGCTGGGGAACAATGGAAAAGGTTTCAAGATTCTATATGACCTACATTGGAGATGGGGGAGTCAACTTTTCCACTAAGGGATTATTTAGGACGCTCCTGTGGTTCTGGATACTTTGGGTTGCACACCTCAGGTTCGCCTTCTTTGTGAGGCTGGTTCGGAGGGCAATATTTGTGGTGTTTCAAGGGTTTCACCAGTGACCACTGGGGTGGAGGGGTAGGTTGGGAAGAAATCATCCTACATTTCCCCATGAAATATGGTGAAGGGAAGGGTGACAGTTTTATGTTTTGTGTCTTCAGTCTTGATTATTGTTGTTCAGAGCACCCGTGTGTGTACCCGGGCACTCCCAAGACATCTTATGGAATGCCTTTATCCCCTCAACAGGAAGACCAATGAGCCTGGGGCCAAGGCTGGGATTCCCAGTTATTAATATTATCTATGCTACTGTGGATTTCTCGTGGATTTGGTTCTCAAGTGAAGACAAATCTTATAGCATCAAAAGATTAGAAGCATAATGCTTGCATCGTAAGGGTTATTGAGAACAAACAAAAACAAGAATTGATTAAGGCTTTTAGTTGCAAGGTTTGGCTGTAGGGCTCCATGCATGAAGATTCGACTAATAGGAATATCTAGAACTTTTGGAATTCGGAGGTGACAATGTAGCTGATTGACGTTGGGGACCAATTTCTCACCAAAAAAGTATTGAAGGGAGGGGAATGTTTTTATGTTTTGTTTGCTTATGGAAGCTATAATGCTTAGGAATGAAAGAGATTGGGGCAAGGGATTGGGCCATTTGACCCGGATGAACTCCTGAGGTTTTTTCGGGGTATTTGAAATCCATTCCTGACCCATAGGAGGAGAAGGGTATGGGATCTATCCCTCGTCATGCCAACTTATACTACAGTCTCTTCATGGAGGATAAGGATCTACTCTACTTGGGCTACTATGGACACAATTTCACATGGTGTAATAACCAAATGGATGGAAGGTGATTTTGGATAAGGGTCGATCATTGCTTGGAAAATAACAAGGCATTCATATCCTATCCAAAGTCCAAAGTGATGCTTCTTTTCTGAGGTATTTCTGATCACTCTTCTATACTGGTGTCTCTGATTCCCAAAAAGGTTTCTCAAGAGTCCCTTAGGTTCTGTCAACATTGGTCTCAGATCCAAGAGTATCATAGTCTAGTTAGAAATTCATGGGAGGCTCCTACCTAGGGGAATATGTGGGTTTCTCTCCACAACAAGCTGTGAAGGTTGAAATAGGGGTTGAAATCTTAGTCAAGGGGGTTCCTTTATTCGAAAATAATATGGAAGATCTTAAGTAGATAATACTGAGCATAGAATCTAATATAGAGGAGGAGTGGGTTGATTCAGTGTTTAGGGAGATTGTGGGAATTACGTTGAGATGGGGGGAGGAGCTTCTCCAACAGGTGCGGTTGGCTCGCAATCTTTCCCGGGTAAGATGGTTGAAGGAAGGCGAATAAATACTTCTTAATTCCATGCATGAAATAGAGAAAGAAGACACATTCCCTTGAAAAACTTCTTACTCGAGGATGGGTACTATAATGATAACTATGACATGATATGAGGAATGGCATAATCCTTCTTCAAATATTTGCTTGCTAGGCCCAATTCTAGGATGCCCAGTAGGTATCCAAGTAGAAATGCATGGTTTTGGTGAATGATTACATCTTTAGTGTCCAATCGTGAAAACGAGTTCATGGAGACTATTCATAGAGAAGAATAAATTCATGCAGCCATGAAAAATCTCAACCCAAAGTTCACTTCTGGAACTGATGGTTTTCTTGGTACCTTTTACATGGCGATGTGGGATGTAGTGAAGCACAACATCATTGACGATATCCAGGACTACTTCTGTGGTGGATTCCATCCTCAAGTGGCTAGTGAAACTACCCTGGTGCTCATTCATAAGATCAAAGACCCTTATAATCTCATGCATTATAGGATGGTGAGGCTTTTTAGCTTACCATATAAAATCCTTGTGTGTGTGCTTAACCATAGGATGGAGAATATGCTTCCCGGGTGGGTTTCAATTGAGAAACAAAACTTTGTGAGAGGCTGATCCATTTAGGGTGCCATCATTATGGCCGAAGATATATTAAAGGACATCAACTTAAAGACTCATCGTTCTAACATGGAGATTAACTTTGATATGAATAAGGTATAATATAGGGGTGAATGGAGTTCCCTCAATAGAGTCCTTTCGGGCATTGGGTTGTCGGACAAGGCAGTGTACCTCTTTTTTTGGATTTTTAGTTATTCATGGTTTGAAGTGTCATTCATAGTGAAGACCCACGACTTATTCAAGGAAACGAGAGGTCTCTGGTAGGGAGACCCACTCTCTCCTAGTATTTTAATTTTGGCTCAAGACCCCCTTAGTAGACTCAACAACAATGTCATTTCCTAAGGGGTTATTTTCCCTTTCATGATGAAAATAAATCTTCCAGTGGTTTCTCATATTATGTTTTATGATGATACACTAATCTTCATCAATGGTGGTCATGGATCGGTTCATGGGATCAAGGGAATTCTGGATGATTATTGCTACTGGAGAGGGCAGGTGGTTATCAACTCAAAAAGTAGTATTTTCATCTCTAATAAAATTTCTCAGAGGATGGTGTCCTCCTTGTGTGATCGCCTGGACATGAAGCGTGGGTCCTTTCCTATGGAGTACCTGGGATCCCCTATTTCTTCCGGAAGACCATGAATCAAGTACTATTATCTAATTGTGAGCAGAATCTCTAGTTGTTTCCTTAATTGGATGAATAAGTTCTTGTATTTTGGGGGTGTATAGCTCTAGTAAACAGCATGTTGTTTGTGATTCCCATACATGCAATGGCCTCATCCAACATACCTCAAGGTGTGATTAACAACATCGAAAAAATCAAGTGCAACTTTTTGTGGGATTCCCGATCAGAATGGACGAAGCACTGGGATTTCTGGGGTATGTTGGCAAGGTCGATTCAGCATGGTGGGATTAATGTGAAGTTCCTTCAGAGCACAATTCAATGCATACAAGGCATGATCACATGGGAAGTTCTGGAGGAGCGGTATTTATGGGGTAAAATCATGTTGCCTTTCAATGGATAATGTGTGGAGGCTAACATCAGTTAAAATTATTCTATGTGGGAAAACGTTTACCCCCTGTATCAGATGATTCATCTCAACTCTCAATTGATTGTGTGATCAAGGGTTATCCTCTTATGGAACAGGAATTGGGTAGGCTTTGATTTAGGCTTCCTTTGTTGCCCAGCCACGATGATAACATTTAACGAACCTTGTAAGTATCCCAGTTTTGCATCAAAAATCATGGATGAGGATCAAAAGGTCCTCCTTGATTCCATAAAGTTAAATGATGACCCGTACAGGTGTGTTTTTACGCCAGCTGCTTCGGGGGCCTTCTCCTATAAAGATTTCCACAGGTTGTTTCCTGAGCAGAATCTTTAGGAAGGGTGGAATGGCATTGTGTGGTTCCAAAAGATTCATACGAAGTTCATCTTTATCACTTGGCGCATCATGAATTCTGTGTTAGTGAAGGATGGGAATTTTTATAAGATGACTATCAGCATTGCGTTGAGGGGTTCTTTCGGATACAACAGGTGGGAAGAGAGTACAAAACCTTTGTTTTTTTAAAGTTATTGGGCTCAGGAGGTGTGGTCATGCTTTGGTGGATCCTTGGTTCTCTCCACTCTTGAAAAGAATGAAACAAAATATTTGGAATGTTATATCCATGTCGTTGTAGGATCTAATAAGGGTAGGATGGTTTGCTTGGTGATTTTCAGTGCAGGTTGTTGGAGCTTGTAGAAAGCTAGGAACCAGTCGTGGTTTGAAGGCCTCTCTCCTTCGCATAGGTCCTTCATTGCACATACTCGCTTCCTCCTGATTGATCTGTATTCGCTCATCATGGACTAGCCAGGGGTACTCTCTCTCAACCAGCAACATGCCAGTATATCATGAACTGGAAACAGGCCAGTAGCTCCTAGGAATCTCCTACTCAGATTAACCAACAAGGGAACCGGGTAAGCTGGAAACCTCCTAGTTCTGGGTGGAAGTTGAATATTGACGGGTCCTATGCTGTGGTGGTGATGAAAGGAGGGGGCATAGTCTATGGCCCTATGGGGGGAGGCGGTCATGGAATTCATGCCATTCTTTGGATAGGGCACGTCTCTCTTGAAAGAGGATATGGCCATGCTCATGAGGCTTTCCATCTATATGCAGGAGAGGTTGGATCTATCCAAGGCAGTGATAGATTCCAAGATTCTCCATGATGCCATGCTTGTAATTTGATCCTCCCCATGGAATATTCCTTACATTTTCAGGAAATATATATCTCTTCTTAGTCAGAATATCATTGTGTCTCACACTTGGCATGGGGGTAATAAGGTAGCGGATCACTTTGATTCATTAGTGGTCTAGAGCTCTATCTCCACATCCCAACTCCCTATCAATAGTTTGAAACTAGACTGAATTAACTTACTTAGAGTGGATTCCCTTGGTTTTCACTATTTCATACCTCCCTAAGCCCTAGGTCATCCGGGGTTTTTTTCCTATTTTGAATAAAAATTTGATTTGGAGGAGGAATTAATCCATGGTTTCTACTCTCATCATTAGTAGTTTTTTAAACCTCATCCAGTCCATCATCATCTTTCCCTTGAGTAATTATTTTTCTTGAATCATCCCGAGAGGTTCATATTCATATCTTATCTGAAAGAACTTCCTTCACATGGAGTTATTCCACATACTTAATCAAATCATCACTTTCAACTTCATCCTCTTCATGTTCTTATTCATCATCATCAACTTGCTGAATTAACTATTCTTCTACAATAGCTTCCAGAATATGAATTTTCTTTCCTATATTTGATAAAGGAACTATTTCATTAAATAAGCATTCTTATAATTGAATATTTTCAAATCCTTTCTCATTATCCTTGAGAAGGGCATAGAAAATCGTAGCTTCTGACATTTTATTTTTCAGATTCTTTCCTTTATCTATTTTCTTAGTATATTTTATTGTTTATATTTTTAGAGATTTTTTCATCAGTAGGATCTATGTTGAAGCTTTCATCTACTTCCTTATTCATTTTCTTCTGCCCCCTCCAATTTTCTACAACTTCATTAGAGAATGTTTTTTTTTCATAATTGGTGGTGCTGACTGGGATTCCAGAACTGGATCATTTTCATTAGCTTCTAGTTCTTTTTAAATTATCCTATTTTCTGTTTTCCTTGAATATTTTCCTTCTTCTAATTTCTTAATAAAATCATGAATCTCACTTTTAGAAAGATCATAAAATTTATCTGATTTAGTACTGCATCTGACATTCATCCCCCTCATGGTTACATCACTTAATAACATGATCATGAAAGTTTTGGGTTTTTAAATTTTGGGTATTTAAAAATATTCTGAACAAAGAACTATGATATTCGACAAGATTACCATATACATGATAATCTCAGAATTAAGGGTTCCATTCTCTATGTTGGTGACTCTCATAAGAATGTACATCACAAGGATTACCATTCTATGGTTAACCAAAAAATCAAATATAAAGATATCACTTTTCTTTATGGATTCCATATCTCCCTTTCAATGATTTAGACAATCATGTACTCAAAAGGCTAACATCCTTAAATTCATTGAAATATTTTTGATCTTTGGTGATTTAACTCCCTTCAGTCTAAGGTACTCAATTACCTTTTCCTTCTCAAAGATTCCTGGCTTATCAGGAAACTTGTGAGAGAAAAATATTTCCTCACCTATATGGGGAATACTAATAATATTGGTTTTAACATTGAATGATAAAGAATAAGTTTTCCCATAGCTCTTGAACTAAAATATTTCCCATCCTCCTTCGTAAAAATTCATTGTATCATAAAACTCTATGAGATGGTTAGGTTAAAGTGGATCCTGACTCTTCAGCTTAGCTACATAGAGAAATTCCCATAAATTTAGATTTATGTTCTTCATAATCAATTAATTGTACTTGATAAATAAATTTGGGTCTACCAACATTTCCTTGTAGATTTTAAAATCCTTTATTTCCTTATTTTTAGACATCTGTTTTGATAGGGATGCTTCAAGTAACATTTGAAATGAATGGAAAATTGAAAAAATGAATAACTAATTGGAATAAGATTATAGATTTAGTGAAAAAAAGTATTGAAAACCCGATGTCGGACAGGGATTATGGGGCCTTTATATAGGCTTCAAGGCGATGGTTTGAATTTCCCATTTGATCCAACAGTTGAAATAAGCATGGCCAGATCCAACAGTTGAGATGAATTTTGAAGAATGATTTGGTATGTTCTGATCTTCTGTGGTTTTAGGTAAAAATTGGAATTAGGGAGAGAGAATCAAATATAAATTTAAAAAAAGATAAAAATAAAAACAAGAAAAAATATAATTGTAAATATTTATGTGAGGATGCATACCTTCCGGATTTCAAAAATAATTTTCAGTACGGTACTTCCAAAAAATATCTTAGATTTTGGAAAATCGTATTAAAGAAAATAAAAATATTGATTCCAACAATTTTTTATTACAAAAAATTTTATGAAGAATGAAAATTTTGTGTCAAAAATTGATAAAGAATGAAAAAATTAAGTTAACTAAAAATTTATAAGGTTATGAAAAAAATTTATAAAAATATTGGGTTATAAACAAATGTAATTCCCCTATGAAAAAGAGTTTCTTAATATAAAAAGATAGGTTTCAAAAAATAAGTAACATGAAAGACTACCTTATGATTATCATTCCTAACTTTTTTTTAATGTATTCTTATCTATTGGATGGTCTAAATTTTGTAAAAATATAAACAAGTTGATCTTGAGTTCTGATAAATTTTAAAATAATATATTCTTTTACTGTGTTATCCTTAAGACTGTTATGCCTAATATCTATTTGTTTTGCATGAGAGTGATGTGTTGGATTTTTTCTTAGGGAAATGAAACATGTATTATCAAACAATATCTGTATTCTAGTAAAACACATGCCATAATCTGTTAGTGTGTGTTGCATCCACAACACTTTAGCATAACAACTTACAACTGTTAAATATTCATCTTCTGCAGTGGAGAGTGGTACTGAGTTTTGCTTGTGGCATGACCAGGAACCTAGTAAATCTCCTATGAAATGACTAGTTCCAAGTATACTTTTTCTATCCATTCTACATCCACCAAAATCAATATCTGAAAATCTTTTAAAAACATAATAATTTCCATAATAATATAAATGTCTTAAATCTAGGGTTCTTTTTAAATAGGAAAAAATTATTTTCATGGATTTTAAATGAGATTCCTTTGGATTAGATTGATATCTTGCACATAATAATACTGAAAGAATCAATTTGGGATGACTTGTTGTTATGTTTAACAAACTTCCTATCAAACCTCTAAAATATGTTTAATCTAATGGTTACCCAATTGCATCATGATCAATGGAATTTGACATAAAAATTAGAGTAAATATAGTTTTAGGGTTTTGATACCCAAAATTTTTAATAAGAACCTTAATATACTTTTTTTGACTTATATATGTACCTTTTTGTTTTTGAGAAAATTTAAAACAAAAGAAAAATGTAAACACACCCATCATACTCATTTCAAACTCATATTTCATTAGATTCGAAAATGAATCAGTTAATGATTTTTTAGTTGATCTGATTATAATTTCATCAACATATATTTTAATAATAATAAAAATTTCTTATCTTTTTTTATAAAAAAATATGGGTTATAAGTTCCCTTAACATAATTATTTTATAACAAAAATCATTTAAGTTCATCATACAAGGCTCAAGGGGCTTGTTTAAATCCATATAAGGCTTTGTTAAGTTTGAAAACATGTTCATGATTTTTTTGTCTTCAAATCTAGGAGGTTTTTCAACATAAGCATCCTCTTGAACATATCCATTATGAAAAGCACCCTTCACATTCAATTGAAAATGTTTGAAATTAAATAATGCAACAAAGGAAAGTAAAATACAAATAGATTCATGTCTTGCTATTGGAGCTTAGGATTACTTATATTCTATTCCTTCATGTTGATTTTAGAATTGAGTAACTCATATATATTTATTTCATACTACAATTCCATTTCAATCACATTTATTTCTGAAGACCCATTTTATTCTAATTACAGAAGTGTTTGTAAATCATTCAACCTATGTTTGAACTTTGTTTCATAGAAATTTATTTAGCTTGTTTTGAATAGATTTAATCCAATCATCATCAAATAAAGATTCATAAGTTCTTTTATGTTCTAATTTGGAATGGAATTATAGATGTTCTACTTAATTTCTTAAAGAACATTTGGTTTATTATGGTTTATTTACATCACCATAGATACTATCACTACAATGATTGTTAAGAAACAACAGATTTGGGATTTGTAACCCCTATTAATCAATATAAAGTAAAACGTATACTGGGGTAAAAACATCACAAACATTTTCTTGTGCATTTTCCTTATTAGAAGAACCTTCTACTTAAGTTTTATAATCAGTTTTTTAAAACACATCCAAGGATGTAGGTTGCGGTTGTTTAAAAACAAAATGATCGAGTTCATCAAATTTTACAAGAAATGTTTCTTCAACAGCACAAGTAGTTTTATATAAAAACCTATAATCCTTATAAGTATTGGAATACCCTATAAGAATTACTTCATTGGATTTGGGTGCGAATTTATGTATTCTATCTTTATTATTCAGGATTAATACTTTGCAACAAAATATGTTAAAGTATTAAAGTCCAGGTTTTTTACTGGTCCATAATTCAGAAGGTGTTTTGTTTCTAAAAGGTCTGAGTAAAACATAATTTATAGTATAACAAGTAGTAAAAATATCTTAAACAAAAAAAATTGTAATAGGATAGTCACTCAACATGATTCTGGTTATCTCGTGAAGAATTTGATTTTTTCATTATTCACCATATTTCTGTTGAGGAGTTCTTTTAGATGAGCAGTTCTAAGTAATTCATTTTTTACTAAAAAAAAGTTTTAAAAACATAATTTTTAAATTCTCCCCCTTGAACACTATGAATATTAATAAATGGAAGTTTATTCCCATTTTTAACTTTGGAACTAAATGTTATAAAATTAGAAAATGCTACAAATTATTTTGCTAGAAAATAGACCTACATAAATCTTGTGTAATCATCCTCTAATAAAATACATAATATTTTACTCTAATACTTCATGATTTTATCGTACCAAATAGATCCATATACAAAAACTATAATGCATTATAATTTGAGACTTCTCTGATTGATTTAAATCTTGACTTATGCTGCTTACCATATTTACAAGGATCACCAAAATTTGGATTCTTAAATATAAGCTCTTATAGATCCTTAACATGTCTTTTCATGGAGAGTTTGCATAAGTTCCTAATGTTACAGTGTCCTAGTCTTCTATTCTATAACAAATATTTATCTTCAATTGAGCTATGGAATGTGGGTCTTGGTTCTTAAGTTATTCTATGTTTAGTGTATCAACATTTTCATTCCTATGGGAAGAGATAATGAACTGTTCCATTGAATTGTGTACGAAGAATTTATCAGTCATAAAAATCATAAGGTAACCATCATCACATAATTGGATTATGATAATGTGGTTCTTCTTAATACATTTAAGAAATAAAACATTTGATATCAATGTTATTTCTAGATGAACAATGTCACCTTTTCCAAAAATTTATCCTTGATCATTATCTCTGATTGTTATTTTTCCTCCTTTCATGTTGATAATAATTTTTAAGATATTTTTTGTTACCTAGTATGAATAATTTGTGAATACATTTTATCAAATTCCTTCCAACCCAGTGTAAAATTCGATAAATGTTTCATGAAGGAAAAAAAATCCTATTTTAGTCAGATGATTGAATTTTTATCCTTACAATCATTAGTTTTAGAACATGAGTTATTCTCTAAAAAAATCATAGAAATAACATTTTCCGAATCCATATATAGTTTATCCTTATCAGAATTTACTTCCTGATGGTTTTTAGAAACACAGTCAATATAAAAACATTTTTTATCATGATCTTTAGAAAGATTTGATAATTATATTGTTAAAATAGAAATTTTATAAATTTCCTTCTCTTACATCTTCTTTATCTTGAAATTTTTAGTGTCAAGTAATTTAGAAAATCTAGAAAAATTTTCAATCGAAGGAATGGTATCATTTTCTGATGATGAAGATTCTTTATCTCAATATTCATAATATTATTCATTTGGAAAATTTACATTTAAAGGAATATTGGTTAATGATTCAGAATTGTGTACCTTAGCAATAATTCAATGATTTTAAATGGGTAATCTGGATATAAGACCAATAATCTTCTAACTAGAAGATTCTAATTCTGATGATTCGTCTGAATAGTGACCAGAACTAGCACTCCAAGTGTCATTTTCTTTTAGGACTTTCTTAGCATTATATTTTTAATTCTTATTAATGTTTCTTTCCAAATGTTTTTAATTCTAATCTTGTCTCTTAAGCATGGGGAAATTAGTTATGATATGTCCATACTTTTTACATTCATAATAAGTTACTTCAGAATCATTCTTGTCCTTTATATATTTCTTATTATATCTATACTATAAATCTTTCTCTCCCATAGTTTTGATCATCCTTATAGAAATATTGGCTAATTCATTCTTAGTCTGTTAAATGTCACTTGAGTCAGATATAACAACATCTTTCTTATATTTATATCTAGTTACCCTTTTTAGAGACTTGTCCTTAGATGTAATCATGAAAGTAACAATTCCATTACCAATATTCATTTTATTGAAATCAGTATCCCTCTTCAATATTGTTTCATGATGATTAAGAGATCCAAATCACTCATCAAGAGTAATGTTATATACTTTTCTATTCTCATCGTTAGTTTTCCATTTATATTATCATTTATTGTGTATTATATCAATTATTTTTTTCACAAGAACATAATTGTCAAT
Organism: Viscum album; assembly: GCA_963277665.1. Classification (NCBI taxonomy): domain Eukaryota; kingdom Viridiplantae; phylum Streptophyta; class Magnoliopsida; order Santalales; family Viscaceae; genus Viscum; species Viscum album. Next base: position 1,133,554,810 of record OY728123.1, on the reverse strand, counting down.
GAATTTCTATGTAACACCACAGGTAAATAAAGAATATGACATTTTCATATTTATCCATATTTGTGAATAAAATATTAATATTACTTTAAAGGGGATGCTATGCTCGATGGCGTACCCAACACGCAACAACGGGTTTCTTGGGAATCTTACGTTGCACTATAATTGTAAAATAATATTATTTTAAATTGTAGTTAACATGTAGCCGTTGTATTGGCGAGAATGGATAGAAATAACTAAAATATGATTATATATGTTTTTAAATGTTTTTACATTTATCCAATAAAAGATAAAGGCATAAAATATGGAAAGAATTCTATTTTAGGCGTATATGCCCTAGTTTTCACTAAAGGTTCACTTATCGCCTTTTGATAGAGAACCGTCATTAAATATAGTTTTGTTCACTATTACACATACTTTTGGACCAAATAAAACCTTTCTTAATAATTGAGACATCAAAATTTACTTTGTGTAAATTTTTGGTATGTTTCTAATAAAGTTCATTTTTTAATGAATAGTATAAAATGTTGTATTTTAATTCAAAACCTCTTTTTAATCTAATTTATTTATATGATTAGATTATCTTTTTAATTGGTTTTAAAATGAAATTAGAATATATTTTTACCATTTAATCCAATAGTGGTCATTGGAATTAATTTCACTTTGAAATCAGACTTAAACTAATGTCAATCTTTTGATACTTATTGTTTCATAAAAACACGCTATTTGCTCTGATAGCGGGAATTAATTATTAAATTAATTAATGTGAATTATATGTTTTGAATTTTGTAAAATAGAATTCATTTTTGAATTCAAAATATCAAATATAGCTTATGGTGAATTTTTGGGATTTTTCTGAAAAACTTCAATTTTTGATGAATAGTGAAACCACTGAGTGGTACTTATAAAAACTGCTTTTTCCGTTTAAATGAAATTTTTCCATCTTTGTGTTTTGAATTTAAAAACTCCGACATACATGGTTTTCATTAAGAAGTAAAATGTCGTTCAATGGGATAAAAATAATTTTTTGGTGAATAGTAACTTATTATGTTTTTAATCGCGATTAGAGGTAATTAGTGTAGTTTATGGTAAGAATAATGTTTTAATAAAATGAAATAAACTTAACACATGTCCTAACATCATTGGATGTGTCATGGCAGACCAGTAAAAGCCATTGGTCAACTTGGGGACCCCATGAAGCCACTTTGGTTGGAAAATGACATTAATATCTTTTTATTTAAAGTTAAAGTAAAAATGATACAAACATGAAATGTTTTACTACAACAATTGTTACATGGGGTTATACAAATCAGATTTTTGTCTATAAATATTCGTTCGAAAGATAAAAAGATTTTCTACATCATAGATTTTTTTTTATAATTTTTAGACATTAAATAAATTATATTATTTTTTACATCATGATGATGCAGCGATGACCTCATTATTTAGCGATTTAAATAAAATGGAAAGATAATGTAATATCTAAGACCTACACATGTCCAAAACATATTGGATGAGTGGATTTCTAACCCTTATCACAGTATCCTAGAAACACATCAATTTGGGACCTCTTAAATCAGAATACCATTTTAAAATAAAGTGACTTCTATTTACCCTCCAAGAGTGCCCTTCGTCTCCTCTTATAAAAGGCCCCCACCTCTACCTCCTTACCCACACTCCCAAAGCCTTTGGATCGGCCAAACACTTCCCATTTTGTCTCTAAACTTCCCTATCTTACTCATTGAAGCCTAAATGTGGGCAGAAGTCTTCCCAAGGAAGCCTTTGAGCTCAAACCAAAGGGAGTTACCCGATTTTAAGGTAATGTCTTCACTTGAGTCCTTTTGTTTTATTTTGCTTCTCCAACCCCCTAAACTATTTTTATTCATTACTTTTGTAACAACTCCAGTATAATCAATATACTAGGATGTTGTTATAATATGTATTCGAGCTACACTTTCACACACCTACATCTAATGGTTAAAGAACATACTGTTTTCGTGGATGACGAATTTCGGCCTCCCGAAACGATGATTGTTCAACATTCCATTAACACCTTCAAAGGTGGATATTAAGATGACACTATATTTATATATGATATATAATATGTTTATGTTTTCCTTAAGCTTCTGTATTTTTCATTTTTGTCATACCTTTATGGTTTCCATTATGGGTAAATGCGATATCTTCATTTAAGGAAATGCGGACTACCGCCCCCTCAAAGTGATGTGATTCGTTAATGTCATATGTGGGAAGTATAAAGGATGTATTTAATGATATTATATATGATACCATACTGGAATTAAAATACTATTATATATCATTATGTTTTAATTCCATTAAATATGAAATAGAAATGGAAGTAGCGTTCATGCGTACGTACGACTTACCGTCTCCATGAACGGTACATTTCATTTCTTATCTCAAAATGTTATGTAATATTATAAGTACATATATATAATGGATATATATGTAATATATTACATATAAATTATGGATATAATTCTGGAATTATAACATATATATATCTCTCATTTTGTTTTAATTCCATTAATATGACAAAAAATGAAAGTAGGGTTCATGCGTACGTACGGCCTACCGTCTCCATGAACGGTGCTTTTAATTTTTATCTCCAAATGATATGGAATAGTATAAAATGAATATGTACCGGATATATATGATATTTAAAACATAAATACTATTATGGATATGATTTACCTATAAATACATGGAAAATTATTTTCCAACAAGTTCAATTTTTGACTCATGTACCAAACATCGGCAAAAACGTCTGATATTAACTAACATTATTAAACAATTATTATAACAATATAATATGTGATATGAATGGAATAATAATCTCTAAATGAGGTACTTAGGCAATTATTAATTGACCAATGTTTATTATTCTGGAATATAAAGAAACGAACAAGACAAGTTGGACTTGAGGTAAGGGATCTTACTCCTCTCTTTCTTTTTAAGTACACTCTTTCATGTCATTCCTTCTAAAGCTCATATTTCCTATTATTGGGATGTTATTTTATATTAATCTTAGTGTAATTTTTATGTTCATGTGGTGTGATACCTTATTTTCTCTCATCAATCCATTTTGGATGTTTTGAGTGGCGCCGTTTCGCTGCCGAATTTTCATAAGAAATCTAACCTCTTTTTTTTAAGTACTCTCATTTATGTCACTTCTTTTAATCTCCTCTTTCATATGATGGGGGATGTTCATTTATATTCATATTTCTGTAAATTTTATTTTAATATGATGAGATACTCTATTTGATCTCATCAATCCATTTTTGGAAGTTTTAAGTGGCGCCGTTAGGCTGTCGAGTTTTCGTAAGGGATTTGTCATCTCACTTTTATTCCCATGAGATTTATGCTACATTTTCCACAATTTCATTTGAGTGGTGTATGTACAGACCATTATTTTACTCATTGTGTAATATTCTTTCATTTATGAGTATTTACATTAATGATGTATTTTCCTTCTTTCACAGGGTGTATGTTTCGAAAGATACCCATGTCAGTAAGGGAACCTTTCACCCTCCTATTTTTAAAAGACTTATTTTGTTATGTCTTCTAATTCACATAATATTATTTTGGGATATGTTCTTATATATCCTTATTGATGTGAATTTTATGTCCAAGATATGAGATCCCCTTTTTATCTCTCATCAACTCTTTTTCTGAATTTTGAAGTGACGTCGTTAGGCTGTATAATTATTGCAAGGGAACTTCTTATCCCAATTTCGATTCTTTGGGATAAACTTGTACACCTTGAATATGTCGTTCTATGATTTTGTGTGAATGTCCACTGATTTTTTTACACTTAATACCCACTCATATTTTTTGTATTCGTTTGTCACACATAGTTATGTAACTGATTTATCCTTAATCCAAGGATACCGTCTTTGTATGGGACTTCGTCTTAATCTCCTTTCATTGAGGCATATTTTGTTTTATACACATCCTTCTTTTATATGGTGTATAAACCCCTTTGACTTTTACGTTTATTCAAAAGGAATCTTTTTATACGAAGCGTTTTACTAAACGACAAAAGGGAATGTTTTTGTCGTACGTATGCGGCGACAACGACTTCTCCGCCGCTGTGACCATTATTTGAGTTTTGACTTCCTCTACAAGCCGTACCTTCTTTTTAAAAGAAAAATAAATACCATGTTTTACTTTTCTTTTATTTTGGTATTGAAAATGGTTTTCATAATGTATTTATATCAATGTGTTGTATTTATATCTTGTTTTTGAGAGGTGGAAATGTTATGTTTCCATTATGCATGTTTTATGTGATAAGATTATGTTATGGTTCTTGGGCATTGTTATGAAGAAAGGTGGTTCCGTGATAAACTAAGGGCGGGTGAGCCCGATATATCTCTCCAATGCATTGGGTAACACGAAGGAGTGAAACGTTAATGTTTCTACGAAGAGATTTAGGGAATATACTGTGAGGGGTATTCCAAACGTAACCAAGAGGGTTACTCCCTACGTAAAAATGTTATGAATGCCTCAAATTACCTTTATGTCTTATGACTTCTATGATTTATTCATGGTTTGATGAGGTATGTTAAAGTGCCTATGTTTTATGTGTAAAGTATGATTTCATTCTTATGTATATATGAAGTCATGTTTCCCTTCCATATTTTTATAACCCTTACTGAGCTTTTTTATGCTCATCCCATGTTTTTGAAATGTTTTTCACAGGTCAAGGGAAAGGTACATGATGTGATTATAGTGTCAAGGATGTGTCAAGAAAGAATCCATGTTTTATTTTAAATATGTTTCTGTTGATGGGAAGAATGAATACTGTCTTTTATGTAACCACTTTGTTTAAATGTGGAATGTAATGCAAGTTTCATGATCTAATTCTCTAAAACTCTAAACCTGAAAATATCCTCAATGTGTAATCTTGTAATAACTCAAGATTAAGTAAGGTTTAAGGCTGGGGCCTTATAGTTGGTATCAATGGTCGGTTTAGATAACTTTAGAGGTTAGCGTATTCTTTAAGCATAAGTGACATTACCATAATGGTTAAGATTTCAGAAAGAGTCCTAGTTTTAGATAAAGTGAATGAGTAATTATATCTTAGTGTTTACCTTCCTCATTAGTACATGATGGTTTTGTTGATATAATCACACTGACATTTCTGTTTTTAGTGAATAGATGGATCTAGCAGGCACCAATGTGACAATAGGTTTGAAGGAAACTGTGGTGGTTCTCTGATTAAGAGACTAGATAAAATGGGGGATTCAATGAGGAAACTCGTGGTTGTTATAAACCAACTTTCAAGGAGTCATGATCAACCACTTGAACCTTGGTATGATCTTTAATGCATCATGTACGAGATGAACAATCAATGTGGAAGTTCAGGTAATAATTATAAATGTAACCATTAGAGTTTATATGATCCTTACTTTTGAGGTAATTATGGGTTACTATATGTTATGCTGGAAAATGAAAGGCATGAGATAAAATTGAGGTTAAATTATGTTATGGTTATTTTTGATGATTTTATCTCTCTTTGGGGAATGATTTGATAATTATATAGTTTTGGAAAAAGGACAACACGCAGACCGTGTGACTACCCGTCGCGTCGGACAAATATGCGGGAATCGAACCCACAACTAAAGAGCGACTGGTATTTATCGCCTACCACTGGACTACGTGAAGTCCCTGGTTTGTTTGATTGATTCTTTTTAGTAATATGATTTTATGAATTAATAGTAAGTTGATATTGGGTAATTTATGAAAATGATTAACCTATCATGGAGGATATGTGATTAGGTTAATTACTTTTCAATATGAGACTTTAGGAGCAACTGATGTTGTTTGGAGATAAATGTTACGATTTAACTTGGAAGACTATGTGACTAAATCCTTCAAATATTTGGGTTTCAATCTTATATTGGTTTACTTTGAATAATTTTATTGACAAATTGTTTATCGGATGGTCCTTGTTGAACTTTGGGTTTTGTTGGAAAAATTTTGGCGATTAAGCATAGATTTTCTTTTTAAAGGGTTATCCTTTTCTGGATTATCTAACCTTGTACTAACCTTTTTGGTTTTGGTTTTGTTTAATGCCTAAAGACATGGGATGTATATAGTTCTCTTTGGTGGATTTGGTGATTCTCTAGAAGTTGATTATAGTACTCTTAATGTGAACAAGTCTTCCTAAATACTCGTCTTTTGGAGAAAATATGAGTTTGTGTAAGGAATGTAATTAAAATTGAAAGTCAACATGATAAGTTATTATGTTTCCTTATGAATAAATTCCTCAATAAAAATTAATTTAAAACAAAAATGTTGTCTATTAACTTTTCCTACTGGGGAATCGAATACCGTTTAACCCATCACAAGTTTGTGATTTTCTTGGGGTTAACTTTCTACTAAACATGTTTTCTATCACTCTCCATCAGAACATGACCCTATGTTTTCTCCTCCATTTCCATGTTTTCCTATATGGAATCCTAGTATGGGTTAACTCGGGTGACCTCTATACTTCTCTTTCTTTATTTTAATGTGATTGTTTTACCAAATCTTGTTCCGATGTGGGATTTTCAAGAATGTTTCCAAGCCCAATTTTAAAAATTGCGAGGACGCAATTCCCAAAAGGGGGGAAGGATGTAACACCCCAGGTAAATAAAGAATATTACATTTTCATATATATACATATTTGTGAATAAAATATTAATATGACTTTAAAGGGGACGCTATGCTCGATGGAGTACCCAACACGCAACAACGAGTTTCTTGGAAATCTTACGTTGCACTCTGATAATAAAATAATATTATTTTAAATGGTAGTTTAAATGTAGCCATTGTATTGGAAGGAATGGATAGAAATAACTAAAATATGATTATATATGTTTTTAAATGTTTTTACAATTATCCAATAGAAGATAAAGTCATAAAATACGGAAAGAATTCAATTTTAGGCGTATATGCCCTAGTTTTCACTAAAGGTTCAATTTTCGCCTTTTGATGGAGAACCGTCATTAAATATAGTTTTGTTCACTCTTACACATACTTTTGGACCAAATTAAACTCTTCTTAATAATTGGGACATCAAAATTTACTTTGTGTAAATTTTTGGTATGTTTCTGATAAAATTCATTTTTTTAATGAATAGTATAAAATGTTGTATTTTAATTCAAAACCTATTTTAAATATAATTTATTTATATGATTAGATTATATTTTGAATTGGTTTTAAACTGAAATTAGAATATATTTTTACCATTAAATCCAATAGTGGTCGTTGGAATTAATTTCACTTTGAAATCAGACTTAAACTAATGTCAATCTTTTGATACTTATTGTTTCATAAAAACACGCAATTTGCTCTGACAGCGGGAATTAATTATTAAATTAATTAATGTGACTTATATGTTTTGAATTTTGTAAAATATACTTCATTTTTTAATTCGGAATATGAAATATAGCTTAGGGTAAAATTTTGGGATTTTTCTGAAAAACTTCAATTTTTTATGAATAGTGAAACCACTAAGTGGTACTTATAAAAACTGATTTTTCCGTTTAAATGAAATTTTGTCATCTTTGTTTTTTGAATTTCAAAAATAAGACATACATGGTTGTCATTAATAAGTAAAATGTGGTTCAATGGGATAAAAATAATTTTTTGGTGAATAGTAACTTATTAAGTTTTTAATCGCGATTAGAGGTAATTAGTGTAGTTTATGGTAAGAATAATGTTTTAATAAAATGAAATGAACTTGAAACATGTCCTAACCACATTTTATGTGTTATGGACGACCAAGAAAAGCCATGGGTCAAATTGTGGACCCCATGAAGCCACTATGGATGGAAAATGACATTAATATCTTTTTATTTAAAGTTAAAGTAAAAATGGGACAAACATGAAATGTTTTACTAAAACAATTTTTACATGGGATTATAAAAATTAAATTTTTGACTATAAATATTCGTTGGAAATCTAAAAATATTTTTTCCATAATAGTAGTTTTTTTAGAATTTTTGGACATTATATAAATTAAATTAGTTATGACATCATGATGATGCATCGATGACCTCATTATTTAACGATTTAAATAAAATGGAAAGATAATGTAATATCTAAGACCTACACATGTACAAAACCTATTGGATGAGTTTATTTCGAACCATTATCACCTTATCCTCGAAACACATCAATGTGGGACCTCTTAAATCCTAATACCATTTTAAAATAAAGTGACTTTTCTTTACCTTCCAAGAGTGCCCCTCCTCTCCTCTTATAAAAGGCCCCCAACTCTACCTCCTTACCCACACTACCAAAGCCTTTTCCTGGACCAACCTCTGCCCATTTTGTCTCTCCACTTCCCTCTCTTACTCATTTAAGCCTCACTTTGGGCATAATTCTTCCCAAGTATGCCTTTGAGCTCAAACCAAAGGGAGTTACCCGATTTTAAGGTAATGTCTTCACTTGAGTCCTTTTGTTTTATTTTGCTTCTCCAACCCCCTAAACTATTTTTATTAATTTATTTTGTAACAAATCCAGTATCATAAATACACTAGGATGTTGTTATAAGAAGTATTCGAGCTACACTTTCACACACCTACATCTTAATGGTTAATGAATATACTGTTTCCGTGGATGGCGAATTTCGGCCTCCCGAAACAATGATTGTTCATCATTATTTTAACACCTTCAAAAATGGCCAGTAAGATGAAACTATATTTATATATGATATATAATATGTTTATATTTTCCGTAATCTTCTGTATTTTTCATTTTGGTCATACCTTTATGGTTTCCATTATGGGTAAATGTGATATCTTCATTTAAGGAAGTGCGGACTACCGCCCCCTCAAAGTGATGTGATTCGTTAATGCCATATGTGGGACGTATAAAGGATGGATTTAATGATATTATATATGATACCATACTGTAATTAAAATACTATTATGTATCATTATGTTTTAATTCCATTAAATATCAAATAGAAATGGAAGTAGCGTTCATGCGTACGTAGGGCTTACCGTCTCCATGAACGGTACATTTCATTTTTATCTCAAAATGTTATGTAATATTATAAGTACATATATATAATGGATATATATGTAATATATTACATATAAATTATGGATATAATTCTGGAATTATAACATATATATATATATATCTTGTTTTGTTTTAATTCCATTAATATGACAAAAAATGAAAGTAGTGTTCATGCGTACGTACGGCCTACCGTCTCCATGAACGGTGCTTTTAATTTTTATCTCCAAATGATAAGGAATAATATAAAATGAGTATTTACTGGATATATATGATATTTAAAACATCAATACTATTCTGGATATGATTTACCTCTAAATACATGGAAAATTATTTTCCAACATGTTCATTTTTTGACTCATGTACCAAACATCGGAAAAAACGTCTGATATGAACTAACATTATTAAACAATTATTATAACATTATAATATGTTATATGAACTTAATAATAATCTCTAAAGGAGGTAATTAAGAAATTATTAATTGACCAAAGTTTATTATTCAGGAATATAAAGAAACGAACAAGACAAGTTGGACTTGAGGTAAGGGATCTTACTCCTCTCTTTTTTTAAGTACAATCATTTATGTCATTCCTTCTAAAGCTCATCGTTCTTGTTATTGGGATGTTATTTAATATTACTCTTAGTGTAATTTTTATGTTCATATGGTGAGATACCTTATTGTCTCTCATCAATCCATTTTGGATGTTTTGATTGGCGCCGTTATGCTGCCGAATTTTTATAAGAGATCTAACCTCTCTCTTTTTTAAGTACTCTCATTTATGTCACTTCTTTTAAGATCCTCTTTGATATAATGGGGGAAGTTATTTTATATTCCTCTTTCTGTAAATTTTATTGTAATATGATGAGATACTCTATTTTATCTCATCAATCCATTTTTGGATGTTTTAAGTGGCGTCGTTAGGCTGTCGAGTTTTCGTAAGGGATTTTTCATCTCACTTTTATTCCAGTGATATTTATGCTACATTTGCCACAATTTCCTTTGAGTGGTGTATGTACTGACCATTATTTTACGCATTGTGTAATATTCTTTCATTTATGAGTATTTAAATCAATGATGTATTTTCCTTCTTTCACGGGGTGTATGTTTCGAAAGATACCCATGTCGGTAAGGGAACCTTTCACCCTCCTGTTTTTAAAAGACATATTTTGTTATGTCTTCTAATTCACATAATATTATTTTGGGATATGTTCTTATATATCATTATTTATGTGAATTTTATGTCCAAGTGATGAGATACCCTTTTTATCTCTCATCAACTCTTTTTCTGAATTTTGATGTGACGCCGTTAGGCTGTCTAATTATTTCAACGGAACTTCTTATCCCAATTTCGATTCTTTGGGATAAACATGTACACCTTGAATATGTAATTTTATGATTATTTGTGAATGTCCTATTATTGTTTTACAATTAATACCCACTCATATTTTGTGTATTTGTTTGTCACACATAGTTATGTAACAGATTTATCCTTAATCCAAGGATACCGTCTTTGTATGGGACTTCATCTCAATCTCCTTTCATTGAGGCATATTTTGTTTTATACACAACCTTATTTTATATGGTGTATAAAACCCTTTGACTTTTATGTTTATTCAAAAGGATTCTTTTTATATAAAGCGTTTTACTAAATGACAAAAGGGAATGTTTTTGTCATACGTATGCGGCGACAATGACTTTTCCGCTGCCGTGACCATTATTTGAGTTTTGGCCTACTCTACAATCCATACCTTCTTTTTAAAAGAAAAATAAATACCAGGTTTTACTTTTCTTTTATTTTGGTATTGAAAATGGTTTTCATAATGTATTTATATCAATGTGTTGTATTGATATCTTGTTTTTGAGAGGTGGAAATGTTATGTTTCCTTTATGCATGTTATATGTGATAAGATTATGTTATGGTTCTTGGGGATTGTTATGAAGACGGGTGGTTCCATGATAAACTAAGGGCGGGGGGCCCGATATAGCTCTCCAATGCATTGGGTAACGCGAAGGAGTGAAACGTTAAGGTTTCTCCGAAGAGAATTAGGGAATATACTGTGATGGGTATTCCAAACGTAACCAAGAGGGTTACTCCCAACGTAAGAATGTAATGAATGACTCAAGTTACCTTTATGTCTTATGATTAATATGATTTATTCATGGTTTGATGAGTTATATTAAAGTGCCTATGTTTTATGGGTAAAGTATGATTTCATTATTATGTATATATGAACTCATGTTTCCTTTCCACATTTTTATAACCCTTACTGAGCTTTTTATGCTCATCCCAAGTTTTTGAAATTTTTTTCACAGGTCAAGGGAAAGGTACATGATGTGATGATAGTGTCAAGGATGTGTTAAGAAAGAATCCATGTTTTATTTTAAATATGTTTCCGTTGATGGGAATAATCAATATTGTCTTTTATGTAACCACTTTGTTTAAATGTGTAATGTAATGCAAGTTTCATGATCTAATTCTCTAAAACTCTAAACCTGAAAAGATCCTAAATGTGTAATCATGTAATAACTCAAGATTAAGTAAGGTTTAAGGCTGGGGCCTTATAGTTGGTATCAAAGTTCTGTTTAGATAACTTTAGAGGTTAGCGTATTCTTTAAGCATAAGTGACATTACCATAATGGTTAGGATTTCAGAAAGAGTCCTAGTTTTAGATAAAGCGAATGAGTAAGTATATCTTAGTGTTTACCTTCCTCATTAGTACATGATGGTTTTGTTGATATAATCACACTGACATTTCTGTTTTTAGTGAATAGATGGATCTAGCAGGAACCAATGTGACAATAGTTTTGAAGGAAACTGTGGTGGTTCTCTGATTAAGAGACTAGATAAAATGGGGGATTCAATGAGGAAACTCGTGGTTGTTATAAACCAACAATCAAGGAGTCATGATCAACCACTTGAACCTTGGTATGATCTTTAATGCATCATGTATGAGATGACCAATCAATGTGGAAGTTCAGGTAACAATTATAAAGGTAACCATTAGAGTTTATATGATCCTTACTTTTGAGGTAATTATGGGTTACTATATGTTCTGCTGGAAAATTAAAGGCATAAGATAAAATTGAGGTTAAATTATGTAATGGTTATTTTTTATGATTTTATCTCTTTTTGGGAAATTATTTGAGAATTATATAGTTTTGGAAAAAGTACAACACGCATACCGTGTGACTACCCGTCTCGTCAGACAAAGCTGCGGGAATCGAACCCACAACCAAAGTGCGATTGGTATTTATCCCCTACCACTGGACTACGTGAAGTCCCTGGTTTGTTTGACTGAATATTTTTAGTTGTATGATTTTATTAATTAAGAGTAAGTTGATTTTGGGTTATTTATGAAAATGATTAACCTATCATGGAGGATATGTGATTAGGTTAATTACTTTTCAATACGAGACTTTAGGAGCAACTGAAGTTGTTTGAAGATAAATGTTATGATTTAACTTGGAAGACTATGGGACTAAATCCTTCAAATATTTGGGTTTCAATCTTAGATTGGTTTACTTTGAAGAATTTTATGGACAAATTGTTTATCGGATGGTCCTCGTTGAACTTTGGGTTTTGTTGGAGAAATTTTGGAGATTAAGCATAGATTTTCTTTTTAAAGGGTTATCCTTTTCTGGATTATCTGACCTTGTACTAACCTTTTTGGTTTTGGATTTTGTTAAAGCCTAAAGACATGGGATGTATATAGTTTTCTTTGGTGGATTAGGTGATTCTCTAGAAGTTGATTATAGTACTCTTAATGTGAACAAGTCTTCCTAAATACTCATCTTTTGGAGAAAATATGAGTTTGTATAAGGAATCTAATAAAAATTGAAAGTCAACATGATAAGTTATTATGTTTCCATAGGAATAAATTCCTCAATAAAAATTAATTTAAAACCAAAATGTTGTCTATTAACTTTTCCTACTGGGGAATCGAATACCGTTTAACCCATCACATGTTTGTGATTTTCTTGTGGTTAACTTTCTCCTAAACATGTTTTCTATCACTCTCCATCAGAACATGACCCTATGTTTTCTCCTCCATGTTCATGTTTTCATACATGGAGTCCTAGTATGGGTTATCTTGGGTGACCTCTATACTTCTCTTTCTTTATTTTAAAGTGATTGTTTTACCGAATCTTGTTCCGATGTGGGATTTTCAAGGATGTTTCCAAGAAAAATTTTAAAAATTGTGAGGACACAATTCCCAAAAGGGAGGAAGGATGTAACACCCCAGGTAAATAAAGAATATGACATTTTCATATTTATCCATATTTTTGAATAAAATATTAATATGACTTTAAAGGGGACGCTATGCTCAATGGCGTACCCAACACGCAACAACGAGTTTCTTGGAAATCTTACGTTGCACTCTAATAATAAAATAATATTATTTTAAATGGTAGTTAACATGTAGCCGTTGTATTGGAGGGAATGGATAGAAATAACTAAAATATTATTATATATGTTTTTATATGTTTTTACATTTATCCAATAAAAGATAAAGGCATAAAATACGGAAAGAATTCAATTTTAGGCGTATATGCCCTAGTTTTTACTAAAGGTTCACTTATCGCCTTTTGATGGAGAACCATCATTAAATATAGTTTTGTTCACTCTTACAGATACTTTTGAACCAAATAAAACTCTTCTTAAGAATTGAGAAATCAAAATTTACTTTGTGTAAATTTTTGGATTGTTTCTGATAAAGTTCATTTTTTTAATGAATAGTATAAAATGTTGTATTTTAATTCAAAACCACTTTTTAATCTAATTTATTTATACGATTAGATTATCTTTTGAATTTGTTTTAAACTTAAATTATAATATATTTTTACCGTTAAATCCCATATTGGTCATTGGAATTAATTTCACATTGAAATCAGACTTAAACTAATGTCAATCTTTTGATACTTATTGTTTCATAAAAACATGCTATTTGCTCTGACAGCAGGAATTAATTATTAAATTAATTAATGTGACTTATATTTTTTGATGTTTTTTAAATAGACTTCATTTTTTTATTTTGAATATCAAATATAGCTTAGGGTGAATTTTTGGGATTTTTCTGAAAAACTTAAATTTTTGATGAATAGTGAAACCACTAAGTGTTACTTATAAAAACTGATTTTTCCGTTTAAATGAAATTTTGCCATCTTTGTGTTTTTTATTTCAAAAATCCGACATACATGGTTGTCATTAGGAATTAAAATGTGGTTCAATGGGATAAAAATAATTTTTTGGTGAATAGTAACTTATTAACTTTTTAATCGCCATTAGAGGTAATTAGTGTAGTTTATGGTAAGATTAATGTTTTAATAAAATGAAATGAACTTCACACATGTCCTAAAATAATTGGATGTGTCATGGCCGACTAAGACAAGCCATGGGTCATCTTGGGGACCCCATTAAGCCACATTGGTTGGAAAATGACATTAATATCTTTTTATTTAAAATTAATGTAAAAATGAGACAAACATGAAATGTTTTACTAAAACAATTTTTACACGGGGTTATACAAATCTGATTTTTGACTATAAATATTCGTTGGAAATATAAAAATATTTTCTACATCATATTAATTTTTTTATAATTTTTAGACATAAAATTAATTAAATTATTTATGACATCATGATGATGCAGCGATGACCTCATTATTTAACGACTTAAATAAAATTGAAAGATAATGTAATATATAAGCCCTACACAGGTACAAATACAATTTGATGAGTGTATTACGAACCCTTATCACCTTATCCTCTAAACACATCAATGTGGGACCTCTTAAATCTGAATTCCATTTTAAAATAATGTGACTTTTCTTTACCTTCCTAGAGTGTGCCTCCTCTCCACTTATAAAAGGCCCCCACATCTACCTCCTTACCCACACTCCCAAAGCGTTTGGCTCGGCCAAACTCTTCCCATTTTGTCTTTCCACTTCCCTCTCTTACTCCTTGAAGACTCACATTGGGTAGAAGTCTTCCCAAGGAAGCCTTTGAGCTCAAACCAAAGGGAGTTACCCGATTTTAAGGTAATGTCTTCACTTGAGTCCTTTTGTTTTATTTTGCTTCTCCAACCCCATAAATATTTTTATTCATTTCTTTTGTAAAAACTATATTATCATCAATATACTAGGATTTTGTTATAATAAGTATTCGATCTACACATTCACACACCTACATCTAATGGTTAATGAACATACTGTTTCCTTGGATGGCGAATTTCGGGGTCCCGAAATGATGATTGTTCAACATTATTTTAACACCTTCAAAGGTGGCCATTAAGATGACACTATATTTATATATGATATATAATTTTTTTATGTTTTCCTTAAGCTTCTGTATTTTTCATTTTGGTCATACCTTTATGGTTTCCATTATGGGTAAATGCGATATCTTCATTTAAGGAAGTGCGGACAACCGCCCCCTCAAAGTGATGTTATTCGTTAATTCCATATGTGGGACGTATAAAGGATGGATTTAATGATATTATATATGATAACATACTGGAATTAAAATACTATTATGTATCATTATGTTTTAATTCCATTAAATATGAAATAGAAATGGAAGTAGCGTTCATGCGTACGTACGGCTTACCATCTCCATGAACGGTACATTTCATTTCTTATCTCAAAATGTTATGTAATATTATAAGTACATATATATAATGGATATATATGTAATATATTACATCTAAATTATGGATATAATTCTGGAATTATAACATATATATATATCTCTCAATTTGTTTTAATTCCATTAATATGACAAAAAATGAAAGTAGCGTCCATGCGTACGTACGGCTTACCGTCTCCATGAACGATGCTTTTAATTTTTATCTCCAAATGATATGGAATAGTATAAAATGAATATTTACAGGATATATATGATATTTAAAACATAAATACTATTCTGGATATGATGTACCTATAAATTCATGGAAAATTATTTTCCAACAAGTTCAATTTTTGATTCATGTACCAAACACCGGCAAAAACATCTGATATGAACTAACATTATTAAACAATTATTATAACATTATAATATGTGATATGAACTGAATAATAATCTCTAAAGGAGGTACTTAGGAAATTATTATTTGACCAAAGTTTATTATTCAGGAATATAAAGAAACGAACAAGACAAGTTGGACTTGAGGTAAGGGATCTTACTCCTCTCTTTGTTTTTAAGTACACTCTTTTATGTCATTCCTTCTAAAGCTCATCTTTCTTGTTATTGGGATGTTCTTTTATATTACTCTTAGTATAATTTTTATGTTCATATGGTGATATACCTTATTTTCTCTCATCAATCCATTTTGGATGTTTTGAGTGGCGTCGTTAGGCTGCCGAATTTTCGTAAGAGATCTAACCTCTCTTTTTTTAAGTACTCTCATTTATGTCACTTTTTTTAAGATCCTCTTTGATATGATGGGGGATGTTCTTTTATATTCCTATTTATTTAAATTTTATTGTAATATGATGAGATACTCTATTTGATCTCATAAATCCATTTTTGGAATTTTTAAGTGGCGCCGTTAGGCTGTCGAGTTTTCGTAAGGGATTTTTCATCTCACTTTTATTCCCGTGATATTTATGCTACATTTTCCACAATTTCCTTTAAGTGGTGTATGTACTGACCATTATTTTAATCATTGTGTAATATTATTTCATTTATGAGTATTTACATCAATGATGTATTGTCCTTCTTTCACGGGGTGTATGTTTCGAAAGATACCCATGTCTGTAAGTGAACCTTTCACCCTCCTCTTTTTAAATGACTTATTTTGTTATGTCTTATAATTCACATAATATTATTTTGGGATATGTTCTTATATATCCTTATTGATTTCAATTTTATTTCCAAGTTATGAGATACCCTTTTTATCTCTCATCAACTCTTTTTCTGAATTTTGAAGTGACACCGTTAGGCTGTCTAATTATTGCAAGGGAACTTCTGATCCCAATTTCGATTCATTGGGATAAACATGTACACCTTGAATATGTCGTCCAATGATTATGCATGAATGTCCTTTGATTGTTTTAAACTTAATACCCACTCATATTTTGTGTATTCTTTTGTCACACATAGTTATGTAACTGATTTATCCTTAATCCTAGGATACCGTCTTTGAATGGGACTTCATCTCAATCTCCTTTCATTGAGGAATATTTTGTTTTATACAAAACCTTCTTTATATGGTGTATAAACCCATTTGACTTTTATGTTTATTAAAAATGAATCTTTTTATATGAATAATTTTACTAAATGACAAAAGGGAATGTTTTTGTCGTACGTATGCGGCGACAACTACGTCTCCGCCGCCGTGACCATTATTTGAGTTTTGGATTCCTCTACAAGCCATACCTTCTTTTTAAAAGAAAAATAAATACCATGTTTTACTTTTCTTTTATTTTGATATTTAAAATTGTTTTCATAATGTATTTATATCAATGTGTTGTATTGATATCTTGTTTTTGAGAGGTGGAAATGTTATGTTTCCTTTATGCATGTTTTATGTGATAAGAATATGTTATGGTTCTTGGGCATTGTTATGAAGACGGGTGGTTCCGTGATAAACTAAGGGCGGGTTAGCCTCATATATCTCTCCAATGCATTGGGTAACGCGAAGGAGTGAAACGTTAAGGTTTCTCCGAAGAAATTTAGGGAATATACTATGATGGGTATTCCAAACGTTACCAAGAGGGTTAATCCCTACGTAAGAATGTTATGAATGCCTCAAGTTACCTTTATGTCTTATCATTTCGATGATTTATTCATGGTTTGATGAGGTATGTTAAAGTGCCTATGTTTTATGGGTGAAGTATGATTTCATTCTTATGTATATATGAACTCATGTTTCCTTTCCATATTTTTATAACCCTTACTGAGCTTTTTATACTCATCCCAAGTTTTTGAAATGTTTTTCACAGGTCAAGGGAATGGTACATGATGTGATGATAGTGTCAATGATGTGTCAAGAAATAATCCATGTTTTATTTTAAATATGTTTCCGTTGATGGGAAGAATGAATTCTGTCTTTTATGTAACCACTTTGTTTAAATGTGGATTGTAATGCAAGTTTCATGATCTAATTCTCTAAAACTCTAAACCTGAAAAGATCCTCAATGTGTAATCTTGTAATAACTCAATATTAAGTAAGGTTTAAGGCTGGGGCCTTATAGTTGGTATCGAAGGTCGGTTTAGATAACTTTAGAGGTTAGCGTATTCTTTAAGCATAAGTGACATTACGATAATGGTTAGGATGTCAGAAAGAGTCCTAGTTTTAGATAAAGTGAATGAGTAAGTATATCTTAGTGTTTACCTTCCTTAATAGTACATGATGGTTTTGTTGATATACTCACACTGACATTTATATTTTTAGTGAATAGATGGATCTAGCAGGCACCAAAGTGACAATAGGTTTGAAGGAAACTGTGGTGGTTCTCTGATTAAGAGACTAGATAAAATGGGGGATTCAATGAGAAACTCATGGTTGTTATAAAACAACTATCAAGGAGCCATGATCAACCACTTGAACCTTTGTATGATCTTTAATGCATCATGTACGAGATGACCAATCAATGTGGAAGTTCAGGTAATAATTATAAAGGTAACCATTAGAGTTTATATGATCCTTACTTTTGATGTGATTATGGGTTACTATATGTTATGCTGGAAAATGAATGGCATGAGATAAACTTGAGGTTAAATTATGTTATGGTTATTTTTTATGATTTTATATCTTTTTGGGGAATGATTTGAGAATTATATAGTTTTGGAAAAAGGACAACACGCAGACCGTGTGACTACCCGTCACGTCGGACAAAGCTGCTGGAATCGAACCCACAACCAAAGTACGACTGGTATTTATCACCTACCACTAAACTACGTGAAGTCCCTAGTTAGTTTGACGGATTCTTTTTAGTTATATGATTTTATGAATTAAGAGTAAGTTGATTTTGGGTTATATATGAAAATGATTAACCTATCATGGAGGATATGTGATTAGGTTAATTACTTTTCAATACGAGACTTTAGGAGCAACTGATGTTGTTTGGATATAAATGTTACGATTTAACTTGGAAGACTATGTGACTAAATCCTTCAAATATTTGGGTTTCAATCTTAGATTGGTTTACTTTGATGTATATTATGGACAAACTATTTATCGGATGGTCCTCGTTGAACTTTGGGTTTTGTTGGACAAATTTTGGAGATTAAGCATAGATTTTCTTTTTAAAGGGTTATCCTTTTCTAGATTATCTGACCTTGTACTAACCTTTTTGGTTTTGTTTTTGGTTAAATCCTAAAGAAATGGGATGTATATAGTTCTCTTTGGTGGATTAGGTGATTCTCTAGAATTTTATTATAGTACTCTTAATGTGAATAAGTCTTCCTAAATACTCGTCTTTTGGAGAAAATATGAGTTTGTGTAAGGAATCTATTAAAAAACGAAAGTCAACATGATAAGTGATTATGTTTCCTTATGAATAAATTCCTCAATAAAAAGTAATTTAAAACAAAAATGTTGTCTATTAACTTTTCCTACTGGGGAATCGAATGCCGTTTAACCCATCACAAGTTTGTGATTTTCTTGTGGTTAACTTTCTCCTAAACATGTTTTCTATCACACTCCATCAGAACATGACCCTATGTTTTCTCCTCCATGTCCATGTTTTCCTACATGGAATCCTAGTATGGGTTAACTCGGGTGACCTCTATACTGCACTTTCTTTATTTTAAAGTGACTGTTTTACCGAATCTTGTTCTGATGAGGGACTTTCAAGGATGTTTCCAAGCCCAATTTTAAAAATTGCGAGGACGCAATTCCCAAAAGGGGGGGAGGATGTAACACCCCAGGTAAATAAAGAATATGACATTTTCATATTTATCCATATTTGTGCATAAAATATTAATATGGCTTTAAAGTGGACTCTATGCTCGATGGCGTACCCAACACGCAACAACGAGTTTCTTGGGAATCTTACATTGCACTCTAATAATAAAATATTATTATTTTAAATGGTAGTTAACATTTAGCCGTTGTATTGGTGGTAATGGATAGAAATAACTAAAATATGATTATATATGTTTTTAAATGTTTTTACATTTATCCAATAAAAGATAAAGGCATAAAATACGGAAAGAATTCAATTTTAGGCGTATATGCCCTAGTTTTCACTAAAGGTTCACTTATCGCCTTTTGATGGAGAACCGTCATTAAATATAGTTTTTTTCACTCTTACACATACTTTTGGACCAAATAAAACTCTTCTTAAGAATTGGGACATCAAAATTTACTTTGTGTAAATTTTTGGTATGTTTCTGATAAAGTTCATTTTTTAATGAATAGTATAAAATGTTATATTTTAATTCAAAACCTCTTTTTAATATAATTTATTTGTATGATTATATTATCTTTTGAATTGGTTTTAAAATGAAATTAGAATATATTTTTACCATTATATCCAATAGTGGTCATTGGAATTAATTTTACTTTGAAATCAGACTTAAACTAATGTCAATCTTTTGATACTTATTGTTTCCTAAAAACATGCTATTTGCTCTGACAGCGGAAATTAATTATTAAATTAATTAATGTGACTTATATGTTTTGATTTTTTTTATAATAGACTTCATTTTTGAATTTGTAATATCAAATATATCTTAGGGTGAATTTTTTGGATTTTTCTGAAAAACTTCATTTTTTGATAAATAGTGAAACCACTAAGTGGTACTTATAAAAACCGATTTTTCCGTTTAAATGAAAATTTTCCATATTTGTGTTTTGAATTTCAAAAATCATACAGACATGGTTGTCATTAATAAGTAAAATGTCGTTCAATGGGATAAAAATAATTTTTTGGTGAATAGTAAATTATTAAGTATTTAATCGCGATTAGAGGTAATTAGTGTAGTTTATGGTAAGAATAATGTTTTAATAAAATGAAATGAACATGACACATGTCCTAACCTCATTGGATGTGTCATGGCCGACCAATACAAGCTATGGGTCAACTTGGGGACCCCATGAAGCCACTTTGGTTGGAAAATGACATTAATATCTTTTTATTTAAAGTTAAAGTAAAAATGAGACAAATATGAAATGTTTTACTAAAACAATTTTTACATGGGGTTATACAAATCCGATTTTTGACTATAAATATTATTTGAATGATAAAAATATTTTTTACATCATAGTATTTTTTTATAATTTTTAGACATTAAATAAATTAAATTATTTATGACATCATGATGATGCAGCGATGACCTCATTATTTAACGATTTAAATAAAATGGAATGATAATGTAATATCTGAGACCTACACATGTACAAAACCTATTGGATGAGTGGATTTCGAATCCTTATCACTTTATCCTAGAAACACATCAATGTGGGACCTCTTAAATCCGAATACCATTTTAAAATAAAGTGACTTTTATTTACCTTCCAAGAGTGCCCCTCCTCTCCTCTTATAAAAGGCCCCCACCTCTACCTCCTTACCCACACTCCCAAAGCCTTTTTCTCGGCCAAACTCTGCCCATTTTGTCTCTACACTTCCCTCTCTTACTCTATGAAGCATCACTTTGGGCAGAAGTCTTCCCAATGAATCATTTGAGCTCAATCCAAAGGGAGTTACCCGATTTTAAGGTAATGTCTTCACTTGAGTCCTTTTGTTTTATTTTGCTTCTCCAACCCCCTAAAATATTTTTATTCATTTATTTTGTAACAAATCCAGTATCATAAATATAATAGGATGTTGTTATAAGAAGTTTTAGAGCTACACTTTCACACACCTACATCTAATGGTTAAAGAACATACTCTTTCCGTGGATGGTGAATTTCGGCCTCCCGAAATGATGATTGTTCAACATTCATTTAACACCTTAAAAGGTGGCCATTAAGATGAAACTATATTTATATATGATATATAATATGTTTATGTTTTCCTTAAGCTTCTTTATTTTTCATTTTGGTCATACCATTATGGTTTCCATTATTGGTAAATGTGATATCTTCATTTAAGGAAGTGCGGACTACCGCCCCCTCAAAGTGATGTGATTCGTTAATTCCATATGTGGGATGTATAAAGGATGGATTTAATGATATTATATATTATACCATACTGGAATTAAAATACTATTATGTATCATTATGTTTTAATTCCATTAAATATGAAATAGAAATGGAAGTAGCGTTCATGCCTACGTACGACTTACCGTCTCCATTAACGGTACATTTCATTTCTTATCTCAAAATGTTATGTAATATTATAAGTACATATATATAATGGATATATATGTAATATATTACATCTAAATTATGGATATAATTCTGGAATTATAACATATATATATCTCTCATTTTGTTTTAATTCCATTAATATGACAAAAAATGAAAGTAGCGTTCATGCGTACGTACGGCCTACCGTCTCCATGAACGGTGCTTTTAATTTTTATCTCCATATGATATGGAATAGTATAAAATGAATATGTACTGGATATATATGATATTTAAAACATCAATACTATTATGGATATGATGTACCTATAAATACATGGAACATTATTTTCCAACAAGTTCAATTTTTGACTCATGTACCAAACATCGGCAAAAACGTCTGATATGAACTAACATTATTAAACAATTATTATAACATTATAATATGTTATATGAACTGAATAATAATCTCTAAAGGATTTACATAGGCAATTATTAATTGACCACTGTTTATTATTCAGGAATATAACGAAACGAACAAGACAAGTTGGACTTGAGGTAAGGGATCTTACTCCTCTCTTTCTTTTTAAGTACACTCTTTTATGTCATTCTTTCTAAAGCTCATATTTCATGTTATTGGGATGTTATTTTATATTAATATTAGTGTAATTCTTATGTTCATATGGAGAGATACCTTATTTTCTCTCATCAATCCATTTTTTTTGTTTTGAGTGGCGCCGTTAGGCTGCCGGATTTTCGTAAGAGATCTAACCTCTCTTTTTTTTAAGTACTCTCATTTATGTCACTTATTTTATGCTCCTCTTTTATATGATGGAGGATGTTATTTTATATTCCCCTTTCTGTAAATTTTATTTTAATATGATGAGGTACTCTATTTGATCTCATCAATCCATTTTTAGAAGTTTTAAGTGGCGCCGTTAGGCTGTCGAGTTTTCGTAATGGATTTTTCATCTCACTTTTATTCCCATGAGATTTATGCAACATTTTACACAATTTCCTTTGAGTGGTGTATTTACTGACCATTATTTTACTCATTGTGTAATATTCTTTAATTTATGAGTATTTACATCAATTATGTATTGTCCTTCTTTCACGGGGTGTATGTTTCGAAGGATACCCATGTCGGTAAGGGAACCTTTCACCCTCCTCTTTTTAAAAGGCTTATTTTGTTATGTCTTATAATTCACATAATATTATTTTGGGATATGTTCTTCTATATCCTTATTAATGTGAATTTTATGTCCAAGTGATGAGATACCCTTTTTATCTCTAATCAACTCTTTTTCTGAATTTTTAAGTGATGCCATTAGGCTGTCTAATTATTGCAAGGGAACTTCTTATCCCAATTGTGATTCTTTGGGATAAACTTGTACACATTGAATATGTCGTTCTATGATTATGTGTGAATGTCCTATGATTGTTTTACAATTAATACCCACTCATATTTTGTGTATTCATTTGTCACACATAGTTATGTAACTGATTTATCCTTAATCCAAGGATACCGTCTTTGTATGGGACTTCATCTAAATCTCCTTTCATTGAAGCATATTTTGTTTTATACACAACCTTATATTATATGGTGTATAAAACCCATTGACTTTTACGTTTATTCAAAAGGAATCTTTTTATACGAAGCATTTTACTAAACGAAAAAATGGAATGTTTTTGTCGTACGTATGCGGCGACAATGACTTCTCCGCCGCCGTGACCATTATTTGAGTTTTGGATTCCTCTATAAGCCATACCTTTATTAAAAGAAAAATAAATACCATGTTTTAATATTATTTTATTTTGGTATTGAAAATGGTTTTCATAATGTATTTATATCAATGTGTTGTATTTATATCTTGTTTTTGAGAGGTGGAAATGTTATGTTTCCTTTATGCATGTTTTATGTGATAAGATTATGTTATGGTTCCTGGGAATTATTATGAAGATGGGTGGTTCCGTGATAAACTAACGGCGGGTGAGCCCGATATAGATCTCCAATGCAATGGGTAACGCGAAGGAGTGAAACGTTTAGGTTTCTCCGAAGAGATTTAGGGAATATACTCTGATGGGTATTCCAAAAGTAACCAAGTGGGTTACTCCCAACATAAGAATGTTATGAATGCCTAAAGTTACCTTTATGTCTTATGATTTATATGATTTATTCATGTTTAAATGAGGTATGTTAAAGTGCCTATGTTTAATGGGTAAATTATGATTTCATTCTTATGTATATATGAACTAATGTTTCCTTTCCATATTTTTATAACCCTTACTGAGCTTTTTATGCTCATCCCAAGTTTTTGAAATGTTTTTCACAGGTCAAGGGAAAGGTACATGATGTGATGATAGTGTCAAGGATGTGTCAAGAAAGAATCCATGTTTTATTTTAAATATGTTTCCGTTGATGGGAAGAATGAATACTGTCTTTTATGTAACCACATTGTTTAAATGTGTAATGTAATGCAAGTTTCATGATATAATTCTCTAAAACTATTAACCTGAAAAGATCCTCAATTTGTAATCTTGTAATAACTCAAGATTAAGTTAGGTTTAAGTCTGGGGCCTTATAGTTGGTATCAAAGGTCGGTTTAGATAACTTTAGAGGTTAGCGTATTCTTTAAGCATAAGTGACATTACCATAATTGTTAGGATTTCATAAAGAGTCCTAGTTTTAGATAAAGTGAATGAGTATGTATATCTTAGTGTTTACCTTACTCATTATTACATGATGGTTTTGTTGATATACTCACACTGACATTTCTGTTTTTAGTGAATAGATGGATCTAGCAGGCACCGAAGTGACAATAGGTTTGAAGGAAACTGTGGTGGTTCTCTGATTAAGAGACTAGATAAAATGGGGGATTCAATGAGGAAACTCGTGGTTGTTATAAACAAACTATCAAGGAGTCATGATCAACCACTTGAACCTTGGTATGATCTTTAATGCCTCATGTACGAGATGTCCAATCAATGTGGAAGTTCAGGTAATAATTATAAAGGTAACCATTAGAGTTTATATGATCCTTACTTTTGAGGTAATTATGGGTTACTATATGTTATGCTGGAAAATGAAAGGCATGGGATAAAATTGAGGTTAAATTATGTTATGGTTATTTTTTATGATTTTATCTGTTTTTGGGGAATGATTTGAGAATTATATAGTTTTGGAAAAATGACAACACGCAGACCGTGTGACTACCCGTCGCGTCGGACAAAGCTGCGGGAATCGAACCCACAACCAAAGTGCGACTGGTATTTATCACCTACCACTAGACTACATGAAGTCCCTGGTTAGTTTGACTGATTCTTTTTAGTTATATGATTTTATGAATTAAAAGTAAGTTGATTTTGGGTTATTCATGGAAATGATTAACCTATCATGGAAGATATGTGATTAGGTTAATTACTTTTCAATACGAGACATTAGGAGCAACTGATGTTGTTTGGAGATAAATGTTACGATTTAACATGGAAGACTATGTGACTATATCCTTCAAATATTTGGGTTTCAATCTTAGATTGGTTTACTATGAAGAATTTTATGGACAAATTGTTTATCGGATGGTCCTCATTGAACTTTGGGTTTTGTTCGACAAATTTTGGCGATTAAGCATATATTTTCTTTTTAAAGGGTTATCCTTTTCTTGATTATCTGACCTTGTACTAACCTTTTTGGTTTTGGTTTCGGTTAAAGCCTAAATACATGGGATGTATATTGTTCTCTTTGGTGGATTAGGGGATTCTCTAGAAGTTGATTATAGTACTCTTAATGTGAACAAGTCTTCCTAAATATTCGTCTTTTGGATAAAATATGAGTTTGTGTAAGGAATCTAATAAAAATTGAAAGTCAACATGATAAGTGATTATGTTTCCTTATGAATAAATTCCTCAATAAAAAGTAATTTAAAACAAAAATGTTGTCTATTAACTCTTCCTACTGGGGAATCAAATACCGTTTAACCCATCACAAGTTTGTGATTTTCTTGTGGTTAACATTCTCCTAAACATGTTTTCTATCACTCTCCATCAGAACATGAACCTATGTTTTCTCCTCCATGTCCATGTTTTTCAACATGGAATCCTATTACGGGTTAACTCAGGTGACCTCTATACTTCTCTTTCTTTATTTTAAAGTGATTGTTTTACCGAATCTTGTTCCGATGTGGGATTTTCAAGGATGTTTCCAAGCCCAATTTTAAAAATTGTGAGGCCGCAATTCCCAAAAGGGGGGAAGGATGTAACACCCCAGGTAAATAAAGAATATGAAATTTTCATATTTATCCATATTTGTGAATAAAATATTAATATGACTTTAAAGGGGACGCTATGCTCGATGGCGTACCCAACACGCAATAACGAGTTTCTTGGGAATCTTACGTTGCACTCTTATAATAAAATAATATTATTTTAAATGGTAGTTAAAATGTAGCCGTTGTATTGGCGGGAATGGATAGAAATAACTAAAATATGATTATATATGTTTTAAAATGTTTTTACATTTATCCAATAAAAGATAAATGCATAAAATATGGAAAGAATTCAATTTTAGGCGTATATGCCCTAGTTTTCAATAAAGGTTCACTTATCGCCTTTTGATGGAGAGCCATCATTAAATATAGTTTTGTTCACTATTACACATACATTTGGACCAAATAAAACTCTTCTTAAGAATTGGGACATCAAAATTTACTTTGGGTAAATTTTTGGTATGTTTCTGATAAAGTTCATTTTTTTAATGAATAGTATAAAATGTTGTATTTTAATTCAAAACCACTTTTTAATATAATTTATTTATATGATTAGATTATCTTTTTAATTGTTTTTAAACTGAAATTAGAATATATTTTTACGCTTAAATCCAATATTGGTCGTTGGAATTAATTTCACTTTGAAATCAGACTTAAACTAATGTCAATCTTTTGATACTTATTGTTTCATAAAAACACGATATTTTCTCTGACAATGGGAATTAATTATTAAATTAATTAATGTGTCTTATATGTTTCGAATTTTGTAAAATAGACTTCATTTTTGAATTCGGAATATCAAATATATCTTAGGGTGAATTTTTGGGTTTTTTCTGAAAAACTTCAATTTTTGATGAATAATGAAACCACTAAGTGGTACTTATAAAAAATGATTTTTCCTTTTAAATGAAATTTTTCCATCTTTGTGTTTTGAATTTCAAAAATCCGACATACATGGTTGTCATTAAGAATTAAAATGTGGTTCAATGGGATAAAAATAATTTTTTGGTGAATAGTAACTTATTATGTTTTTAATCGCGATTAGAGGTAATTATTGTATTTTATGGTAAGAATAATGTTTTAATAAAATTAAATGAGCTCGACATATGTCCTAACCTCATTGGATGTGTCATGGCCGACAAAAACAAGCCATGGGTCAACTTGGGGACCACATGAAGCCACTTTGGTTGGAAAATGACATTAATATCTTTTTATTTAAAGTTAAAGTAAAAATGAGACAAACATGGAATGTTTTACGAAAACAATTTTTACATGGGGTTATACAAATCAGATGTTTGACTATAAATATTCTCTGGAAATCTAAAACGAGTTTCTACATCATAGTAATTTTTTTATAATTTTTATACATTAAATAAATTAAATTAGTTATGACATCATGATGATGCAGAGATGACCTCATTATTTAACGATTTAAATAAAATGGAAAGCTAATGTAATATCTAAGACCTACACATGTCCAAAACCTATTGGATGAGTGGATTTCAAACCCTTATCACCTTAACCTTGAAACAAATCAATGTGGGACCTCTTAAATCCGAATACCATTTTTAAATAAAGTGACTTTTCTTTACCTTCCAAGAGTGCCCCTCCTCTCCTCTTATAAAAGGCCGCCAACTCTACCACCTTACCCACACTCCCAAAGCCTTTGGCTCGGCCAAACTCTGCCCATTTTGTCTCTCCTCTTCCATCTCTTACTCCTTGAATCCTAACATTGGGAAGAAGTCTTCCCAAGGAATCCTTTGAGCTCAAACCAAAGGGAGTTACCCGATTTTAAGGTAATGTCTTCACTTGAGTCCTTTTGTTTTATTTTTCTTCTCCAACCCCGTAAAATATTTTTATTCATTACTTTTGTAACAACTCCAGTATCATAAATATACTAGGATGTTTTTATAAGAAGTATTAAAGCTACACATTCACACACCTTCATCTAATGGTTAAAGAACATATTGTTTCCGTGGATGGCGAATTTTGGCCTCCCGAAACGATGATTGTTCAACATTCTTTTAACACCTTGAAAGGTGGCCATTAAGATTACACTATATTTATATATGATATATAATATGTTATGTTTTCCTTAAGCTTCTGTATTTTTCATTTTGGTCATACCTTTATGGTTTCCATTATGGGTAAATGCGATATCTTCATTTAAGGAAGTGTGGACTACTGCCCCCTCAAAGTGATTTGATTCGTTAATGCCATATGTGGGACGTATAATGGATGGATTTAATGATATTATATATGATAAAATACTGGAATTAAAATACTATTATGTATCATTATGTTTTAATTCCATTAAATATGAAGTAGAAATGGAAGTAGCGTTCATGCGTACGTACGGCTTACTGTCTCCATGAATGGTACATTTCATTTCTTATCTCAAAATGTTATGTAATATTATAAGTACATATATATAATGGATATATATTTAATATATTACATCTAAATTATGTATATAATTATGGAATTATAACATATATATATCTCTCATTTTGTTTTAATTCCATTAATATGACAAAAAATGAAAGTAGCGTTCATGCGTACGTACGGCCTACCGTCTCCATGAACGGTGCTCTTAATTTTTATCTCCAAATGATATGGAATAGTATAAAATAAATCTGTACTGGATATATATGATATTTAAAACATCAATACTATTCTGGATATGATGTACCTATAAATACATGGAAAATTATTTTCCAACAAGTTCAATTTTTGACTCATGTACCAAACATCGGCAAAAACGTCTGATATGAACTAACATTATTAAATAATTATTATAACATTATAATATGTGATATGAACTGAATAATAATCTCTAAAGGAGGTACTTAGGAAATTATTAATTGACCAATGTTTATTATTCAAGAATATACAGAAACGAACAAGACAAGTTGGACTTGAGGTAAGGGATCGTACTCCTCTCTTTCTGTTTAAGTACACTCTTTTATGTCATTCATTATAAAGCTCATCTTTCTTGTTATTGGGATGTTCTTTTATATTACTCTTAATGTAAGTTTTATGTTCATATGGTGAGATACCTTATTTTCTCTCATCAATCCATTTTGGAAGTTTTGAGTGGCGTCGTTAGGCTGCCGAATTTTCGTAAGAGATCTAACCTCTCTTTTTTTAAGTACTCTCATTTATGTCACTTCTTTTAAGCTCCTCTATGATATGATAGAGGATGTTCTTTTATATTCCTATTTCTTTAAATTTTATTGTAATATGATGAGATATTCTATTTGATCTCATCAATCCATTTTTGGATGTTTTAAGTGGCGCTGTTAGGCTGTCGAGTTTTTGTAAGGGATTTTTCATCTCACTTTTATTCCCGTGAGATTTATGCTACATTTGCCACAATTTCCTTTGAGTGTTGTATGTAATGACCATTATTTCACTCATTGTGTAATATTCTTTCATTTATGAGTATTTACATCAATAATGTATTGTCCTTCTTTCACGGGGTGTATGTTTCGAAAGATACCCATGTCGGTAAGGGAACCTTTCACCCTCCTCTTTTTAAAAGACTTATTTTGTTATGTCTTCTAATTCACATAATATTATTTTGGTATATGTTCTTATATATCCTTATTGATGTGAATTTTATTTCAAAGTGATTAGATACCTTTTTTATCTCTCATCATCTCTTTTTCTGAATTTTGAAGTGACGTCGTTAGGTTGTCTAATTATTGCATGGGAACTTCTTATCCCAATTTCGATTTTTTGGGATAAACATGTACACCTTGAATATGTCGTTATATGATTATGTGTGAATGTCCTCTGATTTTTTTACAATTAATATCCACTCATATTTTGTGAATTCATTTGTCACACATAGTTATTTAACTGATTTATCCTTAATCCAAGGATATCGTCTTTGTATGGGACTTCGTCTCAATCTCCTTTCATTGAGGCATATTTTGTTTTATACACAACCTTCTTTTATATGGTGTATAAAACCCTTTGAATTTTATGTTTATTCAAAAGAAGTCTTTTTATACGAAGCGTTTTACTAAACGACAAAATGGAATGTTTTTGTCGTACGTATGCGGTGACAACGACTTCTCTACCGCCATGACCATTATCTGAGTTTTGGCTTCCTCTAGAAGCCATACCTTCTTTTTAAAAGAAAAATAAATACCGTGTTTAGTTTTAATTTATTTTGGTATTGAAAATGGTTTTCATAATGTATTTATATCAATGTGTTGTATTGATATCTTGTTTTTGAGGGGTGGAAATGTTATGTTTCCTTCATGCATGTTTTATGTGATAAGATTATGTTATGGTTTTTGGGAATTGTTATGAAGACGGGTGGTTACGTGATAAAATAAGGGCGGGTGAGCCCGATATAGCTCTCCCATGCATTGGGTAACGCGAAGGAGTGAAACGTTAAGGTTTCTCCGAAGAGATTTAGGGAATATACTGTGATGGGTATTCAAAACGTAACCAAGAGGGTTACTCCCAACGTAAGAATGTAATGAATGCCTCAAGTTACCTTTATGTCTTATGATTAATATGATTTATTCATGGTTTGATGAGGTATGTTAAAGTGCCTATGTTTTATTGGTAAAGTATGATTTCATTCTTATGTATATATGAACTCATGTTTCCTTTCCATATTTTTATAACCCTTACTGAGCTTTTTATGCTCATCACAATTTTTTGAAATGTTTTTCACAAGTCAAGGGAAAGGTACATGATGTGATGATAGTGTCAGGGATGTGTCAAGAAAGAATCCATGTTTTATTTTAAATATGTTTCCGTTGATGGGAAGAATGAATACTGTATTTTATGTAACCACTTTGTTTAAATGTGTAATGTAATGCAAGTTTCATGATCTAATTCTCTTAAACTCTAAACCTGAAAAGATCCTCAATGTGTAATATTTTAATAACTCAAGATTAAGTAAGGTTTAAGGCTGGGGCCTTATAGTTGGTATCAAAGGTCGGTTTAGATAACTTTAGAGGTTAGCACATTCTTTAAGCATAAGTGACATTACCATAATGGTTAGGATTTCAGAAAGAGTTCTAGTTTTAGATAAAGTGAATGAGTAAGTATATCTTAGTGTTTACCTTCCTCATTAGTAAATGATGGTTTTGTTGATATACTCACACTGACATTTCTGTTTTTACTGAATAGATGGATCTAGCAGGCACCAATGTGACAATAGGTTTGAAGGAAACTGTGGTGCTTCTCTGATTAATTGATAGATAAAATGGGGGATTCAATGAGGAAACTCGTGGTTGTTATAAACCAACTATCAAGGAGTAATTATCAACCACTTGAAACTTGGTATGATCTTTGATGCATCATATACGAGATGACCAATCAATGTTGAAGTGCAGTTAATAATTATAAAGGTAACCATTAGAGTTTATATGATCCTTACATTTGAGGTAATTATGGGTTACTATATGTTATGCTGGAAAATGAAAGGCATGAGATAAAATTGAGGTTAAATTATGTTATGGTTATTTTTTATGATTTTATCTCTTTTTGGGGAATGATTTTAGAATTATATAGTTTTGGAAAATGGACAACATGCAGACCGTGTGACTACCCGTCGCGTCAGACAAAGCTGTGGGAATCGAACCCACAACCAAAGTGCGATTGGTATTTATCGCCTACCACTGGACTACGTGAAGTCCCTGGTTAGTTTGACTGATTCTTTTTAGTTATATGATTTTATGAATTAAGAGTAAGTTTATTTTGGGTTATTTATGAAAATGAATAACCTATCATGGAGTATATGTGATTAGGTTAATTACTTTTCAATACGAGACTTTAGGAGCAACTGATGTTGTTTGGAGATAAATGTTACGATTTAACATGGAAGTCTATGTGACTAAATCCATCAAATATTTTGGTTTCAATATTATATTGGTTTACTTTGTAGAATTTTATGGACAAATTTTTTATCTGATGGTCCTCGTTGAACTTTGGGTTTTGTTGGACAAATTTTGGAGATTAAGCATAGATTTTATTTTTAAAGGGTTATCCTTTTCTGGATTATCTGACCTTGTACTAACCATTTTGGTTTTGGTTTTGGTTAAATCCTAAAGACATGGGATGTATATAGTTCTCTTTGTTGTATTATTTGATTCTCTATAAGTTGATTATAGTACTCTTAATGTGAACAATTCTTCCTAAATACTCGTCTTTTGGAGAAAATATGAGTTTGTGTAAGGAATCTAATAAAAATTGAAAGTCAACATGATAAGTGATTATGTTTCCTTATGAATAAATTCCTCAATAAAAAGTAATTTAAAACAAAAATTTTGTCTATTATCTTTTCATACTGGGTAAATGCGATATCTTCATTTAAGGAAGTGCGGACAACCGCCCCCTCAAAGTGATGTTATTCGTTAATTCCATATGTGGGACGTATAAAGGATGGATTTAATGATATTATATATGATAACATACTGGAATTAAAATACTATTATGTATCATTATGTTTTAATTCCATTAAATATGAAATAGAAATGGAAGTAGCGTTCATGCGTACGTTCGGCTTACCGTCTCCATGAACGGTACATTTCATTTCTTATCTCAAAATGTTATGTAATATTATAAGTACATATATATAATGGATATATATGTAATATATTACATCTAAATTATGGATATAATTCTGGAATTATAACATATATATATCTCTCAATTTGTTTTAATTCCATTAATATGACAAAAAATGAAAGTAGCGTTCATGCGTACGTACGGCCTACCGTCTCCATGAACGGTGCTTTTAATTTTTATCTCCAAATGATATAGAATAGTATAAAATGAATATTTACAGGATATATATGATATTTAAAACATAAATACTATTCTGGATATGATGTACCTATAAATTCATGGAAAATTATTTTCCAACAAGTTCAATTTTTGATTCATGTACCAAACACCGGCAAAAACATCTGATATGAACTAACATTATTAAACAATTATTATAACATTATAATATGTGATATGAACTGAATAATAATCTCTAAAGGAGGTACTTAGGAAATTATTATTTGACCAAAGTTTATTATTCAGGAATATAAAGAAACGAACAAGACAAGTTGGACTTGAGGTAAGGGATCTTACTCCTCTCTTTGTTTTTAAGTACACTCTTTTATGTCATTCCTTCTAAAGCTCATCTTTCTTGTTATTGGAATGTTCTTTTATATTACTCTTAGTATAATTTTTATGTTCATATGGTGAGATACCTTATTTTCTCTCATCAATCCATTTTGGATGTTTTGAGTGGCGTCGTTAGGCTGCCGAATTTTCGTAAGAGATCTAACCTCTCTTTTTTTAAGTACTCTCATTTATGTCACTTTTTTTAAGATCCTCTTTGATATGATGGGGGATGTTCTTTTATATTCCTATTTATTTAAATTTTATTGTAATATGATGAGATACTCTATTTGATCTCATAAATCCATTTTTGGAATTTTTAAGTGGCGCCGTTAGGCTGTCGAGTTTTCGTAAGGGATTTTTCATCTCACTTTTATTCCCGTGATATTTATGCTAGATTTTCCACAATTTCCTTTAAGTGGTGTATGTACTGACCATTATTTTAATCATTGTGTAATATTATTTCATTTATGAGTATTTACATCAATGATGTATTGTCCTTCTTTCACGGGGTGTATGTTTCGAAAGATACCCATGTCTGTAAGTGAACCTTTCACCCTCCTCTTTTTAAATGACTTATTTTGTTATGTCTTATAATTCACATAATATTATTTTGGGATATGTTCTTATATATCCTTATTGATTTCAATTTTATGTCCAAGTGATGAGATACCCTTTTTATCTCTCATCAACTCTTTTTCTGAATTTTGAAGTGACACCGTTAGGCTGTCTAATTATTGCAAGGGAACTTCTTATCCCAATTTCGATTCATTGGGATAAACATGTACACCTTGAATATGTCGTCCAATGATTATGCATGAATGTCCTTTGATTGTTTTAAACTTAATACCCACTCATATTTTGTGTATTCTTTTGTCACACATAGTTATGTAACTGATTTATCCTTAATCCTAGGATACCGTCTTTGAATGGGACTTCATCTCAATCTCCTTTCATTGAGGAATATTTTGTTTTATACAAAACCTTCTTTATATGGTGTATAAACCCATTTGACTTTTATGTTTATTAAAAATGAATCTTTTTATATGAATAATTTTACTAAATGACAAAAGGGAATGTTTTTGTCGTACGTATGCGGCGACAACTACGTCTCCGCCGCCGTGACCATTATTTGAGTTTTGGATTCCTCTACAAGCCATACCTTCTTTTTAAAAGAAAAATAAATACCATGTTTTACTTTTCTTTTATTTTGATATTTAAAATTGTTTTCATAATGTATTTATATCAATGTGTTGTATTGATATCTTGTTTTTGAGAGGTGGAAATGTTATGTTTCCTTTATGCATGTTTTATGTGATAAGAATATGTTATGGTTCTTGGGCATTGTTATGAAGACGGGTGGTTCCGTGATAAACTAAGGGCGGGTTAGCCTCATATATCTCTCCAATGCATTGGGTAACGCGAAGGAGTGAAACGTTAAGGTTTCTCCGAAGAAATTTAGGGAATATACTATGATGGGTATTCCAAACGTTACCAAGAGGGTTAATCCCTACGTAAGAATGTTATGAATGCCTCAAGTTACCTTTATGTCTTATCATTTCGATGATTTATTCATGGTTTGATGAGGTATGTTAAAGTGCCTATGTTTTATGGGTGAAGTATGATTTCATTCTTATGTATATATGAACTCATGTTTCCTTTCCATATTTTTATAACCCTTACTGAGCTTTTTATACTCATCCCAAGTTTTTGAAATGTTTTTCACAGGTCAAGGGAATGGTACATGATGTGATGATAGTGTCAATGATGTGTCAAGAAATAATCCATGTTTTATTTTAAATATGTTTCCGTTGATGGGAAGAATGAATTCTGTCTTTTATGTAACCACTTTGTTTAAATGTGGATTGTAATGCAAGTTTCATGATCTAATTCTCTAAAACTCTAAACCTGAAAAGATCCTCAATGTGTAATCTTGTAATAACTCCATATTAAGTAAGGTTTAAGGCTGGGGCCTTATAGTTGGTATCGAAGGTCGGTTTAGATAACTTTAGAGGTTAGCGTATTCTTTAAGCATAAGTGACATTACGATAATGGTTAGGATTTCAGAAAGAGTCCTAGTTTTAGATAAAGTGAATGAGTAAGTATATCTTAGTGTTTACCTTCCTTAATAGTACATGATGGTTTTGTTGATATACTCACACTGACATTTATATTTTTAGTGAATAGATGGATCTAGCAGGCACCAAAGTGACAATAGGTTTGAAGGAAACTGTGGTGGTTCTCTGATTAAGAGACTAGATAAAATGGGGGATTCAATGAGAAACTCATGGTTGTTATAAAACAACTATCAAGGAGCCATGATCAACCACTTGAACCTTTGTATGATCTTTAATGCATCATGTACGAGATGACCAATCAATGTGGAAGTTCAGGTAATAATTATAAAGGTAACCATTAGAGTTTATATGATCCTTACTTTTGATGTAATTATGGGTTACTATATGTTATGCTAGAAAATGAATGGCATGAGATAAACTTGAGGTTAAATTATGTTATGGTTATTTTTTATGATTTTATATCTTTTTGGGGAATGATTTGAGAATTATATAGTTTTGGAAAAAGGACAACACGCAGACCGTGTGACTACCCGTCACGTCGGACAAAGCTGCTGGAATCGAACCCACAACCAAAGTACGACTGGTATTTATCACCTACCACTAAACTACGTGAAGTCCCTAGTTAGTTTGACGGATTCTTTTTAGTTATATGATTTTATGAATTAAGAGTAAGTTGATTTTGGGTTATATATGAAAATGATTAACCTATCATGGAGGATATGTGATTAGGTTAATTACTTTTCAATACGAGACTTTAGGAGCAACTGATGTTGTTTGGATATAAATGTTACGATTTAACTTGGAAGACTATGTGACTAAATCCTTCAAATATTTGGGTTTCAATCTTAGATTGGTTTACTTTGATGTATATTATAGACAAACTATTTATCGGATGGTCCTCGTTGAACTTTGGGTTTTGTTGGACAAATTTTGGAGATTAAGCATAGATTTTCTTTTTAAAGGGTTATCCTTTTCTAGATTATCTGACCTTGTACTAACCTTTTTGGTTTTGTTTTTGGTTAAATCCTAAAGAAATGGGATGTATATAGTTCTCTTTGGTGGATTAGGTGATTCTCTAGAATTTTATTATAGTACTCTTAATGTGAATAAGTCTTCCTAAATACTCGTCTTTTGGAGAAAATATGAGTTTGTGTAAGGAATCTAATAAAAATTGAAAGTCAACATGATAAGTGATTATGTTTCCTTATGAATAAATTCCTCAATAAAAAGTAATTTAAAACAAAAATGTTGTTTATTAACTTTTCCTACTGGGGAATCGAATACCGTTTAACCCATCACAAGTTTGTGATTTTCTTGTGGTTAACTTTCTCCTAAACATGTTTTCTATCACACTCCATCAGAACATGACCCTATGTTTTCTCCTCCATGTCCATGTTTTCCTACATGGAATCCTAGTATGGGTTAACTTGGGTGACCTCTATACTGCACTTTCTTTATTTTAAAGTGACTGTTTTACCGAATCTTGTTCTGATGAGGGACTTTCAAGGATGTTTCCAAGCCCAATTTTAAAAATTGCGAGGACGCAATTCCCAAAAGGGGGGGAGGATGTAACACCCCAGGTAAATAAAGAATATGACATTTTCATATTTATCCATATTTGTGCATAAAATATTAATATGACTTTAAAGTGGACTCTATGCTCGATGGCGTACCCAACACGCAACAACGAGTTTCTTGGGAATCTTACATTGCACTCTAATAATAAAATATTATTATTTTAAATGGTAGTTAACATTTAGCCATTGTATTGGTGGTAATGGATAGAAATAACTAAAATATGATTATATATGTTTTTAAATGTTTTTACATTTATCCAATAAAAGATAAAATACGGAAAGAATTCAATTTTAGGCGTATATGCCCTAGTTTTCACTAAAGGTTCACTTATCGCCTTTTGATGGAGAACCGTCATTAAATATAGTTTTTTTCACTCTTACACATACTTTTGGACCAAATAAAACTCTTCTTAAGAATTGGGACATCAAAATTTACTTTGTGTAAATTTTTGGTATGTTTCTGATAAAGTTCATTTTTTAATGAATAGTATAAAATGTTATATTTTAATTCAAAACCGCTTTTTAATATAATTTATTTGTATGATTAGATTATCTTTTGAATTGGTTTTAAACTGAAATTAGAATATATTTTTACCATTATATCCAATAGTGGTCATTGGAATTAATTTTACTTTGAAATCAGACTTAAACTAATGTCAATCTTTTGATACTTATTGTTTCCTAAAAACATGCTATTTGCTCTGACAGCGGAAATTAATTATTAAATTAATTAATGTGACTTATATGTTTTGATTTTTTTTATAATAGACTTAATTTTTGAATTTGTAATATCAAATATATCTTAGGGTGAATTTTTTTGATTTTTCTGAAAAACTTCAATTTTAGATAAATAGTGAAACCACTAAGTGGTACTTATAAAAACTGATTTTTCCGTTTAAATGAAATTTTTCCATATTTGTGTTTTGAATTCCAAAAATCATACAGACATGGTTGTCATTAATAAGTAAAATGTCGTTCAATGGGATAAAAATAATTTTTTGGTGAATAGTAAATTATTAAGTATTTAATCGCGATTAGAGGTAATTAGTGTAGTTTATGGTAAGAATAATGTTTTAATAAAATGAAATGAACATGACACATGTCCTAACCTCATTGGATGTGTCATGGCCGACCAATACAAGCTATGGGTCAACTTGGGGACCCCATGAAGCCACTTTGGTTGGAAAATGACATTAATATCTTTTTATTTAAAGTTAAAGTAAAAATGAGACAAATATGAAATGTTTTACTAAAACAATTTTTACATGGGGTTATACAAATCCGATTTTTGACTATAAATATTATTTGAATGATAAAAATATTTTTTACATCATAGTATTTTTTTATAATTTTTAGACATTAAATAAATTAAATTATTTATGACATCATGATGATGCAGCGATGACCTCATTATTTAACGATTTAAATAAAATGGAATGATAATGTAATATCTGAGACCTACACATGTACAAAACCTATTGGATGAGTGGATTTCGAATCCTTATCACTTTATCCTAGAAACACATCAATGTGGGACCTCTTAAATCCGAATACCATTTTAAAATAAAGTGACTTTTCTTTACCTTCCAAGAGTGCCCCTCCTCTCCTCTTATAAAAGGCCCCCACCTCTACCTCCTTACCCACACTCCCAAAGCCTTTTTCTCGGCCAAACTCTGCCCATTTTGTCTCTACACTTCCCTCTCTTACTCGATGAAGCATCACTTTGGGCAGAAGTCTTCCCAATGAATCATTTGAGCTCAATCCAAAGGGAGTTACCCGATTTTAAGGTAATGTCTTCACTTGAGTCCTTTTGTTTTATTTTGCTTCTCCAACCCCCTAAAATATTTTTATTCATTTATTTTGTAACAAATCCAGTATCATAAATATAATAGGATGTTGTTATAAGAAGTTTTAGAGCTACACTTTCACACACCTACATCTAATGGTTAAAGAACATACTCTTTCCGTGGATGGTGAATTTCGGCCTCCCGAAATGATGATTGTTCAACATTCATTTAACACCTTAAAAGGTGGCCATTAAGATGAAACTATATTTATATATGATATATAATATGTTTATGTTTTCCTTAAGCTTCTTTATTTTTCATTTTGGTCATACCATTATGGTTTCCATTATTGGTAAATGTGATATCTTCATTTAAGGAAGTGCGGACTACCGCCCCCTCAAAGTGATGTGATTCGTTAATTCCATATGTGGGATGTATAAAGGATGGATTTAATGATATTATATATTATACCATACTGGAATTAAAATACTATTATGTATCATTATGTTTTAATTCCATTAAATATGAAATAGAAATGGAAGTAGCGTTCATGCCTACGTACGACTTACCGTCTCCATTAACGGTACATTTCATTTCTTATCTCAAAATGTTATGTAATATTATAAGTACATATATATAATGGATATATATGTAATATATTACATCTAAATTATGGATATAATTCTGGAATTATAACATATATATATCTCTCATTTTGTTTTAATTCCATTAATATGACAAAAAATGAAAGTAGCGTTCATGCGTACGTACGGTCTACCGTCTCCATGAACGGTGCTTTTAATTTTTATCTCCAAATGATATGGAATAGTATAAAATGAATATGTACTGTATATATATGATATTTAAAACATAAATACTATTATGGATATGATGTACCTATAAATACATGGAACATTATTTTCCAACAAGTTCAATTTTTGACTCATGTACCAAACATCGGCAAAAACGTCTGATATGAACTAACATTATTAAACAATTATTATAACATTATAATATGTTATATGAACTGAATAATAATCTCTAAAGGATTTACATAGGCAATTATTAATTGACCACTGTTTATTATTCAGGAATATAACGAAACGAACAAGACAAGTTGGACTTGAGGTAAGGGATCTTACTCCTCTCTTTCTTTTTAAGTACACTCTTTTATGTCATTCTTTCTAAAGCTCATATTTCATGTTATTGGGATGTTATTTTATATTAATATTAGTGTAATTCTTATGTTCATATGGAGATATACCTTATTTTCTCTCATCAATCCATTTTTTTTGTTTTGAGTGGCGCCGTTAGGCTGCCGGATTTTCGTAAGAGATCTAACCTCTCTTTTTTTTAAGTACTCTCATTTATGTCACTTCTTTTATGCTCCTCTTTGATATGATGGAGGATGTTATTTTATATTCCCCTTTCTGTAAATTTTATTTTAATATGATGAGGTACTCTATTTGATCTCATCAATCAATTTTTAGAAGTTTTAAGTGGCGCCGTTAGGCTGTCGAGTTTTCGTAATGGATTTTTCATCTCACTTTTATTCCCATGAGATTTATGCAACATTTTACACAATTTCCTTTGAGTGGTGTATTTACTGACCATTATTTTACTCATTGTGTAATATTCTTTAATTTATGAGTATTTACATCAATGATGTATTGTCCTTCTTTCACGGGGTGTATGTTTCGAAGGATACCCATGTCGGTAAGGGAACCTTTCACCCTCCTCTTTTTAAAAGGCTTATTTTGTTATGTCTTATAATTCACATAATATTATTTTGGGATATGTTCTTCTATATCCTTATTAATGTGAATTTTATGTCCAAGTGATGAGATACCCTTTTTATCTCTAATCAACTCTTTTTCTGAATTTTTAAGTGATGCCATTAGGCTGTCTAATTATTGCAAGGGAACTTCTTATCCCAATTGTGATTCTTTGGGATAAACTTGTACACATTGAATATGTCGTTCTATGATTATGTGTGAATGTCCTATGATTGTTTTACAATTAATACCCACTCATATTTTGTGTATTCATTTGTCACACATAGTTATGTAACTGATTTATCCTTAATCCAAGGATACCGTCTTTGTATGGGACATCATCTCAATCTCCTTTCATTGAAGCATATTTTGTTTTATACACAACCTTATATTATATGGTGTATAAAACCCATTGACTTTTACGTTTATTCAAAAGGAATCTTTTTATACGAAGCATTTTACTAAACGACAAAATGGAATGTTTTTGTCGTACGTATGCGGCAACAATGACTTCTCCGCCGCCGTGACCATTATTTGAGTTTTGGATTCCTCTATAAGCCATACCTTTTTTAAAAGAAAAATAAATACCATGTTTTAATATTATTTTATTTTGGTATTGAAAATGGTTTTCATAATGTATTTATATCAATGTGTTGTATTTATATCTTGTTTTTGAGAGGTGGAAATGTTATGTTTCCTTTATGCATGTTTTATGTGATAAGATTATGTTATGGTTCCTGGGAATTATTATGAAGATGGGTGGTTCCGTGATAAACTATCGGCGGGTGAGCCCGATATAGCTCTCCAATGCATTGGGTAACGCGAAGGAGTGAAACGTTTAGGTTTCTCCGAAGAGATTTAGGGAATATACTATGATGGGTATTCCAAAAGTAACCAAGTGGGTTACTCCCAACATAAGAATGTTATGAATGCCTAAAGTTACCTTTATGTCTTATGATTTATATGATTTATTCATGTTTAAATGAGGTATGTTAAAGTGCCTATGTTTAATGGGTAAATTATGATTTCATTCTTATGTATATATGAACTAATGTTTCCTTTCCATATTTTTATAACCCTTACTGAGCTTTTTATGCTCATCCCAAGTTTTTGAAATGTTTTTCACAGGTCAAGGGAAAGGTACATGATGTGATGATAGTGTCAAGGATGTGTCAAGAAAGAATCCATGTTTTATTTTAAATATGTTTCCGTTGATGGGAAGAACGAATACTGTCTTTTATGTAACCACATTGTTTAAATGTGTAATGTAATGCAAGTTTCATGATCTAATTCTCTAAAACTATTAACCTGAAAAGATCCTCAATTTGTAATCTTGTAATAACTCAAGATTAAGTTAGGTTTAAGTCTGGGGCCTTATAGTTGGTATCAAAGGTCGGTTTAGATAAATTTAGAGGTTAGCGTATTCTTTAAGCATAAGTGACATTACCATAATTGTTAGGATTTCATAAAGAGTCCTAGTTTTAGATAAAGTGAATGAGTATGTATATCTTAGTGTTTACCTTACTCATTATTACATGATGGTTTTGTTGATATACTCACACTGACATTTCTGTTTTTAGTGAATAGATGGATCTAGCAGGCACCGAAGTGACAATAGGTTTGAAGGAAACTGTGGTGGTTCTCTGATTAAGAGACTAGATAAAATGGGGGATTCAATGAGGAAACTCGTGGTTGTTATAAACAAACTATGAAGGAGTCATGATCAACCACTTGAACCTTGGTATGATCTTTAATGCCTCATGTACGAGATGTCCAATCAATGTGGAAGTTCAGGTAATAATTATAAAGGTAACCATTAGAGTTTATATGATCCTTACTTTTGAGGTAATTATGGGTTACTATATGTTATGCTGGAAAATGAAAGGCATGGGATAAAATTGAGGTTAAATTATGTTATGGTTATTTTTTATGATTTTATCTGTTTTTGGGGAATGATTTGAGAATTATATAGTTTTGGAAAAATGACAACACGCAGACCGTGTGACTACCCGTCGCGTCGGACAAAGCTGCGGGAATCGAACCCACAACCAAAGTGCGAC
This sequence comes from Viscum album, assembly GCA_963277665.1. Taxonomy (NCBI): domain Eukaryota; kingdom Viridiplantae; phylum Streptophyta; class Magnoliopsida; order Santalales; family Viscaceae; genus Viscum; species Viscum album. The sequence goes on along the minus strand of OY728123.1, from coordinate 1,133,511,857 downwards.
TAGTATTTATCACCTACCACTAGACTACATGAAGTCCCTGGTTAGTTTGACCAATTCTTTTTAGTTATATGATTTTATGAATTAAAAGTAAGTTGATTTTGGGTTATTTATGGAAATGATTAACCTATCATGGAAGATATGTGATTAGGTTAATTACTTTTCAATACGAGACATTAGGAGCAACTGATGTTGTTTGGAGATAAATGTTACGATTTAACATGGAAGACTATGTGACTATATCCTTCAAATATTTGGGTTTCAATCTTATATTGGTTTACTATGAAGAATTTTATGGACAAATTGTTTATCGGATGGTCCTCATTGAACTTTGGGTTTTGTTCGACAAATTTTGGCGATTAAGCATAGATTTTCTTTTTAAAGGGTTATCCTTTTCTTGATTATATGACCTTGTACTAACCTTTTTGGTTTTGGTTTCGGTTAAAGCCTAAAGACATGGGATGTATATTGTTCTCTTTGGTGGATTAGGGGATTCTCTAGAAGTTGATTATAGTACTCTTAATGTGAACAAGTCTTCCTAAATATTTGTCTTTTGGATAAAAGATGAGTTTGTGTAAGGAATATAATAAAAATTGAAAGTCAACATGATAAGTGATTATGTTTCCTTATGAATAAATTCCTCAATAAAAAGTAATTTAAAACAAAAATGTTGTCTATTAACTCTTCCTACTGGGGAATCAAATACCGTTTAACCCATCACAAGTTTGTGATTTTCATGTGGTTAACATTCTCCTAAACATGATTTCTATCACTCTCCATCAGAACATGAACCTATGTTTTCTCCTCCATTTCCATGATTTTCTACATGGAATCCTAGTACGGGTTAACTCAGGTGACCTCTATACTTCTCTTTCTTTATTTTAAAGTGATTGTTTTACCGAATCTTGTTCCGATGTGGGATTTTCAAGGATGTTTCCAAGCCCAATTTTAAAAATTGTGAGGCCGCAATTCCCAAAAGGGGGGAAGGATGTAACACCCCAGGTAAATAAAGAATATGAAATTTTCATATTTATCCATATTTGTGAATAAAATATTAATACGACTTTAAAGGGGACGCTATGCTCGATGGCGTACCCAACACGCAATAACGAGTTTCTTGGGAATCTTACGTTGCACTCTTATAATAAAATAATATTATTTTAAATGGTAGTTAAAATGTAGCCGTTGTATTGGCGGGAATGGATAGAAATAACTAAAATATGATTATATATGTTTTAAAATGTTTTTACATTTATCCAATAAAAGATAAATGCATAAAATATGGAAAGAATTCAATTTTAGGCGTTAATGCCCTAGTTTTCAATAAAGGTTCACTTATCGCCTTTTGATGGAGAGCCATCATTAAATATAGTTTTGTTCACTATTACACATACATTTGGACCAAATAAAACTCTTCTTAAGAATTGGGACATCAAAATTTAATTTGGGTAAATTTTTGGTATGTTTCTGATAAAGTTCATTTTTTTAATGAATAGTATAAAATGTTGTATTTTAATTCAAAACCACTTTTTAATATAATTTATTTATATGATTAGATTATCTTTTTAATTGGTTTTAAACTGAAATTAGAATAAATTTTTACGCTTAAATCCAATATTGGTCGTTGGAATTAATTTCACTTTGAAATCAGACTTAAACTAATGTCAATCTTTTGATACTTATTGTTTCATAAAAACACGATATTTTCTCTGACAACGGGAATTAATTATTAAATTAATTAATGTGTCTTATATGTTTCGAATTTTGTAAAATAGACTTCATTTTTGAATTCGGAATATCAAATATATCTTAGGGTGAATTTTTGGGTTTTTTCTGAAAAACTTCAATTTTTGATGAATAATGAAACCACTAAGTGGTACTTATAAAAAATGATTTTTCCTTTTAAATGAAATTTTGCCATCTTTTCGTTTTGAATTTCAAAAATCCGACATACATGGTTGTCATTAAGAATTAAAATGTGGTTCAATGGGATAAAAATAATTTTTTGGTGAATAGTAACTTATTATGTTTTTAATCGCGATTAGAGGTAATTATTGTATTTTATGGTAAGAATAATGTTTTAATAAAATTAAATGAACTCTACATATGTCCTAACCTCATTGTATGTGTCATGGCCGACAAAAACAAGCCATGGGTCAACATGGGGACCACATGAAGCCACTTTGGTTGGAAAATGACATTAATATCTTTTTATTTAAAGTTAAAGTAAAAATGAGACAAACATGGAATGTTTTACGAAAACAATTTTTACATGGGGTTATAAAAATCAGATGTTTGACTATAAATATTCTCTGGAAATCTAAAACGAGTTTCTACATCATAGTAATTTTTTTATAATTTTTAGACATTAAATAAATTAAATTAGTTATGACATCATGATGATGCAGAGATGACCTCATTATTTAACGATTTAAATAAAATGGAAAGCTAATGTAATATCTAAGACCTACACATGTCCAAAACCTATTGGATGAGTGGATTTCAAACCCTTATCACCTTAACCTTGAAACAAATCAATGTGGGACCTCTTAAATCCGAATACCATTTTTAAATAAAGTGACTTTTCTTTACCTTCCAAGAGTGCCCCTCCTCTCCTCTTATAAAAGGCCCCCAACTCTACCACCTTACCCACACTCCCAAAGCCTTTGGCTCGGCCAAACTCTGCCCATTTTGTCTCTCCTTTCCATCTCTTACTCCTTGAATCCTAACATTGGGAAGAAATCTTCCCAAGGAATCCTTTGAGCTCAAACCAAAGGGAGTTACCCGATTTTAAGGTAATGTCTTCACTTGAGTCCTTTTGTTTTATTTTTCTTCTCCAACCCCGTAAAATATTTTTATTCATTACTTTTGTAACAACTACAGTATAATAAATATACTAGGATGTTTTTATAAGATGTATTAAAGCTACACATTCACACACCTTCATCTAATGGTTAAAGAACATATTGTTTCCGTGGATGGCGAATTTTGGCCTCCCGAAACGATGATTGTTCAACATTCTTTTAACACCTTGAAAGGTGGCCATTAAGATTACACTATATTTATATATGATATATAATATTTTATGTTTTCCTTAAGCTTCTGTATTTTTCATTTTGGTCATACCTTTATGGTTTCCATTATGGGTAAATGCGATATCTTCATTTAAGGAAGTGTGGACTACTGCCCCCTGAAAGTGATTTGATTCGTTAATGCCATATGTGGGACGTATAAAGGATGGATTTAATGATATTATATATGATAAAATACTGGAATTAAAATACTATTATGTATCATTATGTTTTAATTCCATTAAATATGAAGTAGAAAGGGAAGTAGCGTTCATGCGTACGTACGACTTACCGTCTCCATGAATGGAACATTTCATTTCTTATCTCAAAATGTTATGTAATATTATAAGTACATATATATAATGGATATATATTTAATATATTACATCTAAATTATGGATATAATTATGGAATTATAACATATATATATCTCTCATTTTGTTTTAATTCCATTAATATGACAAAAAATGAAAGTAGCGTTCATGCGTACGTACGGCCTACCGTCTCCATGAACGGTGCTCTTAATTTTTATCTCCAAATGATATGGAATAGTATAAAATAAATCTGTACTGGATATATATGATATTTAAAACATCAATACTATTCTGGATATGATGTACCTATAAATACATGGAAAATTATTTTCCAACAAGTTCAATTTTTGACTCATGTACCAAACATCGGCAAAAACGTCTGATATGAACTAACATTATTAAACAATTATTATAACATTATAATATGTGATATGAACTGAATAATAATCTCTAAAGGAGGTACTTAGGAAATTATTAATTGACCAATGTTTAATATTCAGGAATATAAAGAAACGAACAAGACAAGTTGGACTTGAGGTAAGGGATCGTACTCCTCTCTTTCTGTTTAAGTACACTCTTTTATGTCATTAATTATAAAGCTCATCTTTCTTGTTATTGGGATGTTATTTTATATTACTCTTAGTGTAAGTTTTATGTTCATATGGTGAGATACCTTATTTTCTCTCATCAATCCATTTTGGAAGTTTTGAGTGGCGTCGTTAGGCTGCCGAATTTTCGTAAGAGATCTAACCTCTCTTTTTTTAAGTACTCTCATTTATGTCACTTCTTTTAAGCTCCTCTATGATATGATATAGGATGTTCTTTTATATTCCTATTTCTTTAAATTTTATTGTAATATGATGAGATACTCTATTTGATCTCATCAATCCATTTTTGGATGTTTTAAGTGGCGCTGTTAGGCTGTCGAGTTTTTGTAAGGGATTTTTCATCTCACTTTTATTCCCGTGAGATTTATGCTACATTTGCCACAATTTACTTTGAGTGTTGTATGTAATGACCAATATTTTACTCATTGTGTAATATTCTTTCATTTATGAGTATTTACATCAATAATGTATTGTCCTTGTTTCACGAGGTGTATGTTTCGAAAGATACCCATGTCGGTAAGGGAACCTTTCACCCTCCTCTTTTTAAAAGACTTATTTTGTTATGTCTTCTAATTCACATAATATTATTTTGGTATATGTTCTTATATATCCTTATTGATGTGAATTTTATTTCAAAGTGATTAGATACCTTTTTTATCTCTCATCATCTCTTTTTCTGAATTTTGAAGTGACGTCGTTAGGCTGTCTAATTATTGCATGGGAACTTCTTATCCCAATTTCGATTTTTTGGGATAAACATGTACACCTTGAATATGTCGTTATATGATTATGTGTGAATGTCCTCTGATTTTTTTACAATTAATATCCACTCATATTTTGTGTATTCTTTTGTCACACATAGTTATTTAACTGATTTATCCTTAATCCAAGGATATCGTCTTTGTATGGGACTTCGTCTCAATCTCCTTTCATTGAGGCATATTTTGTTTTATACACAACCTTCTTTTATATGGTGTATAAAACCCTTTGAATTTTATGTTTATTCAAAAGAAGTCTTTTTATACGAAGCGTTTTACTAAACGACAAAATGGAATGTTTTTGTCGTACGTATGCGGTGAAAACGACTTCTCTACCGCCATGACCATTATCTGAGTCTTGGCTTCCTCTAGAAGCCATACCTTCTTTTTAAAAGAAAAATAAATTCCGTGTTTAGTTTTCTTTTATTTTGGTATTGAAAATGGTTTTCATAATGTATTTATATCAATGTGTTGTATTGATATCTTGTTTTTGAGGGGTGGAAATGTTATGTTTCCTTTATGCATGTTTTATGTGATAAGATTATGTTATGGTTTTTGGGCATTGTTATGAAGACGGGTGGTTCCGTGATAAAATAAGGGCGGGTGAGCCCGATATAGCTCTCCAATGCATTGGGTAACGCGAAGGAGTGAAACGTTAAGGTTTCTCCGAAGAAATTTAGGGAATATACTGTGATGGGTATTCAAAACGAAACCAAGAGGGTTACTCCCAACATAAGAATGTAATGAATGCCTCAAGTTACCTTTATGTCTTATGATTAATATGATTTATTCATGGTTTGATGAGGTATGTTAAAGTGCCTATGTTTTATTGGTAAAGTATGATTTCATTCTTATGTATATATGAACTCATGTTTCCTTTCCATATTTTTATAACCCTTACTGAGCTTTTTATGCTCATCACAAGTTTTTGAAATGTTTTTCACAGGTCAAGGGAAAGGTACATGATGTGATGATAGTGTCAGGGATGTGTCAAGAAAGAATCCATGTTTTATTTTAAATATGTTTCCGTTGATGGGAAGAATGAATACTGTATTTTATGTAACCACTTTGTTTAAATGTGTAATGTAATGCAAGTTTCATGATCTAATTCTCTAAAACTCTAAACCTGAAAAGATCCTCAATGTGTAATATTTTAATAACTCAAGATTAAGTAAGGTTTAAGGCTGGGGCCTTATAGTTGGTATCAAAGGTCGGTTTAGATAACTTTAGAGGTTAGCACATTCTTTAAGCATAAGTGACATTACCATAATGGTTAGGATTTCAGAAAGAGTTCTAGTTTTAGATAAAGTGAATGAGTAAGTATATCTTAGTGTTTACCTTCCTCATTAGTAAATGATGGTTTTGTTGATATACTCACACTGACATTTCTGTTTTTACTGAATAGATGGATCTAGCAGGCACTAATGTGACAATAGGTTTGAAGGAAACTGTGGTGCTTCTCTGATTAATTGATAGATAAAATGGGGGATTCAATGAGGAAACTCGTGGTTGTTATAAACCAACTATCAAGGAGTAATTATCAACCACTTGAAACTTGGTATGATCTTTGATGCATCATATACGAGATGACCAATCAATGTTGAAGTGCAGTTAATAATTATAAAGGTAACCATTAGAGTTTATATGATCCTTACATTTGAGGTAATTATGGGTTACTATATGTTATGCTGGAAAATGAAAGGCATGAGATAAAATTGAGGTTAAATTATGTTATGGTTATTTTTTATGATTTTATCTCTTTTTGGGGAATGATTTTAGAATTATATAGTTTTGGAAAATGGACAACATGCAGACCGTGTGACTACCCGTCGCGTCAGACAAAGCTGTGGGAATCGAACCCACAACCAAAGTGCGACTGGTATTTATCGCCTACCACTGGACTATGTGAAGTCCCTGGTTAGTTTGACTGATTCTTTTTAGTTATATGATTTTATGAATTAAGAGTAAGTTTATTTTGGGTTATTTAGGAAAATGAATAACCTATCATGGAGTATATGTGATTAGGTTAATTACATTTCAATACGAGACTTTAGGAGCAACTGATGTTGTTTGGAGATAAATGTTACGATTTAACATGGAAGACTATGTGACTAAATCCATCAAATATTTGGGTTTCAATATTAGATTGGTTTACTTTGTAGAATTTTATGGACAAATTGTTTATCTGATGGTCCTCGTTGAACTTTGGGTTTTGTTGGACAAATTTTGGAGATTAAGCATAGATTTTATTTTTAAAGGGTTATCCTTTTCTGGATTATCTGACCTTGTACTAACCATTTTGGTTTTGGTTTTGGTTAAAGCCTAAAGACATGGGATGTATATAGTTCTCTTTGGTGGATTATTTGATTCTCTAGAAGTTGATTATAGTACTCTTAATGTGAACAATTCTTCCTAAATACTCGTCTTTTGGAGAAAATATGAGTTTGTGTAAGGAATCTAATAAAAATTAAAAGTCAACATGATAAGTGATTATGTTTCCTTATGAATAAATTCCTCAATAAAAAGTAATTTAAAACAAAAATGTTGTCTATTATCTTTTCCTACTGGGGAATCGAATACCGTTTAACCCATCACAAGTTTGTGATTTTCTTGTGGTTAACTTTCTCTTAAACATGTTTTCTATCACTCTTCATCAGAACATGACCCTATGTTTTCTCCTCCATGTCCATGTTTTCCTACATGGAATCCTAGTATGGGTTAACTTGGGTGACCTCTATACTTCTCTTTATTTATTTTAAAGTGATTGTTTTACCGAATCTTGTTCCAATGTGGGATTTTCAAGGATGTTTTCAAGCCCAATTTTAAAAATTGTGAGGACGCAATTCCCAAAAGGGGGGAAGGATGTAACACCCCAGGTAAATAAAGAATATGAAATTTTCATATTTAACCATATTTGTGAATAAAATATTAATATGACTTTAAAGGGGACGTTATGCTCAATGGCGTACCCAACACGCAACAACGAGTTTCTTGGGAATCTTACGTTGCACTCTAATAATAAAATAAAATTATTTTAAATGGTAGTTAACATGTAGCTGTTTTATTGGCAGTAATGGATTTAAATAACTAAAATATGATTATATATGTTTTTAAATGTTTTTACATTTATCCAATAAAAGATAAAGGCATAAAATACGGAAAGAATTTAATTTTAGGCGTATATGCCCTAGTTTTCACTAAAGGTTCACTTATCACCTTTTGATGGAGAACCGTCATTAAATATAGTTTTGTTCACTCTTACACATACTTTGGGAACAAATAAAACTCTTCTTAAGAATTGGGACATCAAAATTTACTTTGTGTAAATTTTTTGTATGTTTCTGATAAAGTTCGTTTTTTTAATGAATAGTATAAAATCTTGTATTTTAATTCAAAACCACTTTTTAATCTAATTTATATATATGATTAGATTCTCTTTTGAATATTTTTTAAACTGAAATTAGAATATATTTTTACCATTAAATCCAATAGTGGTCATTGGAATTAATTTCACTTTGAAATCATACTTAAACTAATGTCAATCTTTTGATACTTATTGTTTCAAAAAAACACGCTATTTGCTCTGACATCGGGAATTAATTATTAAATTAATTAATGTGACTTATATGTTTTGAATTTTGTAAAATAGACTTCATTTTTGGATTCAGAATATCAAATATAGCTTAGGGTGAATTTTTGGGATTTTTCTGAAAAACTTCAATTTTTGATGAATAGTGAAACCACTAAGTGGTACTTATAAAAACTGATTTTTCCGTTTAAATGAAATTTTTCCATATTTGTGTTTTTAATTTAAAAAATCCGACATACATGGTTGTAATTAATAAGTAAAATGTGGTTCAATGGGATAAAAATAATTTTTTTTGGTGAGTAGTAACTTATTAAGTTTTTAATCGCGATTAGAGGTAATTAGTGTAGTTTATGGTAAGAATAATGTTTTAATAAAATGAAATGAACATGACACATGTCCTAAACTCATTGGATGTGTCATGGCCGATCAAGACAAGCCATGGGTCAACTTGGGGACCCCATGAAGCCACTTTGTTTGGAAAATGACATTAATATCGTTTTATTTAAAGTTAAAGTAAAAATGAGACAAACATGAAATGTTTTACTAAAACAATTATTACATGGGGTTATACAAATCCGATTTTTTACTATCAATATTCGTTGGAAAGATAAAAATATTTTCTACATCATAGTAATTTTTTTATAATTTTTAGACATTAAATAAATTAAATTATTTATGACATCATGATGATGTAGCGATGACCTCATTATTTAACCATTTTAATAAAATGGAAAGATAATGTAATATCTAAGACCTAAACATGTCCAAAACCTATTGGATGAGTGGATTTAGAACCCTTATCCCATTATCCTCGAAAAACATCAATGTGGGACCTGTTAAATCCGAATACCATTTTAAAATAAAGTGACTTTTCTTTACCTTCCAAGAGTGCCCCTCCTCTCCTCTTATAAAAGGCACCCACCTCTACCTCCTTATCCACACTCCCAAAGCCTTTGGCTCGGAAAAACTCGGCCCATTTTGTCTCTCCACTTCCCTCTCTTACTCCTTGAATCCTCACTTTGGGCATAAGTCTTCCCAAGGAAGCCTTTGAGCTCAAACCAAAGGGAGTTACCCGATTTTAAGGTAATGTCTTCACTTGGGTCCTTTTGTTTTATTTTGCTTCTCCATCCCCCTAAACTATTTTTATTAATTTCTTTTGTAACAACTCCAGTATCATAAATATAATAGTATGTTGTTATAAGATTTATTCAAGCTACACTTTCACACACCTACATATAATGGTTAAAGAACATACTGTTTTCGTGGATGGCGAATTTCGGCCTCCCGAAACGATGATTGTTCAATATTCTTTTAACACCTTCAAAGGTGGCCATTAAGATGAAACTATATTTATATATGATATATAATATATTTATGTTTCCCTTAATATTCTGTATTTTTCATTTTTGCCATAACTTTATGGTTTCCATTATGGGTAAATGTGGTATCTTCATTTAAGGAAGTGCGGACTACCGCCCCCACAAAGTGATGTTATTCGTTAGTGCCATATGTGGGACGTATAAAGGATGGATTTAATGATATTATATATGATAAAATAATGGAATTAAAATACTATTAGGTATCATTATGTTTTAATTCCATTAAATATGAAATAGAAATGGAAGTAGCATTCATGCGTACGTATGGCTTACCGACTCCATGAACGGAACATTTCATTTCTTATCTCAAAATATTATGTAATATTATAAGTACATATATATAATGGATATATATGTAATATATTACATCTAAATTATGGATATAATTCTGGAATTATAACATATATATCTCTCTCATTTTGTTTTAATTCCATTAATAGGACAAAAAATGAAAGTAGCATTCATGCGTACGTACGGCCTACCGTCTCCATGAACGGTGCTTTTAATTTTTATCTTCAAATGATATGGAATAGTATAAAATGAATATGTACTAGATATATATGATATTTAAAACATCAATACTATTCTGGATATGCTGTACCTATAAATACATTGAAAATTATTTTCCAACATGTTAAATTTTTGACTCATGTACCAAACATCGACAAAAACGTCTGATATGAACTAACATTATTAAACAATTATTATAACATTATAATATGTGATAAGAACTGAATAATAATCTCTAAATGAGGTACATAGGCAATTATTAATTGACCAATGTTTATTATTCAGGAATATAAAGAAACGAACAAGACAAGTTGGACTTGAGGTAAGGGATGTTACTCCTCTCTTTCTTTTTAAGTACACTCTTTTATGTCATTCCTTCTAAAGCTCATCTTTCTTGTTATTGGGATGTTATTTTATATTAATATTAGTGTAATTTTTATGTTAATATGGTGAGATATCTTATTTCCTCTCATCAATCCATTTTGTATGTTTTGAGTGGCGCCGTTAGGCTGCCGAATTTTCGTAAGAGATCTAACCTCTCTTTTTTAAGTACTCTCATTTATGTCACTTCTTTTAAACTTATATTTGATATGATGGGGGATGTTATTTTATATTACTCTTTCTGTAAATTTTTTTTAATATGATGAGATACTATATTTGATCTCATCAATCCATTTTTGGATGTTTTACGTGGTGCCGTTAGGCTGTCGAGTTTTTGTAAGGGATTTTTCATCTCACTTTTATTCCCGTGAGATTTATGCTACATTTGCCACAATTTCCTTTGAGTGGTGTATGTAATGACCATTATTTTACTCATTGTGTAATATTCTTTCATTTATGAGTATTCACATCAATGATTTATTGTCCTTATTTCACGGGGTGTATGTTTCGAATGATACCCATGTCGGTAAGGGAACCTTTCAACCTCCTCTTTTTAAAAGACTTATTTTGTTATGTCTTCTAATTCACATAATATTATTTTGGGATATGTTATTCTATATCTTTATTGATGTGAATTTTATGTCCAAGTGATGAGATGCCCTTTTTATCTCTCATCAACTCTTTTTCTGAATTTTGAAGTGACTCTGTTAGGCTGTCTAATTATTGCAAGGGAACTTCTTATCCCAATTTTGATTCTTTGGGATAAACATGTACACCATGAATATGTCGTTCTATGATTATGTCTGAATGTCCTTTGATTTTTTTACACTTAATACCCACTCATATTTTGTGTATTCGTTTGTCACACATAGTTATGTAACTGATTTATCCTTAATCCAAGGATATCATCTTTATATGGGACTTCATCTCAATATCCTTTCATTGAGGCATATTTTTTTTATACACAACCTTCTTTTATATGGTGTATAAACCCCTTTGACTTTTACGTTTATTCAAAAGGAATATTTTTATATGAATCCTTTTACTAAAAGACAAAAGCGAATGTTTTTGCCGTACGTATGCGGCGACAACGACTTCTCCGCCTCCATGACCATTATTTGAGTTTTGGCTTCCTCTACAAGCCATACCTTCTTTTTAAAAGAAAAAATAAATACCATGTTTTACTTTTCTTTTATTTTGGTATTGAAAATGGTTTTCATAATGTATTTATATCAATGTGTTGTATTGATATCTTGTTTTTGAGAGGTGGAAATGTTATGTTTCCTTTATGAATGTTTTATGTAGAAAGATTATGTTATGGTTCTTGGGCATTGTTATGAAGACGGGTGGTTCCGTGATAAACTAAGGGCCGGTGAGCCCGATATATCTCTCCAATGCATTGGGTAACGCGAAGGAGTGAAACGATAAGGTTTCTCCGAAGAGATTTAGGGAATATACTATGATGGGTATTCCAAATGTAACCAAGAGGGTTACTCCCTACGTAAGAATGTTGTGTATGCCTCATGTTACCTTTATGTCTTATGATTTCTATGATTTATTCATGGTTTGATGAGGTATGTTAAAGTGCCTATGTTTTATGGGTAAAGTATGATTTCATCCTTATGTATATATGAACTCATGTTTCCTTTCCATATTTTTATAACCCTTACTGAGCTTTTTATGCTCATCCCATGTTTTTGAAATGTTTTTCACAGGTCAAGGGAAAGGTACATGATGTGATGATATTGTCAAAGATGTGTCAAGAAAGAATCCATGTTTTATTTTAAATATGTTTCCGTTGATGGGAAGAATGAATACTCTCTTTTATGTAACCACATTGTTTAAATGTGGAATGTAATGCATGTTTCATTATCCAATTCTCTAAACCTCTAAACCTGAAAAGATCCTCAATGTGTAATCTTGTAATAACTCAAGATTAAGTAAGGTTTAAGGCTGGGGCCTTATATTGTATCCCATAGATTCAAGACTATACACAATGTTGATAAATTAATTTTATACTTTAAAAATGGGTTCCTAATACAAAAATAAGAATCCATGATATTCATCTCTTAATGTATCTCTTCTGGTTTCAATCACATTTGATGTTCCAAAATTTGTAACTTCATGTTTCATCCAAATACATATGGTAGCTTCACAAGAAGATATCTGACTATTTATAGTCCTAGTCATAGAACACAACAAAGTTTTGTGAACCATTTTGTTTAGTTAATATTCATGTTTTTCATGATTGGTGAAGGTTATGTAATCCTTGTCATGAATTTTGTAATCACAAGCGGGTGTAACAAAATTATCCACTCTAGTGTTAATGAAAATATTCTTCAGCCTATATCATCTATACTTATAATCATTACCATAAAAATATGTGGTCTGGTAGGATTATGGTTGTCATTAGAACTGAAATTCATACATACCACACTATAAGAAAATATATTTTCCACAAAACATGTTAATAGTAAATGTTTATAAAAAAGATAAAAAATCCCTAAAAAGATGAATAAGAAATGATAAACAAGAAAATTTAGAACAAGAAAAACTTAAGAAAGAAACCTTGTTTGTAAGTATAAGTATTTTAGATACCACCTATGATACCAATTGTTGGATTGAAATAGTGTATATAGATGCACAATTACAAGAGGTGGTGAATTGTAGGTTTAAAAACATTCCCTTTGATACATAAAATGAATTTTGTGATTAACAAAGTTAAACAGGGATGTTCAAAAACCCTCTTTAGTTCTTAATAATGAAAAGAATTTGATTATGGTACAGAAATATTGATCCGGAATAAATTTTACAAACAATTCACTTAGAGAAAGATATTCTACCTTAAGGCATATAGAATCTTATTTATTACAGTATATAAGTATAGAAAGTAGAAAAAATAATACTTTCATTATTTAACAAAATTGCAGCAGAAATAAAACATGAAACATCAATAAAGTAAAAAAGCATGAAATATTTTAAACCAACTATTTTTGTACCCAATGATCATGGATAAAAATCCCTTTATTTATACTTTCAAGAATGCCTTCCTTACCCACACCAGGGTAAGCCCTCGATTAAAATATTGCATTCAATATTGTTATCCATGCAAGCCCTTGAGCTTAAAGGTAGTTGGCACCATTGTCTTCCTATCCCTAGAAGCCCTATAATTATAAGGTAGTTATCACCTCTGTCTTCTAATAACTGGAATACCTACATTGTGCTTAACAACAATCATAGTCGCACAAAGCACGATAATCAAGATGTTCACGGTTGAACAAGATGAACATAAAACACACAATTACTGAGTGTATTTATCTATCTAGAAATCAACACACAGAATATAATCACTAATATTTTAACTCCTCATTGAGATCATTCGAATGAGAAACATTTTATTAGAAAAACATAAATAGTCGAATCCATCCTCTAATGGTCATATTTTTTCTTGAATATCAGAGGTACATGTACACATGTCACACAACCAATGGTTGGTTAGAAACAAAATATATGGAATCATTTTTGTTGTAAAAAAACATAGAAAACATTATCATGTTTGATAATCAATAATATGTATCAAAAAATATAGTAACTTAACCGAAACTGTATAATTATAGTCTAAGGAAAATATAATTCAGAGTCTAAATATATAAACAATCAGATTATTGAAAAAATGGATATATGAATTCAGGTTTTCGTGGAATTATTAGTCCAAATTATGAGGAGTTCGCAATTTAGATTCTATAGAATTCATCACCTGAATTGAGAGGAAATTGGAGTCTAAATTTCATAGAATTCAGAGTCTGAATTTTAGAGAATTCAGAATCTGAATTTCAAATAATTCGAAGTCTAAATTTCAGTAAGACTCGGTATCTTAAAGAACTATAAGATTCCATGGTTTGAGATAAGGATAAAAAAATTTACATAGTAAAAAAATTGTTAGACAATGTTTTTGGAAGACATTGAATAAGGTGTTACTAAAAAAATTTAAGGTTTAAACATTTCTTAGAAAAATAAAATTTTTCTTAAGAGAATAAGTTTTACATAAAGGTAATTTCTCATAATTTTTTTTATTTTTAAAACCTATATGAATGGAAAGGGCATAAAGAAACCTTCTTGACTCAACAATATAAAAATAATGAAAACCCATTAGTCATGTCAAATACTAATAAACCATTCAATGTTCTTTTAGTGGATGAAACCAAACATTTTCACATGAACAACACTCATACATTTTTTCCAATGAAAACAACTAAAACCAATATCAAGACATTAAAAAATCCTTTAGGTGACTTAGAGAATCATATACATAAAACCCATTGAAACATAATTCAATTGGAAGAACCATATGGTTGAGTACCAAATTGATGATCTATAATGGGGATCACCCTTTATATAAGCTTTATTAGGCTCACCTATGAACTATAATGGGGATCAACCTTTAATATAATATATTTCTGGCACCCATGTGAGCTATAACGGGGTCCAACCTTTGTATAAGCTATATCAGTGACACCCATGAGATATAATTGGGATCCACCCTTTGTATGTGCTATATCAGTCTCACTTGTTTCATATAATGCTCATGTACCATTTCATTAATAGTATACATTCATCACAAGTTATTTTTGAAAAAACTATTATAATACCATATGAAAAACTATTCCATCTAAAAATAAAATTTCCATTTAAGAACCCATTGTCAATACCAAGATACCCAAATAAGGGAATAATGGATTTATTTTTATTTTATAATATATTAAGGCTTATAGTGAAAGCCAAATATCAAATAATGGTTACCATGGTTGAGAAGTCGTTGTCGATGTATATGTTAAAAACATTCATTTTTCCAATTTGTAAATAAAGTAAATTTCTTCATATAAAAATATTAATTTTGAAAACATTTATTTAAATTCAATTTAGGCAAAAAAATCCTATATATTCCTAACATACCGATATAAATAAATATATAATTTAATATCATGATGAAAATGATTTGATAACTAAATATTTAAATATTTAATATTTCTCATACCACTTTGAATATTTGAATATTAATCCCCAATATTTAATAAATAATATTATTATATATAATATATTAATATGGAATGTCATAGTGTGTGTATATAAACATTATAAAATAATAAAAGTTCATATTATCATGAAATGCCACAATTAATGGAGAATGAAATGAAGTCTTCTTATATTGAGTCTCTCTTGTATTGTTAGTTGTTTAATTTGATGAATAATAAACATAAGTTATTTTATGATTTTTCTAGAACCATTCTAAAGATTATTATTCATTTTATATCACTTACTACAAAGTTATAGAAATTAGTTAATTATTTGATTTCAAATAATTAATTTTTTCGATGTTGGTTATTTGAGTAAAAAATTAACTCGTTTTGATACAAATTATACATGTGATGAAAACTACATTATCTCCAAACTATTATTCATTATTTAAATATCATATATATCCAGTATATATTTATTCTTAATAGTCCATAACATTTGGAGATAATGGAATTAAATCCATTGTTCATGGGTAAGGTCGGTCATACGTATACATGAACACTACTTTCATTTAATTTTCATATTAAAATAATTAGAGATAAAACATACATAAGCATAATATAATTATAGTATAACATAATTATTTTATAATATATATTTTATAAATGTTACATAATTTCATTAACTTTATTCCTTATATGTTCTATGTATGGCATGAACGGGTCATGTCACTTTGAGGGGGAGGTAGTCCACACATCCTCAAATGAAATTATTGTGTTTACACATTATGGAAAGAAAAATGGTATATTCTAAATAAAAATTACTAAAATCATAGATAAAATATAAATATAATATACATCACATATAAATATAGTTCCATCATAATGGCCACCATGAGAGGTGGTAGGAGAAATTTTAATAATCATCATTTCGTGAGGCATGAGTTCATCAAACATAGAAACGATATGTTCTATATCCATTATATAGAGGTGTGTCTAAGTATAGGTAGAAAACTTATAAAAAAACATCCTAATATATTGAGTATACTGGTTTTGTTATAAAATATATGATTAATAAGATCTTAGTAGTGGGTAAGGAATATAAAGAAAATGAGGTTGAGAGAAGATGTTACCTCAAAATTGGGTAACTCCTTTTGATTTGAGCCAGAAGATGACATTGGGTTTTCTTACACCCTAGTTAAGGACTATATGAGTATGGGAGGGATTCTTGGATCATATTTGAGAAACATTTGGACAATCCATGGGGCTTGAGAGGTTTTAGTAACTGGGTAGAGGTGGTTTCCTTTTATAAGAGGAGCGGTACTTTAGGAAAGTCTTGAAATATTATTTTATTAGAAATTGATTTTCAAATTATAATTTTTTAAAAGGTATAAAGTTAGAGGAAAATATGAGTATGGGTTTAAATCCTCTAAACCAATATGTTTTAGACATTTTTAGGTCACAAAATTTACCTTATCTTTTAGATTTAACTATTAGTTAAAAACATCAACTCTTTCCATATCTTCTTGTATTTTCATAATGAATGGTTACTAAAATTAATATAAAATTCCAATTAAACCACAAGGGGATAATTATTTTAATTTTTAAAATTATATATGTCAATTTTCTGATCTTATAATTTTATTACTATTATATCATTTAATAAAAGGAAATTTTTTAAGAACTCATTTATGTCAATTTTGACACTATTTATTAATTGATTTTCGTTATTGTCATAAAAACATAATTCCTTAAGAAAAAGACATTAAATAATCCATAACAGGTAAATTTCATCCAAAAAATTTGTGTATGCCATCCAAATGTTCAAATTACATTTAATTTTATATTTATAATATCATTTATTTAAGTATTTCATTAATAAGGCAATCACTACATCGCAATTGTGTCATAAATAAATATATTTATTTAATCAAAAAAAATTATGAATAAAATACCAGGATGTGGGAAATCAATTTATATTTATAATGAATATTTATAATTAATGATATAATTTATATAATGTAAATGAAAATTGTTTAGTTGGGTGATACATGTTGATGTTATATTTCCCACTCCTTTAAAATAAATATTATAAAAGGTCATTATCACACCCATGTAGCTCCATGGGGTCCACAATTCAACCCAAAGATGATAATGGTTGGAAATATTTTAGAAAATAGGATTATGATGCATTTAATTATAGTTTTATATTATTATAATATTATTTTTTACCCTTATTTACATGATTTACCTTTTAACCATGGTAAATAAAAATATATACTGAAGTTACTATTCATAATTTCCCAAAAATAAAATAACATATTTACATAATTTGGAACATCTAATTAAAAATATGGAATCCACTTTTCCAAATTCAAAACATATAATTGGAATAAATTAATTTAAAATTAATTCCCATTGTCAAAACCCGAAAGCTAGTTTTTTATAATTAAAAACTATAAAAAGATTGACATGTGTTTATGTACAATTTCAATGCGAAATTACCTTAAAAATTAATTATTTTAAACAAAAACAAACATAATACAATTAAACATTAAAACCAATTAATATTACAATCAAACCATATAAATAATTTTAATTAAAAGGCAGTTTTGAATTCAAATGTAGTATTTTACACTATTCATAAAATATGGATTTTATATGAAAAATTCAAAAATTTCAACCAAAGTATATTTTGATATATTTGTTCAAAAAAGAGTTTTATTTTATCAAATATCACAAAATAAAAGTGAAAACATCTATTTTTAAATTTGGTACTCCATCAAAAGGCATTAAAATGTCCTTTCACAAATATTAGAGTATTTATGCTTAAAATTGGATTATTTCTCATTTTAAGCCTCTAAAATTAAATAGATAAATGTAAAAAAATTTACAAATATTTATAATCATAATATAGTTAATTATTTTCATTCCCATTATTACAAATAATGTGTGTTGACAACCTTCAAAAAAATAATTTTATTGTTGTATTGTTTTCCAGTAAAACTCAGTGTTGTGTGTAACGTAAGATTTCGGAGAAACCCATTATTGTGTGTAGAGTATGCTATCATACGCTGTGTACCTCATAATCTAAAATTAATACTAAATTAAATAATTGTCATAGTTATGAAAATTTATTATTCTATAAATACCTGGGACGTTACATAATTCCCCCATTTGGAAATTACATTCTCACAATTTGAAAATTAGGCTCTGAAACGTCATTGAAAATACAAAATCAGAAAAAGATCCAACCAAACTATTATTATAATGGATAGAATGATATGTAAAATGGTCACATGAAAAAAAATTACATGGATTACATGTAGGAAAACATTGATATGAATGAAAAACTATCGATTTTGTTCTAATAGAGAGTGATAGAAAACATGATCAAGAGAAAGTTAACAACCAGAAAACCATAATCAAGTAACGGGTTAAACAATCTTTGATTTAACAGTATGAAAATTACATGAAAATTGTTTTTTTAATTATAATTTTCATTATCTGGAGGAATTCATTTATGAGACTGACGAATAACATAAGGAAACATACATACTTGTCAAGTAGAGTTTCATCTTTTATTAAATATCTACCCACACTCAACATTTCTTCAATCGATTAGTATTCAATATTACATGGTCATAGTTAAAATTATAGAATAAAATTCTATAGAATAATATAATCTATAAAATATGAACAATATATTTTTATACCTTAACCAAAACCAAAATTATTATTAAAATATAAGATAATCCACTACAAAGAATAATCCTTTATAATGTGAAGGAATACTTTTAATCTCTGAAATTAAATTGTAATAATGAGGTTCTATATCGACCATTCAGAAAACACTATCCTCAAAATTCCTCTAGACAATCCAAAATATGATTTAAACCCAAAATTCAAAATAATTTGATCACATAGTCCTCAATGAAAAATATTAACATTTTTCTCAAAATAACATGGACTGCTCTTAACGTCTCATACTGAGAACTAATTAACCAAATCACACATTCTCTAGGATAGGTTAATCATTCCCACTAATAACCCAAATCACTATAAGTCTATAATAAAAAATATATTCATACAAAATAAAATTTAACCATTACTCCTCAAATTAAATCCAATAGTATTCCTTTTTCCTTAGAATTATAGAGTTCCCAAATGAGTGAAAGTCTAACAAAAAATAACATTTATCACTTAATCACCAAATCATTTTACTATAATAAGGATATCCATTTGATAAAACATAAGTTTCCAAAATCAACATATTCTAATTCCATAAGATCATTTAACTAAAAATAATAAGTCATACTAACTAGGTACTTCACATAGGCCAGTGGTATGTGATAAATCGATGTCACTCTTCCATAGAGGGTTCGATTCCTGTAGCTTTTTCCTGAATGATGGGTTATCACACATTCTGTGTGTGTTCCTTTTTAAAAAAAATATTTAATTTTATATCATTCCTGAAAATAAGATAAAATATTCAAAAACAACAATAACATGTTTTATCCTCAATGTTTATTTTATACCTTTAATTTTTTATCTTGAAAAGTAGAGACCAATAACTACCTTAAAAATAAATGTCTCCAAAAATACAGTTAATTACCCTGAAATTTCATAACATAAGCCTCAAAATGGGTTTATAATACATTAATATTATGATAAAACAAAAAATTGGAAACCCATGATGATATCCCAAACCCTTATGAAAACATAATAATCTCCAATGTTTTCTAAAAAAACCTTTGATACCAACTATAATTCATCATCCTTATACATTACAAAATATTTTGTTAAGCTAAGAATTATCTTTATGGATCTTTTCAGGATTATATCTTTAGAGAATTTGGCCATAAAAATTACATAACAAAAATATTTAAATAAAAAGTGGACACATCCAACATTATGTTTTTCTTCCATAATATAAAAACATTTAAAAAGAAACATGGTTTTTTTCATCATCATAACTTTTCCTTCATTTTCTTTTTGACTTTATTATCCTTTAAATACTCTGAAAATATTTAAAACCTAGGATGAGAACAAAATATAAATAATGGAATAAAAATAAAGGAAACCCCTTAGTCTAGTTATAATCGTAAAACACATTCATTATTCATTGAGAGGATAAATCCAAAAAAAATCACATGAATAAAAATCATATTTTTTTCTCAATGAAAAACAGTAAAACCCATAGCATGAAATTTAAAAATCTTTTAGGTGACTTAGAGAATCATATAAATAACACCCTTTTAAACATATTCTAATTAGAATAACCATATGTTTGACTTCAAAATTGGAGATCTATAATGGGGATCAGACTTCATATAAGTTATATCGGGCTCACCAGTGAGCTATAATGGGGCTTAACCCTTCGTAAAAGCTGTTTCATTCTCACCGATGATCTATAATGGGGATCAAACCATTGTATAAGATATATATGGATAACCCATGATCAATTATGGGGCTCAACCCTTCATATAAGCTATATTGGGCTCATTTGTATCATGTAGTGCTCATGTACGATTTAATGTATAAAACACGTTCATCACAAAACGCTTTTGAAAAAAACGTTTATTCCCTTATGAAAATTATTTCTGTATAAAAATAAAATTTTAATTTAAGAACCCATTTTATATACCAAGATAGAAAAGTAAAGTAAAAATGGAATTTATTTTCCTTTATATATACATTATTTCATATAGATTAATCCAAATATCAAATAACGGTTACGGCGGTAGAGATGTCATTGTTAACATATATGTTAAAAAACACTCCTTTTTTCATTTTGTAATGAACGTAAAATGACTCATATAGAAATATTACTTTTGAAATCATTGAATTAAATTCAATATTGACATAAAATTTATTTTATATTCCTTTTATATCAATATATATAAATATTAAATTTATTATCTTAAAGAAAAAGATTTGATAATTAAATATTTAAATGTTCAAGGTGACCCATACCAATTTAAACATTTAAATATGAACCTACATCATTTAATAAATAATATTAGTATAGATAAATTATTTATTTGAAATTTTAGTGAATGTATATACACCTTATAAAATAATAAAGGTGCATATTATTATGAAATGTCTCAATGATATGATATTGAGACGAAGTCACTTAACTTGAGTCTGACTTGTCTCGATAGTTCATTAATTTCCCAAATAAAAAACATAGATTTATTTATACTTGATTTATATCCTTTTTAATGTTTATTATTCATTTTATTTCACTTCTTACCATGTTATAGCAGGTAGTTAATTATTTGAGTTCATATCCGGTGTTTTGTCGATGTTCGTTATTTGAGTAAAAATGCACTTGTTTTGATGAAAAATATCCATGAGATCATATGTCCATTAACTCTAGAATATTATAAATTATTTAAAAATCATATATATCCAGTCAATAATGATATATAGTAGTCCATAACATTTTGATATATGAAATTAATTTCACCGTTCATGGAGACGGTAGGTCGTATATACGCATGAATGCTACAATCATTTCTTTATCATATTAAAGTGATAAAAAGTAAAAGATAAAAATTTATATTATAATTATATTCTAATATCTATGTTATATATGGTACATATCACCATTAATGACATTCCTTATATATTCCATGTATGGCATGAATTATATTTTAGTTCCATAATTATGTCTACCAAGAGAGGTGGTAGGATAAAATTGAACAATCATCGTTTTGTGAGGCAGTAGTTCACTGTACACAGAAATATTATTTTCAATATCAATTAGATAGAGGATTGTGTAAGTTTAGGACAAACATACTGAATATAAACATCCAAGTATGTTGATGATACATTTTTTTGTTATAAAATAATGTAATAAAAATTGTATAGGTGGTAAAGAAGGTATATAATGGAATGGAGCTTAATAGAAGGCGTTACCTCAAAATTGGTTAACTACTAATGATTTGAGCCAAAAAGATTCTTCGAGTTTCCTTCTATCCATGTTAGGTCTTCTATGACTATGTTAGGGAGGTTTTGATTGTATTTGTGTAGAATATGGATGAATCAAGGGGCTTGAGAAGTGTTAGTAAGTGGGTAGATGTGGTGGCCTTTTATAAGAGGGAGGAGGGAACATTATGAAGGTCTTGAAATATTATTTTATTGTAAATTGATGTTCAAATCATAATAGGTCCAAATTCATACATTTCTTGGATAATATGAGGGTGGGTAAAAATCCTCTCAACCAATACGTTATACACAACTTCAAGTCCTAAAATTTACCTTATCTTTTAGCTTTAACCTGTAGTTATAAACAATAAATGTTACCACATCATCATATTTTTTCAAAATTTATGGTTACTATAGTTACTATAAAATTGAAATATAACCACAAGAGGATCATTAATTTCATTTTAATAGTTAAATAAATTAGTTTTCCGAATGATAGATTTGTAGGACTATTAAATAATTCAATAAAATAGTATTTTTAAACTTATTTATATCGATTTGGACACTATTTAGTAATTGAATTCATATAAATTCATAAAAACCTGATTCCTTGAAAAACAAAATTCAATCATCCCTAAAATGTCAATTGAATCCAGAAAATCTTGGTTGGAATCAAAATGTTCAAATTTAATTTATTTTAATATTTATAATATCATTTATTTGAAACTTTCATTAATGAGGTAATCACTGAATCATCATTGTGTCGAAACTAAATTTATTTATTTAATGTCTAAAAATTCTAAATATAATAACATGATATAGGAAATAATTAAATCATTCTAATAACTATTTATTTTTAAATAGATCATTTATGTAAACCAAATTTAAATTTTTCTAGTTAGGAGAAACATGTTTATGTTATATTTCCCTTTTCAATAATATAAATATTATAAAATGTCATTATAACACCCATATGACTCCATGGGGTCATGCATTTGACCCAAGGATACTCGTGGTCAAAAATATCTCATAATATAGGATTAGTGCATTGTTAGGGTAGTTTTATATTATTATAATATTATTTTCCCCCTTATTTTCCTGATTTATCTGTTAACCGTGGTAAATAATAATAATTACTGATGTTACTATACATAATGTCAAAAAATAAAAGGTACCTATTTAAATAATTTGGTAATTCTGATTCTAAATATAGAATCCACAGTTCAAAATTCAAAACACACAATTCACATAAATTAATTTAAAATTAATTATAGTTGTCAAAACAAGAAAGAGTGTTTTTAAGAATAAACAACTATCAAAAGATCGACATTTGTTTATGTCTAATTTAATTATGAAATTACCTCAAATGACCATCATTGGATTAAATGATAAATAAAATGTAATGGAAAGAACCTCCCTGGTCCATTCTATTGTTGAAATCTAGTATCTCGGGTGTTTCGGGAGGTTAAGGTGACTTATTACCAACACTTTTACAAATTTCTAGTTTTGCGAACAGTGTTTCTAATTTTTTGAATAGTGCCATCGGTGAAATTGATGTGATTATTACCATTGGTGATATCGATGTTAATAGTTGTATTGGTCAGACTGATGTGAATAGTGCCATCGATGAGACCGATGTGAACTATGTCATCAATGAGACTGATGTGAACAGTGACATCTCTAAGGCCGATGTGAACAATGCCATTGGTGAAACTGATGTGAACAGTGTAATTGGTGAGACCAATGTAAATAGTAGAATTAGTGAGATTGATGTGAATTGTTCCATCAGTATTAGTGAGTCTTTCTATGTAGAGTTCCATCAGTGTCGGTGAGTCATTATCTGAATAGTGCCATCAATGTCAGTGAGTCATTCTGTCAACAGTGAAATCAGTGTCAATGAGTCATTCTATGAAAAATGTAACTGGTTTATGCGAGTCATTCTGTGAATAGTTCCATCTGTGTCAGTGATTCATTTTGTGAACAATATCATTGGTGTCGGTGAGTCATTTTGTGAACAGGCCATCGGTATCAGTAAGTCATTCTGTGAACTGTGTCATTAGTGTCGATGATCCATTCTATGAGAAGATCCATTTGTGTCAATGAGTCATTATGTGAAAGAGTGAATTTGGTGTCGGTTATTCCTTTTGTAAATAGTTCCATCAGTTTCAAGGATTCATTTGTGAGCAATGTTTCAAACATAGGTAGGTGTATAGTGTTTCCAGCATCTATAGGTGTACAGTGTTTCCAGCTTTCTACTGTCACCCATTAGTGTTTTCTATTATGAAAAACACATTCAAGGACTTGTTTTAGGGTATTTAAGCCCAATTAAAAGCCTATAACTCCAATATTAATTTTTCATAAAGCTCGGTATGCCTTTACTTGGTCAAAGACGTGGTGTAATGTGATCCTCTTTTAACACAAAATCCAGTGTATCTTAAACCGCTACTATTTAAATCATCTAAAGGGATGAGATATCTTCCTCCATATTTCTACCATTTTTTCCCTATTGTGGGGCTCTTGAAAATTTTCTTCTTTCCACTGGATCTGGGTGATCGAAACTTATTCCTTAAATCGTTTCCCCTTTATGTTTCCTTCTGATGCATGCACACCCCCTATTTTGGTGGAAGTAGCAAGTGTTATCCATCATCGATATAAGTTATGATCTACCTCCATTCTTGTGTTTTCGTTGATCATTTTCTACCATTTTCTCCTTTACATGTTATGTACTGTCATCAAAATTCTTCTAATTGAGTTTTCGTGGGGTTCGGTTGGTGCAGTCATGCTGTGGCATCCATGGGTGATGCAGTTTTCACAACAGAGGATATAGTTATCTGTTGTGTGGATCGTTCTCTTTTAAATAGTTTCAAGAATGTTTTGATGTTTTGGATTCATTTATTTTCTATTATTTTACATTCATTCATAGAGTTATCATGATTTATCAACTGGACCAAAATGTAATTGACGTAACAATTATTTGAAATGGATAAATCAATTAGTATCACTACTAAAAAAGTTTCTTTTATCTGTGCTAAAACCCCCTTTATCAGCGCTTTTATGAGAGATGTAAAGCGTGGCACTAATAAAGGGGGTCCCTTTTATCAGTGCTCAAAAAGTGATGATAAATGGTACTTTTATCAGTGATATTTTTTTAGCGCTAATAAATGTCAAAAAAAAGGAAAAAAATTAAAGAAATATATAATTCGTGGGAGGTTCGCATGCTGCACCCCACTTCGCTGCGTCTACCACCCCTCAACCCACAAGCTACACCCCACTTCGCTGCACCCCCGCGACGCTGCTGCCACTGAAATTTGACCACTAGACCGCCCCCTTGCACGCTGCAACATTACCACTTAGCCATTTTGTTTTGTTCTCCCTTTAATGATATATCATTATATATATTTGTAGTTATATGTATTCATATATTAATACATATCTATATTAATATAAATTTATTTAGTTATATTAATATATATATATATATTAGTATAATAATATATATATTTAGATATAGTTATAATTTTTTATCTGTATGTTTATTTGTATATTAATATATATATATATATATATATAGTTATAGTTATAATTTTTTATCATTATGTTTATTTGTATTTTAATATATATATTAATAAAATAAATTTCAAATACATTTATAGAATATGTGTTTTTACTTGTGTTTATAAATAAATAAATACATACATACATATATACAACACACACACACAAATATATATATATGTGTATGTATGTATGTATGTATGTATGTATATATTTATGAATGAATACATAGAAATGTGGATGTGAAAAGTCTTCGAGAATGTTAAAATAGCTATAACTTTTAATTCATAAGCCAATTTCAACTCCAAAACTAGTCAAATCGACAAACATGAAATGATCTTTGATATGATATGTGTTACAAGAAAAACGGACATCCAGATCAGAAGTTTGAGGCGTTTGAATGTTAAAACAACCATAACTTCTAATCCATGAGTCTGTTTCAGCTCTACAATTAGTCAAATCTAAGAAATTTAAATGATCTTCGATATGATAAATGGTAAAAATTTATCAGACATCAGTATCAGATGTTATAGCTGTTTGAATGGTAAACAATCAGGGTACCCCAACTAAAAACTCAATTTTAGAGGCCTACTAGGCCTTGTTTGGCCTTGAAGAAACCTTGTACTAGTTCCACTTGTCCACGGGGCTGTAGAGCTCGTCGCAGGGTTCGATTTAATATGTTGTAGAGCTCAAACGGTGTCACAGATCAAAATTTATGGCTGTTTGAAGTTTGAGTTGTGTTTTCAACATATTTTTTATCTTATATTTATTTTTTATTTTTTTATACTCAAAGTGAAATTACATGACTATTGGGGGAAAAAAATTAAATATTTATTAATTAAACATATTTTTTAAATTATTTTATAATCATCTTTTACTAAATATCATATACATTAATATTTGATTTCCATTCATCATTTATAAAACAAATTTAAAAAATAAATATTATATTAATATCAATATAAATAGATTTATAGATTTATATATTAGTAAATTTTTTATTTTATTTTTTTGGATTTTAACATCTATCTGCGCTTTTTATAAAAGCGCTGATAAAGGGGGGTCTTTATCAGAGCATTTACAGAAGCCCTGATAAAGGGGGAGGGGGGGTCTTGATCAGCGGTTATCTAAAAGTGTTGATAAGGACCCCCTTTATCAGTGCTTTTAGAAAGCACTGATAAATGTGTAGCACTTCCCTTGCCCCATTTTGTAGAAGTGTATCAATTGTATGTCAGTGCCTTTGGTTTTCTAGACAGTGTGATATATATATATGCTTCTTGTGTTTATCATTTATTTCATGATGTAAATTGGTAAATAATGTAAACCATGATTAATTGTACTTATTTTTCAATGATAAAGAGGCATGTAATGGAATATGGTTGTTTTTATGGTATTTTGATGTTAATCAAATTAATTTAGTAAGAGTATTTAATCAATATTTGATAGCTATGATAGCTTTCTATTTAGGTTTCCCAAAGATGGAACCTACTATTAATGAAATAGTTAATTCAATATGGATTAATGAACTGGATGTTTGATAAAAGATAAATCATTATAGGGTTCTATGTTACCCTCTTTCTTGTAAAGGCTAAAAGCCTTATACTTGGAGATGTGAGAGTTTATTGTATTTGATTGTTGGATTCCTTGTTTAATGGCCTCAATCCCAGGGGATATGATATTTTTTTCGGCTACTTGTGTTTTGATGTGAGACCGAATGGAATTTGTGATGTGTGGGGGTAGGTTTTCCCATTGGTTGTGGCAGCAGTTGACACATTGACTGGCAAGATGCACATGTTTATGCATATTGGTATTGAGAAAAACACCAAAGAGGAATAAACTGGTTGGATTTGAGTGTATGGATGATCGATGGATGTTTATTATTGTATATATGATTTAAATTCCACACTTATCAAGGTATCTATTCATGCTTACCCTCCTTCTAAAAGGGGTAAGGATTTTCAGGGTTTTCCACATGATTTCTATGTTTAGCTTCTCAAGGAAGGATGGGTTTGGACTCTTGTTATAAGTGGAATTGAATTAACGGGTAGTCCAACTGCTCACCATGTTGAGCCCCCTTATGTTTAGTGTCTTGTAATGTTTGACTGTAATGTTTGGGAATATGGGAATGTGATAAAACTATTAACAAATGATTGAATAAATGATGTTATCCCATGGGGTTGGAGCTTTCTAGGATGAAATACTGAGGTAGAAATTTAACGGAACAGAGGAATTTCGATGTTATTCTCCTGGAAAATAATTTTTAATGGTTAATTAATTTTTATATAATTAATTAACAAAAATTGAAACTGATAAAAAGGTAATAATGTAATCTAATGTATCTCTTTAAATGGTTGGGATCTTATATGATACTTAGTCTTTGCAACGACAGTTGGGAGTCCAAGAGACGTTATCTACAGTTGAGTTTGAGGGTTGGTTGTTCCCATAGTGTGGTTATAAACTATATTATATCATGTACTTTTGGCGTTTCTATTTGCTACCCCACCCAATCAGTTAGGGTGACTAACACCCTAGGGATTCTGAGCCCTTGGGGTGTTTTCCTCAACCCACCGGTGGGTGGATAGATGGATGACTACCCCATTTTTTCCTACTCTCTTCTCATTGTAGTTACTTGTACTGTTAGACACATCGGTTAGTTTTCCCCATATATATGTGTAGATGGATGTAATGGCTTTTGGTTTTTCAAATATATATATCATATATATAGTTTCCTATGGACTACTATAGATGTAACATGTATAGGCTGGGATGGCATGAGGATGCTTACTCAGATTATGGGTTATAATGGATTGAGGTTTAATTCCAGATGTATGATACACATTATGTGAGATTTGCTGGATCCAAAAAACTAAATGTTTACTTTTCTTATGTGGATATTATGGTTTTCTGCATGAGGTTCTTATTTTGGTTCTATGCCCTGGTGTCGGAGGGCGGGCCTTTTTAGAGACAGATTCTTAGGATGTGCGATGTTGGGGAAATGTGGAAAACTAGTGGGGAAGGGATAGTGGGGTAACCTTGTTATTATTTATAATATTATATAATCCTGTATACTATACTTGGTGAGAGCAGTCATAGTGAGGCAGTGAACAGAGTACACTTATTTATGGGACGAGTTAGTTTCACTTCTTGTTTACTATATATTATCATGCTTTGATTACTTTTTTACGAGAGGCTCCTAGGAGGATCTGAATGAGTATACTCTTTTACTAACCCTATTTATATATAAACTGTTTTGAGGTCACTTCAAGGAGATTGCAGATCAGGCTGGTTACAACAAGCTCGGGGTTATATGAGTTGTTCGGGCTTCATGGTCACTGTTGTTTTTACATTCCATCGGTACTTACTATTTTCCCTTCTCATTGTTGTATTTTTTCATGGAATTATATATGTATACATTGTATTTTCTTTATATTTCAATCTGATTTGGAGTTGGTTGGTTTTTTTCTTATCTCTCTCGTTTTCATGTGTTCGCTTCTATTGTAATTCCACCCCTTTGTGTGTTTACTTTACCCTCAGTGCGAGTTTCCAACCTGGGGCCTATTGGAGGCATGATATAGGGGTCACCATCTCTTTCTCACATTGTGAGCCATGGAAAGGTACCCCTTGGGGGGAGGGGGTAGTGAAATTGTGGTATTAGTGGTCTGGTCGAGGGATAGGATGAATTTTGGCATTAGGCACAAGTCATATTTCATGCGTTGGTAGGGAAAAAGTTTCAGTTATGTTTTTTCAAGTGATGTAAGCTCCAGATAATAGTTGAGATATAGGCATTTAGGACCCCATGTGATCTAATGCACGAACCATTATGTTTTCAGTGGCTACTAAATGAGGTGATACTACTTTTAGGGTAGAGACCTAAGAAAAGATCATGCATCATTCTTGTTTATGCCTATACTTGAATGGGTAGAACTTGGTATTGATTAACCAAGAATGAATAATAGATAATAAAAAATAATCTAATGTCAAGTCTTTCATATTCCTAGATTAGGAGCTTTAACTGTTTTTTATTTTTTAGGTATGGATCTAGGTCGATGTCCTCATCAGGTTTGCACAGAAGATGTCCAGCAGGCTGTGCCAAAAAAAAATTTAGGGAATAGGTTGACGATGACAACACATGGAGGAGGACACTCTTGGATTTTCAGGGCCAGAGTCAAAATAATAACGAGGGATCCATTTCGGATGCATTCATGAAGGACTGGTTGGATGAGGTTGAGATAGGCTATAGTTCAATCCATGATTAGAAAGATCATTGTGTATCTTTGGTTGTGACGATGGTACATGGAGTAGTGATGTAGTGGTGGTTCTTTTTCCTCATGGATCATGTGGAGTTATAGATCTCATGGGAGGAGTTCCTAGTCATGTTCCGAGTCAAGTTTATTTCTTCTAACGCAAAGGAGTCCAGTTGCCAAGATCTTCTTACACTTCGACAGGGGAGCTCTAGTGTGTGAGAGTTTGGAATCTGTTTAAAAAATCATTGACAATAGGCTATGGACCTATTTCCAGAAGAGAAAACTAGGTGGTTTCATTTCAAGGAGGATTTGCATTCAGAGATCTAGTGTCAGGTCACCTTGTTTATGCTAAAGACATGTCATTCGGTCCTAGCGAGGGAATAGGTCATCTAGAGGAAATCAGATTGAACCAGATCATCATGATATGGAAATCGTTATGATTCCTCAGATTAATAGGTGTGTTCTGGGGTTCCTAGTTTTTGGGGAGGAAGAGTTTATGTTCTTCTGGGGGAGGCCCCAGCCCTCATCATCACGTTTCTCTAGAGGCAGTGGCTCTCAGACACATTCCAAGGGATCATGCAGTTGTTTTTTAATAGTGGATGAGGTCATAAACAATGAGAGTGCTCTACATTTCATATCAGTCATCATGAAATAGGTGTTCCATTATATGTTCTTCTATTCAGGCATTTCTAGCTAAGGAAATAGCAGCAGGTTACACCACCATTTGATCTGTATAGGTCATATAGGGAATTCAGAGGATAGTCCACTGATGCTCCTCGCCCTCATATAGTAGAGTGTTTCCATTGTGGTGGTCATTATCAGGGTCAGAGAGGTTATGGAGGGGGTCTTGGTCAGCTTCATGGTTTAGCATTATCAGCCCTAGGAAATCCATACGTCATTCGAGGTACCCATTTCGCATTTTCTACTTGGGTGTATGCCTTGTTTGATTCAGGAGTGACACACTCCTTCATATCACCTGACCTTGTCTATGCATTGGGACATGAGATATAAAGGATTCTAGTTCCCTCAGTGTTGACTATGCTAGATGGAGGTTTAGATAATTAGTTTGAAGTATGTAAAGACATTGAGCTAGTTTTGGGGTAGCATTTCTTTTGGGGAGATTTCTGATACCACTTTGTCATGACCCTACCCTACTAGTCTCGAGCTGTAACTACCCGAAGCCTGCCTCCATAGGCCAAGGTTTGGAGACAAGCATCGAAGGCGTAACGATCTCGGGGAGGCCTTTTCCTATGTACCTATACACATGCACACATTCCACTCTATGTAGAAGTGAATAGTAGAAATAAAACCATAGGGAAAAAAACTATAACCCAACCACATTCATGCATCAGCTAATAAATTGAACAAGTAAAGTGCTGAAAAGGAAACTGAATAGAAATAGGAAAAAAACATGCCCAACCCGAAATGTGCCACAACCCAGAAAAAGGTAAACAAAAGTAAACTAATGGAGAGTCCCACACCTGAAAACTCTACTGCGACCCTGGTACACGACCCCATGCTCATGGGCACTCTATGCTCCCGCGTAGTCTCAATCAACCTCTCTTTCGTCTGCAAGGGTACACTAAGTCCGGGAAATTCCCAAACATGGGTGAGTATAAAGATACTCATTAGGATTCCATTAAAGATCGAGGGAGAATCAAAGGAGGTACTAAAACGGTGAGACATAGACCGAACAAAGGATAGTGTAAGAGTAAAATAGAGAAAGTGAAACTCAACCCAATAAAAGAAAGGAAGTAAACTCGTCAAACCATGAATAGCTAGACACAGAAAGCACATGGCATACCCCAAGCATCTCCACCCCCTCTTAGAAGGAGAGTAACTTAACCCAGGGAGTGGGAAAAAAATTAGGGTGTATATATATACATTCTCAACAAGAAACTCGAACGAGTGTATAAGGGGATCTACATCTCCCTGCTCTAACCTGGAAAATTCACCAATAATTCTAAGGATATCCATCACTGATTCCCAAAAGTCCCGCATTCCAAAGTTGTTTCATCTTTAAATCGTACAACCAAGGGTCCCACTCCAGTAATTATAGATAAAAGTCACTAACTAGCCTCATAAATAGTGATGAGTCTGAAAGAAGTCATCGGGTTACCCACTACCTAGCCCCGTTGGAGGGTAAACACTAAGGTTAACGGGTAACCCACTTCCCAGAACTGCTAGATGGTAAACCCTAAGGTCAATGGGTGACCCACTGCCCAACCCTACTAGAGGGTAAACCCTAATATGTCACTAGGTAACCCACTGCCCAACCCCATTGGAGGGTAAACTCGAAACTGGTCTGATAACTCTAAACTTCCCGTTCCATCACTGGGTGTCACTAACATTGCTACCGTGTGTTGGTTCAGTGTGTGTTAAAGGAACCTCTGACCAATGTCCTTTCATGTTTCCACATTTAATGAGATCTCTAATGAGGCTCTACACTCCAAAATAGATTACACCGTTGCAATCCTTGGGAAAAACATGCGAGATATACTATTTACTTTCTGGAAACCGATTCCTAACAAAAACGTTTATCAACACTACTTTATTCCCATATGGTATCTCATGGGGCACACACATCATTTCTAAAAAAGGTATGGTGAATTATTCCATCGTGATTCTCTTGTAAAAACACACCAAAACGACTATTCATTCGCCCCGAACGGCCATCTGATGAAAATGTCACAGTGCGATGCACATAGCATAAAAGACGGCTCATGGGGCCAGGCCTCAAATTCGGCTTCATTTCTTGACACCACCCTGGACATCCTCTTCATGATTCTAGGGTCACAACACCGCTGACAGTGCCTAAAACATACTCTAGATGTTCTCGTTCCATCCGAATCAAAAATCTCGGCGATTCGCTAAGTAACACATAGTGGGCGTGTCGCGCCACCATGCCCCCCCATCTCTGGAATTAAAAATCTATATGGCCATCTAAAAACCTTTTTATTGATTGGAGGATCGTGTAACCATAGACAGGACGCGAGTGCGACACTCAGTATGTTTGATAGAGGGTTTTTAACATTAACGGATGAAGATGGGGTGGGTCGGACCGGTTCAGCCACCCAGAACGCCCGGTCCACCACCGCCCATGGTTCACCGTAGGGGTAGCACCGCTTTACCTAGACCGTCTTAAGCCATTCCTTCTCTTTTCCATGAGACCCGTGCTTTGTGGGTCTATGTATGCTCCTGGGGTCACTCCGGCTCCGGTCTCATGTCGTATGCCTACCGACGAAGCCGACCAATGCACGCCCCTAGCCTCTCGCGTGCACCGCCGATACCTACAGTCGATCGCCTGCAGTTGGCCGCGTCGCCGCCTCACCGTTGTCCCACTTGCCCGAGATGACTGCCGAGGAGACACAACCCAGACAAGAGCCCGCTCCTCTCCCCGGGGTGCCTGCGTAGCCATCTTCGCCCGCTGGACCGCCGCGCGGAGCCGCAGGACTGCCCTGGAACCGCCGAAAAATAGAGGTATCCCCAGAAAACTTCCCGGGTCACCTTGGACGCCCCGGGACTCGGATATTACATCCGAAAAAAGCATTGGAAAACTTGGATCAAACCCTACGCATATATAGCTATCTCTCAACAATTTAACATCATTTAGATGTGAAAATTTGAGTACAACGTAGATTCAGAAATTTTAAAATTAAACGCAAGGAACCTACCTCACAGGGCGTAGCCTGTCGCTTCATCAAACGATCTGTCGAAGCCACAACCGCATTGGAGAGGTGGGGAGAAGAGTTGAAGAAGGTGGATCCTTTTTAGTGATAGCTTCCGTTAGGGAGAGTGTATGTGGGAATAAGGGGGGATTGGATTTATTTAATTAGGGAAAAAAATTAATTAATTTAAAACACCCACCAGTAGGCTCGTACCCGAACTCTCGACGTGGTCGAGGTTAAGCCGCTTATAGAGTAAAATCCAGGTTTCTGAGCACAATGGTGGTCTCAGAATTTTAATTCGATCCTCCATTCAGATGTTATAAATTTCTCACCTGAGGCAGCTAAATTATGAAAACACCCTTACTGGCGTTTTCCATAGAAGGGCCTCTCCCATGAAATTTACACCCCTATTAGGGTAAATGGTAATCTCTGGACTCAACGGCTCCCACGGTTTTCAAATATGAGCAACTATTTAGGTGATATTATATTTATTTGGAGTGTCTAGTGTCAACTCACTTAGAATTTAATTCCGACCACACTGGGATCGAAATCACACGCTGTCTGAATGCCCTGCTCTGGAATAACATCATGAAAATTTCAAAGTCTTACAGACTCAAAACCCAGGTTCATACATCATTCCCTCCTTTAACTTTTTCATCAATGAAAAAAAAACTATAAAAAAAATTTGGATAATGATCCCGCATCTAGCTATACCATTCCTAGGTGCTCTCATGCACACTCTTGTACTACCACAACACTCGAACCAAAGGAATGGTCCGTCTACAAAGAGTCTGCTCCTACCGGTCCACAATCGCCACTAGGTGCTCTGAAAATGTGGCTCCATCCTCAATGTCCATCACTCCCCAGTTGAGGACGTGCATGGGTTCGTGCATGTATATCCTCATCTACGACACGTGGAAGACTTAATTCACCCTCTCCAGCTGTGGGGGTGGAGAAAGATGGTAGGCAACCTCTCTAACCCTGTGCGCGATCTCAAAAGGCCCGATGAACCTTGGGGATAGCTTACCTCCCCGGCCGAACAACCATGTTCCACGCTACGGGGAGACTCTAAAAAAGACATGGTCCCCCTCCTCGAACTCCAAAGGCCTGCGATGATGGTCTGAGAAGTAATTCTGTCTACTCTAAGCCATCCTCATCCGCTCAAGAATGTCCTGCACCTTCTCAGTCATCGCCCGCACCAACTCGGGGCCCACAAGGGAGGTCTCCCCAAACACCATCAAGCACAATGGTGACCTACAGGGTCTCCCATATAGGGCCTAAAAATAATTCATGTTGATATTAGAGTGGTAACTATTGTTATATGTGAACTCGACCAAGGGCAGGTGATCCTTCCGACTTATGGAAAAGTCTAACACACACACCCTGATCATATCCTCCAACAATTGGATAGTGCACTCCCTCTGCCCATCCATCTACAGTTGGAAAGCTATACTCATCCACATATGATTCCGAAATTCCTCTTGCATGCCTTGCCACAATCGTGATGTAAACCACGTGTCACAGTCATAGATTATTGTCAAGGGTACTCCATGAAGTCGGACGATCTCCCACACGTACAACTACCCTAGAATCTCCACCGAGCTCTGCTCCGTGATGGAATGGAAGTGCACCAACATCGTGAGTTAGTCCACTATCACCCAAATGAAATCATGGACCTTCGCTATGCGCAGAATCCTTGTGATTACGTCCATTGATATTCCATCCCACTTCAACTCCGGGATATAAAGGGGCTGCAACAACCCTTCCGGAACATGATGCTCTGACTTCACCTACCGACAGGTAAGACACTGAGAAACAAACGCAGCTACGCTCTTGTACAATCCAGACCACCAAAACTACTGCTAAAGGTCTTTGTACAACTTCCCCACACTGGGATATACATCCATTGGAGAATTGTTGAATTCACGCATCACCTCCTCCTGCATCACCACTGGTACTACAGCTCGCCCCTAGTACATGATCTCATGATTCCCTATTTTAGATTACTCATCGGGTGTGTCCCCCATGGAAATCAGATCGCGCAATACCTCACTGTTGAAATCCCCCAGCTGCGACTCTCTCAAACCCTCATGGATTGAAGGAGTCAACACCATCGATTGCAGAAAAGCTACACCCTCCTGCCCCTCCAAGGATAGTTGTTGGGAAGCCACATTCTCTGATACATCGCACAATAGACGAGCCTAGGACTTCCTACTAAAGTTATCATCCACACTGATTCCCTTCCTTGGAGTGTAGACTATCTCAAAATCATAGTCATGCATAAACTCCTGCCTGCGCCTCTGCCTCAGATTCAGATCCCTTTGAGTAAAGATGTACTTGAGGCTCTGGTGGTCTGAGTAGACCACAAAACACTCACCCAAAAGGTATTGTCTTTATAACCTCAAGGAGAATACCACCACTTCCAGCTCCAAATCATGAGTCGCATAATTATACTCATGGGGCCTCAACTTCCTTGTCCCATATGCAATCACTTCCCACTACTGAATCAACACGTCCCTGAGCCCTGCTCCGGAAGTGTCGCAGTATACCACAAACTCAATGCCCTCCTCTAGTAGCCTCAACACTGGAGCACTAGTCATCCTCAACCTCAACTCATTAAATTCGTTCTAGCACTGATAAATCCTAGTGAACATTATTCCCTTCCACGTCAATGCGGTCAAAGGGTATGTAATCCTAGAGAAGTCTTCCACAAACCTCCTATAGAACCCTACCAAACCAAGGAAGCTGCGCACCTCAGACACATTTTTTAGGTGGATCCCAATCAAGCAATGCCTCTCTCACTGTGGGATCTATAGCTAAACCCTGTTCCGAAATGAAATTCCCCAGAAAGTGAACCACATGAATCCAAAACTAACACTTATAGAGCTTCCCATACAGCTGGTGCTCCCGGATTATGTCTAGGAAAATCCTCAAATGCTCTATGTGCTCCAACTTTGTCGTAGAGAAGACGATTATGTCCTCCATAAATATGACCAAAACCATGTCCTAGTACGGTTGGAAAATATAGTTCATCAAAGCCATGAAGATGGTCGGGGCATTTTTCATGCCAAAGGGAATCACCAAAAACTTGTAATTCCCATAAAGAAAACAGAAAGCCAACTTCTGTATATCAGCCTCACAAACCTGCAACTGGTGGTATCCAGATCGATGATCAATCATGGGGAACCATTATGCTCCTCTCAACTGGTCGAATAGGTCATCAATCCTCAGCAAAGGGTACTTTTTCTTTATTGTTTCTTGATTTAGGTAATGATAATCCAGAAAAAGTCACAGACTCCCATATGCCCTTTTCAAGAACAAAACCAGAGCAACCCATGGGGACACACTGGGCGTGATGAATCCCTTCTCACAAAGGTCCTCCAACTGAATTCATAGCTCGTGAAGCTATATGGGTGCAATCCGATTTGCTGTACATGGTATCGAGGTAGTCCTCGACATAAAGTCAATGCACAACTCTATCTCTCACCTTAGAGGTAGTCCCGAGAAATCCTTGGGAAAAATTTCCTATAGTATTCTACAACGATAGGCATCCAGAAACCTTTTGCGTCTGCTGCTCCGAGATCCATGCTCACCAACTGATGAGAAAAAGATCATGATATTCTATTCAGAGTACTCATATGCTCTGCCATGAGGTCCCGCTCCCTAAGGACGGTGAACCTCGTCCCATAAGAATGCACACCTATGACTCATCTACGACTACATTAGATCTGTGCGTGAACCATATAAATCTAATCAATGCCTAGTATGATGTCGTATGGTTCCATCGTGATGACTAGTAGGTCCCACATGAAAATCTCTCTTCTGAACGACAATTCGCACTGACTATAAATAGAGGTCACTAAAGAGGCACTTCCTATAGGAACCTCAAGGCTAAGCCCAGGTGTCAGTGACTCTACTAGGAGCGCCAACTCCCTTACCAAAAGAAACGATATAAAAGAGTGGTTGGCACCTGTGTCCTATTGTATTTAATAAAGCATAGAGTAAATAAAAATCATACCTCAGACCATCTCATGTGATGGGGGGTCACGAACACCCATAGCCTGAAGCTTCCCACGGACCCTACCGCCAGCTCCATGAGTCTATCATGGGTCGCCCAGTGGTGGTGGTGGATGACCTCGAAATGATTTCCCCCACCTCCAGGTCCTACCGCTCTACCCATGCCTCCTCCTTGAGGACCACCTTGTCCTCGCCTGGGAGATCCCTGGTCACAACGCAACCTCTTCCACTGCGGTGCGCCCACTAACTGCCACTGTAGCTTGATATGCCTGGTCAAGTCATCCCATGCTAGGTGAACTCGTCCATCAGAAGCATAGAACTGACTCTAACTTGACTGCACCGATGCTCTACGGCGCCACTACGGTGTACGAACCTGCCCCTATGTTTTCTCATGGATGG
Source organism: Viscum album (assembly GCA_963277665.1). Classification (NCBI taxonomy): domain Eukaryota; kingdom Viridiplantae; phylum Streptophyta; class Magnoliopsida; order Santalales; family Viscaceae; genus Viscum; species Viscum album. The sequence continues at coordinate 1,133,473,416 of OY728123.1, read as the reverse complement.
TTCTCCTCGACTGAGGCTCTGCTCTCTACCACCTTCCTCTTACCGAAGACTCTGCTCTAAAGCGGCCATTACATGGCCCTACAAATTGGCGTCCCTCATCCACAGATCCATTTTTCACGGGAGCCTAATTAATAATCCCGGAATATGTAGTGATGCATAGAGGTACTACACTAGGACAGATCTCAATGTGAAGACCCTGCTCAAACTTCTGCGCTTGGATGTAACTATCACAGATCATAAACTACGAGTAGCGTGTTAGGTCGGTAAACCTGGATGAGTACTGCACCATGGTCATCACCCCTGATTCATCTCCAAATGCTCATGAATCTGAATGGAGCATAAACTATATGGGGAGTACTCATTTAGGAAGAACTGCTGGAAGCTATCCCACGTGAGAGACGACTCATCGTGGGTCAGTGTAACCAAGCCCCACCAACTCCCGGTCGTCCCAAGGAAAATGTTGGTAGCTAGGGAGACCATATGGTCCGCTGGTGTCCATACCAACCTGAAAAGTTAGTCCCTAGAATCTAGACAGTCTTCCGCTGCCTGGGGATATGGGTCCCCACAGAACTTCTGCAGCCGCTGATGCTGGACGTCTCAGAGCGCACTCAGCTTGCGCTAAACCTCGTCATGTGCTGCTGGTACTAAACTTCATTCTCTAGATGGAGGGGCTATGGCTGAACCACTGGGTGTAAGAGGCTCATGTAAGGTTCTATGAACTGATGGATCATCTCTCTCCAGTTCACCATCACAAAATGGAGAGGGTAACCTGGATGGCTGCTGTAGTGGGGGCATCCTGAAAATTATCAAGGATTACTGTGATCAAATGATCATATATATATATCAGTAATAAAAAAGGGGAGCTGACTGAAAAAGGAAATTCAAAGACTCAATCCTACAAGAGTCATGATTTAAATTCCCTTCAATAAGTGTCTTAGTCTGCTGAGTCGACAAGCAGGTTAATAGGGTCCTGGAGAATGGATACATCGGCCGCCCACACCGTCACTGAACTCCCTGTCCTGACAACCGCTCTCGAGAAATTTCGACACTATTTCCCTAATTACCAACCAATTCCTTTTTAGTGATGTCTGAACAACTCCCCAAGGAACAAACCAGCTTTGATATTTATAAGGACCCAGCCTTAAACATCACTTAATCGTGAGTTACATCAAGAATACATGTGGAGGATCTTTTTAGGTTTAGAGTTTTAGAGAATTAGATCATAAAACATGCATTACATTCGACATTTAAACAAAGTGGTTACATAAAAGATGGTAATCATTTTTCCCATCAATGGAATCATATTTAATATAAAACATGTATTCTTTCTTGACACTTCCTTGACACTATCATCACATCATGTACATTTCCCTTGACCTATGAAAAACATTTCAAAAACATGGGATGAGCATAAAAAGATCAATAAGGGATATAAAAGTACGAAATGAAAACATTTATCCATGTATGAAATCATAATTTACTCATAAAACAATATCACTTGAACATACCTCATCAAATCATGAATAAATTAAAGAAATCATAAGATATAAAGGTAACTTGAGGCATTCATAACATTCTTACGTAGGGAGTAACCCTGTTGGTTACATTTTGAATACCCATCACAGTATATTCCTAAAATATCTTCGGAGAAACCTTAACGTTGAACTCTTTCCTGTTACCCAATGCATTGAAGAGATATATCGGGATCACCTGCCCTTAGTTTATCACGGAACCACCCGTCTTCATAACAATTCCCAAGAACCATAACATAATCGCATCACATAAAACATGCATAATGGAAACAGAACATTTCCACATTTCAATCACAAGATCTCAATACAACACATTGATATAATAATAAAATTATGAAAACCATTTTCAATACCAAAATAAATGAAAATTAAAACATGGTATTTATTTTTCATTTAAAAAAAGGTATGGCTTGTAGAGGAAGCTGAAACTCAAATAATGGTCATAGTGGCGGAGAAGTCGTTGTCGCCGCATACGTACGACAAAAACATTCCCCTTTGACATTTAGTAAAACTATTCGTATAAAAAATATTCCTTTTGGATAAACGTAAAATTCAAAGGGTTTTATACACCGTAGAAAAGAATGTTGTGTATAAAACAAAATATGCCTCAATGAAAGGAGATTGAGACGAAGTCCCATACCTCGTGTCCGACTTGACTCGATCATTCTTTAACGTCTTGAATAATAAACTTGAGTTAATTTATTCATTCTTAAGAACCTTTTTAATGTTAATTATTCCTTTTATATCACTTATTACCATGTTAGAACACTATGTAATTATTTAAGTTAATAATTGTCGTTTTGTTGATCATTGGTACTTCAGTCAAAAATAAACTCTTTATAATTACAAGTTCTCCGTGTGGTAATATATCCATTATATCGAGAATTATATTCATGATTTAGATATCATACATATCATATATATCCAGTATATACATGCATTTAAAATATTACATAATCATTTAGAGGTAAGAAATGAAATGCACCGTTCATGGAGACGGTAAGCCGTGCGTACGCATGAATGCTACTTTCATTTCTATTTCTTACTTAATGGAGTGAAATAATAATGATATAAAGGTATATCATAATTCCAGTATAATATCATATATAATATCATTAAATTTATCCTGTATACTTACCACATATGGTGTTAACGAATCAAATCACATTGAGGGGGCAGTAGTCAGTACTTCCTAAAATGAAGATATCGCGTTTACCCATAATGGAAACCATAAAGGTATGACATAAATGAAAAATATATAAGCTTAAGTAAAAGATAAACATATAACACATCATATATTAATATAGTGTCATATTAATGGTCACTTTTGGAGGTGTTAGAAGAATATTGAACAATCATCGTTTTGTGAGGCAGAAATTTGCCATCCACGGAAACTGTATTCTCTTTAACCATTAGATGAAGGTGTGTGTATGTTTAGCTAGAATACTTCTTATAACAACATTCTAGTATATTTAAGATACTGGTGTTGTTACAAAAGAAAATAATAAAAGGAGTTTAGGGGGTTGGAGAAGAAAAATAAAACATAAGAACACATGAGAAAACACTACCTTTAAAACGGGTAACTCTATTCGAATTGAGCTCAAAGGATTCCTTGGGAAGACTTATTCCCAAAGTGAGGATTTTAGGAGTACGAGAGGGATGTGGAGAGACAAAATAGCTAGGGGTTGGCCGTGAAAAAGTCTTGAGAAGTGTGGGTAAGGTGGTAGAGGTGGGGGCCTTTTATAAGAGGAGAGGAGGGGCACTCTTGGAATGTTATAAAAGGTTACTTTTTTATAAAATTATTTTTGGATTTAAAAGGACCCAAAATTATATATTTCGAGGATACGGTGATAATAGTTCGAAATAAACCCATTAAATAGGTTTTTGACATGTATAGGTATTAGATTTTATATTATCTTTTCATTTTATATAATCATTAAATAATGAGGTAATCAATGCATCATCATGGTGTCATAAATAATTTAATTTATATAGTGTCTAAAAATTATAAAAAATTATCATGATGTTGGAAATATTTATATATTTATAATGAATATTTATAGTCAAAAATATTACTTGTATAACCCCATATAAAAATTGTTTTAGTAAAACAACTCATTTTTCTGACATTTTCATTTTAACTTTAAATAAAAATTTATTAATGTCATTTTCCTACCAATGGGGTTCAATGGGGTCCCCAAGTCGAACAATGGATTTTCTTGGTCGGAAATGACACATACAATAAGGGTAGGACATGTGTCTAGAAAATTTCATATTATTAAATAATTATTTTTAACTAAAACTACACTAATTACCTCTAATTGCGATTAAAACTTAAAAGTGACTATTAACCAAAAAATTATTTTAATCCCATTGAACCACATTTTACTTCTTAATGACAAATATGAATGTTGGATATTTAAAATTCAAAACCCAGAGGTGGTAAAATTTCTTTTAAATGAAAAATCAGTTTTATTAAGTACCACTTAGTGGTTTCACTATTCATAAAAAATTGAAGCTTTTCAGAAAAATTCCAAAACTTCAACCTAAGATATATTTGATATTATGAATTAAAAAATGATGTATGTTTTAAAAAATTCAAATCATATATGTTACATTAATTAATTTAATAATTAATTCCTACTATCAAAGAAAATAGCGTGTTTTTATGAAATAATATGTATCAAAAGATTGACAGTAGTTTAAGTCCAATTTCAAGGTGATATTAATTCAACAACCACTATTGGATTAAATGGTAAAAATATTTTATAATTTCACATTAAAACCAATTAAAAAGATAATCTAATCATATACATAAATTAGATTAAAAATAGGTTTTGAATTAAAATACAACATTTTTCACTATTCATTAAAAACCAGCATTATCGGAAAAATAACAAAAATTGACACAAAGTAAATATTGATGTAATGATTCTAAAGAAGAATTTTATTTGGTCCAATAGAATTTCTAAGAGTTAAAAAAACTATATTTAAAGAGGGTTCTCCATCAAAAGGCGATAGTTTGACCTTTTAGTGAATATTAGAGTATCTATGCCTAAAATTGAATTGTTTTTGTATTTTAAGCCTTTATCCTTTATTGGATAAACGTAAAAAGAGTTAACAAACATATATAATCATATTTTAGTTATTTCTATTCATTCCTACCAATAAAACGGCTCCGTGTTAACTACCATTTAAAATAATATTACGTTATTACTAGTGTGCAATGTAAGATTTCAAAGAAACTTGTTGTTGCGTATCGGGAACGCAATCGAACATAGAAACCCCTTTAATGTAAAATTAATATTTAATTTGTATATATTAATAAATATGAAAATTATTTATTCTTTATTTACCTGGGATGTAACATCCTTCCCCCCTTTTGGGAATTGCATCTTCACAATTTTTTTCACATTCAAAATAAGTGGGGGTATTTATCCCTCATAGAATTTTCAAATTCCCATGTTGCCTCTTCAACCATATGGTTTTTCAATACAATATTTACCTGGTGAATTACCTTATTCCACAATAGTTACTCTCTACAGTCCTGAATCTGGACTGGTTGTTCTTCATAAGAGATATTCTCTTCCAATTGAACTACCTCTGGGCTCAAAACATGAGATGGATCTGGCATATACATTCTCAACATCGAAACAAGAAAAACATTGTGTACCTGAGATAAAATTGGAGGTAAAGCCACTCGTTATGAAACTGATCCAACTTTCTCCAGAATTTCATATGGTCCAATGAACCTAGGACTCAAGTTTCCTTTCTTACCAAATAACATCACACTTTTCCACGGTGAAACATTGAGAAAAACATGATCACTTACCTAAAATGATAGACCCTTCCTCCGGTTATCCGCATAACTCTTCTGCCTGCTCTGTGATGTTCTCTTCTGTTTCTAAATCAACTGAAATTTTTCTTCCATCTCTTCCCCCAATTCTAGTCCCATCAGCTTCCTTTCATCCACTTCATCCAAAAAAGCTGGATTTAGACACCGTTTAACATATAATGCCTAAAATGGAGCCATATGTATACTGGAATGAAAACTGTTATTATAAGAAAACTCAACCAAAGAAAGATGTTTGTCCCAACTTCCATGATAATCCCTCAAACAAGCATGTAAAATATCCTCCAAAGTCTCAATCGTTCGTTCTGACTGCCCATCGTATTGAGGATGAAAATCTTTACTAAAATTTAATTCAGTACCCAACAACTACTGAAGACCCTTCCAAAAGTTAGATGTAAAACGAGGATCACGATCAGATACAAAGGAGAGAAGAACTCCATGTAACCTGACTATCACTTTAAGATACAAATGGTAAAGTTTATCTAGGGAAAAAGTATCTCGTATTGCAATGAAATGAGCAGATTTAGTCAAGCGATCAACAATAACCCAGATTTCATTATTACCTCAAGGTGTTTTCGGCAATCCCCCAACGAAGTCCATGGATATATTCTACCATTTCAATTATGGTACTGTTAAAGGATGAAGCATCCCTTTCGGTAACTGCCGCTCTGCTTTAACCTATTTACATGTCAAACAATTCACAGTAAAATCAGCAATATCCCTTTTAATTCTGTCCCACCACTAATACTCCTGAAGATCTCTATACATCTTAGTACTGCCTGGATGTACTGAAAACAGAGAACTATGAGCTTCACATAACAACTATCTCTTCAACTGTGAATCACCATGCACACACAATATCTTCCCAAATCTCAAAAAAAATCATTATCAATGTTGATTTCAGGTAACTTACCCATTTGAACCAGCTCTACCATTTTCTGGAACTCAATTTCTTGCATCTATTCTTGCTTAATTCTGTCTGATAGAGAATATTTCACTGATACTTGAAACAAAACAGAAGGACATCCTACACCAACAACTTCTATGCCAATGTTCATCAAATCCTTAACCAAAGGATCATGTTTCAAACGAAACATTGTTAATGAAGCCTTAATTTTTCGACTCAAAGCATCAGCCACTTTATTTGCTTTTCCCGGATAGTAATGAATTGTAAAATAAAAATCCTTGATTAATTCTAGCCATCTCTTATGTATCATGTTCAATTCTTTCTTAGTGAATATATACATTAAACTTTTGTGATCGGTATATATTTCACACTTTACTCCATACAAATGATGCCTCCAAATTTTTAAATTAAAAACAACAGCAGCTAATTCCAAATAATCTGTATGGTAATTTACCTCATGAGTTTTCAACTGTCGTGAAGCATAAGAAATTACCTGATCATTATGCAGTAAGACGCAACCAAGTCCTTTTAATTAAGCATCACTGTAGATAACAAACCCCCCATTCCTGTAAGGTAGTGCCAAAACAGGATCATTCACCAATCTTATTTTCAGTTCCTGAAAACAATCATCACATTATTTTATCCAGATAAACTTATCACCCTTCCGAGTTAGCTTAGTCATTGGACTAGATAACAGTGAAAAATTTCTAAAAAACCTTCAGTAATAGCCTTCCAAACCAAGGAAGCTACGAATCTCAGTTACATTTGTGGGTCTTGGCCATTCTTCAACAACCTTTGTTTTTACAGGATCAACAATTATCCCGTCTTTAGAAACAATATGACCAAGGAAAGAAATTTGTTGCAACCAAAACTCACACTTTCTGAATTTCGCATACAATTTCATTTCTTTCAAGGTTTGAAAAATAACCCTTAAATGTCTTTCATGCTCCTATTTACTTTTAGAAAAAACCAAAATATAATCAATGAAAACAACTAAAAACTTATCCAAGAACCCATGGGAAATTCTATTTATAAGGTCCATGAATAGAGAAGCTGAATTGGTTAGCCCAAAAGGAATTACTACAAATTCATAATGGCCATATCTTGTTCGAAACGTGGTCTTCAGAATAACTGCTTCCTTCAAATTCAACTAATGGTACCCTGATCTCTGGTCAATCTTGGAAAAAAACTGAGCTCCATGGAGCTGATCAAACAAATCATCGAAATGAGGCAAAAGATACCTGTTCTTAACAGTGATATTATTCAAGGCTCTATAATCAATGCAAAGTCTCATAGAACCGTCTTCCTTTTTAAAAAATAAAACAGGAGCACCCCATGGTGATGTGCTAGGTCATATGAAACCTTTCTCTAATAAATCTTGCAATTGCCCCTTCAACTATATAAGTTCAATTTGAGCCATTCGATAAGGGGGTTTTTAAATGGGCTTAGAATCAGGAACTAAGTAAATAGTAAATTCATCTTCTTGATCTGGTATTATTCCAAGCAACTCATCAGGAAAAACATCAGGATACTCATTTACCACTGGCACATCATTAATCTAAACAGCTCCCTTGTTTTCAACAATATATGCAAGGTAACATTCATTTCCATCTTTTACATGTTTCTCAGCCTCTTGATATGTTATCGACAGTAAGGGTTCATTATTGTACACAAACTGAAAGTCTTTATGAAAAGAAACTTATTTGGCTCTACAGTCAATCATAGCATGGTAAATAGAGAGCCAATCCATACCCAGGACTACATCAAACTCTACTAGAGGTAAAAAAATAAGGTTTTCAAGTAGGTTCTTTCCACGGATTAGGATAATAATATTATTATAAATTCTTTTTGCCTCAACATTACCCCCAGGTGTTTTTACCAAAAGTTCAGGAGTCATTTCTTGAGATGATATTCCCATTTTACTAGAAAAGTTTTCAGAGATGAAAAATGTGTAGACCCCGAATCAAACAACACACTGGCATAATCTGAAAAAATAAACAAAGTACCTGATACAACTTCATTTGATGTCCCGAAATATGCTAAAGTAGTTGCAAAGGATTTCAACGCCCCTTTCTTCTTGTAACCTAACTTCTTCTCATCACTTGAGCTCTTTGTCGGACACTCGTTTTCATAATGACCCATCTCATTGCACTTAAAACATTTCACTAACTATAAATCAAATTTGGTCTTACCATCACCCTGATCTTTTTCAGTGAAATCAAGAGCCTTATGTCCCATCTTACCACATCGGTTGCACTTTCCAGAATTCAGAAGAAATTTCCCAGTATGCCTTTTCCCACATTTATCACAAACTGGAATCTTAGTTTTCTTACCATCATACATTTTTGATGAATTCTTCCCTTTCTCCTTCCACCTCAGTCTCTTCTTCGGTTGGTTGTTATAGAACACTTGATCATCGAAAAACTTCATTTCCACCTTCTCAGTACATCGAACAAGCTTTTCATAACTCTTGAACTCGCGAGAAGCTAAAGCCCTTCGATATTTTGGATTTAATCCTGAGTAAAAACGATTGATTTTACTATCAAGGTCTTGGATAAAATTTGGAGCATACCTTTCCAATCGAGTGAACCTTTCTTCATAGGAAACCACTGAGTCTTCCACTTGCCTCAATTCCAAGAATTGCGTTTCCATCCTAAGTCGAACAGCCTTAGGAAAATACTTCTCATGAAACATACCTTTGAATTCATCCCAGCTGCGAGCATCAATATCATTAGCATCCCTGATATTTTTAACCATCGACCACCACTGATCTACGTCACCATCCAAATGGTAAATAGCAAGACTAACCTTTTGATTGTCTGAACACACCATGACATCGAAAATCTTCTCCAGTGATTTAATCCACCCTTCAGCTAGAACAGGGTCAGATGATCCTTTGAATGAAGGGGGATGTTGCCTCATGAAATGTTCCACCACTGACTTGTTCCTCTACTGTTGATCTGGTTGTTCTTGTGCATGGATACCACCACCATTTATTGCTTGATTCAACTATTCCATTACTGCAAATAAACTATTCATTTTCAATTCTTCCCATCTCCTGTTGGTGATTTGGAATTTTGTTTCATTATGTATGCCTTTCTAGCACTACTTCCCTATTTCCTCTACGGAAAAGCATTCTGAACAAACATGTCTCAGATGACGCAACATGGTAATCTTCAAATGATATATCATTTCAATTTGACCATAAAAAATACTTTTGGATAATCATTTAATTGAATTATAACTCCTAATGTTATCTAAACTTACCTCTGATACCAACTATAAGGCCCAATCCTTAAACATCACTTAATCTTGATTTACTTCAAGAATACATGTTGTGGGAATTTTCCGGTTTATAGTTGTAGATAATTAGATCATAAACATTCATTACATTCCACATTTAAAAAAAGTGGTTGCATTAAAGATAGTACTCATTTTTCCCATAAATGGAATCATATTTAAACTAAAACATGGATTCTTTCTTGACACTTCCTTGACACTATCATCACATCATGTACCTTTCCCTTGACCCATGAAAAACATTTCAAAAACTTGTGATGAGCATAAAAAGATCAGTAAGGGATATAAAAGTACGAAATTAAAACATTAGTCCATGTATGAAATTATAATTTATTCATAAAACATAATCACTTTAACATACCTCATCAACTCATGAAAAAATCATAGAAATCATAAGACATAATGGTAACATGAGGCATTCATAACATTCTTACGTAGGGAGTAACCCTCTTGGTTACGTTTGAAATACCTATCATAGTATATACCTTAAATCTCTTCGGGTAATCCTTAAAGTTTAACTCCTTAGTGTTACCCAATGCATTGGAGAGCTATATCGGGCTCTCCCGCCCTTAGTTTATCACGGAACCACCCATCTTCATAACAATGCCCAAGAACCATAACATAATCATATCACATAAAACATACATAAAGGAAACCTAACATTTCCATATTTCAATCACATGATATCAATACAACACATTGATATAATAAAAACATTATGAAAACCCTTTTCAATACCAAAATAAAATAAAAGTAAAACATGGTATTAATTTTTAATTTAAAAAAGTTATGTCTTGTAGAGGAAGCTGAAACTCAAATAATGTTCATGACGGTGGAGAATTCGTTGTCCCCACATACGTACGAAAAAACATTCCCTTTTGTCGTTTAGTAAAACACTTCGTATAAAAAAGATTCCTTTTGGATAAACGTAAAAGTCAAAGGGGTTTATACATCATATAAAATAAGGTTGTGTATAAAACAAAATATGCCTCAATGAAAGGAGATTGAGACGAAGTCCCATACCTCGGGTTTGACTTGACTCGATCGTTATTTAATGTCCCGAATAATAAAATTCAGTTAATTTCTACTTGCTTAAGAACCTTTTTCAAGTTCATTATTCCTTTTATATCACTTATTACCATGTTATGAACACTATTTAATTATTTAAGTTAATAATGGTCGTTTTGTTGATCATTGGTACATGAGTCAAAAATAAACTCTTTATAATTACAAGTTGTTCATGTGGTAAGATATCCAATATATAAAAAATTATATTCATGATATAGATATCATATACATCATATATATCCAGTATATACATGCATTTATAATATTACATAATCATTTAGAGGTAAGAAATGAAATGCACCGTTCATGGAGACGGTAAGCCGTACGTATGCAAGAAAGCTGCTTTCATTTCTTTTTCTTACTTAATGGAGTGAAATCATAATTATATAAAGGTATATCATAATTCCAGTATAATATCATATACAATATCATTAAATTTATCCTTTGTACGTACCACATATTGTGTTACCTAATCAAATCACTTTGAGGGGGCAGTATCCCGCACCTCCTAAAATGAAGATATCGCGTTTACCCATAATGGAAACCATAAATGTATGCCATAAATGAAAAATACATAATCTTAAGTAAAAAAATAAACATATTATATATCATATATAAATATAGTGTCATCTTTATGGCGTCCTTTGAAGGTGTTATAAGAATATTGATCAATCATCGTTTCGTGAGGAAAAATTTCTCATCCACAGAAACAACATGCTATTTAACCATTATATGAAGGTTTGTGTAATTGTTTCTTGAATAATTCATATAAAAACATCCTAGTATATTTAAGATAATGGTTTTGTTACAAAAAATATAATAAAAAGAGTTTAGGGGGTTGGAGAAGAAAAATAAAACATTAGAACACAAGAGAAAACACTACCTTTAAAACGGGTAACTCTTTTTGATTTGAGCTCAAAGGATTCCTTGAGAATACATATGCCAAAAATGAGGCTTCTAGGAGTACGAGAGGGATGTGGAGAGACAAAATGGGTAGGGGTTGTACGATCCAAAGGCTTGAGAGGTATGGGTAAGGTGGTAGACGTGGGGGCATTTTATAAGAGGAGAGGAGTGGCACTTTTGGAAAGTTATAAAAGGTTACTTTATTATAAAACTATTTTCCAATTTAAAAGGTCCCAAAATTATATATTTATAGGATAAGGTGATAATAGTTCTAAATACAACAATCCAATAGGTTTTTGACATGTGTTGGACTTATATTTTACATTATCCTTTATTTTTATTTAAATCGTAAAATAATGAGGTAATTGGTGCATCATCATAGTGTCATAAATAATTTATCTTATTTAATGTATAAAAATTATAAAAAAATATCAAGATGTAGGAAATATTTTTATCTTTCTAATGAATATTTATAGTAAAAAATATGACTTATATAACCCCATTTAAAAAAAATTTAGTAAAAGAACTCATGTTTGTGACATTTTCATTTTAACTTTAAATAAAAAGTCATTAATGTCATTTTCCTACCAAAGTGGATCTATGGGGTCCCCATGTCGACCCATGGATTTTTTTTGGTCAGACATGACACATCCAATAATGGTAGGACATGTTTCAAGGTCATTTCATATTATTAAATCATTATTTTTACCTTGAACTACACTAATTACCTCTAATTGCGATTAAAACATAAAAGTTACTATTCACCAAAAAATTATTTTAAACCCATGAAACCAAATTTTACTTCTTAATGAAAACCATGTATGTCAAAATTTTTTAATTCAAAACACTGAGGAGGAAAATTTTCATTTAAATGGAAAATCAGTTTTTTTAAGCACCACTTAGTGGTTTCACTATTCGTCTAAAATTTAGCTTTTCAGAAAAATAACCAAACTTCACCCTAAGCTATATTTGATATTCCGAATTCAAAAATGATGTCTATTTTACAAAATTAAAAACATATAAGTTACATTAATTAATTTAATAATTAATTCCCACTGTCAAAACAAATAGTGTGTTTTTATGAAACAATATGTATCAAAAGATTGACACTAGTTTAAGTCCAATTTCAAGGTGAAATTAATTCCAACGACCACTATTGGATTAAATGGTAAAAATATATTCTAATTTCACCTTAAAAGAAATTTAAAAGATAATCTAATCGTATAAATAAATTAGATTAAAAATAGTTTTTGAATTAAAATACAACTTTTTCACTATTCATTAAAAAATGAACTTTATCAGAAAAATACCAAAAATTTACCAAAAGTAAATTTTGATGTTCCGATTCTAAAGAAGAATTTTATTTGGTCCAATAGAATGTATAAGAGTGACCAAATCTATATTTAAAGAGGGTTCTCCATCAAAAGGAGATTGTTCGACCTTTTAGTGAATATTAGAGTATCTATGCCTAAAATTGAATTCTTTTTGTATTTTAAGCCTTTATCCTTTATTGGATAAATGTAAAAACAGTTAAAAAACATATATAATCATATATTAGTTATTTCTATTAATTCCTGCCAATACAAAGGTTACGTGTTAACTCCCATTTTATATAATATTATTTTATTACTAGTGTGCAACGTAAGATTTCAAAGAAACTCGTTGTTGCGTATCGGGCACACTATCAAACATAGCAACCCCTTTAATGTAAAATTAATATTTAATTTGTAAATATTAATAAATATGAAAATTATTTATTCATTATTTACCTTGGATGTAACAATATTTCTTTTTCATGACCCGACCTTGATGGTCTCGAGCCGTAACTACACCAAGCCCACATCTATAGGCCATGGGCTGGCGAAAAGTGCCGAAGGCATAACAATCTCGGGGAGGCCTTCGCATAAGTACATGTACAAATGCACACAACCCACTAGATACAGAAGTGTGGTGTAAAAAAAACCATAGTTTAATCAACTATAACCCATCCACATTCATGCATCAGCTTCTAATTAGTAAAAGTAAAGTGCTGAAAAGGAAAATGAATAGAAAAAGGGAAAAAAACATGCCCAACACGAAAGGTTCCATAACCCATCAATAGGTAAACAAAAGTAAACAACTAGATATTCCCACACCTGAAAACTCTACTACGACCATGGTACGTGGCCCCAAGCTCTTAGGCCATCTACGCTCCTCCATAGTCTCGATCGACTTGTCTATCGTCTACAAGGGCACACCATGTGCGGGAAAATCCCAAGTAGGGGTGTGTATAAAGATAATCAGTAGGATGACCTGAATGCTCAAGGGATCAACACAAGAGGTACTAAAATGGTGAGCAGTAGACAAAACAATTGATAGTGTAAGAGTACAATAAATAATGTGCAACTCAATCCAACATAAGAAATTAAGTAGACTCGTCCAACAAAGAGGAGCTAGACACGGAAAGCACGTGGCATACCATGCGCGTCTGTTCCCCTCCTAGAATGAGAGTAACTTTATCTAGGTAGTGGGAACAAATTTAGGGTGTATATATATATATATGCCCAATAAGAAACCCTAATGAGTATGTAAGGGGATATCCATCTCCAACCATAGCCCAGGAAAAGTCGCCAACAGTTCTAAGGATATCCTTCACTGATGCCCAAAAGTCATGCACGCCAAAGCTGTCTCATCACATAACCGTACAACCAAGGGTCCCGCTCAGGTAATCATAGAGAAACTTAACTGACTAGCCTCATAGAAAAGGTTGAGTCTAAAAGAAGTTGTTGTGTAACCCACTGACCAGCCCAGCTGGAGGGTGAACCCTAAGAGGTCGTCAGGTAACACACTGCCTATCCCCACTTGATGGTAAACCCTATGATTAATGGGTAACCCACTACCCAGCTCTGCTGGATAGTAAACCCTATAGTCAATGGATAACCAACTACCTATCCCTACTGGAGGGTAAATCCTAATACGCCGGTGGGTAACCCACTGCCCAGCCCCGCTGGAGGGTAAACCTGGAACTGGTTGGATAACTCTGCACTGCCAATTCCATCACTAGGTGTAACTAACATTGTTACCGTGTGTTGGTTCGGTGTGCATCAAAGGAGACTTCGATCAATGCCCTTTCATGTTTCCACATTTAATGAGATATCGAATGAGGATCCACATGCCCAAACATATTACAATGTTTCAATCCTCATGGAAAAACATGCGAGAAAGACTATTTACATGCTTGAAACAGATTCCCGAAGAAAATGATACTCAACACCGATTTATTCCCACACGGCGTCTCGAGGGGCCCAAAACTCGGCTGTGAAAAAGTTCGGGCAAACCACGCCATCACGATGCTATCAGAAAAAGACGCCAAAACAACTATTTATTCGCCCCGAATGGACGTCTGATGAAAAAGTCAAAGTACGCTCCGCACAGCTTAAAAGGCTGCCCGTGGGTCCCATGAATCAACTCCTACTTCAATGCCTGAAACCACCCTGGAATAATTTATCACGATTCCATGGTCACAACACCGCTGACGACGCCTAAAATGGACTCTGGATGTGTTCGCTCCATCTGAAACAAGAATCCTTGTGAGGCACTAAGTAACACATAGAGGGCATGCCACGCCACCGAGCCCCCTCTCAGAAATTAAAAATCCCTGACACCATCTCTAAAACTCTGTCTTGATCCGAGGATTGCGTCGCCACAGACGGCACATGAATATGACCCTCGGTTTGTAAGATAAAAGAATTTTAACGCCAATAGATAGAGATGGGGTGGGCCGGACCAGTTCGGCATGTCCACCCCATTAGAGAGGCAGTCCGCGGCTTGGCCGCCCAAACCGCTTGGTCCACCATGGCCGGCGGTTCACCGCATGGGCTGCACCGCTTCACCCACACATGCTTAAGAGTGTTCCAATCTTTTCCACAAGACCCAGGCTTCACGGGTCTCGGTCTGATCCAGGGGTCGTGATGACCCTGGTCTCACATAGCACGCTGGCTGACGAAGCTGGCCGATGCTTGCCCTTGGCCTCCCGTGTGTGCCGTTGATGCCTGCAACCACTCACCCGCAGTCGATCACGCCCCTTCTTGAGAGCCGCCATGCTGCAACCGTTCCGCTCACCTGCGCCGACCGCCGAGGAGTTGCACCATTTACAGGAGTCCGCGCCGCCGTCATTGCCCGCCAGACTGATGCGTGGAGCTACCGAACCACCCTGGAACCACCGGAAAATAGTGGTTTGGCTGGAAAACTTCCCGGGGCCACCCCGAACGCCCCGTGACTCGAAAATTCGATATGAAAGGAGTGTTGGAAAGCTCAAGTCGAAATATACTCATCTATGGACTTCTATAAACAATTTAATAGCATTTTGATGCTAAAATTTGAGTTCAATGTAGATGAGGAAAATTTAAAATGAAACGCAACGAACCTACCTCAAAGGGTGTAGCCTGTCATTTCACAAACGACCCACCGGAGCCACAACCTCCTTGGAGAGGTAGGGAGAGGATTTGAAGAAGGTGGATCCTTTTTTGGGAGAGCTTCAGCTAGGGAGAGTGTAAGGGGGGGTGATGGTGAGTGGATGTGTTTATGTTGGGAAAAACTAATTAAAAAATAATTAATTTTAAACACGCACCAGTAGGCCCATACCCGAACTCTTGGTCGGGTCAAGGTTAAGCCACTTATAGGGTAAAATCCACATTCTGAGCACAACAGTGGTCTCAAAATTTTAATCTGAGCCTCCGTTCATAAGTTATAAAATTTTCGCGCAATGCTACTAAATTATAAAAACACCCTTGGTGGTGTTTTCCACCGAAGGGTCACGCCCACTAATGTTACACCCCTCATAGGGTAAAAGGCATGCTCTGGACTCATCTGAGCACTCAGGATTCCCATCCGGGAACTAGGTTAGAAGTTATTCTGTTATTTTGGTGTGTCTATTGTGAACACACATAGAATTTTATTCCAGCCGCACCAAGATTGAAGTCACACGTCGTCTGGACACCCTGCTCTGGAATAACATAAAGAAAATTTGAAAGTCCTACAAGCTCAAAACCCTGGTTCTTACATTTATAGATACAACAATATGATTTCATCCGCAGTAAGGATTGGTTGTATTCAGTGATGGAAATTATTGATTGCTTCAGGAGGAATGTGTTGTTATTCAATTCTGATGGTTAGGCAGTGGTATTTGTTAGCGAGTGGGACCCTCAAATGGGTCAGAGTTGTGTTCCATATTTATCACCCTTTATAGATGAAATTATGAGTAGTTATTTGGAGGTTTAGTAGTTGGTGTTTCCTAGGGTCGTAGAATAGTACTCTAATATCATTCCAGAAGAGGTTGTATCATTACTCTCGTGATGAGATATCAAGTTTGGGATAGAGCTAATACCTAGAGTGTATCTTTTCTCTATGTATATATATAGTATGTCCCCTTTTATTTTACAAGATCTATGAATACACCTTGAAGTTCTATTACAGTATAGTTTTTTCATCCATGTTTGTCACTGTGGGGTGCACCTGTTTTGGTTATGAAAAAGGCTAGCGGCAGTTTGCGATGGTGTATTTATAATCATCACATACAATAAGTGAAAGTGAATAATAGATATCCTCTTCTAATGATTAATGATTTATTTGATCAACTAAAGGGTGAAAGTTGGTTTTCAAAGATCTACGTGTGTTAAGGTTATCATCAGATTCATGTGAAGAATGAGGATATCCTAAAGAATGATTTTTGTTATCCCCATTGGCATTATGAGTTTGTTGTAATGTAGTTCAGGGTGAACAATGGTCCAGCTTTGTTCATAGGATTTATGGACACAGTGTTCCCTGAGTTCCAGGATAAGTTCATGGTGGTTTTCATCGATGACATCCTTCAGTAATCCACATTATAGGATGAATATTCAGAGCATCTACATTCCATTTTGCGAGTTCTTTGTTAACATAAACTGTTTGGGAAGTTGTTGAGGTTTGATATTTCATCTTGAGAAGTCTGTTTCCTGGGTCATGTAGTCTCCCATGAGGCTATATTTGTCGATCTATCAATGATTGACTTTGTTCTGTATTGGATATCCTCCAAGATAGTGGTAGAGGAATGATGTTTCCTTGGTCTCGCAGGCTACTAGAGGAAGTTCAAAGCCTATTTATCTCAGGTTGTAACTCCACTAAAAAAAAATTCCTAGAAGGATCAGTCATTCGTATGGACTGATCTGTGTTACGTAGTTTTCGAGTATCTAATTAATAAGTTGGTATGTGATCCAGTTCTTTTTCAAACAACAGAGGGAGTTTAGTTTTATTTTTTCTACGATTCATCGCATCTAGAGTTAGGTTGTGTTTTAATGCAACAGATATCACTTTTTTCTTATGGGTTCGATAGTTTCATCCCCCAAACGTAAAAATTACACCCATGACATGTAGTTTGCGGTAGTGGTTTTATCTCTGATGTTTTGGAGACATTACTTCATTAGTGAGCGGTTTGTTGTATTCACCGATCGTAAGAGCCTAAGGTATGTTTTCTCCCAATGTGAATTGAACTTGTGTTTTCATTGGTGGATGGTGTTATTGAAATAATATGACTTTGAAATCTCATATTCCCATATAAATGAGAATTTTGTAGCTAATTCACATTGTAGGATGTCAGGTTGTAATGCAGTGCGTGAATCTGCTGATTCCTTGAGAGTGATGGAACAAATTTCAGCATTACATCTCGATATAGGAGAAGTTGGGGGGTAAAGGTAGTATTTTTTAGATGATAGTGCAGTCATATCTATTACAAGAGGTGGAAGAGTCTCAGTTGGGGTATGTATAGGTGTAGGTCTGGAGATACCGAGTTGTTTTTGGTGAGACCCTGATGGTTAGTCTAAGGATGAACAACACTAGGTGTTGTATTAGGGAACACTTTTTGTTCCCTTTTAGATGTGTGATATGGTTCTTAGAGAGTTACATAGTTCACCTTTAGCAGTGCATCCTTGCAATAAAAATATGTACTGAGGCTTTAGGAGTCATTTTTGGTGTCCTGGTCTGATTAGTGCAGTTGCATAGTTTGATTCTCATTGTTTGGTCTGTTAGAAGATGAAGGTCGAGAACTGTGTCCCCGGTTGATTTCTCTATACATTATATATTCCTTAGTGGAAGTGGGAGGATATATAAATGGAGTTTTTAGTGGTTTAAATATACCTTAGGGAGGACATGAAGCTATTTGGGAGGTATTGGATTGTTTAACAAAGTCATCCCACATTATAGTGATCAAAGAGTCAAGCTCAGTGGATGTTTTGTCAAGGTAGTATCTGGAGGTGGTGTTGAGACTCCACAGAGTCCCAAGGATGATATTTTATGATCAATGTCATTGTTTTACCTCTAGGGTGTGGACAGGTCACTAGAAATCTTTTGGTTCTCAGCTATTCCGTAGCACTACATTTCATCTGTAGATGAACGTTAAGATAGAGTGGACCATCCAGACTCTTGAAGACATGTTGAAGTCTTGAGCCCTGAATTTTAGAGGTTTTTGGATGAGGAACTAACCCTAGGTGGAGTTAACTTACAACAATATTTTTCACTCCACCATTGTAATGGCACTGTTTGACGGCTTGTATGGCTGACATTACTATTATCTGTTGTCCTTGACTAAGTTCATAGAGTCAGCAATTCGCATATTCTAAATAGTTCATAATAAGTCAGAGATGGTTCAGGTGATTTGTGAGTGGATGAAAAAAATGAAGGATTTTCATAAATCATATGCTTTTCAAATGAGGATACCTTTGGAGTTTGATGTTGGGGATCACGCGTTTCATAAGGTGGCTCCCAATCATGGGAAGTGAAGGTTTTGTAGTGGTAGTAAGTTGTCTCCTCGATTTGTTAGGCTTTTGAGGTTTTGGATCATGTTGAAGATGTGGCATATTGAGTAGCACTTCGCCCACAAATTAGTCAGATACACGATTTTTTTCATGTGTCATTGCTCCATTGTTATCTTCATGATGACTCTCACTTCATTAGTTTGGGAGATATCAATGTTTATGATGATGCAACCTTTGAGGAGCAGCCTATATAGATCCAAGACTACAAGGAAAAGGTGTTGCATGGGAATATTATCCTCTTGGTTCATGTCTTGTGGAAACATAGTGGAATGGAGGGGAGTACATGGGATCATGATTCATAGATACAAACTCAGTACCCAGAGTTTTTTTGATGATTAACTCTTTTCATGTAACAATGTTTGCATTATAGTTTTAGACCTTTCATGTTTATGAGATAGATTTATTTTGTTTCTCCTTTAGTCATTAACTCTTTTTAGAGGTATCTTAATGGGTGGTTTCTTAGACCCATTTTCCATTTATTTTTTTGTTGGTTTTGAATTCTCGAGGATGAGAATGTTTTGAGAGTTATATGAGGAAATGGCCTGTACCTATCACGTCTATTCCTCTGCCAAAATCTAGTGCATGAGATATTATGGGAGATCAAAATCACTTATCCAAAACACGTCTTTAAATTTCTAGTTCTGTGAACATTGTTTCTTATTTTGTGAACAGTGTCATTAGGGAAACCGATGTGAATAGTGACATTAGTTAGACTGATGTGAATAGTGGCATTAGTGAGACTGATGTGAACACTGGAATTGGTGAGACTAATGTGAATAGTGGTATCAGTGAGATCGATGTTAATGGTGGAATCGGTGAGATCGATATGAACAGTGACATCGGTTTGACGGATCTAAACAGTGTCATTTATGAGACTGATGTGTACAATGGAGTTTGTGAGACTGATGTGAACAGTTCCATCAGTGTAAGTGATTCATTCTCTGAATAGTTCCATATATGATGGGGATTCCATATGTGAACAGTACCATCGACGACGGTGAGTCATTTTTTGAACAGTGCCATCAGTGTCGGTGAGCCATTCTCTGAATAGTGTCATCAATGTCGGTGAGTCTTTTCATGAACAATGTCATCGCTGTCGGTGACTCCTTTTATGAACTAGACATCAATATCAGTGGGTAATTATGTAAATATTTCTCTTTGTGTTAGAGACTCATTTGGTGAATAGTGTCATCGGTGTCGGTGAGTCATTCTGTGAATAGTGCCATCGGTGTTGGTGAGTCCTTCTGTGAACAGCGCCATTAGGTCATTTTGTGAATAATTCCATTGGTGTCACTGAGTCATTTTTAAATAGTTTTTCCAATATCGGAAGGTGTGCAGTGTTTCCACCATCCTTAGGTATACAGTGATTCAAACTTATTATAGTTTCACCCCTTTAGCATTTTCTTTGACAAAAAACACATTCAAGACCATGTTTTAGGGGATTTAAGGTATATTTGAAGCCTATAACTACTATAATAATTTTTAATAAGGCACGAGATGCATTTAAATAGTAAATACACATTCATTAATGTGATCCACTTTAATTGGAAAATTCAACACATCTTAAATAGCTGCACCGCAAATCCTTTAAAGGGATGATATATTTTCTTCCATTATTCTACCTTGTTGTTCCCAGGTGCAAGATGATCGAACCATTCTGTCATGCCATAGGAGTGGGGTGATCAATCATTAATACTTGGATTGTTTCCCCTATAAGATTCTTTTTGCTGTGTGTGAACCCCCTATAACTCACTGACCCTAGTTACCCAGAGTCGACACATTATTACAAAACATTGGCATGATCACAGGATATCAAGTCTCAAAATACCATTTAGTTTAGTGGCCTTGGATGTACTAGATACCTACATAAGTTTTACATTATATCATGAAATGGAAAAATAACAATATTGTGTCCCCATTGAACACACTCATATCCCTAAACCTATTCCTAAAGGTTAATCATAATATACTTCTTCACATTATGGGAAAAATAAAACATAGGAAGGGGTGATCTCAGAAGCTCAGTATGGATAACAATATAGAGAAAACAATCATGAATAAGCATAAACATTTAAGGAAATGTATAGGACTAAAACGAAAGCCTTTTTATCATAAACATCAACATAATATGGCAAAGATAAATCAAATAACGCCATTTACTTATTCGCATCAATACTCTCCTATTCGAATTATCACATGTAATATCAATAGATAATTTCATAATGATAGAATGCATAATTTTGTACATCATAACCACATAGTCAAGGAATACTTCCAAGACTAGAAGTAACATTTTTTCAAGGCCTTATGCTAAGACATTTATTATCTCATGAGACCTACCAAAGCTTCGAGGAGATATAATGGTATCCTCCCATAACTTACAAAGTCCAATTCATTCCTAAGATGAAAACGTTGAAACATAACATAAATATTCGTATTAAAACTAGCATACAAAATGTTAACACTTTAACCATAAACCATGAATGTTATAAAAATAACAAATATACATTCAAACGTATCAAAAAACCTTCTATTCAATATGGAATACTATTCCATAATAAATCATCTTCAAACAAGTGTAAAATCCATCAAATTCTATTGACATGGATGAAATAAAAACCATTTGAGAGAAATATCACGTTCAATTTTGAAATCATTTAAAAGTCACATAATTATAAGAAAACCTATTATTTTGAAAATATTCATGTAAGATTATAACAGAATCTTTGAAGGTGTTATAATGGTGTAAAATAGTTTCACCCACCGTATACGTTAAAAAACATTCTTACCTTAGATTGTCGAAAAGGTCATAAAGTACCTTGTTTTAAAATCAATGGAAATATTCCTTTCAAAAAAATTTAAAAAATTAAAAACAAGGGTAAAAATGAAGTTAACCTATATTATAGGAAGTAGAAAAAAAATTTAAAATTCATTTTTAGAAAACACGGATGTGGATGATAAAGAAGTCTCAGCAGATACTTTCGTAAAAACAACCTTAGATGATAATGAGATTGTAAAATTAACCCCTACCTTGTAGTTTTCCTTGGTTGAGGGTACGTTAAACTCTTTTATAATATTAAAACCATTTTCATTAAATTATATAAGAACCATATACATAAATATGATATCATATATGATCTTCTAATATTACATTGTTAATAATATTTTAGTAGTATAATTGTTTTAGGTGTTAACTGATTTTTTTCCTTTATATGTTTTGTCACATAAGTCATGTTTCTTATGGATAGGATATATTTAATTCATATCTGGAATGATATTAAGTTATAAAACATTATTTCTAATCATAAAAGGATAAATATTCTTGAATGGTTATGATGGGGAACGAACCCCATCACGTTCGTGGAGACGGTAATCCGTACGTACGCACGAGCGACAATGACATTATATTGATGGTGAATTGGTAGATAATTGAATGGTATATCATATATACAGAATCATTAACATGTTATATTTATTATTTACATCAATTATAATCATTGGTATACCCATCCAAATTATTATGTCTTGAATAACAAACTACACCACACTGTTGAGACGGTAAGCCGTACGTACACATGTACGATAACTTTGTCATTCATAGGATGGATAGAATAATAAATATGGATGTAACATATTTATAATATAATAATAGAATATATAAGGTACTTGAGTTATTATATTGTTATGGAAACAATAAATTGATAGGAATTGGAAGTTGCAGAAAATAACATTGAAAGAGGTGTTGAAATTATTACCTCTTCTTCGGGTGTTTCATTTGAATTTGTTTAAAAGGGCTCCCTAGGATGGATTTTTGATCAAAGTAAGGACTATAGGTTGAATTTAATATAGTTGGAAGGATATTGGAGTAGGGTTTGGCTGTTCAAAATAGCTCTGGAGGTGAGATTTTTGAGAGAATGGGAAGTACCCTTTTATAAGAGAGGTGAGGGTCACTTTAGAAAATGTTTGAAATAATATTTTATTATAAAATCATATTCAGTTTATAATGGATCTAAATGGATTTATTTCTAGTATGAGGTGGGGATGGGTAGAAATATTCTCAAACAATAGGTTTTAGACATGTTTAGGTCACCATATTAACCTTATCATTTAGATTTAACTCTTAGTTAAATAGTTTAACATCTACCATGTCTTCTTGTATTATTATAATAAATGCTTAATAAACATACTATAAAAAGCCAAGAAACCCACATGTGGTTCATAATTGAAATATCTAACCGTATCAAATTATTTTGGCTGAACATTTGATTTTTAGGAATATTATATCATTTAATAATATAGTATTTATTTTAAAAACTCATTTATGTTAATTTGTACACTATTTAGTATTTATTTTTTGTGAAAGTCATAAAAACTAGATTACATCGAAAAAATAAATTAAATAATTCCTTACAGGTCATATTAACATATAAAATTAGTGGAATGCATGAAAATTCCAAATATACATTTATTTGGAAATTTATAATATCAATTAGTTTTCTCTTTCATTAATAAGGTAATTACTGCATCATCGTTGTGTTAAAAATAGATATATTAATTTAATGTATAAAAATTATAAATAAAATAACATTATGCTGAAAATATGTTTATAATTATAATTATTTTTTAAAGTCTAATTTAACTTCTGTGTAACCCTATGTTAAAAATTATTTAGTTATGAAAATTTGAATTTAACACTTTTAACTCTTCTTAAAATAAAATAGCAATCAACGTCCTAATGTAATCCATGTAGATCAAAGAGGATCATATATTAATCTTAAGGTTGATTTTGGTTGAAATAAACATATCCAATAGATTTAGGACATGTTTTAGGATAATTATAATATGATTTTTACCTTTAATTAAGCTATTTACTTTTAACCATGGGAAATAAAAATCAAAAATTAATATTCACCAAAAATTATTTCCATCCTATTGAACCACATTTTACATACGGATATAAACCGTGTCTGTCAGATTTTTGAAATTCAATTCACAGAAGTAGTGAAATTACGTTTTATGAAAATTTGAAAATGTGCCTAGAATGTAGGTAAAAGACATTAAAATATTCAATAAAATTTGATACATCTAATTTTATTATAAAATTACTCCAATGAATTACATTGATCTTATATAGGTATTATGTATCTATTTTGAATCTAAAATAAATTTAAATAAGGAATAATTATTTAAATAATATCATGTTTCAATCAATAACGCATTGTTTTTTTTACCATTCATCAAAAATTGAATGTTTTCAGAAAAATACCAAAAATTCATGCTAAGATAATTTTGATATTCTGAAACAAAAAATTAAGTCCATTTAGAAAATTAAAATTTATATTATTTCTAAATATGGGTATTATAATTCATAATGGCTAGTTTATTGGTTGTGGTGTGATATAACTGAAAGTTGTGTACAGTGCAAGCTATTACATTATTCAAAGAGAAACGTACCATGGAAGCGTTGGGTGTTACATTCTCCCCTCCTTCAAATAATTTCATCCAAGAAATTTCTAGAATATTACTGCATAAAAAGATTTGGGTGGACCTTCGTCATAAGTTCCTTGGGTCCCGACATTGTCTTTCTATATTTTGGTTTCTCCATAGTACTTTTACTAGTTGAGTCATCCGGTTTCTCAACACTTGTTCTCTAGTATCAAGAATCATGAAAAGATCTTCACAAGAAGAAAGATCAGTTTCCAATTCTATTTCTTCATGGGTGAGTTCATACATTGGTTCAGGCATGTATTCTCTCAACAGTGATACGTAGAACACACCATGATCTTTAGAGAGACTACACAACATTTCCAAATGATAAGATAATACTCCAATTCATTCTAGAATTTCAAAAGGTCTGAGGTACCTGGGACTCAATTTACCCATCATACTGAATCGTATAACACCCTTCCATGGTGATACCTTCAATAAAACATGATCTCCTACTTGAAATTCCATATCCTTCAGTAATCGGAACATATCCTTTACCTACTTTGAGCTTCTTTGATGTTTTTTTATAATCATCTAATTTTACATTGTTTCCTCAACATGTTCTAGGCCTATAAGTTTTCATTCACCAACATCATCCCAACATGTTGGTGTGCGACATCTCTTTCCATATAACCCTTCATATGGTTCCATATGAATACTTGAATGAAAGCAATTGTTATAGGAAAATTTATCCAGAGATAAATATTTATCCCACATACCTTCAAAGTCATGTGAGAAAGATCTCAACATGTCTTCTATGGTTTGAATATTCTGTTCTGATTGTCCATCAGTTTGAGTGTTGTAGGCAATGCTCAACGACATTCAGTATCTAGGGACTTCTGAAGACTTTTCCAGAATCGTGACGTAAAAAAGGGATCACGATCAGAAAAAATTGATAGAGGTAATCCATGATGTCTCACAACATCATTAATATATAGTCTTGCTAAATGTTCATGTGGTAAATCTTCTATTACAGTAAGAAAATGTGATGACCTGGTAAGAAAATAAACAATGACAAATATTGCATCATTCCTACTATGATTATTTGTATCCCCATGACAAATTCCATCGTAATATCATCTCATATTTACTCTAGTATGGTAAGATGTTGCATGACTCCTCCGAGATGTTTTCTTCCAACCTTAACCTGTTTACAAACCATACATATTGACACATAATTAGCAATCTCCCTCTTCATGTTGTGCCACCAAAAATGTTCCTAAAAATATCTATACATCTTAATTCTGCCATGTTTATAGAGAAATTAGAGGAAGGAAAATCATCCAACAATCACTTTTTAGATCATGTATATCAGGAACACAAAGCCTTTCCTCAAATTTAAAAATTCCATCATCATATTCAAAGTTGATCAATCTCCCATCATTACTAGTTATAATTTTCTTTTGAAACTCGTGATCATCAATCTAAGCACTTGTAATCCTTTTTACAAAAGATGGTTTGGAAACCATTTAAAAAATAATTTATGTTTCATATTCCATTATTATTCTCATATCCATCATTACTAGATCCCTGAATATTGGATCCCTTTCAACTCTAATCTTGTTATGAACTCCATGATCCTTTATATTCGAATAATCTTCTACGTTATGTTTCTTCACTGGGTTGTAGTGTATAGTACAATCATAATCCTGGAGTGGTTATATCCATCATCTTTTCCTGATGCTAATTTCTTTCTGTGAAAAAAATATACTTCAAAATATTGTGATCTGTATATATCATATTTCTCACCATAAAGATAGTGTCTCTATATCTTCAAATAAAATCATACAACTGCTAACTCAAAATCAGGAGAAGTATAGTTTTGTTCATAAATTTTTAGTTTCCCTGATGCATAGACAATAAATATACCATTCTAAATAAGGAAAAAACCATGTCCTTTCTTTGAAGCATCACTATAAATAACAAACCCATCATTCCCTGATGGTAGAGTCAAAAAAGAAGCATTGAATAATATTTTCTTCATTTATTGAAAACATTTTTTCACACACTTTTTTTAAAATAAATTTAACCACTTTTTCTGTGATCTTGGTTAATGGGTTATCCAATTAGGGAAAATTCTGGATGAAACACTGATAATAACCTACAAATATAATAAAATTGTGTTCCTTAGTTATACTTGTTGGTGCTGGCCATTCTTGTATATATATTTTCCAAGAAGGATCAATAGAGATTCCATCCTTAGAGACAATATGGACAATAAAATAAATCTCATGAAGACATAATTCACACTTTCAAAACTTCCCATATAATTCATTTCTTCTAAGATTCTTTCAAATTTTGAAGATGTGATTTTCATGATATTCATACCTTTTAGAGTAAACCAAGATATCGTCAATAAATACCACTACAAATTAATCAAGATATTCCTTGAAAACACAATTCATTAGATCCATGAAGATAGATGTTGCATTATTCAGTCCAAAAAGATTTTCTATAATCTCTTAATGCCTATAACTGGTACAAAACGGTGTCTTAAGAATGTCTTCCTTCATCACACACAACTAATGATATCCAGATTGAAGGTCAATCTTTGAAAAACAGTGTGCTCCATGAAGTTTACTGAATAAATAATCAATGAATGGTAGGGGATTATTTTTCTTTATTGTTATAGCATTGATCTTGCAGTAGTCAATGTACAACCTCATAGATCCATCTTTATTCATAATTAAAAGAACAGGGGCTCCCCATGGAGAAACACTTGGGAGAATAAATCCTTTATTCCTCGAATCCTATATTTTTTTATCTAGGAAAAACAATTCCATAATGTACATCAAATAAGGGGCCTTTGATATGAGCCTTGAACCATGAATTAAATCAATAGAAAACTCAAGTTCTTGTTCTGGAGGAGTTCCAGGTAAATACTCTAGAAACACATCAACATATTCTTTCACAATATTTACATCCTCTATCTGAACATTACTTTCCTCACCCTTAGTTATTTAACTCTCTTCCTCCATAATAAATGAATTTAGTAGAGCTACTGGGGGTGGATCTTGATGAGAATATGATGGTGACATTTCTTTTATAAAGATAAGGTACTCCTTATCATCATAAAAAATTGTAACCTCATTATTCTTAAAATAAATTTTCACATCATGGTCTGAAAGACAATTCATACTGAGGATTATATCATATTTCATCATGGGTAGGATGATGTGATCAGGAGATGAAGAAAATTTATATGCCCTAATGGGAACTGATTCAGAAAGAATTGCTGCAATGATAATTCCCTTAGGAGTTTTGACTGAGAACTCATTTGTTAAATAAAATTCGAAATATCTACTTTTCATAGCACACATGGAAAATATGAAACATTGTGATGATCCAGAATCAAATAAAGCACATGCTAAAGTTTAGGAAACCATTAAATTAGTTTCCAATACATAATTATGATCTTCAACCTCAGCAGTAGTGATCAACAAAGCTTTGCCTTTCTCCTTTGGGCTTTTCTGAGGTATGTTTTCTTGGTTCTTAGAACATTAATTTTCAGAGTGCCACATTTCTCTAAAATTGTAGCATTCAACATTTACAGCCTCTTTCTTTTCTTTTCAATCACAATCTTGGTGGAAATTTTCACCACCCTTTATTATAATCCCATTCCCTTCAGGGAAGTACCGATGTGTTTCTTCCTACATTTACTATAGGATGAAAATTCATTTTTTCCCTTCTTCACCGCATTTCAATTTCCATAGTTTTTTGTAGATATATTCTTATCATTCATTTCATTAAAGTCATAAGACATAGAGGATTCTTTTTCTGCCTTGATAGAACATGAGACAATATCTTCATATGTTGATAAGGATTGTGAGACTAATGCTCGATGAAGAAATGGTTTTAACCCATAAAAGAATCGATCGATAATACTCCTTGGGATATGTATATAATCATCTGCATGCCTTGGTAACCTTGTAAGGTTAGCCTCTTACTTTACAACATTTTCATCCATATTTTTCCTTTGACTAATAAATTGTCTTTCCATATCTTCTCAATTGAATAGTTTATGCATATAATCCATAATCATAAAAAATGTTTTCTTTGAGGAAGTATTTGCACATAAATCCTTTATAATGATTGGTAAAGAAAATTTGAATTATCTTAATCGTATCTCCTAGGAGTTTCATAACCAATAGTGCAGCATGACCCGTTGTTGTGTACCAGAATACCCCGGATCAAGCCTAAAACTCTTTTTTAGAGTTTTCACTCCTAGGTACATCTGTTCTAGAGCTACCTCTACTTTCTCATACCTAGACAAGGTTGTATTACTTGTAAAATACACAAAATCTACATATTGACAAAATATTATTAATTTCTTCTATAATAATCCTCAATGTCTATCTTAGGGTAATGTTCTCTATTTGAGTTTTTCTAAATCTAGCTTCCAAGGTTTGTACTAAACATTCATTGATACCATCTATAATGCCCATACCCCAATTTTCTAGAGTTGATTCATTATTACATAACATTGGAATGATCAGAAGTGATCATGTTTCAAAAGAATAATTTGTTTTGTAACCATGGAAGTACTATATACATACAAAAGTTTTACATTACATCATTAAATGGAAACCAACAACATTATGTCCCCTTTGAACACACACATATTTATTATCCTATTCCTTCTGGTTAATAGTAATATACTTCATTTCATCTTGGAAAAAATAAAACATAAGAAGGGGTTAGCTCAGATGCTCAGTAAGAATAACAATATAGAAAAAACTATAATGAATAAAAATAACCATTTAAGTAAATGTATAAGACATAAACAAAATCCATTTAAACATGTAATTCAAAGTAATATAACAAAGATAAATAAAATAATTCCATTTACATATTCACATGGATATTCTACTTGTCAAATAATCACATGTAATATCAATAGCTAATTTAATAATATTGGAATGCATAATGATGGACATCATAACAATATAGTCAAGGCCTCATGCCAAGACTACAAATTAAATTTTTTTCAAGGCCTTTTTCCAAGACATTAGTTTGTCTCATGATACCTATTAATGCATCGAGGAGCTATAGCAGGCTACCCCCATCAGATACTAAGTCCAATGAATTCCTCATATGAAAAGTTTGAAACCTAACATAAACATTCTTATTAAACATAATATATGAAACGTTATTACTTTAACGTTTAACCATGAATGGTATAAAAATAACAAATCCACAATGAAAAAATTTACAAAAACTACTATACAATATGGAATACGATATCATACGTAATAAACATAAAACAAGTGTAAAATCCATCAAAATATATTGACATAGATTAAATCAAAACAATTTGAGATAAATATCACTTTATATTTTGAAATCATTTAAAATTCACATAAATATAAAGGAAAACATTTATTTTGAAAAAATTCTTATAATCTTGTATGGGAAGCTTCAAATATGTTATAATGGGGAAAACTAGACACACATGTTAGATACGTTAAAAACACTTCTTACCTTAATTTGTCTAAAAGGATTTAAAGTAACCTTTTTTGAAAATGATGGAAAGATTACTTTCAATCTAAATTATAAAAATTAAAACAAGGGTATAAATGAAATTAAACCATATTCTATGAAATAGTAAAAAATTTCTAAAATACATTTTTAAGAAACACAGATGTGGATGATAATGAAGTCTTAGTAGATACTTTCGTAAAACTAACCTCTAATAATAAGGATATTGTAAAACTAACACTTACCTTGTACTTTTCCTTGGTCAAGGGTACATTAACCTCCTATATAATAGTTAAAACATTGTTATTAAATTATACAAGAATCATATACATAAATATGTTATCGTATATAATATTCTAATATTGCTTTGTTAATAATATTTCAATAGTATATTTTTTAGGGTGTTAACTAATTCGTTTTCCATTATATGTTTTGTTAAGTATGCATTGTTTTTTATGGATAGGACATATTTAATTCATATCGATAATTTTATTATGTTCTTAAACATTATTTTTCATCTTAAGAAGAAAGTTATTCTTGAATGGTTACAATGGGGAATAAATCTCATCGTGTTCTTGGAGACGATAATCTGTACATAAGTACAAGCGATGATAACATTTTATTGATGGTGAAATTGTATGTAATTGGATGATATATCATTTATAAATAATCCTTAACTTGATATATTTATTATTTAAAAAAATTATACACATTATTATACCCATCGAAATGATGAGGTGTTGAATAACAAATTATACCACGACGTAGAGATGGTAAGTTGTACGTACACATGTATGGAGACATTGTCATACATAGGATGGATAGAATAATGAATATGGTTGTAAAATATTTATAATAACATAAAAGTATGTATGAGGTACTAGATTTATTCTTTTTTTATGGAAACAACAATGAAAGAGGAAGTGGAAGAACAAAAAACTATTTAAGAGGTGATGAAATTATTACCTCTTCTTTGGTTGCGTCCTTTTCATTTGATAACAATGAATCCTAAGGTTGGATTTATGATCAATGTATGGACTGTAGGTCGAATTGATAGTAGTTAGGAGGATAGGTTTTTAGGTATTTTATGAGAAAAATGGCTTTGTAGTTGATATTTTGAGAGAAGGGGAAGTGCCCTTTTATAACATAGGTGAGAGTGACCTTTGGAAAAGCCTGAAATATTATAATATTATAAATAATATTCTATTTATAATTTCTCTAAATAGATTTATTTCAAGGATAAAGTACGTGTGGGTCTAAAACCACTCAACAAAAAGGTTTTAGATAGGTTTAGGTCACTATAGTAACCTTATCTTTAATATTTAACTCTTAGTTAAATAGTTAAACTTTTACCATGTGTTCATGTATTATTATAATGAATTGTTAATAAAATTACTATAAAGATCCAAGATAACCCCAAGTGGTTCATTATTGATATATGTACCATTATCTAAGTCCTTTGGACCAACAACATATTCATCGGAATATTATATCATTTAATAATATTTTGTTTTTGAACTCATTTATGTCAATTTTGACACTATTTTGTATTTTGTTTTTGTGAATGTCCAACAATTATAATTAATTGGAAAACAAATAAATTAATTGAACTATAACATGTCCTAATAACATAGGAAATTATTGGAATGTATCAAAAGGGTCAATTTATATTTATTTGGATATTTATAATATCAATTGTTTTAATCTTCCATTAATAAGGTAATTAATGCATCATCATTGTGTCATAAATAAATTTATTTATTTAATGTAAAAAAATTATAAATAATATTCCATTATTTAAGAAATCAACTCATATTTCCAATGAATATTTATAGTTGAATTTATCTTATGTATAACCCTATATTAAAATTGTTTTAGTTGTGAAAATTTTAATTTTACACTTTTAACTCTTCTTTAAATAAAATAGCAATAAATGTCATAATCTAATCCATATGGATTAAAGAGGGTCATATTTTATTCTTAAGGTTTATTTTAGTCGAAATAAACTTATACAATAGAATTAGTACATTTTTAGGGTAATTATAAATAATTTTTACCCTTAATTACCCTATTTACAATTAACCATGGTAAGTAAACTTCAAAAGTAACTGTTCACAAAAAAATGCATCCTATTGAACCACATTTTACTTAATGATTTAAACCACATATCTTGGATTTGTGAAATTCAATTCAAAGATGTCGTAAATGAATGTTTTATGCAAATTTGAAAATGTTCTTAGAAGGTGGGTAAACGACAGTAAAATGTTCAATAAAATTTTATAAATCTAATTTTATTATAAGATGACTCCAATGAATTGAATTGGACATATATAAGTATTATGTATCTATTTATATATTAAAATAAATTTAAATAATAATTTTTATTATTCAAATAAAATTAATTTTTAAATAATAACCCGGTGTTTTCACCATTTATCAAAAATTGAAATTTTCAAAAAATACCAAAAATTTACCCTAAGCTAATTTTGATATTCTGAAACCAAAAATGAAGTCCATTGTGAAAAATAAAATTTATAAAATTTTCAAAACTATTTATTACTATTCTTAACATCTATCTGGATTGGTCATGGTGTGCTTTAACTTGAATTTGCATAAAATGCAAGCGATTGAATTTTTCAAAGAGAAAATATCATGGAAGCTTGAGGTGCTAGACACCCTAATGTAGTGAAAGTAGAATGTTTCAATCCGCCATCGATAAAAGGTTTGATCATCCCCCATTCAGGTGTTTTATTCAATAATTTTCCCATATTTTAAGCTTTCCTTTTTATGGCTTGTTATCTCCATGATTCTAATAGATATTTCTTGGGTTTTTGTTAGTGCGTTTGTGTCGCGGTGACCTCGGGTGGATGCAGTTCTCATGTGGGAGGAGAACACAATCTATTTTGTGGATCATTCTGGTATAAATAATGTAAAGAACTTATTGATGTAGGGGAATATTTTCCTCTCTATTCTTTTACATGAATTGAAATTTTCAGGTTGATTTATCCACTTGACCAAAGTGGAATTAGCATAATAAATATTAGAACCGGACAAATCAATTTTTATTGATCATATGTTATTTCCTCGTATTTTCCTAGATAGTGTTACATTTATGTTTTCTTTTTTTGCATGTTATTCTTGTTGGAAATTGGTAAAGAACATAAATTGGGATTAATTGTAATTTTATTTCAATTATAAAGAGGCATGTAAATGAATTTGGTTATAGTTTTTATATATTTTGGTTAATTAAATTGATGTAGTAAGAATGTTTAATCCATTTGTGATAACTATGACAGATTTCTATTTAGGTTTCCCATATTTTGGACCTACAATTAATGAGATGGTTAATTCAATATGGATTAATGGACTTGTTCTTTGATATAATATAATTCCTCACTGGGTTCTGAGTTTCCCTCTATCTTGAAAAGGCCAAGAGCCTTATACATGGACCTATGAGAGCTCATTATGTTTAAAGGTTGGATTCCTTGATTTAGGTCCAAGATCCCACTTTATATGATGTCTGTTTTCATGATTCTTGTGCTGTGATTTGAGCCTGGATTTATATTGTGACATGTGGGGGTAGGGAGGCCCATTGGTTATGGTAGAAGTTTATTCCCAGAGAGGCGAGATGCATTGGTTTATACATGTGGGTGTTAGGGGGGCAACAGAGATGATGAAATGGTTTGATGTGAATGTTTGTACGGAGATGAATCTTGTTGGTTCTATATCTCCTTTACTTTCCCCACTGCTCAGGGCAACTAATCTTTTGTACCCACCTCTAAAAGGGGCAAAGACGTGTGGGGTATTCCACGTGATTGCTGTGTTTAGATTCTAGAGGGAAGATGGGACTACATTCTTCCTATAGGTGTAGAAGACTTTATGGGTAGTTCAACTACCCCCCACATTGAGACCCCTTATGTATAGTATCTTATAATATTTATCAAGAATTCTTGGGAATAAGGGGATGTAATAATACTGTTAATAAATTATTGCATAAATGATTTTAACCCTTGGGGTTGGGGCATTTTGGGATGCAATGGGGAGGTTTCAAATTTAAGGACCTGTGGAATTTGGGTGTGATGTGTAATTTCCGGGCCTTAATTATGTATGGAATAGTTTTACTTTATTACATTATAATTAATTATGTAACCTGGGGCGTGTGCATGCGCACCTCACTGTGGGTCCCATACAGCTTTTTATTTAATTTAAATAAATGCAGAAGTTTCATGAAATATGTCATGTCACACATTGGCTTGGTGTTCAGGTTTTAAATAATTAATTAAGGATTGGAAAAGGGTAATAAGAGATTTAAAGAAGATTTAATAGAATGAATGAATGGATAAAAAGAAATGCTGAAATAAAATAATTTGAGGGTTATAGGAAAAATGAAAATAATTAAAATGGGGGATTCTAGCTTTTTAATTATTTTTATTGTTTTCTTTTCCATTCTTTTGTTTTATTTTATATTTTCCTTTTATTTAATTTTTTCCATTATCTTTTATTTTTCTCTTATTTTTTTTCTTTTCTTTCTCTTTTATTTCCCTTTTTTCTTTTTTTCTCTCCTCTCTCCCTCTCCCACTCATCACATCACACCCCTCAATCCCGTTACACCAACCAGCAGCACCATAGGAAGGTCGTTTTGGCTCCGTACAAAGTATGATTCCTTCTTCATCTGGTGCACAATAAACCGTAGAAAACAGCTAACGTTGTGCAAGTGAAATCATTCTATTCTGTTGAGTGTTCTGCGCGTAGTTCGTCGCAGAATATTCCTACACTATTTTTCTGGTTTTTCTAAAATCCTTTGTTTTCATCCGTTTTAGGTGAAATCAAAATCTACCACAGATCATAGAGTCACCTACAACTACAAGGTAGGGTGCCTACCAGCATTCCCTCCATTTTGTTGCGATTTATAAAAAACTCACCATTGTGCTGTTAGTCGGGGACTACCGATTTTGTGAAATTTTACCCATTTTAATTACATTAACGTTTCTGTTTAATTATTTCCGCCTTAATAATATTAAATTAATTTGTTTTAATGGTTGTAACAAGGTCGGAAACCTTATTGGTTGTGTCGGCATAGTCAACTTATTTTTTTAGCTGGGTTATTATTTTAATTAGCTATGGGTATTGCGCAGCCACTTATTATTATTTTTAAATTAAATAAATAGTTGTTTGAATTATTTCAACAAAGTTGGACACTCCTTTGGGTGTGCCTACATTATTAGTGTATTATTCCATTAGCCGAGTTTATTGTTTGATTAATTTCATGGGTTGCGAAGAAACTTTTTATTGTAATTAAATTAAATTAATAGGTTCTTGAAAATGAACTTGAATTGATGGATCATTGGCACTTGTTTTACTGAACTGTTTGTTATTTAAATATGCATTATCCACTAAGGTTGATATGATATTTATATTTCCTTGAATGTTGTTGGTTCGTCCTGTTAAATTTATTCCTTTTGTGGAACGAGTGTATCTGGTTAGATTTCAATCTGTGACATTACAAGATGATTATGTAATATATGCTGATGTGAAAACATTTATTAAATTCAATGCGTGGAATGTAGGAAGGTCCCTTATTAAGGGCCGCTTTTAGATCCTCTGTTCCTGACGGGTTACCTCTATGTTCTGGGATGTGGTGTCATTGAATTTTCTAGACCGATAATTCCCCAGACATACTAACAATTTTGAGTGATACCAGTTCCAAAAGGGCCTATCAGGAAAGATCCGTTGGAAATGTGGCTATGATAGCTTTAGATGAAACTCAACCCATTTTTGGGAGATTGGGATAGACTCAGGGTAAAGCCATGAATCGGGTGATAATTGGTCTTTCGAAAGATTACCTTGGATGGGTTTGTTGGAATTAGATAAATTGATGGATGATCTGTAGTCATACCTTTGGGATGGGCTCAGACTCCAACTCTCAACCTGAATCAAAAATAATGATTTACTAAAGGTTTATGTTATTTCTAATTTAGTCTCTTTGGAATTGAGATATTTCCCCTGATATGTGGAACTATGCCTATTTGACACTGGACTTGAACCACAAGTTAAAGAACAATCTTGGGGTATACTTTTTCCTTGTTTTACCTTGCTTTATGGGTTATATAAATAAATAAATATATATATATATCTGTTCATTTATTTTTGTAGATATGTACCCTTTCAGACTACCTGCTTAGGCTGAAGCTGGTGACTGGGAACGGGTGTCATTTGGGACCCAGGATAACTTATTTATTTCATTGCAGTACAATTAATTTAATTGAAATGGTTATACAATGGCACACTTAATTTTTATTTTTTTCCTGAAATGGAATGGTTTAGACACCATGGGTGTCAGCCTACTGGGATTTTATCTCACACCCTACTCAGGCGTCGTCGAATCCTGAGTATACTACATGATTGTAGTTATTGACAGGGGGAAGCATGCTGCTTCCGATTCTTGACTATTCATTACTGTTTAGGATGGAGACTGGGGTAGAGGATTGGGCCTTTCTCATGATGGAGTTTTTTCCGGTGTCTTTTCTTTTACATGATTGTTTGTTGGAGTTCTATTTTTAGTACATTCAGTTTAGACTCATATCATGGAATGACACTCTTTTGTGAGTTCTGCACTTTTTTACTATTCAGTTGGATTATTTACAATGCTTCTAGTTTAGTTTATTTATTCTCATTCTTCCACTACTTTTTTTTGTTTTTTTTAATTCTGATGTGATATTATATGTTACCTATGAGGGCATAGTCTCCTCCATGGATACAATAAGGGCCCTCACTGCAAGTCACCAGCCTATGGCATTTGGGGTGATGCACATGCGGTTATGTGATGCACTGGTCCGACCACCGTCTTAGAGGTGAGCCAATTCAGGACATTACAAAGTGGTATCAGAGGTGCTTTTTCCTTTTTTCCTACCTTTTGGGTTAGGTAGGAGACTAGGATATAGGTATTTGGGATGTAGTATGTGGTTGGACGTAACTAACCCATATACAAGGGGAAAATCAAATTTCTGGGCTGGGATTACTATAATTGATTATGCGAGTTACTATTGATAAGATTTCGTCATGTGGGAATCACTTGTATTGCATGTTTATTGTGATGGTATTATTGAAATAATGGGTATACTATTACAGCCTGATGATATGAGGGAAAACAATTCTATGCATCATGATAGGTACTATAGGATATAATTCAATGCATATTGCCATGCCATATCTACATTCAACATTCATTTTCTTGTTGCATGTGAGTGAAATTATACTTAGTGGTAAACTTTTGAATTGTTGGTTTATTGAATACAAGGTTGTGTTAGTAATTTATATGTTAGCCTGAATCAACCTAGGAGTGGGTTGTTGAACTGTTTAGTAATCCTTTTTCGTTGTCTCTTCTATATCAAAACTCAACTCTTTAGTCGTGTTGTTTGTTGTTTAGTGCTCAGAGGCAGGCTATGTACCTATCCCCTCGCCATACTTGTTTTATCACCTTATTTACTCCTTGTCTAAGGGTGTGTTTGGATGTCGTAGAAATATTCCACATTGATGTCTTCTTGCTATATCTCAGGATAGTGGCAATGAGCGCATTCCCGAGATGGTGGGTCTCGAACTGCCAGTTGTTCCTCTCGTAGAGCCTCCTGCGACACTACCTCCTATAAATCATTCAAGGGACCCTGCTGCTCAGTTTAGGGATAGACTCCTCAGGTTTATGCAGTTAGATCATAATATTCCCAAACCTTCCCCCTCTAGGGTAGACCACACATTGGACTTTCTGAATCATTACCCTCTTACCTTCTCGGGGAGTGGCAGCCCTCCTGCTGCATAATCATGGATAGAAGTTGTATGGTCTATCTTCGACCACCTTGAGACACCTCTAGAGCGATGGGTCATTCTTTTAGTCTACCTGATTCGTGACACCACCAAACACTGGTGGGATGTTGTTTCTCAGGTTGAGAAGGCTCATAACATGGCTTGTGGTTATTTCCAAGAAGCCTTATACAATCACTTTTTCCACAAACTCTAAGAGATGATTGAGAACGAGAGTTCCTACATCTTCAGCATGGCTCAATGACTATGTAAGAGTATTATACTCATTTCACACAACTTCATAAATTTTCCCCATCACTAACTAGCGACACAAAGACTACTATGAGGCGTTTTGAGGATGGACTTGAGTATAGAATCCACTCACAGGTGAACGTATTTTGTTTGACCACTGTTACGGAGATCGTGAACCAGACACTAATCTTAGAGCAAAATTTCAGGGAAGCTAAACCATTGAGGTAGGTCGGTTCAGTTCTGAGACAGGTTGATGGCTCTTATGGCCGCAGGAAACACCATTTTAAAAGTGCATTTGGGGGAAATCCTAGCCAAATAGCATGTCTTGATAGCTATGGAACTTATTATTAGTGTGGTAGGGATGGTCACAAGAATCTGTAGTGCACGAGAGATCCAATGGAGTGTCGAGATTATGGTGGGATGGGTTACCTTCAGCGTTTCTACCTTTCCTTATCTTCAGCATCCAATGGTAGAGAAACCGAGCCTTCATCTCCATCAGGTATGTGACCTATGACTCTACAGCTGGTTAGATGTAATTTTTCCGCCGGTCGATTAGGCCATGGAAATGGTGGAGTTCGTGGTCAAGGAAATCAAGTTCCAAACTATCAACATCAGCAGAGTGGACCTGCTCAGGCCAACCAAGCTGTGTATCAGGGTCGTGGCATAGGTCCCATGTATGAATTGCAATCAACACCAGAGTGGAAGAGTGCATGTACATATACAGTTAGAGGTACTATTCTAGTAGCCTCTACATTAGTTTCTTCTCTTTCTGATATTGGTTCATCACAGTCATTTATATCTGTTGCTATTGTTGAAAGTCTTGGATTTCTAATTGAGTACCTTTGTGGCGTCATGTCTCTCGACACCCTACTTGGAGTTAGGACAGATTGCATACACCAGTTCCAAGAGTGCCCCCTCGAGATAGGTGGGTACCATTTTGTTTGGAATTTCTATGTCCTCGATATTTCTGGCATCAAAGTCATTCATGGTATGAAATGTCTTTCTCCTTACCATGCCCATGTGAATTGTTATTGTCGTTGGGTGTCCTTCACATCCCCTGAGGGTACACATATCATCACAAAAGAGAATGAAACTTGCATACAGACCGAGAAAAGCCTAAATATGGAGGGATGGGCAGAGTAACTACTCAGTTGGCACGTCTCTTCATGAGCGATCAGGGGACACAACTCATTGAATTCCCTCTAGTGGTGGATCATTTTAGGGACGTCATCCTTGATGATTTATCTGGATTAACTCTTATTAGAGACGTCAAGTTCACTATTAAGACCATTCCAGTTGTGGTACTAGTGGATATTCCTCCTTATTGGATGGCGCTAACAAAGATACATGAACTCAAATAGCAGTATGAAGACCTTGAGACTACAGGTTTCATCAGACCTAGCACATCATCGTGTGGTTCACCTATCGTTTTTTTCTATAAAGGCAGATGGTACCCTAAAGTTATGTGTCGATTATCATCAACTCAACTAGCTCACGGTAAAGAATCGATATCCATTGCCTCATATAGATGATCTCTTTGACCATCTCCAGGGAGAAACTGTTCTCTCCAAGATTGATCTGAGGTCGGGATATCACTAGGTGCGTGTGCGACCATTTGAAATACCACATACTGCATTCCAAATCAGGTATGGCTTGTACGAGTATCTAGTTATGCATTTCGGCCTCACAAATGCTCCAGCCGTCTTCATGGCCCCAATGAACCGGTTTTTTCATTTTTATCTTGATTCCCTTGTGGTAGTCTTCATGGACGACATCTTAGTGTATTCACATTCTAGACACGACCATAAAACCCATATTAAGAACGTGTTGAGTACACAGAGAGAGCACACGCTATATGCTAAGCTTAGTAAATAACACTTCTTGATGGATAAGGTACAACACATGGGTCATATTATATCTGAATCAGGGGTATCAGTTGACCAATAAATGGGGAGTATCATGGTTTCATGGGATCATCACAAGAGTCTCTATGATATCTGTAGTTTCTTGGGGCTTGTTGGCTATTACATGGGATTCGTCCAATATTTCTCCCGCTTAGAAGCACCTCTCATAGCATTGACTAAGATTGGTGTACAGTTAATCTGGTCAGAAGCATGTGAAATGTACTTTAAGCTGTTGAAAGGTAGAATAAACTCAGCCTCGATCATGATTCTTCCTGAACCAGGTAAGATCTATATAGTTTATTGTGATGATTCATGAATTGGATTGGGTACAGTTTTGATGTAGGGTGATCGAGTCGTGGTTTATGGATCCTTCGAGCTAGGAGATCACGAGTGGAACTATTCTACACATGACCTTCAGTTGGAAGTTGTGGTTCATTCTCTACATTTTTGTAGACACTATTTTCTGGGTGGGAGATTTGTTTTTTACACTGATCATAAAAGATTGAAATTTATCTCCACTCAACGAGACTTGTGCCTAAGGCAATGTAGGTGGGTCATATACTTGCAGTCATTCAATTTTGAGTTGGATTATACCCCTAGAGAGGGTAATTCTGTGGTAGATGATTTATTCCACAGGACAAAGACTCAGGCTATTCAGATAGCCAATAGTGAGTGGTAGATGATGGCCTTGTTTTCAGAGATTCATCTGGAGGTTTCATAGAAATGTGGACAACTAGTTCTAGCTGCTCTTACAGTGACATCCTCTCATCTAGAGAAAGTCCATAGGAAACAATTGATTGACCCTTCCAATATGGTTTTGAAGGAATGTTTTATATGAGATAACCCACCTCTTGGTTGGGTTATCGATGGGAGTGAAACATTCCTTTATCGTGGCCGTGTATGTGTACCTTCAGGTATACAGGTTGAGCTGATGAAAGAATCTCATACCTCTATTTTGGGACTTCATCCTGGGCTGACCAAGATGTATATAGACATGTGTCGACAGTATTGGTGTCCGAGTATGAAAAAGAACATATCAAGTTTCATCACTCAGTGCTCCACCTACCCACATGTGAATGCAGAGCAACAGTGACCTGCTGGACAACTACAACCTCTATCAATTGCTGAATATAAATGGAATTAAATCACCATGGATTTCATTATTGTCTTGCTATGATAACCTTGAGGTTTTCATGCCTTATGGGTTTTTGTCAATAGGTTGACCAAGGTTGTGCACTTATTTCTTATCCGAGAGACCTTTTTGATTGATGAGTTGGTAAAACTGTATATCGGGGAGATTGTGAGACTTTATGGATTACCTCGTTCTATTGTCTCTGATAGGGATTCCCATTTTGCTTCATGGTTTTGGAAAGGGTTGAAAAAGGTGATGGGGTCATAGGTACATCTGAGTACTACATGTCACCCCCAAACTGATGGGAA
Source organism: Viscum album (assembly GCA_963277665.1). Lineage (NCBI taxonomy): Eukaryota > Viridiplantae > Streptophyta > Magnoliopsida > Santalales > Viscaceae > Viscum > Viscum album. Next base: position 1,133,431,672 of record OY728123.1, on the reverse strand, counting down.
ATCCGAGAGAGATATGTGAGTGTTATAGGATAAGTTACAGTATCATATCCTTGATTTTGGAGGTTATAATGAGATGAATTTAATGCTTTCCAGGGTTTCCTATTATAACAACATCCAGGCGACAATCAAAATGACTTCGTATGAGGCTCTCTATGGTATATCGCATTGTTCAGCATTATTCTTGATCGAAGGAGGTTATGTAGCCTTGTTGGGTACTCATCTTTTTTAGGAGACCTTTGATAAAGTTTAGCTGATTCAGAAGTGTACATATACATCTCAGTCTAGGAAAATGTCTTATATGGATCGTCATCGTAGACATCTGGAGTTCAAGGTGGTACATCGAGTCTTTCATTGTGTTTCTCCATGTTTGGGTCACATGCATATCAGGTGACTGGGGAAGATATAACCATGATACATCAGGCCATTTGAGATAGTTGATAGAGTTGGGCATGTTTCCTATCAGTTACCACTACCTCAGTGGTATCATTCCATGCATGAAAATTTCCATGTATCTCAACATCAACAATATCATCCAGTCATGTCTCATTCTTTTGACCTAAACGACATCAAGCATGATATTGATGCAACTTTTGGGAAGCATGCTATCTGTATCATCGACCGTAGCATGAATTTCCACTAAGGAAAGTCATTCACACTGGTCCTAGTGTGTTGGAATCATAGACACGTTCAGGATGAGACCTTGGAGTGATAGACGGATGTACATGCGCAGTGGCTAGAACTCTTCTTTGGCAACGTTCCACTACCCTCGGAAGGGAATCTTGAGGAAAATTGTCTTAAATAGTGGAGTTTCTAAAATCCAGACCTTAATCTAGTAGGTAACATTTTTACTTTATTGAAGTATAATTAATTATGTGACCCAGGGCGCGCGCCTGCGAACCACCCTGTGGGTCCTGGGCTGCTTTTTTTTTTAATTTAAATAATTATAGACGTTTTATGAAAAATGTCACATCGAGCTTTGGCGTGGTGTTCAAGTTTTAAATAATTCATTAAGTATTGGAAAATAGTAATAAGATATTTAAAGAAGATTTAAAAGAAATAAAGAAAGAATAAAAAGATATTCCGAAATAAAATAAAGAAGGGGTTACGGGAAAAACGAAAATAATTAAAATGGGGGATTCCCGTTTTTTAATTATTTTTATTATTTATCATTCCATTCTTTTTTTATTTTATCTCTTTCAATTTTTTCAGTATCTTTTATTTTTATACTATTTTTATATTATTTTCTAATTCTTTCATTTCTCTCTTTTCTTTTTTCATCTCCTCTCTCCCTCTCCCACTCAACATGTTGCACCCCTCAATCATGTCACACCAACCAATAGCCCCATTAGAAGGATGTTTCTCCTTCGTCCAACATCTTCTTCCTTCGTTGTTAGGTGCGTAGTAAACCATAGGGAAAGGCTAACATAGCCACCATGAAATCGTCTAATTCTGTTGAGAATTCTTCATGCAATTCGTTGCGGAATATTCTTATCCTATTTTATAGTTTTGTCCAAAATCCTTTTTTTCATCCGTTTTATGTCAAATAAAAATATACTATGGATCATAGAGTCATCTAATACTACAATGTATGGTTCCTACTTGATTTCCCGCTTTTTCCTTGTGATTTATAAAAAATTCATTGTTGTGCTGTTAGTCTGTGCCTACCATGTTTTTGAAATTTTTCCCATTTCAATTACTTTAATGGTTCTATTTAATTATTGCAGCCTTAATCATCTTAAATTAATTTTTTGAATGGTCGAAACAAGATCAAAAACCCCTTTGGTTATGCTGACATTGTCGACGTATTTTTCTTTTAGACAAGTTATTAATTTAATTAGTTGCGTGTATTATGCAACCCCTTTTTATGGTTTTTAAATTAAATGAAATGTTGTGTGAATTATTTCCTCAATGTTGGACACCCCTTTGGGTGTGCTGACTTGATTGGTGTATTCTTCCATTAGCCTAGTTTTTTGTTTGATTATTTTCATGTGTTGAGAAGTATCTTTTTATTGTAATTATGTTAAATAAATATTTGGTTGAACATGAACTTCAATTGTTGGATCATTGGAGCTTTTTATGTTGAACCTTTTATTATTTAAATATGCATTATCCACTGACAAGGATATGATATGTATATTTCCGTGAAAGATTTTGTGTTGTAATTTGAAATTTATGCCTTGTGACGCACAGGTGTATCTAGTTAGTTTTCATGTTGTGACTTTACATGCTGATTATGTCATATTTGTTGTTGTGAAATCATTAATTAAATTCTGGGTGGGGAAAGGAGGTGGGACTCATATTAAGGTCCATGCTTAGATCCTTCGTTCTTGAATGTTTACATCTATGTGTTGAGGGGCGTTGTTGTTGGCTTTGTCGGGCCGAGACTTCCCCATACTTTCTAATAATTTTGGGTGATACAGATTCCAAAAAGGCCCTATGAAGAAAGAACATTTGGCAATGTGGCTAAGCCAGCCTCGGATGACACTCATCCCCTTTTTTCTAGATCAGGACAGACTCAGGGTAAAGCCATTCCTCGTGCGATACTTGGTCTTTATAATGATTTCCTTGGACATGTTCGGTGGAATTGGATAATTTGACGAATATTTCATAGTGATACCATTGGGACGAGCTCAGACTCCAACTCTCAACATGAACCATAAATAATGATGCACTTAGGTTCTACGTTATTGAAAATTGAGTCTATTGAGAATTTAAATATTTCCACTAATATGTGGAAGTGTTCATAGTTGACACTGTACTCGAACCCCATGTTTTATGTATACGTTTTCCTGGTTTTTCCTTGCTTTCTAGGTTATATATGTATATGTATATATATATCTCTGTGTGTGTGTGTGTGTGTGTGTGTTCATGCATTTCTGCTGATAGGTACCCTTTAAGAATATCAGCTTAGTCTGATGTAGGTGACCAGGCAAGACTGTCGTTTGGGACCCAGGCTGACCTATTTATTTCATTGCACTACAACTAATTTATTTGAAATGGTTATGTAATGGAACACTACATTTTTAATTTTTTTTCATGAAATGGAACAGTTTAGACACAATGGGATTTGACCTACTGGGATTTTATCTCACACCTTTCTTGGGCATGTTAACACCCGAGTAGATTACATGCTCGCAGGTATTAACAAGGGGAAGCATTCTGCTTCATATTTGTGACTGTTCATTTCTACTTATGATGGAGATAGGGGCAGAGGACCACACCTTTCTCACGATCCAGTTTTTGTTTGTATCTTTTATTTTAGTTGACTGTGTGATTTAGTTTTGATTTTCATACTTTTATTTTACACTCATATCATGGTATGACACTCTATTGTGAGTTTTTTCACTTGTTTGTTATTATTCAGTTGGATTATTTACATTGCTTCTGTTGTAGTTTATTTATTCAAAAGATTTCTCTAATTATTATTTGTTGTTGTTTACTTCTACAGTGATATTATCTATTTCTTAGTAGGGCACATTCTCCCCCACAGACACAAAAGGTCCCTCACTACTAGTTAGCTTCCTCTGGCGTTCGAGGAGATGTGCTAGAGGGTATGTGATGAACCTGTCCAACCACCATATTAGAGGTGATCCGGGTTAGGACGTCACATGATGCTAATGAAATATAGTTGTTAATGGTAACTAATGATTAAACAATTATTTTAATTTAATGTGAAACTAATAAAAATAAAATTTATTAATCTAATGCATATCGTTAAATTTTTGTGTGATTATTTGATTCCTAGACTTAGTAGTGGCAACTGGGTGTCCGAGGAACGTTACATGCAGTTGTGTCTGAGACTAGGTTTCTCCCATATAGTGGTTGTGAGGTATATTATATCATTTTTTTGTTTCTATAAACTAACCGACCCAGTTAGTTTGAGCGACTAACACATTAGGGGGTGTTTTCCCCAACATTTAGGTGAGAGGATGGATGGAATACTACCACCTTTGGCCCCACTCTATTCTCTTGGTAGTTACTTGTTCTCGTAGGAACAATGGTTAGTTTTACCCATATATATGATTAGAGGGTTGTAATGGCTTGTGGTTATTCACACACATATATTATATATATATATTTCTATGGAATACAATAGGTGTAATGTGTATAGGCTATGATGGATTGAGGATCCTAACCCGGTGTATGGGCTATAATAGCTTTAGGTTTAATAATCGGCGTATGAAAAATGATATGTGAGTTATGGTGGCTCTTGGAAACTACGTAGTTACTTTTATTATGTGGTCGTGGTGGTTTTTTCATGAGTTTGAGGTTCTGCTCATACATGTAAGTGTCTTTGGGCAATCCTTTTTGGCGAGGGATGCTTAGGACGTGCAACGTTGGGGAAAAGTGGAAAACTAGTGGGAAAGTGGTAGTGAGGTAACCTTAATATTATTTATTATATTATATACTCTTGTATGAGATAATTAGTGAAGTATCAATGGCGAGGATGGGAACATAGTGTACCTATTTAGGTGACGAGTTAGTTTCACTTGTTGTTCACTGTGCTTTAGTAGTTTTTCTTTACTTTTGCATGGGAGTCTCTAGAGAGGATCCTACTAAGTATACTATTATACACACACAATTTATATATAAATTGTTTTAAAGGACACTTGGAAAAAGTTTTGAGATCTAGCTAGTTACTACTAGCTTTGGTTTGTAGGAGCTGTTTGGTCTCCATGGTCACTGCAATTTTTACAGTCCTTTGGTACATGCTGTTTTCCCATTTAGCTGTTGTAGTTTTGCATGAAATTACAAATTTTTACTTGGGATTTATTTTATATTGTAGCGTGAGTTGGATTTGGTTTGTCTCTATCTTATCTTTCTCTTTTACATGTGTTCTCAATGAGGTTAATGCCTCCCATTTTTGTGTTTACTATACCCTTGGTTCTAGTCACCAACTCGAGGCCTACTGAAGGGGGCACTTAGGGGGTGCCCATCTTCTTTCTCATAATGTCATCCAAAGAGGGGTACACATTTTGGGGATGGGGTCATGAAAAACATAATCCAGTTACATTTTAAAAATAATTAAATGTACAATCAGAATATAAAAATAAACTATATGAAAAGGCTGTTTGGATTTAAAATGTAGTATTTTTTTTAATTTTATAAAAAAATGTATTTTATTAGAAAAATACCATAATTTCAATGGAAGTAAATCTTGATGTCCCTCATTTGAATATGATATTTATTTCCTAAAATATAACATATAGATGTGACAAAAACAATTTTTAAGAAGGGTTCTCTATCAAAATGTAGTAAAATGAGCTTTTAGAAATATTAGAGTATTTAATGCTTAAAATTGGATTTATTCTCATGCATGTTAAATTAACTGGATAAATGTAAAAAAATCTAACAAATATTAAAAATAATAATATAATTAATTATTTTCATTCCCACCAGTAAAACGGCTAGGCATTAACTACCGTTTAATACAATAATATTATTATTGTATTATTTTTTGTTATAACATAGTGTTGTGGGCAATGTAATATTTCCGAGAAACTCATTGTTGCATATCGAGTAATCTATCCTGCATTATAACAGCATTAAACTAAAATTAATACTAAATAAAAAAATATTAATGGATTTGAAAATTTATTATTCTATAAATACATGGGATGTTTCACTAGATGAGTAAAAAACTATTTATTAATAAAATAGATATTTAAGTAATAACACAATTTTTTTAAATTATTTTTTGAACATAAAAATCCGTTGGCCAATAGTTTTAAAAACAATTAAAATGTTACATTAAATATATTTTTTGATCTTTTCTTTTAATCACATTTTTTGTTCTAGAAATTAGGTGTTATCTTTCTTGGAAATTTAAATACATTTCTTTTTTCTTTTATAAAAAAATGTATTTCATAAAAATGTATTTCAATGATAATCTTATTTTGTACATAAATTTTTATACATGAGAACACAATTTTCTTAAAATGTGTTTTATACATTAGATGTTTTTTTATTAAATTAAAATTTCTCCCCAAAAACATTATATTTTCTAAAATTTGTTAAATTGTTTATATATTGTTGTTCAAATAAAGAAATATTTGTGATCTGAATTCCATCATTATTAATATTTACTATGGTTAAAATTTAATTACCAATTTAAAAGTAAATTATGTTAAAAGAGAAAATGTTTTTATGAGAAGTAGAAAGACACACTATATTGTCTCAAAAATGATTTTATGCTGATAATCATGAGCCAATTAAACTTTTGATCAATTATTTTCCTTTTTTGATCGATTGTGGTTTTAATAGTAACATTAAATTTTTAAAAAGGTAATTGGTATTTTTAAAAAGATTTCTCTATTAACATAAGGGTTTCACATAAACAAATATCAATTTAAATCAATTATATCATGTTCTTAATGAATCTATTCCATGTTAATCATCTAATAACTCCCCCTCATGTTCAAAAGATCATAGTAAATAATATTTAGCATATGGATTTCAGTTCCAGAGTAAAATTAAAGTCATTTATGTGAGTTTTTTCAAGTACATAACGTTTCTTTTTAATTATATTCCATAAAATTTATTATATACACAAATATATAATTAAATTATAATCATTTATACACAATAATATTTCAAATTTAATGATATTATCATTATATATTCATATATATCATCTATTTAGAAAAATAAAATAATTTTCAAGCATGCAAGCCAACCACTACCACAATGCACCAAAAAATAACTTTTCATCACTACACATAGTTTATAGTGTCTATATTTGCTTTATGGAGTGAATTTGATGGTTCTTATATCATTATGGTAAGATTATGAAAAATTATATAACAAATTAATAATATGACCAATAAACATTAATCGTTAATTTAAGCATGCATAGAGGGGAAACTTTTATTAAAATTCTATAATATTTTCATAATCATACTTTTTATTATAATTACATTCTAATAATGATATATTACAATAATAATATCTAAATAATATTAGTAGACTACTAATTTAATTATAATTGAACTAAATCAATTGATAATAATCTATTAATCACATTATGTTTATGTTTGGCTCTATTTGACCTATTACTGGAATAATGAAATAAAATTATATCATCATTTACAATGAGGCCTAAATTAAATTTGAAATATTAAAAAAAATATGAATAAATGTTTTTTAGTCGGGTTTGTTTATTTGAAAATTTAATTCAATAATTAAAAAAGTGTATTTCTTCTGGTATAAACCATCAAAATAAAATTATTATTGATTTTATCATATATAAAATTGAAAGAACCTATCATTGAAGTCAAATGAAACATAAAATCCCCCCATAATTCACCTAATAAAATATACTTAATGATCTTGTGATGTTATAGTATGGAAGAAGAATAAATATCATCACTTCACCACTGGACCAAATATAAACCATTGATGTTATAAACACCAGATGCGAGAAAATTGGTAAAAACGATATATTATATACATGTATAGAATAATTAACAATTAGGGGTATAAATTAAAATAATTAAGAAATATATTATTTATTATTCCATTTTTAAACATAATTAAATTATTTATGAAGCTTAGTACATGTGAAAAATGGTTTTGGACCAAGGTAAGGGTTTTCATCTCAAACATCCACGCCATGAGACATATTTTGTATTATGAACTTAATGTCACTTATTTCATTAATATTGTGACTATTTAAGTTATAATATCCTGAAATATATTTTAATAATTTTAATTTTAGAAAAAGTTAATTATCTCTATTACAATTGTTTTTTGTTTTCATGCTTCTCATGTTCCATGTGGTTTTATTCACCTAAATTATTTTCGTGACTATTAATAACTACAAATCAATTATAAAATTTTATTATTGAATTATAATTCATGATGATGATTTTATGGAGTATTTAAAAATTATTTTTTATTGAAATAATGATTCACATTGATTTATTCTTCGTGGATGAATATATTATTTTTTTTGAGAATAAATCTTATATATTTTGAAAGATTTATTACTCTATATACATGATGTTACATTCATCAAACTATATCATTTATCTTGTATAAAATTAATAATTTTATCACCAGTGGTCATTATTTTCCCCTTTATTAATTTTAAAATAATGTAATATTTTCTTACCCTTTCCAAATATATGATTCCATAATGGTATTTCAATTTTTTCATATTGTTTTCTAACATTCAAAATAAAATTTATTTTACACACTACAGATTATTTTTTATGCAGTTTATTCATTTTCAAGGATAAATAGTTGAAAATAATTAGTTAAAAGTAATGTTAAAAAAATACTTCAGTATTCAAAAAATTCATTTCAAGGATACTGTAAATTATTTTTTTATGAAAATGATAAATGTAATTTTTAAAAACACATCTTTGATTTCACCACCATTATCAAATTTATCACTTAATGATTAAATTTTATAGAAGTTATTTTCCCTATAGAAAACTATAAGTGTTTTTATGAAATATATATTTTAGGTTACTGAGTTGTTGGTATCAAATGTTTTCATGTTTGGGGTTAATTTTTGGGAATTCCACCTTTAAGTATTCAAATTACCTTTTTTTATTCCATGGATTCTATATGATGTAAGTAATTATTCTTATTTTATTTCATTTTGGTATTAATTATTTATTTTATTACTAATTTATTATGAAACCCATATATATAGATGATGATGTGTGTGGTCCTATATTTCCATCTAATGAATTAGTTACAGATCAATATCAAATGATACTATGATTTTATGAATGTAAATTTTATTTTTTCACAACATGAAGTGTGGAAATTTTATTTGTTCACGATATCATGTGTGGATATTTTGTTTATTCAAAATAATATTTGTGTTTATTTGGTTTCCTAACAATATAATTGATGGGATGTTTTTTCACAACTTTTCAAATGGGAATAATGTTTCTTTACAACATCAATCATTGAAATTTTGTTTTCTCAAAATATAATAATCTCCCATTGATTATATTTGTGAAGAGGTTATTTTTTATTATAGGTTTCAATGTAAAGTTACATTTCCATACCATATATATATGATTATGCTCCTTGGTTCAGGTTTATTGTCACATGTCTCATCCCACCAATACCTTGGGAAATATTTACTCTTTTAATATTACATGTTTTGTTATTGTGGAATATTTTCAACCATAAATAGTCCATTTTATTTTAATAATATATTTATCGTCAACAATTTTTTTCACATATTCTAATAACCTAACCCTTGTTATCATATTGGAATGTATAAAATTATAAATAATTTAATGTCACACCCTTCTAATGTTTTATTCCCGTAGTTTATAAAATTTAGTATAGCCAATGAGATTTTTTGTAGTTTATATAGTATGGTTATAGTGTGGAGGAAAGATTAGAATTATTATTAAATAAGTTTCTTATATATTATATCCTCAATGAACCATAAACCTTTCATAATAATGATTTAACACTATTTATGGGAATTATTATCTAAAAAAGGAAAAAAATGTATTTTTGGTTGTATTTTTAGCCAAGGTATCCATAATAAAAATCTAAATGGTATTAGTATTCTTGAATATTAAATTAAAATTAAAATAATTATTAAAAATGGTAGGAAATTATATATGATGAAGGAATCCATTTCTAAGAAACCAACTCCGGAATCCACTCAACAATTTACATTATAATCTTATGATTAAAATATATTAAACATGTTTGAAACTTCTACTCTCATTATTACCACCATTGAATACATATTGTAAAATGAATCCTAAGACCAAAAATATATATAAGATGATATAAAACCTTAAAAATCATTATAAAAAAACATAGTCTTGTAAGTACTATTGAAAATTTGGGGTATACCCATGTCTCAATAAACATGGTTTTCTATGACCATGGATATTGAAGTCCTTCTAAAAATAGGTTATAGAAACAATTGGTATATAGTAATAACTAACACCCTATACCAATAGTCTTTTTAAAATCATTTGTATATGGTTATCTATAACAACATTTTAATAAAACCATTGTTAAAAGTTCCAACAAAAAAAATTAAATCATCCCATCCCATATGATCCCTAATTTATCCTCCTAACCATGGTGAAATCCCTCCATTATTTTAATATCAGTTCCCCAAATATCCCCATATTCACTAGTTTATTGAATTGATCTGTCATCAATAAAAAAAATAGTTGTGTTTCATGTCCATTTTTATTCTCCCATGCATAAATTTCATTTCTATAATGTAATCAATTAACAATCGAGATCCATTATTTCATAAATCATTTCAAATCCTTGAACTAATGTTTTTATATATTATTTAATGTTTTTTTCATAATAAAAAACATAAGAATTTTTTTCCCTATTAATTTTGTTACTCATTATGTAGTCTAATGCCCAATCATATTTATTTCTATAATATATATCAATGGATTATATAATTAATCATTATAGTAATTTTTAAATTTGTTTATGAATTAGGTAGTTATAAATTTATTCATATAATAGAATATTTTAAAGACAAAAAAATATTATATATAATTTCAATATAATGTCGTGAGAAATTTTTATAAGTATGTTACTATGTTTGTAAATATTTTATTAAAGTAAAATAAATGAAAAAATATTCCATTTTTGGATTTATTTATACATATTAAACAAATTGTATTTTCCACATCATTTTTTTAAATATTTTTACAGATTCGAATATATTTTTTACTAATTTTGATCAAATAGAAAACTGAGTATGAGGGAGAGGTATAATGTAGTATTATGACTTGTGTAAAATATTTTTTTCATGGATAAATTTTCAATTGTATTTATAGACAAGATAATATATAGTTAAGTGATTTAATTTCAAAAAAATTATGCTAGAAATGAATATTTTATTTATTGGAATTGTAAATGTTAATATTTGATAGTAATGTTAACATGATGATTTGAAAATAATGGATTAGTGTAAGTGTGTTTTTTATTCCTATTTGGAGTTATTTGAGTCACTTATAGAAAATAGAATTGTCAGAGAAGTATTTTTTCAAATTTATGTTATTAATTTTAAATGTTTATTTAGTGTTAATTATGTATAAATGATATGTTAATATTTTAAGACATATATAGATGAGTTATGTTGAAAAAAAATCTATAATTTATATCAGGGGATTATTTAATTTTGGTTTTTTTAGTTTATAAAGAAAACATTAATTGTATAATCAAATACTGGTTAAAACATTGTTACTTCAAATTTTTTATTATTTATTGACAATTCAAAAACAATTATCCACTCTATCGTATACATGGATCCTTTGGTATTTTGTAATAGGTAACCATCATTTTTATAAATGGACCAATTATTATGTTAAAAATTATAAATGTGTAAAACATTTTTCCTTGAATACTATCAATTTTTCAAAATAGATTTATTTCAAAATAATGCTTTAATCTTCTTAAATTTATTTAGATAAGGAATAAAAAAAATATAATATCATTCTTTTTTATTAATTCATAGAATTTACTTCTATTACTGTTGTATTAGTATGTATTAGTTTATTCCTATTCTATTTATCATACATTTTCTAGTGGGAAAATTGGTTATGGCTATAGGATTATTTAAACAGTTGCTCTTGATCATGGATATATGTCACATATAATTATAATAAAAATGACCATGGATATAGGGGAGATATATCCACAAGAAAATGTTCTTGTGACAATATCATAGAGCCCACACACCTGTAAAAAAAATTCTTTAAGAAGAGAAATATAAAGGTCTATGACAGTGGTTATCCACAGACCATGACTATTGATTTCAGTATCCATCATATGTTTTATAAAATTTTTAATAACAACAAATATGTAAAAATAAAATATATTTGTTTTTTTTGTGTGTTTATAAATATTTTATATCATTCTATAATAGTGATTTTTTAGATGAATTATAAAATTGTACAAGGATCAAATTCCATTGTATTGGGTTTTTAAAGGCTATAAAAAGGGTCATGAAACATGTTTTAAGATAATGTTGGATATGTTTATATCATGACCATGGCTATTGGGTCCCCCTGATAGAGGCATTATTTGTAAGAAATCCCCATTAGTATTTTCTATTTTCCCAAAGTTATAGGTTGTAGTCTTTATCTATGAAAATTGAACCTATAGAATGGCTCACCAAGGATATAACCTATATCAACCATAATAATTATTAATGGAATGGTAAACATATGAGTATATAGAAAATTATTATATTGGTGTTTGTTTATGTCACTACTAGGGTGCATCACTAATAAAATACACTATATCTTTTTCTTTATTTGCATAACTATAACTATAACTTAGTGAATTTCATAATAAAATTGAAATTTTAAATATTTTATAAGATATATTTTGAATTAATGAGATATTGAATTACGTCCTGATGTTATTATAAATTGTTTCCCTTACTAAAACATATGTATCAACTATGAGACTTTTAATATTGTGTAGAATAATTTTTGTTGAAAAAACTTTCTATGATTATGATATATTAATTTATTTTTGGAATTATTTTATTTTCAAATATTTATCCAAAAGATTTATGGATTTCATGTTTTTTATAATTACATTATAATGTGATGATTTTATTGAAAATATATTATTTTAATAGAATGGATAAAAGAGGAACGTTTGATACATGTTTGATTTATGAAACTGTTCGAATCTAAACCAATTTCTATCATATGATTTTTTATATTTTTCATTTTACAATGCTTTATATGGAAGGAAAATAAAATAACATTGTTATATTATTTTCTTAATAAATAGAATATTTTGGGAAGAAGTTATCTGATATATAATAAATTTTATTTTCCAAAAAAATATTTTTTTTGTTATAATAATGGATGAAATTAATCATATACTATTAATGATTGAAATAAAATTACTTGAATGTAGAATTTTATATTTGATGGAATTATATTTATTCATCATCTTGAGATAGAATTTATAATAATTAAATAAGGTAATGGTAAAAGTTCACATGATGCAGGTAATGAAAATTTTCATGCCGAGAGAGTGAAAAATTAATAGAAAATATAAGGAAACTAGTATATCACGAATGTGATAAAATGAAAATTATATATTTTTCAATGTAAATGTATCATTGGAAAACAGTGTATAATATTTTTAATACTTTCATTTATTATATTGTTATATTTTTTAATGACCTAATTCATCAAGATGTAGATATTTATTTAAACAATTATATATATATAATATTAAATAATGAGTTTGGATTCATAAAAATAATCATGCTTTCTTGAAAGATTTAAATTTTTTTTGGTAGAAACAATATTTTTATATCATTGTAAAGAATGTGTTACATAATTATTGAATCCATACTCATATGGGACATCATCAAAAGTTGCAAAAAATTAATGTGACACATTCCATTGATTCAGAGGATCTAAAATATTTTGATGTCCAATGAAATATTCACACATATGTGATAGAATAATACAGGGAGAATTAATGATAATTATGAGTTGGTTTGTCTTGTATATTGACTAGCATGCCTTAAATTGGATTCATGAAATCTTAATTTTCTAGATGACGAGTTTAATGTTCTGTTGGATTCAAAATGTGATGATTTTAATCCTTTTGAATAGATGCTTATTTCACAAAACATCAAGATAATTTTCATTCACATTTATAACTATAATTCATGAATGTGTGTGAAAAAAACATTCACATTATCAATTATACTCGTATATGAACATTTTGATCAGGAAAATTTTATATGAATAACTATTCAACTATTATTAACATTATAGAGTAAGCTTTGTAGTATGAGTGTGCATAAATACAGTGCTTCTTTAAAAGACATATATCAGATGTGTTCTATGTTTATCTATAATATTAACGATTTTGAAGATTGTACAATGATGTATGAATGTATCAGGAAGTCAAAACTATATTATCCTATTTTTATGTGGAATACATGATATAGATGGGATAAATATCACCATAGTTTTATTTTCTTAGGGAATTGGTTTTTAATATAAATGGATATTGAATAAATGAAAATTAATTGAATAAATAAAAATACCAATGAAATTGGGAATCCAAATAAGACTATTTATATAATTGATTTTCTTAATTAATTAAATGTTTTCAATTAATCATTCATCATAGACAGATGAAATCTAAAAAGAGTATTAATTTTTCCACTAAACAGAATTATAATTAGAAGTAAAAAAGTATCAACATTAGATTTCTATATTGGTCGAAAAATTTTTGTCGTCAATTTTTTAATGTAATAAAAATTAAGATTACTATATGTGAAATGTTTCTCCACATCCTTATAAATGTAAATTGAAAGAATAAATTTGATTTAGAATCCTTGATGGACTTGTTGTATTAAGGTATCAGTCATGTACCATTGTGAAGCCCTATCCTGGGTTTTTCGAATATCACTCAAGTTGCAACACTTCAATACATCATGCTTATCTCCCGCTATGCAAGATGATACAAATTAGTGGCCAGTGTTGATGGGAAATATGAATAGACTATATCCTCAATAATAATACCCATACACCATAAACACAATAAAATATAATAACTAAGATTATCATAATTGATGATAATGGAAACAAATTTTAGTAAAAAATGTTACTCATTTCATAGATGTAAAAAGAACATGGATCCCACTGTGACATGACAAACCATATCAGATAAAGATACAAAATAGTAAATAAATGAAACAATAATATTATATAGTATGAATTGAATTTTCAAATAACTCCAAGAATCCATCTTATTAACTCCCTGAAAAAGGGAAATTTCATTTCACTATATCCATGGACATGAAATCTAAATGTCCATCAAGATTAAAATATAGAGTATGAGTATAACCCAGTATTACAACACCAAATATTCCTTAACAAATTTAAACATATATATAAGTATAAAATGATTCATAATAAAGTAAATTCATTCATAATCCAATAGTACCATACTAAGTGTATTTGATATAACTAATCTCTATATTACCATAACCATACCCATATTAGCTCAATGATGTATGAATATCTAAAATAGTCTTGGGAATATCACAAGTGGAGAATCCAAGAATATTAGTATAAGTGTTGGACGAAATAAATAGTTCAAGATACAAAACGTAATCATTCTATGTCTCCATTGCTACCTCTTAGGTATGGTAACCAAAGACCATCATACCCCTAGGTTAGTCTACACAAGTCCATCATTATTGGTATCCACAACTTTTAATGTCTCGTGCTTTCCCTATATGTTTTTGTTGAATAAATACTAAATTTTATGAATTTCTCTAAAAAATCATCAAAACTAACAAAATATGGGTTGCTATAAGGTATTCCTAGAATTGGATAGTATATACTATGGTAATGAGATTTTAAAAATAAATAACTATATGTGTATATATAAACAATAAAAAGTTCACTTTAAAAAGTGACTCAACTAGTATAGCTTATAAATTGACGAAATCTATTTTATAAAGCATATTTTTTTTCATGAATAATGTACTTCTATATTAATAGTTCAATTACATCAATTTAATTATTAATTTATATAAAACATGATGAAGATTTGTTAAAAAATATAGAGTAATTTTCAAATAAAAATAGTTTCCTCCATATTATTAATTAAAAGTAAAACATAGGATTTTTTTGATGTGTAATTGAAACTTTTTAAATTTTTTTTTGATTTATCGGGATCATATTTTCATAAAATGAATTTTTTTCAATTTTTCTAAAATATTTTCTTTACAATTGAAAATAGAAAATTATTATTTTATAAATATATTTAATTTTATGATATTATTTTATTATTTAAATACATTCCAAGGTTTTGAACCATTTTCCAATAAAATAATATATTATAATTTATGGTAACGTATTATAAAAACATGTATTGCATTTATATACTGATTTTCATCATTCTTGAAATTTATGATGTTTTTGGAATGAAAACATTATTTGAACTGTTTTAATTAATTAATTATAACATGATCAAATGAGGTTGCTTATATATTTTATTTTTAAATGCCTAATATTTTAATGATAATAATTATTTATAATTAACTTTAATCAATGTGAGTGATAACTATATCCAATTCATAAGTCCTTTTTCTTAAAAATATATATTTTAAAAAATTGGAATTTGTGTGTTACATACACTTAAGTAAAAATAAATTATCCCTTCACATCCAAATTTATTTTGATAAAATTATTCTAAAATTTGAGAAAATAATGTTGAAATTATTTAATATGGAAAAATTCATTTTTAGCTTTGAAATTATTTTATGATTAATTTTTAATTAACACGATAACGGTGAAACAATTATGTGACAATTATTGTCTTATTAATATCAAAGAATTAAAATCAAATTAATTAAATTTAAATAATTTAAAAAATTAATATAATATAACATATTAACTCATAAATAAATTTATTACAATTTGTGTAGATTTTAATCAATACTAAATAAAACTAATAATCTTGAATGGTCAAAATGCGTTTTTATACTAAATAGATCTTCCTAAAAATTATTACTTATAATTAAAAATATTTTTTTAATATTTAGAAACTGAATTTGATTAAATATATATCAAATTTTCTTCCATCGTATAAATATTTGGTTCTATGGGTGTTTTTATTACTAATAAAAATAAAATTTCATAGTTAATAACTAGTTACTATGATTATAAGTAAGCTTCAAATGTATAAAATTAATTCAAAAACACATTACCATGTTTATAAAATGTGTATAAATTTTAAAAAGAAAATTTGTTGATAAAATACACAACAAATACATTATTTAAAAATTTTGGATCCATTAATCTTGGAATTGTGTCATGAAATTATTAAAATATATTTAGTGTTTCTAAAAGTGACATTTTATTCTCTTATAAAAGGGGACCACTTACACCATTTTAGACAGAATCCTAGCCATATATTTATAAATTTAGAAACTATCATTATAGTATCCATAGAACCATATCCCAAAACATAATCCACTAGACAGTCATATTTTTCCAAATCCCATCAATTTCAAGTGAATATCAATAGATATATCAAGACTCCAATGTAACTATTCTCTATTTACTAATCATTTCTTCTTTAGTATACTCTTGAAAATATATTATCACCATAATAATATAGTTACTTTAGTGTCATTAGTATACTTTAATGTTTTTATACTAAGTGGATAATAATTATTTATTAAATTCCATCCACTTATTAAATTGGATTGTTAATCATGAGTGTGTGTAGACTACCACATTGAGGATAAATCATTTTCATTTTTCATACAGTATTTCATTATTTTTTAAACAATCATCGACTATAGATTAACATGAATAAATAAAATAAATATTATACCATTATTATTAATTTGTAGTGACATTTATTTTAAAGGATCACCTCCTCAACCATACTCCATAATCAAGTTAATGTATTGTACAGACCTAGATCTTGACATACATGGAATTAAATTACTTTTTCAGAATACATAATACATAAAAAAACCAAGACATAAGGATCTTAATAGTTCAGTGTCTTTCGAAACTCAGAACATAATATTCTAATCATGGTGAAAGATCTTCAACATCTCCAATAAAGATCATTACCTTTTTGTTTTCTTACCTAAAACATTTATTTATATCCTTGAGAAATGAAAACATATAAAAGGTGAGCTCAAATTCTCAGTAAGGGTAAGCATGGATAAAATAAAACAAACCAAATACTTTTGAACAAAAAAACATGAACATAGTGTTTAAACATCAAAATTTTGAGCAATGACATAAAACATGACAGTACACAAGGCATTGATCATATTGGAACATCAATCATGATAAAATAGCATGGAAATAAAACTTGTAATTGTGGAAAAACATTAAACACGTGATATGATTTCCATAGTAGCCAAGGCATTGCTTCCAAAATCATCTTAGTGGATAAAGTCCCTTACTGAACCGAGTTCACTCCTCATTCCAGTCATGTTTCACTGAACTGAATTAACTTGTCATTCCATCCATGTCTATCTCATGATATATAAATCTTTACCCAATTAATTGGAGATATATATAGGTCCCACCCATCTCATAATTAATTCATTCTTACATATTCCACAAAATAAACATAAATCATTCATCATAACACAAAGAATAAAATGGGTTTCATATTCTTCATCCCATCATAACATAATCCATATAAAATAAATGGATTTCATTTCATCGTAAGAAAAGTGAAACCATGTAAATCTTAGAGACGTTATACTTGAAACATACACATATGAAATAATGTCATCTTAGATGGAAATTGGTTTTGATAAAACACTTGAAATGAATTCTGGATGAAAAATATCCTTTATTCTTCAAAAATCATTTTCTTTTCAAAAACTTCCAAGAAATTTTAAACGAAAAGGATTTTGTTGAAAATAGTCATGAAATATTGTAGAATAAGCTTCATGGAAATTAGTCTTTATGAAACCGTAAAAATCTGTTCATTACCTATAAGTTAAAAAAACATTCTCCTCGTACATTTCCAGAAAAGTCAAAAAGTCTTTCGTATTGAAAATGACAAAAGATTCCTTTCATATATTTTACTAAAAATTCACCAATAGGTAAATTTGGATTTAGAAATTTGTGTGAGGATAGAAATAATATTCCATATTGGGGATACATGGATGTGGATGATAAATATGACCCAGTAAATTCTGAAGTATAAACAATCTCGGATAAAAATTAGATTGTGAGATTTTCCATTACCTTATGTCTGATATGCTTCATATGTATCTAAAAATCTTTTATTATTTCTTAAAATAATGTCATTGACTTATTAAAGAATCATATTCATTGTTAAGATATCATATATGGTTCACTGATGAATTTATATTACCCGTTCTTTTGTAAATTTCATGTTAATGCAGCGTTTTGTGTAAAATCATTTCATTTATCGTACGTGTTTCGACCCATTGTTCATGATAATATTAATTATATCCTGATTTATTAAATTCCATAATTTAAAACATTATTTATATATAATCTATATTCAGCGTATAAATATATATGATATATTGATAAATGGATTGAAATACACTGTTTATGGATATGGTAGGTCGTACGTATGCATGAACGCTGTTTTCATTTCCTTATTGAATTAAATGGAATTAATTAAATGAAACATATATGTAAATAAATACATTATCATTATTATGTGATATATTTAATGATTATTTATTATATATACTTTATAATCATACTTGAATGATTAATAATGGAAAATGAATCTCATCGCAATCATGGAGACGGTAGTCTGTCCGTACGTACGAGCGATGATATCATTCCCACGATCGTGGAATTGTATTAAAGTGTATGTATAATATTTCATAATCAATATCACTTTACAATAATCATATATAGTTATTTATTTACACCATTATACACAACCAAGTAAGGTGGTTGTGGAAAACAGATTACACCACGCAGTAGAGACGATATTCTGTAAGTACGCACACGAAATGATTTTGTTTTCCATAGGATGGATAGAAGGTGGAATGGGGTTGTTTCATATTTACAATTACATATATGTATATTAGTGATACTGAAGTTATTACTTTATAATGAAACAACTAAAGAATAAGACGTTGAAGATGAAAGAAACCAGAAAGATTCTGTAGAAGAGACTACCTCTACTTTGAAGCGCCTCTTCATAACCTCCCCTTAAGGCACTAGAGTTGGTATTTTGAGGAGACCAAAAACCACAATAATGTTTCTAGGGAAGTTTATAAGGGAAATTTTCAGGGTTTTTCCGATATTTAAGCCAAAATATTGTGTAAATAGAAGAGGGATGAGGTTCCCTTTTATAATGGAGGATAGGGGCACCTTAGGAGAAACATAAAATATTATTTTATAATAAACTCATATTCGGTTTATAATAGCTCAAAATTGATTTATTTGGAATCTAAAGTGGGTATGGGTCGAAATAATCTCAACCAATATGTTTTAGAAAAGTTTATGTTACTATTTTAACCATATCATTTAGATTTAACTCTAAGTTAAATAAGTAAACTTTTACCATGTGTTCTCATTTTCTTACACTATATGGTTAATAAACATACTACAACAAGAAAAACGATTCCAAAGTGGTTCATTATTAATATATATAACTTTATCTAATTCATTTGTCCGAACCTTAGATTTTTTGGAAGAAAATAACAATTAATAATATGATATTTTTTAAACAACTATTTTATGTCAATTTTGACACTATTTGTTGATTGATTTTTGTGAAACACATAACAGAATTATTAGATCGAAAAAAATTAAATTAATTAATACTAACATGTCATGTTAACCTATAAAATTAGTTTAATTCATAAAAATATCTCAAATTATATTTATTTGGGTATTTATAACATCAATTATGTTAATATTTCATTAATAAGGTAATTACTTTATCATCATTGTGTCATAAATAAATTAAATTATATAATGTATAAAAATTATAAATAAAATACCATTATGTAAGAAATATTTTTATCTTTATAATGAAAATTTATAGTAGAATTTATCTTTTGTGTAACCCTATATTAAAAATTATTTAGTTATTAAACATTGATTTTAACTCTTTTAGCTCTTCTTTAAATTAAATAATAATAAATGTCCTAATCTAATCCAAGTGGAGCTAAATGATAATATTATATTCCTAAGATAGTTTTCTGTCGAATTAAACTTATCCAATATAATGAGGACATGTTTTAGGGTAATAATTATATCAATTTTACCCTTAATTACCCTATTTACTTTTAACCGTTGTAAATAAAAGTAAAAAGTTACTATTAACCAAAAATTATTTTTATGTTATTGAAACAAATTTTTCTCCTTGATATTAACTTTTCTCTTGTATTTTCAAAATTCCACTCACACAAGTAGTAAATTATGTTATATATATATTTTCAAATTCTCCTAGGAGGTGGGTAAAATAGGGTGAAAAGTTCAATGAAATTTTTATATGTCTTAAATTATTATAAAATGACTTTAATTAATTACATTGAACATTTATAGGTATTACGTATTGATTTTGGCCTAAAATAAATTTAAATAAAATAAATAATTATTTAAATAAATATTCAGTTTTTAAAAAGTAACCCAGTGTGTTTACTATTCATCAAAATTGATCATTTTCAGAAAATTACCAAAACTTCACCCGAGGTTAGTTTCGCTATTCCATATAAAAAAATGAAGTCCATTTTGAAAGATAAAATTTTTAAAATTTCAAAAATTCGGTATTACTATTCATAACTTCTAGTTCAAAATAATATTATAATAATATCCCGTTTAGTGAAACTCGGTATTGCGTACTACACACGCTATCGAGAAAGGAATTGATTGCGTGTAATGCAATCCAAGTCAGGGATACGTGTAGTGCAAGATCCCTTTGGTCTAGCGTACTACAAAAGACATCAATGAAATTAAAAAGAATACTTATCATAAAATCTTAGGATGTTACATTCTACCCCGCTTTAAAATTTATTTTGCCCTCGAAATTCGTTGGGGTTATAAATTGTTTACTACATCAATCTTTCTATCATAGAAACCCACATCATAACATAAATATATAAAAAACATAACTTTAAAAACTAAATTATGAAATGTAATGGTTGCCCAAATTAAATAATAACTGGGTTTCCACATAGGAGAACATAGGTGAAAATATGGATATGGAAGAGAAATCTAAACATCAAGTTCTGATGGAGAGTGGTAGCGGACATGGCTATGAAAAATCCAACAATCACAAAGCCATAAATTTATGATGATCTAAGGTACAATCTGATTCATCGGATAAGAGGGCACTAGGACAAAATTTTTGGATTTCAAGATAACTTCACTAATGTTGAGGAATTAAATGACACACTTAAAGGATTTTGGTACAATCTCACTATTGTTCGTGCCTTGAACAATTTCCTCTTAATCTCTTAAAGAAATGAAGTTGAATTTGTTATTCATGAAGTGTTATCATATCATGTGATAGAACGATGGGTCATTCCATCTGTTTGAAACATAAGTTTAGCAAAAGTTATCAAATATACATAAGTCCATATATGGTGAGGTTAATCGTATATGATTCCAAAAATGAACTTATACTTCATATATCTTACCACTTAATAAAATAAATCTACTTTCTACTAACTAGGGACATCTTGTAGGCCAGTGGTAGGTGATAAAGGCATGTTGCACTTCTGTTGTGGGTTTGATTCCCGCAACCTTGTCCGACGCGGTGGGTTGTCGCCTGTCCTATGGGTTGTCCTTTTTCTAAAACTACATTATTATAAAATTACATCAATAATTTAAGAAAATGTTACAGCCTTAAACAATACTAAATTATGTCCAACATAATCCATTCCAATCTTTAGGCTTATCCAATATACTTCCGTCCAAGCTCATAGTATAAAGAAAAAAAATACTAGAAATGTCATCTTCCCAGCATGTGAATACCACCATTTATCCCCCATATATCATACGATATATCTTATTGGTCACATTACAAACATTTGAATTCAATAATAATTTATTCTCTTGAAATACCCATTGAACCTTAGTGAAAATATGAATGCTGTCAAAATTTAACACATTCCACATACCAAAATCCCAAAATTTCAAAATACTCAAACCATGATATAACTTTGTCCTTATATAATTCATGAGCTCATTTCATTTTTTTCTTTATCCCTTCATTATGCGCATATCATCTTCTTTCCAAAAATATTTTTATCACTTTTCATGGATACCTGTACCATATAATTATTGAAAACCAATACATAGATATTCCAAAATTCCAAAATACCATAAATGAGATTACATGATACTATTTTGAAATACCATTACATAAACACATAATCATTACACAACATCATTGTCATACTCAACATCACAAATAGTGATCGCATGTGACTTCCCTTTATCCTTTTCTTTAAGAGGTTTCTCACGTTGACCATCAGTAACCCTTGGATTAGGCCATTGATTCGAATAATGCCCCATTTCTTTGCACATGAAGCATTGAAGTGTTGGTGGTGAGTTATCTGTAGTATTTTCATTATTCACCTAATTATCAACTCTTATTCCATTAATTCATCACTCAACTGCTCAATGACCTTATTTTCCACACATAAAAAATTTTCTAGACCCTTTAAGATAATATCCACCATGCTTCTTTCCACACTTTGAGCATAAAGAAACATCCATCTTCCTTTCACCATTATTCTGAGATTTCTCCATGAACTCAATTTTTCATTTCTTATCAAAACCATGAGATGGATATATAACACCAACTTCCAGTTCTACCTTGATAGCACAATGCACAATTTTGTTATATCTTTTGACGTCTCTTATAGCTAATTCCCGTCAAAGACTTGGTTTTCTGCCACTAAAGAATCAATAAACTTTACTTTCAGGTTGGATGATAAAGCCAGATGCATACCTTGAAAGCCTTGTAGAATTCACTTTGTATACACCAACAAATTCATCATCATTTTCCTCAATCTCAAGGAACTCCTTTTCCATATTTGTTTGAAGAATACGAGGGATGTACTTATTGAAAAACAAGTTCTTGAACTCATCCCATTACATTGATTCAATTTCATCTTGGGGCCTTGTATTATTAAAAAGAGTCCACTACAGGCCTGATTCACCTTCTAAATGGTAAACAACCAAAATGACTTTTTCATGCTCTAAAAAGAGAAGTTTGGAAAATATCTTTTCAATGCTACTGATCAATTTTTCAGCAATAAGTGGAATAGAAGTCCCGCTGAAAGAAGGTAATTGTTGCCTCATGAAGGACTCAATAGAATATTGTTCCCTTCTCTGCTCATTCAGAAGTCCAGAATGATTCATAGCTTGTGTAAGTATAGAAATAGGATTTTGAAATCCATCACTAATAACAATGGTTTGTTCAGGAATACAATCATATCACTGTCTATTACATTGATAAACACGGTTCCTTCGGGTTCCAGCCATCGTCTAAAACCCAAAAAGAAAAGTGTGAGAGGAATAAATCATTCTAGGGAAACAACATAATAACTGGGAAGTACTTTCAATATCTAACTTCTTAGGTTTAATTCTATGATTGTTACCGTAATCCTAGTACTATGACCTATAGTTATACATAACCTTAGGGACATGTCTAGACATACCTTATGAATATCTCTAGGGATCTCACTAATGTTTTCGCATCCTAGTTTCCAAAGGTTAACTAAACCTTTCCTGTAATACCAACTGTAGAGACCCAAAGCTTGACGTACATGGACATTAAATTAATTTTGTGGAATACTTAATTCATAACAAAAACCAAGACTCAATAATCGTAATATTTCAGTGTCTTTGGAAACTCGGAAAATAATCTTCTAATCACGGTGAAAGATCTTCAACATCTCCCATAAAGATCTTCCCCTTTTTGTTTTCTTACCTAAAACTGTTCTTTATATCCTGGGGAAAAGAAAACATATAAAGGGTGAGATTAAATGCTCAGTAAGGGTAAGCATGGAGAAAATAAAGAAAAACATGTACATTTGAACATAAAAATATGAACATAATGTATAAAAATCAGAATCTTGAGCAATGACATAAAACATGGCAATACGTAAGGCATAGATCATAATGGAACATTAATCATGATAAAATAGCTTGTAAATAAAGCTTATAATTTTGGAAAAACATTAAGAACATGATATGATTTCCATAGTAGACAAGGAATTGCTGCCATGACCATATTTGTGGACAAAGTCCCTTACTGAACCGAGTTCCCTCCTCGTTCTAGTCCTTTATCACTAAACCGAATTAACTTGTCGTTCCAGCCATGTCTATCATAGGAGATATAAATCATTATGCAATGAACTACAGGGAGATATAGGTCCCACACATCTCATAATGAAATCATTATTACTTGTACCACAAAATAAACACAAATCATTCATTATAACCGAAATAATAAAATGGGTTTCATAAACACCATCCCATCATAACATAATCTATATAAAACCAATAGATATCATTTAATCATAAGAAAATTGAAACCATGTAAATAATAGAAACATTATACTTGAAACATATACATATGAAATAATGTCATCTTAGATGGAAAATGGTTTTGATAAAATACTTGAAAATAATTCTTGATGAAAATATCATTTCTTCTTCAAAATCATTTTCTTTTCACAAAATGCCAAGAAATATTAAAAGAAAAGTATTTTGTTGAAAATAGTCATGAAACCTTATATAATAAGCTTCATAAAAATTAGGCGTTATGAAACCATAAAAATCCATTCCTTCTGTATAATATAAAAAAACATTCTCCTCATACTTTTGTTGGAAAAGTCAAAAAGTCTCATGTACTGAAAACGACAAAGGATTCCTTTCATATACTTTACTAAAAATTCACCAACAGGTAAAATTGGATTTAAAAATTTGTATGAGGATAGAAATAATATTACATATTGAGGAAACATGGATGAGGATGATAAATAGGACCTAGTAAATTCTGAAGTATAAACAATTTCGGATAAAAATCAGATTGTGAGATTTTCCCATACCTTATGTCTGATATGCTTCGTTTGTATCATAACCTACTGTATAATGATTTAAATAATTTCATTTACTTATTACAGAATCATATTAATTTTAATGATATCATATATGGTTCACTTATGACTTTATATTACCCGTTCTTTTGTAAAATCCATGTTAATGCAGCGTTTTGGGTAAAATCATTTCATTGATTGTACATGTTTCAACATATTGTTCTTGATATTATTACATATACCCTGATTTAATTAATTCCATAATGTAAAACATTATTTATATATAATATATATTCATCATATAAATATATAAGATAGATTCATAAATGGAATGAAATACATTATTCATGGAGACGGTAGGTCGTACGTACGCATTAACGTTTTTTCATTTCCTTATTGAATTAAATGGTATTAAGTAAATAAAACATATGTGTACATAAAACAAGTAAGATAATTATTTAATATATTTAATAAATATTTATTATATATACTTTATAATCATACTTGAATGGTTAATCATGGAAAATGAATCTCATCGCGTTCGTGGAGACGGTAGTCCGTACGTACGCATGAGCGATGATATCAATCCCATGATCGTGGAATTTTATTGAAGTGTATTTATAATATTTCAGAATGAATATCAATTTTAAATAATCATATATAGTTATTTATTTACACAACTATACGCATCCATGTAAGGTGGTGGTAGAAAACAGATTACACCACGGAGTGGATACGGTATTTCGTACATACGCAAGCGCGGTGATTTCATTCTCCGTAGGATGGATAGAAGGTGAAATGGGGTTGTTTAATATTTATAATTACATATAAGTATATTATTGATACTGATGTTATTACTTTATAATGAAACAACTAAAGAAGAATAAGTTGAAGAAGAATGAAACTTGAAAGATTCGGTAGAAGAGATTACCTCTACTTGGACGCGCCTCTTCATAACCTCCTCTTAAGGCACTATAGTTGGACTTTTTAGGAGACCCAAACCTCTATAATGTTTCTATGGAAGTTTAGAAGAGAAATGGTTAGGGGTTGGCGGAGCTTGAAGGCTCAAAATTGTGTAATGAGAAGAGGGAGGAGGTGCCTTTTTATAAGGGAGGAGAGGTGCACCATAGGAAAAAACATAAAATATTATTATATAATAATCTCATATTCGGTTTATAATAGCTCCAAATTGATTTATTTCGATCATAAAGTGGTTATTGGTCTAAATAATCTCAACCAATACGTTTTAGGAAAGTTTAGGTTACTATTTTAATCTTATCATTTAGATTTAACTCTAAGTTAAATAATTTAACTTTTACTGTGTCTTCTTGTTTTCTTACATTATATGGTTAATAAACATACTATAACAAGTCAAAATAACCCCAAGGGGTTCATTATTAATATATATAACTTTATCTAAGTAATTGTTCTTAACCGTATATTTTAATCAATAAAATAACAATTAATAATATAATATTTGTTTTAAAAAACTATTTTATGACAATTTTGACACTATTTGGTAATTGATTTTTTTGAAAATCATAACAACGTTATTATTTCCAAAAATGTTAATTAAATCAACTCTAACATGTCGTATTATCCTATAAAATTAGTTTAATTCATATGATGTCTCAAATTACATTTATTTGTGTATTTATAACATCAATTATGTTAATATTTCATTAATAAGGTAATTACTGCATCATCATTGTGTCATAAATAAATTAAATTATTTAATTTCTAAAAATAATAAATAAAAAACCATTATGTAATAAATATTTTTAGATTTCTAATTAATATTTATAGTCGAATATATCTAATATGTAACTCTATATCAAAAATGTTTTAGTTATTAAACAATGATTTTAACTCTTTCAACTCTTCTTTAAATTAAATAATAATAAATGTCCAAATCTAATCCAAGTGGAACTAAATGATAATATTATATTCCTAAGATTTTTTTTGTCTAATTATACTTATCCAATAGAATTATGACATGTGTTAGGGTAATAATAATATCATTTTTAACCTTAATTACCCTATTTACTTTTAACCGTGGTAAATAAAAGTAAAAAGTTACTATTCACCAAAAATTATTTTTATCTTATTGAACCACATTTTACTCCTTGATATTAACCGTGTCTCTCGGATTTTTGAAATTCCACTCATAGAAGCGGAAAAATTATGTTTTATGTAAATTTTCAAATTCTCCTAGCAGATGGGTAAAAGAGGGTGAAAAGTTCAATAAAAATTTTATATATCTACAATTATTATAAAATGACTCAAATAAATTACATTGAACATATATAGGTATTATGTATCAATTTTGACCTAAAATAAATTTAAATAAAATAAATAATTATTTAAATTAAAAGTCGGATTTTACATAGTAACATAGTGTTTACACTATTCATCAAAAAATTGATTGTTTTCAGAAAAATATCAATAAATTACCCTAAGATAATTTCTCCCTTGAAATTTGTCGTGGTTATAAATAGTTTACTACTCAATGTTTCTATCATAGAAACCCACATCATAAAAATATATCAAAATATAACTTTAAAAACTAAATTATGAAACGTAACAGTTACCCAAATTAAATAATCACTAGGTTTCAACATAGGAGAACATAGGTGAAAAATATGGATATGGAAGAGAAATCTAACCATCATGTTTTGATGCAGAGTGGTAGAGGACATGGCTATGAAAAATCCAAAAATAACAACGCCATAAATTTGTGATGATCTAAGGTACCATCTGATTCATCAGATATGAGGCCACTGGGACAAAAAATTTGGTTTTCAAGATAATTTCCCTAAAGGTGATGAATTAAAAGAAAAAATTACATGATTTCGGTACAATTTCACTTTCGTTTGTGCCTTGAAAAATTTCCACTTATTCTCTAAATGAAATTAAGTTGAATTTGTTATTCGTGAAGTGTTAGCAGATCATGTGATAGAACCATGGGTCATTCCATCTATTTCAAACAAAAGGTTAGAAAAAGTTATCAAATATACATATGTCCATCTATGGTGAGGTTAATCGTATATGATTCCAAAAATGAACTTTTACTTCATCTATCATACCAATTAATTAAATAAATCTAGTTTCTACTAACCAGCGACTTCCTGTAGGATAGTGGAAGGCGATAATGGCCTGTTTCACTTCAGTTGTGGGTTTGATTCCCGCTACCTTGTCCAACGTGGTGGGTTTTCGCCCGTCCTATTGGTTGTCCATTTTCTAAAACTACATTATTATAACATTAAATAAATAATATCGAAAAAATTTCTATCCTTAAACAATACTAAATTATGTCCAACATAATCAATTCCAATCTTTAGGCTTATCCAAAATACTTATGTCCCAGATCATAGTATAAAGAAAACAATTACTATAAATGTCATCTGCCAAGCATGTGAATACCAACCTTTATCCCCCATATATCATATGATATATCTTGTTATTAACATTACAAACATGTGAATACCCTAATCATGTATTCTCTTGAAATACCCATTTAACCTTAGTGAACACATGAATGCTATCAAAATCTAAAACATTCCACATACCAAAAATCCCAAAATTTCAATATAATCAAACCATGATATAACTTTTTCCTTATATCAGCCATGAGATCATTTCATTTTTTTATTTATCCCTTCATTATGCACATATCATATTCTTTACAATAATATTTCAATCACTTTTAATGGTTACCAGTACTATATAATTATTGAAAAACCAATACATAGATATTCAAAAATTCCACGATACCATAAATGAGATTCCATGATACTATTTTTAAATCCCATTACATAAACACATAATACTTACACAACATCATTTTCATACACAAAATCTAAAATAGTGATCACATGTGACTTCCATTTATTCTTTTCCTTAAGAGGTCTCTCATGTTGATCATCATTAACCATTGGATTATGGAATTGATTATCATAATGCCCCATTTCCTTGAACATGAAGCATTGAAGTGTTGGTGGTATGTTCTATGCAGTATTTTCTTTATTCACATCATTAGAAACCCTTTTTCCATTACTTCGACACTCAGCTTTTTGATGACATTATTTTCCACACTTTAAACATTTTTTAGTCCTTTTAAGACAATCTCCACCATGCTTCTTTCCACACATTGATCATAAATAAACATTCATCTTCTTTTCACCATTATTCTAAGATTTCTCCTTGAAATCCATCATACGTTTCTTTTCAAAACCATGAGATGGATATGTAACAGAAACATCTAGTTATACCTTGATAGCACAATGCACAATTTCTTCATAGCTACGGAAGTCTTTTATAGTTAATTCCCTTCGAAGACTTTATTTTACGCCACTGAAAAATCGATCAACTTTACTTTCTGGGTGGACGATAAATCCAGATGCATACCTTGAAAGCCATGTAAAATTTTCATCATACGTATACACAAAAAAATTCATCATCCTTTTTATTAAGCTCATGGAACTCCTTTCCATATTTGTTTGAAGAATACGAGGAATGTACTTATTGAAAAACATGTTATTCATCTCATCACATTCCATTGATTCAATTTCATCTTCGGGCCTTGTATTCTTAATAAGAGTCCACCACATGTCTGCTTCACCTTCTAAACAATAAACAACCAAAATGATTTTTTCATGCTCTGAATAGAAAAGTATGGAAAATATCATTTCAATGCTTCTGTTCCATTGGTCATCAACAAGTGGATCAGAAGACCCACTGAAAGAAGGTGGATGTTGCCTCATGAAGGACTTAATAGAATATTGTTCCCTTCACCTCTCATTTAGAAGTCTAGAATGATTCATATCTCGTGTAAGTATAAAAATAAGATTTTTCACACCGACTTCAATAATATTGGTATGTTCAGGAGGACAATCATATCATTGTCTATTAAATTGATCAACACGGTTCCTTCGGGATCCATCCATCGTCTAAAACCCAAAAAGAAAAGTGTGAGAGGAAGAAATAATTCTAGGAAAACAACTTAATAAAGAGGAATTACATTAAATATCTAACATCTTAGGTTTAATTCTATGATTGGTACCGTAATCCTAGGACTATAACCTAAATTTATACTTAACCTTAGGGACATCCCTAGACATACCTTAGAAATATCTCTAGGGATCTCACTACTGTTTTTGCATCCTAGTTTACAAAAGTTAACTAATGCTTTCCTCTGATACCAACTGTAGAGACCCAAAGCTTGGCGTACATTGACATTATATTACTTTTGAGGAATACTTAACAGATAACAAAAACCAACACTCAAGGATCGTAATAGTTCAGTTTCTTTGGAAACTCGTAACATGATCTTCTAATCACGGTGAAATATCTTCAACATTTCCCATAAAGATCTTCCCCTTTTTGTTTTCGTACCTAAAACATTTATTTATATCCTTGGTAAAAGAAAACATATAAAGGGTGAGCTCAAATTCTCAGTAAGGGTAAGTATAGGGAAAATAAAACAAACCATATACATTTGAACATAAAAACATGAACATGTTGTTTAAACATCAAAATCTTGAGCAATGACATAAAACATGGAATAACATAAGGCATAGATCATAATGGAACATCCATCATGATAAAATAGTTTGGAAATAAACTTGTAATTGTGGAAAAACATTAATAACGTGATATGATTTCCATAGTAGCCAAGGCATTGCTTCCAAGACCATATTAGTGGACGAAGTCCCTTACTGAACCGAGTTCACTCCTCGTTCCAGTCCTGTATCACTGAACCGGTTTAACTTTCTGTTCCAGCCATATCTATCTAATAATATATAAATCATTACCCAATTCATTGGAGGGAGATATAGGTCCCACCCATCTCATAATCAAATCATTCTTACTAGCGCCACAAAATAAACATAAATTATTCTTTATAACCCAAAGAATAAAATGGGTTTCATAAACGTCGTCCCATCATAAAATAATCCATATAAAACAAATGGATATCATTTAATCATAAGAAAATTGAATCCTCGTAATTCATAGAGACATTATACATGAAACATTCACATATGAAATAATGTCATCTTAGATAGATAATGGTTTTGATAAAACTCTGGAAATTAATTCTTGATGAAAATATCCTTTCTTCTTCAAAATCATTTTCTTTTCAAAAAATGCCAAGAAATTTTTTAAAAAAATGAATTTTTTGGAAATAGTGATGAAATATTATAGAAGAAGCATCATGAAAATTAGGTGTTATAAAACAATAAAATTTTTTCATTCCATATAAGTTAAAAAACGTTCTCCTCGTACTTTTACTGGAAAAGTCAAAAAGATTCTCGTACTGAAAATGAATAAAGATTCCTTTCATATATTTTACAAAAAATTCACCAATAGATAAAATTGGACTTAAAAAATTTTAGGAGGATAGATATAATATTACATATTGAGGAAACATGGATGTGGATGATAAATATGCCCCAGTAAATTCTGGTGTATAAACAATCTTGGATAAAATTGAGATTGTGAGATTTTCCATTACCTTATGTATAATATGCTTTTTATGTATGTGAAACTCTTCTATAATGATTTAAATAATGTCATGTACTTATTAAAGAATCATATTCATTGTTATGATATCATATATGGTTCACTTATGACTTTATATTACACGTTCTTTTATAAATTCTATGATAAAGCAGCATTTTTCTTAAAATCGTTTCATTTATCATACATCTTTCGACGTGTTGTTCATGATATTATTACTTATATCCTGATTTAATTAATTCCACAATGTAAAACATGATTTATATATAATATATATTCATCATATAAATATATATTATAGATCGATAAATGGAATGAAATACACCGTTCATGGAGACGGTAGGCCGTACGTACGCGTGACCGCTGTTTTCATTTCCTTTTTGAATTTAATGGAATTAAGTAAGTGAAAAATATATGTACTGTAGAGACCCATATCTTGACGTACATTGAAATTACATTACTTTTGCGGAATACTTAGTACATAACAAAAACACACACACAAGGATCGTAATAGTTTAGTGTCTTTGGAAACTCGGAATAAAATCTTCTAATCGTGGGGAAAGATCTTCAACATCTCCCATAAATATCTTCCCTTTTTTTTACCTAAAAACCTTTCTTTATATCCCGGGGAAAAGAAAACATAAAAGGGTGAGCTCAAATGCTCAGTAAGGGTATACAAAAGAAAAATCAATCACATCATATTCATAAGACCATAACTTTTGGAAATCTTAACCTGCAAAAGAGAGCATAATTTCATAACATGGGATAAATCATAGTAGTGAAATGAAATCCCAATAATCATAACTTAAAACATGAAACTTTTTGGCATACACAGATAATCATAGAGAATCATTTCTTGTTAGTCAATACTCATTGCCATGACTATCTTAGTGGACAAAGTCCCTTTCTGAATCGAGTAACCCTCGTTTCAGTCCTGTTTCACTGAACCGGTATAACCTACCATTCCAGCCATGTCTATCTCATGAGAAATAAAATCTTTACCCAATGCATTGGAGGGAGATATAGGTCCCACCCATCTCTTAATGATACCATTCTTATGTGTGCCACAAAATCATAAACCATACATCATTGCATAACCCATGTAACAAAAATGGAATTCTTAAACAACATGACATCATAAAACCATTCATATAAGATAAAGGAATTCATAAACATAATTCCATCACAACATAGTCAAATCAATGTAAAAATATGGATAGAAACAGAACCCTTTATTATCTTAGATGGAAAATAATTTTGATAAAACAATTGAATTGAATTCTTGAGGAAAATATCCTTTCTTCTTCAAAATCAATTTCTTTTCACAAAACATCATGCAATTTTAAAAGAAAAAGATTTTATTGAAAATATTCATGAAATATTTTGGAGGAAGGTTCATGAAAATAAGGCTTTATAAAACCGTAAAAATCCGTTCGTGCCGTATAAGTTAAAAAAAACATTCTTCGTACTTTTGTCGGAAAAGTGAAAAAGTACCTCGTATAAAAAAAAGACAAAAGATTCCTTTCATATCTTTTACTAAAAACTCATAGAAGGGTAAAATTGGATTTAAACAATTGTAGGTGGATGTAAATAATATTATATATTGAGAAAACATGGATGTGGATGATAAAATACACCCCAGTAAATACCAACGTATAAACAATCTCGGATAAAGATGAGATTGTGATATTTCCCTTACCTTAGGTCTGACTTGCTTGTACGTGTCCGAACCTCCTCTTCTTTGGAACGCCTCTTTGAATCCTCTACTTAGGGAACTAAGATTGGTCTTTGAAGAAGACCAGGACCTCTAGGATTATTCTAGGGAAGTGGAGAGGAGAAAATGGCAGGGGTTGGCCAAGCTTGAGTGCTCAATTTGGTGTGAGGAGGAGGGGGAGGAGGTGTCATTTTATAAGGGAGGAGAGTGGCACCTTAGGAATATCTCAAAATATTATTTTATATTAAAGTCAAAATCGGTTTATAATGGTTCCAAAGGGTCTTATTTCGAAGCTAAAGTGAGGATGGGTCGAAATCCTATCATCCAATAGGATTTAGACAAGTTTAGGTCCCTATTTTAACCTTATCAATTAGATTTAACTCTAAGTTAAATAATTTAACTTTTACCCTGTCTTTTTGTTTTCTTTCACTATATGGTTAATACACTTACTATAACATGCCAAACGAACCCCAAATTGTTTATTATTAATATATATATCTTTATCTAAGTCATTTGGCCGAACCTTAGATTTTTAGGAATAAAATAACAATTAATAATATAATATTTGATTTAAAAACTATTTTGTGTCAAATTTGACACTATTTGATATATGATTTTTGTGAAAGTCATAACAGAATTATATGTTCGAACCAAGTTGATTAAATCAACATTAATATATCATAGTAACCTAGAAAATTAGTGGAATTCATAAAAAGTCTCAAATTACATTTATTTTGGTGTTTATAACATCAATTATGTCAATATTTCATTAACAAGATAATTACTGCATCATCTTTGTGTCATAAATAAATTAATTTATTTGATGTCTAAAAATTACAAATAAAATACCATCATGTAGTAAATCGTTTTAGCTTTCTAATGAATATTTACAATCGAATTTATCTTATGTATAACCCCATATTAAAAATGATTTA
Organism: Viscum album; assembly: GCA_963277665.1. NCBI lineage: Eukaryota > Viridiplantae > Streptophyta > Magnoliopsida > Santalales > Viscaceae > Viscum > Viscum album. The sequence continues at coordinate 1,133,396,943 of OY728123.1, read as the reverse complement.
CTTATTAAACTTTGATTTTAACTATTTTAACCCTTCTTTAAATAAATTAATAATAAATGTCCTAATCTAATCCAAGTGGGCCTAAATGGTCATATTTTATTCCTAAGTTTGTTTTTGGTCGAATTACACTTGTCCAATAGAATTAGGACATGTGTTAGGGTAATATTAATAACATATTTACCCTTAGTTACCCTATTTATTATTAACCGCGGTAAAAAAAGGTAAAAAGTTACTATTCACCAAAAAATTATTTTCATCTCATTGAACCACATTTTAGTCCTTGATATTAACCGTGTCTCTCGGATTTTCGAAATTCCATTCACAGAAGCGGTAAAATTAAGTTTTATGCAAAATTCAGTTTTTAACCTACCACTTAGTGGTTTCACTATTCATCAAAAATTGAAAGTTTTCAGAAAAATACCAAAATTTCACCCTAGGCTAATTTCGATATTCTGAGTCCAAAAATGAAGTCCATTTTGAAAAATAAAATTTATAAAATTTCAAAAAGTGATTATTACTATTCATAACGGCTAGTTTTAATAGCATATCATTGTTTAGTGAAACTCGGTATTGCGTATTACACACGCTATCGAGGAAGGTCGTGATTGCGTGTAATGCAAGGCAAGTCAAGGATGTGTGTTGTGAAAGCTCCTTTTGGTGTAGCGTACAACACAAGACTTTAATAAAATTAAAAAGAATATTTTTTTATAAAATCTTGGGCTGTTACATTCTACCCCCCTTAAAATGAATTTCGCCCTCGAAATTCGTCGGGGTTATAAATGGTTTACTATTCGAAAGTTTCTTTAATAGAAACCCACATCGTAAAAAGGAATATCAAAACCAATCTTTAAAAACAAAAGTATGAAACGTAACGGTTACCCAAATAAACTAATCATTGGGTTTCCACATAGGTGAAAATATGGATATGGAAGAGAAATCTAACCATCATGTTCTGATGGAGAGTGGTAGAGAACATGGCTATGGAAAAGCCAGTAATCACAAATCCATAGATTTGTGATGATATAAGGTACCATCTGATTCATCAGGTATAAGATCACTAGGACAACATTTTTGGTTTTCAAGATCATTTCCCTAAAGTTGAAAATTTGAATTGGAATAAATACTTTCTTTATTTTGGTACAATCTCACTATTGTTCGTGCCTAGAACAATTTCCACTTCATCTCTTAAATAAATGAAGTTGAATTTGTTATTCGTGAAGTGTTAGCAGATCATGTGATAGAATGACGGGTCATTCCATCTGTCTCAAACAAAAGGTTAGAAAAAATTATATACATAAGTCGATCTATAGTGAGATTAATCACATATGGTTCCTAAAATGGAATTATACTTCATATATAATACTTCTTAATATAATAAAACTAGTTTCTACTAAACAGGGACTTCCTGTAGGCCAGTGGTAGGGGATAAAGGCCATTCGCACTTCGGTTGTGGGTTCGATTCCTACAGCCTTGTCCGAAGTGATGGGTTGTCGCCCGTCCTGTAGGTTGTCCCTTTTTCTAAAACTACGTTACTATAACATCCCATCAATAATATCGAAAATCTTCTATCCTTAAACAATACTAACTTATGTCTAACATAATCCAGTCTAATCTTTAGGCTTATACATAATACTGCAGTCCACTCTCATAATATAGTGACAACGATTACCAGAGATTTAATACTGTCGTTGATCCCCACATATCATAAGATATGTCTTTTTGGTCACATTCCAAACACTCAATGTCCTTAATCGTGTATTCTCTTGAATACCTTAGTGAAAACATGAGTGTAGTTAAAAGTTAACACTTTCCACATACCAAAATCCTCAAAATTCTATATACTCAAACCATGATATCACTTAGTCCTTATATTAATCATGAGCTCATGAATACTATTAAACATTTCATTTTCTCGCATATCATCTTATTTCCAAAAAATATCTCAATCACTTTGAATACCACATCAATAAATATTGCAATACTCAATGATACAACATTATTTTGGAATCCCATTACATAAACACTGAATCATTCCACCACATCGTTGTCATATTCAACATTGCCAATAGTGATCGCATGTGATTACCCTTTGTCCTTTTCCTTCAGTGGTTTCTCATGTTGATCATCACTAACCCTTGGATTAGGGCAATTATTAGCATAATGCCCCATTTCCTTGCACTTGAAGCATTGAAGTGTTGGCGGTGCGTTCTCTGCAGTGTTTGCTTTATTCACATCATTAGAAACCCTTTTTCCATTACTTCGACACTCAGCTGCTCGATGACCTTATTTTCCACACTTAAAACATTTTCTAGTCCCTTTAAGAAAATCTCCACCATGCTTCTTCCCACACTTTGTGCATAAGGAAACATTCATCTTCTTTTCATCATTATTCTGAGATTTCTCCTTGAACTCCATCTTTCGTTTCTTGTCAAAACCATGAGGTGGATATGTAACACCAACTTCCATTTCTACCTTGATAGCACAAGGCACAATTTCTTCATAGCTACTGAAGTCTCTTATAGCTAATGCCCTTCGAAGACTTGGTTTTAAGCCACTGAAAAATCGATCAACTTTACTTTCAGGTTGAATGATAATTCCAGAAGCATACCTTGCAAGTCTTGTAAAATTTGCTTCATAGGTACCAACAGATTCATCGTCCCTTTGCTTCAGTTCAAGAAACTCTTTCTCCATCTTTGTTCGAAGAATACGAGGGAAGTACTTACTGAAAAACAGGTTCTTGAACTCGTCCCATTCCATGGACTCAATTTCATCTCTTGGCCTCGTATTCTTGATAAGATTCCACCATTGATCAGCTTCACCTTCCAAACGATATACTGCTAAGATGACTTTATCATGTTCAGAACATTGATGAACTGAAAATATCTTTTCAGTAGTACTAATCCATTGTTCAGCAACTAATGGATCAGTAGACCCACTGAAAGAAGGTGGACGTTGCCTCATGAAGGATTCAACAGAATGTTGCTCCTTCCTTTGATCGTTTGGAAGTCATGCATGATTCATAGCTTGAGAAAGTTGTGTGAGCATGGGTACAAGATTTTGCATTCCGGCTCCCATATCGTTTGGTTGCTCAGGGGGACAATCATTGCATTGCCCATCACATTCCGCATTAACACGGTTCCTTCGGGTTCCAGCCATCGTCTAAAACCCCAAAAGAATAGTATGAGAGGAAAAAATCATGCTAGGGAAAACAACATTATAAAGGGGTAGTACCCTCAATATCTAACATCTTAGGTTAAATTCGAAGATCGTTAGCGCAATTCTAGGACTATAACCTATACGTATACTTAACCTTAGAGACATCCCTAGACATACCTTAGAAATATCTCTAGGGATCTCACTAACGTTTTCGCATCCTAGTTTCCAAAGGTTGACTAAACCATTCCTCTGATACCAACTGTAGAGACCCGTATCTTGACGTACATTGACATTACATTACTTTTGCGGAATACTTAGTACATAACAAAAACACACACACAAGGATCGTAATAGTTTAGTGTCTTTGGAAACTCGGAATAAAATCTTCTAATCGTGGGGAAAGATCTTCAACATCTCCCATAAATATCTTCCCTTTTTTTTACCTAAAAACCTTTCTTTATATCCTGGGGAAAAGAAAACATAAAAGGGTGAGCTCAAATGCTCAGTAAGGTTATACAAAAGAAAAATAAATCACATCATATTCATAAGACCATAACTTTTGGAAATCTTAACCTGCAAAAGAGATCATAATTTCATAACATGGGATAAATCATAGTAGTGAAATGAAATCCCAATAATCATAACTTAAAACATGAAACTTTGTGGCATACACACATAATCATAGAGAATCATTTCTTGTTAGTCAAGACTCATTGCCAAGACTATCTTAGTGGACAAAGTCCCTTTCTGAATCGAGTAACCCTCGTTTCAGTCCTGTTTCACTGAACCGGTATAACCTACCATTCCAGCCATGTCTATCTCATGAGATATAAAATCTTTACCCAATGCATTGGAGGGAGATATAGGTCCCACCCATCTCTTAATGATTCCATTCTTATGTGTGCCACAAAATCATAAACCATACATCATTGCATAACCCATGTAACAAAAATGGAATTCTTAAACAACATGACATCATAAAACCATTCATATAAGATAAAGGAATTCATAAACATAATTCCATCACAACATAGTCAAATCAATGTAAAAATATGGATAGAAACTGAACCCTTTATTATCTTAGATGGAAAATAATTTTGATAAAACAATTGAATTGAATTCTTGATGAAAATATCCTTTCTTCTTCAAAATCAATTTCTTTTCACAAAACATCGTGCAATTTTAAAAGAAAAAGATTTTATTGAAAATATTCATGAAAGATTTTGGAGGAAGGTTCATGAAAATAAGGCTTTATAAAACCGTAAAAATCCGTTTGTGCCGTATAAGTTAAAAAAAACATTCTTCGTACTTTTGTCGTGAAAGTCAAAAAGTACCTCGTATAAAAAAACGACAAAAGATTCCTTTCATATCTTTTACTAAAAACTCATTGAAGGGTAAAATTGGATTTAAACAATTGTAGGTGGATGTAAATAATATTATATATTGAGAAAACATGGATGTGGATGATAAAATACACCCCAGTAAATACCAACGTATAAACAATCTCGGATAAAGATGAGATTGTGATATTTCCCTTACCTTAGGTCCGACTTGCTTGTACGTGTCCGAACCTCCTCTTCTTTGGAACGACTCTTTGAATCCTCCACTTAGGGAACTAAGATTGGTCTTTGAAGAAGACCAGGACCTCTAGGATTATTCTAGGGAAGTGGAGAGGAGAAAATGGCAGGGGTTGGCCGAGCTTGAGTGCTCAATTTGGTGTGAGGAGGAGGGGGAGGAGGTGTCCTTTTATAAGGGAGAAGAGGGGCACCTTAGGAATATCTCAAAATATTATTTTATATTAAAGTCAAAATCGGTTTATAATGGTTCCAAAGGGTCTTATTTCGAAGATAAAGTGAGGATGGGTCGAAATCCTATCATCCAATAGGATTTAGACAAGTTTAGGTTCTTATTTTAACCTTATCAATTAGATTTAACTCTAAGTTAAATAATTTAACTTTTACCGTGTCTTTTTGTTTTCTTTCACTATATGGTTAATACACTTACTATAACATGCCAAAAGAACCCCAAATTGTTTATTATTAATATATATATCCTTATCTAAGTCATTTGGCCGAACCTTAGATTTTTAGGAATAAAATAACAATTAATAATATAATATTTGATTTAAAAACTATTTTGTGTCAATTTTGACACTATTTGATATATGATTTTTGTGAAAGTCATAACAGAATTATATGTTCGAACCAAGTTGATTAAAGCAACATTAATATATCATAGTAACCTAGAAAATTAGTGGAATTCATAAAAAGTCTCAAATTACATTTATTTTGGTGTTTATAACATCAATTATGTCAATATTTCATTAACAAGATAATTACTGCATCATCTTTGTGTCATAATTAAATTAATTTATTTGATGTCTAAAAATTACAAATAAAATACCATCATGTAGTAAATCGTTTTAGCTTTCTAATGAATATTTACAATCGAATTTATCTTATGTATAACCCCATATTAAAAATTATTTACTTATTAAACTTTGATTTTAACTATTTTAACCCTTCTTTAAATAAATTAATAATAAATGTCCTAATCTAATCCAAGTGGGCCTAAATGGTCATATTTTATTCCTAAGTTTGTTTTTGGTCGAATTACACTTGTCCAATAGAATTAGGACGTGTGTTAGGGTAATATTAATATCATATTTACCCTTAGTTACCCTATTTACTATTAACCGCGGTAAAAAAAGGTAAAAAGTTACTATTCACCAAAAAATTATTTTCATCTCATTGAACCACATTTTAGTCCTTGATATTAACCGTGTTTCTCGGATTTTCGAAATTCCATTCACAGAAGCGGTAAAATTAAGTTTTATGCAAAATTCAGTTTTTAACCTACCACTTAGTGGTTTCACTATTCATCAAAAATTGAAAGTTTTCAGAAAAATACCAAAATTTCACCCTAGGCTAATTTCGATATTCTGAGTCCAAAAATGAAGTCCATTTTGAAAAATAAAATTTATAAAATTTCAAAAAGTGATTATTACTATTCATAATGGCTAGTTTTAATAGCATATCATTGTTTAGTGAAACTCGGTATTGCGTATTACACACGCTATCGAGGAAGGTCGTGATTGCGTGTAATGCAAGGCAAGTCAAGGATGTGTGTTGTGCAAGCTCCTTTTGGTGTAGCGTACAACACAAGACTTTAATAAAATTAAAAAGAATATTTTTTTATAAAATCTTGGGCTGTTACATGTACATAAATCTATTATAATTATTACGTAATATCTTTAATTATTATTTATTATATATTTTATAATATTACTTGAATGGTTAATCATGGAAAATGAATCTTATCGCGTTCGTGGAGACGGTAATCCATACGTACAAACAAGCGATGATATCATTCCAATGATAATGGAATTGTATTGAAGTGTATTTATAATATTTCAGAATAAATATAAATTTACAATAATCCTATATAGTAATTTATTTACACCATTATACCCATCCATGTAAGGCGGTGGTGGAAAATAGATTACAGCACGACGTGGAGACAATATTCTTTAAGTACGCACGTGCAATGATTTCATTTTCTGTAGGATGGATAGAATGTGAACTGGGGTTGTTTCATATTTATAATAACATATAATTATATTAGTGATACTGATATTATTACTTTATAATGAAAATACTAAATAATAATATGTTTAAGAATAAAGAAACTTGAATGATTCGGTAGAAGATATTACCTCTCATTTGATGCACCTCTTCATAACCACTTCTTAAGGCACTATATTTGGTCTTTTGAGGAGACCAGAAACTCTATAATGTTTCTAGGGAAGTTGAGAACGGAAATTGGCATGTTTTGGCCGAGATTGAAGGCTCAAAATTGTGTAAAGATAAGAGGGAGGAGGTGCCCTTTTATAAGGGAGGAGAGGGGCACATTAAGAAAAACATAAAATATTATTTTATAATAAACTCATATTCGGTTTATAAGAGCTCAAAATTGATTTATATAGAATCTAAAGTGATTATGGGTCGAAATAATCTCAACAAATATATTTTAGAAAATTTAGGTTACTATTTTAACCTTGTCATTTATATTTATCTCTATGTTAAATTATTTATCTTTTACTGTGTCTTCTTGTTTTCTTAAACAATATGGTTAATAAACTTACTATAACAAGCCAAACGAACCCCAAGTGGTTAATTATTAATATATGTATCTTTAGATAAGTCATTTGGTGGAATATTAGATTTTTAGAAATAAAATAACAATTAAAAATATAATATTTGTTTTAAAAAACTATTTTATGTCAATTTTGACTCTATTTGGTAATTGATTTTTGTAAAAATTATAATAGCATTATTAGATAGAAAGGAGTTAATTAAATCAATACTAACATGTCGTATTAACCAATAAAATTACTTTAATTCACATAAAGTCTCAAATTAAATTTATTTGGGTATTTATAAAATCAATTATGTTAATATTTCATTAATAATGTAATTACTGCATCGTCATTGTGTCATAAATAAACTAAATTATTTAATGTATAACAATTATAAATAAAATACCATTATATAAGAAATTTTTTTAGTTTTCTAATGAATATTTATAGTCTAATTTATATTATGTTTAACCCTATAATAAAAACGTATTAGTTATTAAACCTTGATTTTAACTCTTTAAACTCTTCTTTAAGTTAAATAATAATAAATGTCCTAATCTAATCCATGTGGACCTAAATGATAATATTATATTCCTAAGATTGAATATGACCGAATTATACTTATCCAATAGAATTAGTACATGTTTTAGGGTAATACTAATATCATTTTTACCCTTAATCCCCCTATTTACTTTCAATCGTGGTAAATAAAAGTAAATAGTTACTATTCAACGGAAATTTTTTTATCTTATTGAACCACATTTTACTCCTTGATATTAACCGTGTCTATTGGATTTTTGAAATTTCACTCACAGAAGCGTTAGAATTATGTTTTATGTAAATTTTCAAATTCTCCAAGGAGGTAGGTAAAAGATAGTGAAAAGTTCAATAAACTTTTTATATATCTAAAATTATTATAAAATGACTCCAATGAATTAAATTGAACATATATAGGTATTATGAATCAATTTTTACCTAAAGTATATTTAAATAAAATAAATAATTATTTAAATAAGAATTTAGTTTTTAAATTGTATCATAATGTTTTCATTATTCATCAAAAATTGAAAGTTTTCAGAAAAATACAAAAAATTCACCCTAGGATAATTTCTATATTTCAAATCCCAAAATGAAGTCCATTTTGAAAGATAAAATTTATAAAATTTTAAAAAGTGGGTATTACTATTCATAATGGCTAGTTCAAAATAATATTATAATGATATCTCATTTTGTAAAACTCGGTATTGCGTAATACACATGCTATCGAGGAAAGTATTGATTGTGTGTAATAAATGCCATGATAGGTATGCGTGTAGTGCAATCTCCCTTTGGTGCAACGTAATACTCAAAACATCCATGAAATTAAAAAGGATAATTCTCATAAAATCTCACATTGTTACATCTATGCTCATGTTATGGTTGTTTTAAGTTCCATTGAGAATAACATGTCTAAATCTGGTTACTGATGACTATGAGAAAATGAAAAATAAAATAATATAAAAAAAAGTAAGAAAAATATTAATTGTATGTGGATATGGGGAAATTATTTTATGTATTTACATTATTATAAAAATAACATTTTTAGTTGATTAACTTATAGAAATAATCCATTTACATTTATATTGTAACCCAACATTACAAAAAACCATTTGTAATGAAAAAAATACAATTTTAAATCATTATTAGAAATATATTACATAACATTAAATGATATATATAAAACTAAAATTGTATCATATTATGGGTATCAATATAAACATTATATGGTGTCTATTAATGCTTAACGATATCGACACTCGATGTTGATAGGATACCACATCATTGTAAAAGTTTAAGATGATTGTTATTAATGAGGACTATAATTGGGAAAGAACATGAAGAAGTTTATAAAACATGTAATTAAGATATTTATAATTATGTTACAAGAGTTTAAAGAAGATATTTTAAAATCAAGGGTTATGTTAAGGTTTTGGTTGACTCAAACCCATTTCATTAAAGTATATAATTTTTTATAGACTTCATTCGCCAATAATTTCTATTTTAAAATTATTTCATTTTTTTTGTTTCTGGAAAAAATATTGTTTGCAAAAAATATGTTTTAATGAATCTTTTCCATTTCAATTTCATTAAAATATATATTAATAATTGAAACTAAACTCATAAAAATAGAAATTAAAATGTGGATTTCAAAATGATTTCAAAAGAATTGATTCATGATTTTTTTATCATTATCATCAAATATTATATCTATTATGAGGTGATGTTTTATATGTTATTATATAATGATACATTTTTAGAATATATTTTTATACCCAAGATTACTTTTGATGATGTTATATCAAAACACATTAATTTTTACATGGGTTCATTAAAATATGTTTATGATTTATTTTATGTGCACACATAAGTATACATTATGAAGGTTGGGGTACAATATCCTTAAAAAATCATTAGTCTAGTATAATTAATTATTATACTGTTAGAAATGGATAAAATGAGTTTTTTCACATAGGTATGGGCATGATGGGTTTGCTCAAATTTTCTTGAGATGAAATAATGATTTTTCTAACATAAGAATGGGAATAATATGTTTTATCACATATTACGTTCTATTATTATAATTGTGGCATATTTTAAACTTTGACAATCTATGAAACATTTAAAAGTTGTTTATCATGTTATTCAATTTTTCAATTTGAATTTCATTTATAAAAATTCAATTATTTCTTGGTTATGCCTTTATATGTATTCCATACATTTATGTCATGTTCACATGTCATATTTTATATATTGTGTGTTGGGTTAATGATCCTTCTCTGATCTTATGTTTTTATAAATGTTTTATGATTTTAAAATGTTGTCATGTGATCATCTATTATGATATTTATATCTTTGTTATGGTAACCTCAATATTTTTGATTTAAAAATATATGAAAATTGATTTCTTTACTAGGATTTTGATCATACCGATTTTTTATTTTTTTGTTACCCTTGATATGAATATGGTTATGATATGTGAGATATTTGTGATAGGGCACATAATATCATGATAATTTTTAAATTTGTGAATGTTATATAGAACATGATGTTTTTGTAACTAATTTACAAGACACTAAAACTTCTGGTCCTTCAATTATGTGAATATTTGGTATGTATTATTTAATTCATGGGATTATCAAACTTTTAAATTCATATTTTTCTTATATTAATTAAATTTATATTTTAGTTCGGTGTACTTATATTTTAGATAATCTTAGTTATTTGGTAATATCATTTTACTTAACATTGGTTTTACGTTTAGAGAACCGTAGTAAAATCATAGAGAATTGTTTAAGAATATCATAATATCCTAAAATATTAGTAAATTATTGGGTAGTAGAATTTACTACAAATACATACTTTTCTACATAATAAATGTTAGAATAATTTGGTACATAATAATTTTGGAGTAATAGCCCTAGAATGAGTTGGTCAAGTATATCTCATCCTTTATTATTGTGCATTGTGATTGTGACCATATTATGTACCTTATTTCTCACACATGTAAGATATAGCATCCTTGATTGTATTCTATTTAGAAACCACTATGATGGGTTTATTATCTACTTAGGTTAATTGATTATGTGGAGAATAAAATAAAACCCAATATAAAGTAACACATGAAACAAAATATTGATATAGGTTAATATAAATAACCTTTGTGCAAAAATGGAATATTAAAAAAACTAGATGTTTTGAGGTGAATTAATATTTTCATATTTAGATAGTACCCCAATAATGTGAGTTTTTCCTAATTGATACCAACCCTTTTTGATTTGGTAATTGATGTAATTAGAAGGAACCATGGGTGTAAGGGACAATGTGAAGAATAACTAAAAAACCATAAAAATTGGAACTATAATGAGAAACAATGATATTTATACATACTTTCTATATTTTAATATGACTAAAAATTAGTGAATAGTCAATGTTCCAAACACATCAAAAAATAGAATGATGGTGTATCGTGAAATATCAAGTTATGATGGTGAGAAGGGAAAAATATTAAATTTCGTATATGTCAAAAATATTGAATAAAGAACATTGTTAATTGCTTAAATGTGTTTGGAAGGAGCATATATTGTTTTAAATGAGTCCATATATCATAAAAATACTAAGGTATAATAAAGATTTCAGTTAATAAAATGATGAAACGTAGAACTCTTATAATGGAACCACGAGTACTTCAATGTATTAAGAGAATAGAACCCCGGAATTATAAAAGACAATGTCCCAATCAAAGGATTAATTAGTATGGTTGGAATCCCAAACCTCATAGAATCACTAAGTAAGGAAAACATATGAAATAACTATTTATAATTAATGTAATAGTAATTAGGAATCTATTACTCTCCACCAAAAAATAGTCGACGTGATCATTATCTATCAACCATTTATGGTTGTTTTATATGAACATACAGTCACCACACTCAATGATTTATATTTGTGCTAGAACAAATGTGAATTATCTAATAAGAATATTATATCATTCACATGATTCTTAATACCTAGCTATGAGATACATTAATTGTATGTAACTTAAAAACAATTCTTTATCTTCCTTATGATATTGAATATCATATATCATTAAAGATAACATCTTGAGGAATGGAAACATTTTTTCAGCCATTAACTAATATTATAAGAAATCAATAATTAAATTATGAGGACATGATTTAATTATGTATTGTATAATGTAGAGACCCAAGATGTCAGTATTTTTTCCTTAAATAAATATTTTGTTATATTTTTTTCCCACAGACTATGTTGAATCCAAAAAAATATGGACTACTCTAATTATATATATAATTGTATAGTATTAACATCTATAAAGACATTGTGAAAATAAATAGATATATATATATATATATTTTAATAATAAATATCGACTCAACTAGTGTACCTAGGAAAATAACTAAATGTATTCAATAAAATTTACTTATTTTAAATAATAAAATATTTTTATATAATTTATTGAGTAACATTACATAGGAAATTATATTATTATTTAAATTAATTTAATTATTCTGAATCCATTTTACTTTAACACAATATATTAAAAATTATAATAATATATTTTAAAATAATATATTGAATAATTATATCCATGGTTTGTATTTTAAACATTCATGTTGTGTTTAAAATGAAATCAATTTTTCAACAACATTGATTAATTATTTATTAAATGATTAAATGATGTTTTAATTATATATTTTATTATAATGAAAATAATATACAAATGATCAATTTTTTTAAATATATTTTAACTGATGAAATTGAAAAATCTATGTCAATAATTAAAAGTTTTTCTAAAAAAAATAAACCATTTCAAGAAATGTGTTTTTACATGATTCATGCATTTGTGCTAAAATTAATTTCCCTAAAACATAAAAAGTTAATTTGATAAAATAAATATTATATAAAGTAATATAATGTTTTATATTAATTAACATGTAAAATTTGTTTTTTAGTTATGAAATTATATCATTAGGATTTATGTTAATTATAATGGAAATATTGAGACTATTTTATTATAATAATTCTTTTATTAAATTCCAGGAATTTATGTAAAAAAATTATATTAAAATAACTAAAATAATTAATATAATATTATGTATAAACACATAAATTAATATATTAACAATAATGTATTAAGAAGTCAATAGTAAAGAAAATTAATAGTCTTGAATGGTCAAAAAATAATTTTTGTTCTAAAAATTATTTTCTGCAAAATACATATTTTAATTAAAATTTAAATATTATAATATTTACAAATGAAATTGGATTAAAAATTTGTTAAAGTTAGTTATATAATACTGAAAATTTCTTATATTGGTTATTATATTTTTATAATAAAATAGAAAATCTCTTAGTTAAAAACATGTAACATAGATTAATAGTAATAAATAAAAATGAAAAAAACATAAAAAAATCTCTTAAAATGTTTAAAAAAGTGTAAAGGATTAATGAGTATTTATAGTCACAAATAAACCCCAATATCAATTATTTCAAAACATTGCAGTCTTTGACCATAAATTTGTGTCATTGAATATAATAGATGTTTCTAAAAGTTACATTTTCCACTTTTATAAAAGTGGATCAATACACCCTTTAAAACAAATGTATATCCTTAGAATTAATTTTTGGAACTCATCCCTTTTACTATTAATATAGCCCTATACCCCCAAATATATTTCCTAGGTAAATCATAGTTTTCTAAATTCCTTCAATTTCAAAGAAACTTTTATGGAAAAATCAAGCCTTTCGCGTTAGTAATATCTCTTTCATAAGATTTTATTCTTAACCTTATAATTCCAAGTATATTATCACATTAATAAAATTATTGTATAATTATAATTAACATGATAAAATGTTTTCAAATTAATGGTATAATAATCATTTATTCATTTATCCATTTGCATACATAAAGGGTCTTTAATCGTGCATGTGTGTGGCCTACATCCTCCATGAGGAATCAGTTATCTCAGTTTTTTTTATTATTTTTGATTATTTTTCCGTAAATAATAATATATGTTTTAGTATAATAAAAACTAAAATTATAAAGTTATGGTTCTTTTACAAAGTTATTATGTCAAAATAATCACCTCTTTAATTATATACTCTAGTTGAGTTAAAGGGCATTCATGTTTGGGTTGATTTAACCACTGAAGTGAACAATGACTAAAATTTTCATTATGGATAAATATGGTAAAATGAAAACTAAAACTCTAATAATAATTTTTATTATATTTTTTGTGTATATTTTATGTTATATATTTAACTTATTATTAATGTACAATTTTCATTCACTAAAATCATGGAAATAAGCCGATGTCATTTTTGATTTCCCATAACATATTAATAAAACTTTTTAAGTGGTCTAAAAAAATTTAACATTGAAATAAGTTATATATTATAAAAATATTAAATAATATATCAATAATGAACATTGTTTAAAATTATTTTAGACAATATGAATATAATGAATCTTGTGTGAATAGTTCAATATATTAACCCTAGATGTTGAAAACAGATTGAAACCATTTAAACACATAAATAATAATTTTATAAAGGAGGAGTATAAATGTAAATGAATGTACATATAAATGGATATGAAATAGGTAATTAGGATGTATATATTAATAATACTAATGTTTAGAACACTTCTTTGTAAAATCAATGATAACGTTAAGGGTCTTGGAATCTCAAACTCCTTCCATTGTGATATATAATATTCTCATTGTATTACATTTTATATGTCCTTAAATTTTGAATAAAAATCATTTTTTTGGGGAATTGTTTTTTTGATCCCAAACCATTTTCAATATATTTTATCTTCTCATTTACATTGAAATAAATTATACACTTTTAAGTAAGAGTCATAACTACAAATTTTAAAATGATTATTTCAAAATGTTCCATTTTTTATGATTTAATTTCCATTAACATAAAATGTTCTATCTATCATGAACTATTGTTTTTATGTTGTTATATTATTATTCCTTAAAAATGATATTTTCATACCCATGGATTGTTTGGTTTATGTTATATGTATACGCATTATTTTTCCATAGTTTCATTATGATATGCTTAAGATTGATTTTAATTAGCACACACATGTGTGTTATTTTATGGGTGGGGTATGATGTGGCCCCAAAATTCATTAGGTTAAGATTTTATATCATGATATTTTTAGGTTTTTACATGATGAGCGTGTTCAAATGGGTGTGGGCATGATGGTTTTTCTCACATTATGAGGCATATACATAATGAGTTTGTTCAAATAAGCATAGACATAATGAGTTCACTCACATAGGATTCACTGTGTTTATGGTTGTTCAAAATTTCAATGTTTACAATGTTTTTCTAGATTTAAATGTTATTTATGTAGATATTCAATGATTCAAGATGTAATTAATCTCCAAAACAATTCCATGTCTGATAGATTCTAACTTTTTAAGAATTTTTCACTATAATTTCATGTACATAAGTTATATATTTTATCTTTTTTTCTTACTAAACTCTTATTATGTAATCATATGTTTCTATAAAATTTTAATTATTTTTATCTATAGCCTTACAATCAGATATTATAATATTTACGTCACCCTCATATTTCAATCCATGTTTGTAACTTATTACATTATGACATGATTTTACATTACTAGGTATTTTATATCACCTAATTATTATGATTCCAATACCCAAATTATGAATATGATTGTAAAATTTTAGATATCAACGAAAGAATATAGAGGAATTCGATTATGGTGAAATTTTTTCAGTTATTATAAAATAATATGTCTATGTAACTAATTTCTAGGAAACTAAACCTTTTAGTACTTGTATTATTTTACTATTATGTAATATATTATTTAAATAAAATGATTATTATACTATTTCTGTATTGTTTCGCATGGGTGTATTCACTACTAATAATTTGGTTACGTCGTCAAAGACCAACTTTCCCCTAGTTCAGGACAAGCCATGCCATCAGGACCCATCATTTAACTTGATCATTTCATCATGTATGTTGAATGGTCTGAAAACAATATCCCTCTCTGGTCACCGATCCTGGATGAGTCTACCTCTTACATTGAAAAATATGCATTGAATAAATAAATATATCCTATAGAAAATACAATAAATTGAAATAGTGTAATCATAATAATAATATATATAAAGAGTCATAGTACAGAAAATCATTGTTCTTAAGGGATATTCACGAACAGATAAGTGTACCCTATCATAAAATGGTTCTCTATGATATGTATACAAATGATACTACACATCATGTCACATAAAAGACATATTTCTATGAACACCTAAATAAATAAACGTGGAAACCAACTCATGAACATGGCCACTTATGTTAAGGAATTCATACACCAATATAATCTATGTCGACCTCGTGATTCTTCAAAAGTCAATTCATAAATCTCATCTGTTCACCAAGAAGAAAAAAACCTTATTGTCTAGAGTTCCTAGAGTGTAGTTCTTCCAATTAATGTATAAAAATTCAGTTGATGGAAGAATATTATTGTCACTCTAGTAATATCCAATAGGGAGGAAGAGGTGAAAATCCAATAGTACTTACTTAAAAATTACAGCCAACTCCATGCATAGTCTGGGCTTCATGAATGTTTCACAATTATAAATTAAAATAGGACATGTAATATAATCTTACCATTATCTTAAGTAAACTAAGATATAAATTTATCTCCCCTGATCTGATAATTTAGAAGAAATGTGAAAGAAGACTATTATGGAAGGATGCTATCAATTTTAGAAACAACATTGTTAGAAGTTTGGTCTGAAGATTATCACTAAATCATTTGGATGGTTTGGAACACCATATGATAAATCCTCTTAATAAAATTATTTTATGAGAATTTAAATGGATGATCATTATTGGCATAATAGTGATTTAAAATGAATTAAAAATTATTTCAATACCTTTAATAAAATTACACATGTTTTCCCCATTTAAATAGCCATGATCCCAAATATAATGTATCTTTTTCAAACATTTAGGATACATATCAACCATCACTATGGCGTCCACCATGGACATAGTTTCTCCAAACATTATATAAAGATACAACACCCACAAGGGCATGGTCACATATCCTTATATTTTTTGGGCACACTTATCCCTTTATCACTGCATTGTGAGGCCAATCTAGCCATTTCTCATATGATATAACCTTTAACACCATGACATGGACCACCTTATCCATAGACATTATACCTTTCCCATTTTATAGTAGGTAGCACCATGGATCATCTGGTTTAGAACCAAATCATGGTATAACCTTTGTTTAAATAAAAATTCTTCATAAGACATAAAAATTGATGATATTTTTACCAAATCCATGAAAACCAAATATTAAAATATAGGAATGATAAATATAAGGAAATACATACATGGAATAAAAAATAAAAAATAGTAAAATCTTCTCTTATAGTTATTCTCATCATTAAGATATATCTCTAGCAGTTTTCCTCGAACAACTTATTCTAATAAGCTAAAACTTCTTACCCGTGCTACCATGTTTCCCAATGGATTTTTCTATTCATATATAGAACATGAATTAGTAGATATATATTCTCTTGTAACACGTTCACTAGTATACAATCATCATTAGGTGATACAAAAAATATTCATTTATTTGTAATTAAAAAACCTCAAAGTTGATCAAACTAATAGTATTGTGCTCGTACCTCTGAAGCTAAGAAATTTTTCAACGCACTGTGTCTTCCATGATCATGATAAAGAATGTCCAATAATTTTTACACCACTATAATAAATTCATCAATCTCAAATAGTATAATTAATCATGGTTCTAGCTTCCCATGATTAAGAAAACAATTTTTTCATCGAGGAGTCACTGACATGCCAATATGGTCACCCACAAGAAAATTCATTGGGCCACCTTCTCTAAACATTTATGACCATTATGTGCTCGAAGGAGTGACTAACCTCTTCCAGACCAATATAAATATCTTAGTGGGTTTCTTGACTATAATTATAACTAAAACACTAAGATCACCCACCTCATGCCAACATTGAAACGAATGACATAGCCTTCCATAAAGAGCAACAAAATGTGCCATGTGATTTGAGCCCTAGAATATATTGTTGTACATGAATTAAACTAAGGATTAATTGTAATCCCATACTCCAATAAAGCATATAAAAACTTATATAATAATATCCTTAATAATTTTAATCACCATATCATATTGACCAATGTTCTATGGAAGAAACATTGTACTCAATTTCAGGTGAGTGCCAAAATCCTTCTACAAGCCCTTCTAAAACAATGATATGAACCTCGTATCTCTATTTGATATAATATTCATGGGAAATACATGAGAGGAAAAAATTTCCTATATATAAAAATTCCACAACACATCTACAAAATGGGTCTTTTTGATTGGTATAAAATTTAAAACTTTCGTTAGCTGATCAGTTATCCTCCAAAAACACCATGACTCGATATAGTTTGAGTTAACCAAATATTGAAGTTAATCATTACATATTCTCACTTCAATGTCAAAACTTGATGTTTTAAAAGGAACAATTTTGGATATAAATACAAAAATATTATCCTCTAGTAGGTAATTTTTCACAAGAAAACACGAGGGGTGTCCCTCTTCCTACCTATCTACAAAAAACAATCATCCAATATTGTGGTATATCTTTATAGAGAATTGGTGCACTGCCCAATTCAATAAATGAGAGTCTCTCATCATTTCATCCCCCTATGAATCAATGGAAAACATTTTCCCATTAACTTATATATCATCATCATGAATAGGGACAACCCTAGACAAGGATTGCCCCTTACCAATAATTCTCTCATCCCAACAAATTTGGGGATGTGACACGAGAATCACATTCGCATGGTCAAATAAGTAATATATGATCACATAAGGTAGACATGTTAAAATTTCATGTTCCACTAATTCACCCACAATCCATTCTCTATCAAGACCATTATTCTCAATTCTTTAGGAGATAGACTCTCACCAAGATCCAATATCTGCAACATTTACCTTCTATGTGAATAAGTAGGAACATTCCCCTACCTAGGGAATATGACATCCAAAATATTGAATTTCTACAGATGATACATGAAATGGATCTTCTTGATGTTCATATCTGGTAGGGAAAAGATACATTTGAGACTTTTATAGTATTTATAAGAAAAAAAATCTCACAAAAGTGAAATTGTATCCAATACATATTGGTGTAGACATTAAAAAAATCTAATTCATTCATTGTGTTGTATTTCTCATGGGGAAATGGAAGAAATGAACATAAGTAATTTCCTAATCCCTTCACATCATCAAAAAACCTATCGGAAACCCAAGTCATCAATGTAAATTAAATAATCAATAACATTATATATAAGAATAAAAAATGGAGTTTTTGTCAATATATTCTTCAGCTCAAGAATGTTTTTCACACAATGAACAATCAATTCATACACGACCCCATTCATGGTAACCCCCTCATTTGTGATTCATTATAAAAAAAGTCCTTGGTTAAACATCGATAATTACCTACCAACCCAAGTAAACTCTTACTCTAAAAATCATTTGATGGAAGATCACACTACATCATTACTTCCTCCTTTTTTGGTTCAACATAAATTCTTTTATAAAAGACCACAAGGTCAAGAAACCACACAAATTAGAAAATAAAATTACACGTTGAAATAATGGTACAATGACAGTTCCCTAGGAGTGTATGTAATACAATATCAATTTTTATAGCTTATAACATGGATTTATAGAAATATATCGGTATATAATCAATAAAGACAGTGTTGAAAAAGTTGAGATATGGATGGAAGATCTTTTTCATGATATCTATGAACAATTTTTAGGGAATTCATCTACTATCACACATAATGTGGTATAGAAACATTCTATATCTATTCCTCAACACCATTTCGGGAATATTCTTCTCCCTAACACACAAATTAATATAACATGAATTATGATCAATTAGGATTGACCATTGAGATCCAAGAAAACTAATCATTATGATTTTCATTTTTTGGTAATGACTACCTAATATTCACCATTACTTGATTCATCACATTGTAGACCACATAGATTAATATATTAAAATCCAAATTCATGGAAAAAAAACATGATTAACCCATGTTTATATGATTAGTATGAATAAAAATATCATATTTGTGTCCTAAAGAAGATACTTAAGAACTCTCAACTATGTTAGTTCTATATGATATCGTGGAATTGAAATAATATGCACTCTAAGTATGATTTATATATCTAACTCAACTTCCCAATTAGGTTGAAAACCAAATATTTCCTTGATAAAGGCCTCTTGATAATGATCCACGACTAGTGAGAATATAGAGAAAGCTACTGATAACTCAACCACAAGAGTCAATCTTGCTACCTACACCATGATACCTCTAACCTGGATGAAATGTTTTCCCACTCTAATTACTTTTATATCCCTACCACCATCCATAAAAAACCATTATCCCTTGGGTGAAATGAAGGATTTCCATCTATGATAACAGTTTATGTGAACATACTATCTTCTCATGTTTTCCATCAAAAGATCCCTTCAAATATAGTTATCTCATGGATTATGAAATATCACAAATCTCCATATTCTACAACAGCTACTGTACACACTGGGAACCTCTAGAAACAAACAAATTTCTTTCCCAAGGGATTATTAATTGAAAGAAACTCATAAAACAACCTAAATGTTATGTATTTAAAAATATCTAAACATGAAGACCATATATTAGTTAATAGATATAAACAGAATCATCCCCATTCACTATAATGAGTTTATATTTAAGAACATAGTGACATTAAAAAAATGGAAGATAAAAAATATCATCGTTTTACTAATCGGCAAAACCTTCAAATATACAATGAAATTCTATTGATTCCTACAACATATATTGATTCCGTCACTAATAAAAGATTTCAAATCCCAAGACTCTATCTAATCAAGCCACACAATAGGTTCAAAAACTATCCCAGCCTCCTTTGAACTCTAATATTATTCTTATAAGGATCATCCCATAATCTAGACCTGGATATAGTCCATAACTCAAAGGTTTACATAATATGAACCTAAATGAATTACCCACACTAGTATTAGAAAAATGATTACCATAGAAAAAATATGGCAATAACATGTTATAATATAGCAGAACAACAAATTATCGTATCTTCGTATAACTAGCATAGAAGAAAAAGGAAACAATTTAGTATAAAAACATGTGATTATATAATGAAATCATTTAGAAAAGAAGGAATCAAATGATTACATAAATAATATGTTACCACAAAAGTTTTAAAAATATCATTATCCACACAAGGACAATTAACCAAAATGATTTTCAGAAATGTATCTCAGTTTTAACATTGAAACCATGTCAAAGATCATCCCTTAACCATTTCCAAATAAGAGATTTTTTTTCAAAATTAGTATTTTCTATCTTTTTTTTTGAAACTATGTCCTTTGTATCTTGTCTTAAAATAAACCCTTCGAAAATTTAATAATAAAATGGAAAATCATTTCATCATTAGAAATAGAATATGTAGCCATGAATGTAGATAATATAAATGAAATAGATTGAATGCAATTTTTGTAGAAACATCAAACACTTACCAAGGGACTATAACTAATTTTTCAACATCGACATGTTAGTCATAGTTATATATACATAAAAAAGGGGTTGAAAATTTTCCAATAATGCCGATAAAAATATATCATAATAATCGACAAAAAAGATATCTCATTCAACGATTATCATAAATCAATGAATTATAATAATGAACATCAATGTATCACAAAACCTGTAGATATATGACATGTGATCCTCTGTTCCATCTCAGGATTCATAATTTCAAAAAAAATTGACCGAAGCATAACATTAATCCCATTATTAGTAAATCGAAGGTCCATTACACATGATATGACTAGGAACATAGTAGATCTCTTATCTTAATTCCACCCTACTTATATCCATTATACCAAACCTATAAAAAATAATGAAAAACATTAACCTCTAATACATTTATGTGATCCTAACCTAGATTTCACAAAAAACCTAGTACATATTATATAAGACCTCATTCATGCATCCCCATACACAAGAAGCTACTGATAGGATATAAGGGATTGAGGAACAATGGAAAGGTTATACACACAGCAATTATATACATACACATTAAATACAACAAAATATAACAACATATAATTTAATAATATATGATAAATAAAACATAGTGTAGAAATAAATGTCACATGTGTCATACAAATAAAAAGAACTATTATCAAAATGTGAAAACCAAGAACAGATCATATAATGAAATATAATAGTAATTTAATGCAACAAAAATAATCTGAAGTATTTTACAACATTTTTATACTTCAATCCTCCATTCCCTCATCACTTTTTCATAGGTTCCCTTCCCTTTACTTGATCACTGACCATGAAATCTACAAGTGTATCTAGATACCCATGCATGGTGTGAGTCTGACCCATTAGGACATTAAAAATGATCCTTAGCATAAGTTAACATTTATGTATAGATTTATTCCATGACAATAAAATAAATAGAAATATTGATGTCAATACCACACTTATCATATATACACTAACAAAACCTCCACGAACCTTAGTTATACTAGATTTTATCCTTTCCAGAAAAATATATAAAATGGTCCTGGGAATAATACATGTAGAGGATCCAGCCACATGGCTTTCCATTAGAGGTGTTAGGCCTACTCCATAGGTCAGTCCATATACGGCTAACAATCCATATCTCTAAAATTTCTTCTTGGTTCAAGTCATCAATAATAGGGATGCCTCTAGGAAAAGCCACTCTAGGTCATCACACCCCATATACACTATTTCCTATAGGTCCATGTAACTAACAACAAATTTTCCAATAGGTTGGGCTATAAATGGAAATCATTCCCCAACATCTAACTCGGTCCTGTCATCCTATCACATGTGGGGTAAAAGAATGATATCCCTTTGAAGAAACATAGCCACAATATATCCATATATCACTTTTATACCATTTATAGTATATTAAAAATATAACATATAAAAAATAAATCTTATGGAAATATTATTAGTGTGACTATAACATATATATGAATTCATTACACGAAAATTATTGTTCTTAGGGTATACACGCACAAAAAAGGTATACCATATCACACAATGGTTATTTATTCTAAGTGTACATATTGTCTGACATGTCATGTCACACATGTATCCTATTCCTATACACATACATAAAAAATAACATATAAAAAATGATAATTGATCTATATGGTAATGACTTCTAACCTCATGATTTTCTATGTCTAAATAAATATTTTTTAAGTTTCATTTTTAATATCTCGTCCACACACCAGTTACAATAAAAAGCTATGTCAATCAGTCAAACTTGTAATCTTCATAAATGTAAGTATTAAAGAGTAGTTTAGGGAAGGATATATTCATCGCCCTTCAAATAGTATATAGAAGAAAATAGTTGATAATCTCATCATTCCTTTTAAAAAATTACAATATCCCCATTCTATGGATTGGTATTACAGAAAGCCACATAAGTGGAAATGAACAGAGTAGAGGAAAGATAATATTTCAATGATCGTGGTTAATTAAAAATAGAAATATAAATCAATGGTTCCAATCATATATAATTGATGATCAAGATGGTTAATAAGAAATGAGTATATCTAATGGAGACACTTTATCATAAGAAGAGTCATCTGAAGCATATCACATAATCACTTGGAATCACTCTAAAACACATGTAAAATCATAATAGATTTAGGAATTTAAGGATACATCAAGCTTGGAGAATACAATATTTTATAGTGACAAGGAATGGATTAAAAATTAATTCTGAACCACTCATAATATCAAAATATTTTCCACCGAACTAGTCAAGATCCATAAATAATGGTAGTCATTTCTTATATTATGGCTCTAGCTCGACCATCACCAAATCCTCCACCGAAGCCTCCACTATTGTCATATCAGCCTTGAACATGCTTTAATGAAATGGATCCCATTAGGTTGTGATTTCAAAATGTTGTCATTTTTTCTAGCCATGAAGTTCACTATGGTGGGGTGAGGATAAATTTTCTATTTTCCATAGGAGAAATCCACAAAGTACCTTTTCATGGGCTACTTTCTCCCGGGGTGAGTTTCGCTTTCCCTTTTCACTAAGAGGTTGTCCTACGACTAATATATCTGGTGCTACATCATGTTTTACCTCATTCTTGACAATGAATTATTCGAAACACTCAAAAGATCATGAAATTATTACCCAATCATGGAATAGGTCAGATAACCATTATGGGAAATTAGAAACAGTATTTTTTATATATAAAACAGAAATACCAATTCCAAAAAACTACATCCTTAGTATATATAAATAATTACATTATACTCGAATAGGCATAGATGATAAAATTTTACAAAATTGTTTTATATAGAACATAAACATATTATAAGTAGAAATCATCAATCATTATGTTTAGAAATGATAGAGGTATTAAATACAAAAAATTTTCATTCTTGGTTGAAATCAAAGTTAATACCATTAATTTTAAGAAATAAATAATAAATATTTAGGTAATTTTAATATTAAAATATATTTAATATGTTGAGTTTATCAATTCCTTCTATCTCTTAAGAATGTGGAGAATTATATTTCTTCCCCATTATATTGGATCATGAATCTATGTCACTAATGATCAATAGCATCAATTTTTTTTATAATTTGTCATTTGATGAATCGGGGATCACACCATGGTAGAATTAGGTTATCTAAAATGAAATATTGGAATTCCAATGCATTTGATAATGAAAAATGATATAAATATTTGACATCTTTTAGATTTTTTTATAAAATACTAATAAGGTATTTTTAGACTAATTGATAGGTCTATAAAACAAAATGAATGTGGTTTCATTAAATGAAATAGTATGGAACATGATTTGATGATCCTTTTTTAGTGTTATTTGCATTAGTTTCATCTAAGATACAGTTTTTCTTTATATATTGACCTTAATGGAGAAACAAGTATTTTATGTGAATGATTCTCAAAACCCCAAATTCAATGTAATTACTATTGTAAATCCAAGACATATTTTTTTGATGGTGGGAATGAAATTTTTTCCATTACTTATCAGATTTTTCATGAAAAAATAATTCAAATAGGAAATAATATACATCAATTTAAGGATTTGAATCTAAATGTGATATTGTGGTGAGTAATATATATTTCTAATGGTGTATGGTATCATTTCATTTAGTTTATGACAACCTAAATATTTCAGGTTGGTACTATTCAAATTTTTTAATTTGGTTTTATTTAATTATATTTTTATTATTCCCATTTATTCTTGTATGATTCAGTTTTGATTTGTAAACATGGATTAGTTTATTTTTTTTAGTTTAATTTATTTATATTTTCATTATGTTTATTCAACTTGAATCAATCAAAAATGTATTAATAACCAAAGGACTGACTAATTAAATGGACAAATAACAGATAACCAAATGAAAAAATGGAGAAATACATAATCTAAAAAGGAATGAATAAAAAATTGACTAAATTACTAAATAAACTAGTGAACAAATTATTGTATGACTAAATAAGTAAATTAATATTAAAAAACAAATGGACTGATGAAAAAATAATGAAATGAAAAATTATGAAATAAAGAAATGTCCAAATGAAATAAAATACAAAAATAATAAAAATTAAAATTTATTAAATAAACAAATAACCGAACTACAAAATGAGTAATTTAAAAAATATACAATTAGACAAATGGATAAATTTAACGAAACAGAAAATAAAAAATACAGATATTCAAAAATGAAATAATATTCAACTGAAAAAATAAACAAAATTCCAAATGAACAATTGATTGAATTAAATAAAGAAAATAAATGAAAATTTTAAAAAATGATCTAATGAACACAAGATAAAATCCACCAATCAAAAAATTACTAAATAAATAAATGGTGAAAGTAATAAATAGACAAATGATGAAATGAAAAAAAATTATAAAATAAACAAATGGAAAAAATGAACAAAATAACAAATGAACAAATAACCAAATGAATATTTGGTCAAATAATGAAATGAGAATATAAAAAAATATAAAAATTCCAAAAACTAAAAAACAAAAATATAAAAAATTAATATATTAGAAAATTACTAAATGTCCAAATATTCATATAACTGTTTTAACAAATGAGTAAATGAACCCTGAAAAAATAGCCAAAACACCAAATTTTATATTAACCAATGATAAGATGAAAAAATTAAAAAAATCATAAAATGATAAAATGACCAAAAGGCCATATGACAAAATGAAAAAGGGTTAAATAACAAAAAAACTAAAAGACCAAATAAACAAATGACTGAATGACCAAATTTCCAAATAATAAATAAAAAATGATGAAATGACCAAATGAAGATTATAATTCTACATAGTCTAAAAAACATAAAAATTGTAAAGTACATATAAAAAATTATAAAAACATCAAACTAACCCAAAATAATCAAACGATACTATAACTATGAAATCATATAAAAACCATATTTGTACTTGTATAAATTTTTATATATTTTCATTATCATTAAATAATAATAATATAATGAAAGTAAAAATAATATATTAGTTATATAAATAAAATATAATTTTCATTTTGATATATTTACTTGTATGTACATTGTGTTCAAAGTGGACTATAAATTTATTAAGTATGGATTTCCAAATTTGATTCCTTTATTAGGTTTTGATCAAACTTTATATATATATCAAAAAATTATTTATATTCTATGGTTCTGTTTTAAAATTTTTATACCTTTTATCTCTTCCATTTATTTATTTGGTAATTTTAATTCACTTATTTTAAATTATTTTTCATGGTAGTATGGGTTAATAATTTCTCTCATCCATTTATTTGATTTTTTTATTTCCAATAGTAGTTAAAATAAAAAAATAAACTTTTTCCTATGCAAATTAAATAATTTATTAAAATTATTCAAAAACATATATTGAATTTATGTAAATGAAAAATTAAAACACCAAACAAAAATAGCTATAACCTGTGTGAAATGAGAAAATCCGACCCAAAATGTTGGAAAAGAATAATTGTACAATGTATAATTGAATCAAATTGAGGAAAAAAGTGGAAACACATAAATTAACAAAGCCAAATTGAACCCAAATAAAAATTATAATCCCAATCCAGTATCACTTGACCCATAATAAATCAAGACACACAAGCATGATTTTATACAGATAGGCATAAAATAACTAAAAACTAATTTACCTGGATTAAATAAAATGAAAATTAATCCAAACCGACCACCTTTACCAATATTTAATCACATAAATTAATGAAAACATGAACCATTAATGTTGTAATGAAATATAATTGAACAAAAATTAATTAAATGAATATAAAATAACATGAACATAAAGTAATGTTATAGAACCAAATAGAGAAAAAAATTAAAAAACCAAAAATTGAATTGAATGATAACAAACTGAAGTAATTCAAATAGAAAAAATTAAAATATCTTAGAAAAATATAAAATATAATATAATAAAAAAATAATGAACATTAATCCAACATTATCAAAACATTAAAATTACCCATATAAATCAAAAAATGAAAGTAATTTTTCATAATAGAATATAACATTGTAAAATATATAATATATAAAATTGTATTTGTTTAAAAAAACCATAAAAAAGTGAATTAAAATAATTATACGTGACCAAAAAATAATTAAATAAAACCAATAAAATTAAAATAGAGAATAAGATAATTAATGTAATATAAATATATTTGAATAAAATAATTTAAAACATAACTTAACTAACTAAATATTTGTTGAAAAAAAGTAATAAAATAGATCCATATTCTGATTAAATGAATATAATCAATATAAATTTTAAGTAATTGTGTTATCCTAAATAGGAAGAAACTAATATAAAGATATTAAAATAGCTTAAAGTAACAGATTTAAATATAATGAATATAAATGTAAACAAACATAACAATTCATATATTATCTAATAAAAATTAAACATTAGAAAACCATATTAAACCAAGAAGGAACAAACACACCATAATAAACTAGAGCTAGCCACACCAACACAAAATTATATTTACAAACAAATATAAGAAAAAATAATTTAATTAAAATTTAACATCATATATAAAAATTATCTAAACCATATTGTGTGATCTACACTATGTGGTAAATAATTGAACCAAATGAAAATGAGTAAAATTATTATAAACTAAACCTATTTAAAATTAATCAATCAGTTGAAATAAAACATGAATTTATCAAAAAATATCAATACACATAAATGAAAAAAAAAAATACAATATAAAGTTTTAATAAAGATAAATAAACCAAAAATATATATTATATTTACCAAAATTATATAAATAACTAAAATATGTTCAACATATCGAAAACCAAAAATAGAAAAGTGATTCTAAATATTAAAAATTGAAATAAAAAATTCTAAATAAAATATAAATCAACCAAAATTAGTCATAATGATCAAATATGAACTAAAATGAATTGAAAAAAAATTATATTAAACCCCTAAAAATTGGGGCAAAAAAATATTCTAAATATATGTTAAATAATATTGTTCATGTTTATTTTGTGTGGATTTATATATTCTAGTTTCAATCTTGTTGGGATGATATATTTATTTTAATTTAAATATAGAACAATTTGTTTTAGTTTTGGTCCATTTAGGATAGGTACATTTAGGTCATATTGATTGAATATGGGTTAGGATAGTTTTATTTAGTTTATATTGGTTAAATTTGTTTCAATTCCTGATTTTTTGTACTGTATAGTTAGATTTTTTTTTATTTGGATTGTTTCTCATATTTCAAAATATTAATTCTACCTTCTTTAGTTCATTTATATTTTATTTTATTTTGTGATATTTTTAATTTCAAATATATATAATTCAAACTAATTTTAACCTAACTTTCCTAACATAAAAAAAATTCCAATAAATTTTTCAATAATACAATATTTAATATGTTTAAAAATTAACTGAACCTAAAATAAATAAAATAAAATGAACAAATTATGAATATAATATGTTTCCAAATAATCTGTATCAATATATTTTATGTGATGAGAACCACAATATAGTCTATAATCAACGACATAAGTGTATCATCCCTAATAAATATTGTCCAAGTCTATTCAAATAAAATGTAAGTTCTAGAATAAATTTTATGAGTCTCATTCTAAAGAAATAGTGGGAAAAATTATCCTTGTAGTAAATGAGAGAAGTAAAAAAGTTGACATAGAAGTTTATGAAAGGTATAAAAGTTTTATATCTATCACTACAACTAAATAAATCTATGGTATTTGATACTTTAAAATCAAAATTCAAACATTATATGATACACTAGATGATAGAGTTGAAGTACAAATTAGTGGTCAAGGAGATGATATTCTTGTGATGATTGAGATGACCATAATGGTAGTGTTTTTCAAGATAATTACTTTTTGGGGGAGATAATAATCTAAAAAATTTATTCATTGGAATTTATGAAGGTTCTTACCATATTTATTGTTTTTCTAGTGAAAAATATTTTATATATGTGTTATCATTTTTCATTTATGTTAACATGTAATTAAAGGTAAAATATATATTATTAATTTTTGGAATGTATATTTGTTGATTTCTTTATTTTAGGTTATTTTTAGTTTTAAATTATGTTTGAAGGATGCAACTTTGTTGGGGATCTATTATCACACCCTGTTTTTTTTCAGGTCTTGGTTTCGATTCAGTTCGTTGGAAATCCTAATCCTTTTCCTAGGTTTTAGGTGAGTTGAATATTGTGTTTTGAACTATAATTTATGACTTATCATCCTACCATGGGTGCCCCATTTCTTTTTTAGGTGTTTTTTTAGAAATGGGTGGTAACTTCAAGCTTTGGTCCAACGGTGAGCCCATTTCCAGATTTAAAAAATAATAATTTCTTTCTTTAATAAATCCATAATTTTCAATATTTTCCTCTCATATCTTATAATATTTTATAATATTTCCTAGTGACCATCCAATGTTCATTCTATAGTTCTTCCAGAACTAAAGAGTCTCTATAAGATGTTCCAAGACATTCCCTTTCCTCTAAGGGTGTAGATCTAATGGAAGAGGACAAGTTCCTTATATTCCAAGGCGAGATTCCTTCTCCTTTCTCCACCATATTCATTCTCCTTCCACTTTAATTGGTTTCATCTTCTCCCCTTATCAATAAAGACAAAGTTTTATATTATACCATAATTTCTATGGGATTTTGGT
The DNA here is from genome assembly GCA_963277665.1 of Viscum album. NCBI lineage: Eukaryota > Viridiplantae > Streptophyta > Magnoliopsida > Santalales > Viscaceae > Viscum > Viscum album. The sequence goes on along the minus strand of OY728123.1, from coordinate 1,133,366,688 downwards.
TCTTTTAGGGATGGTCTTCATAAATCTAGAGTGTTGACAACTCTGGTGGGTGATATTGGGTGTGTAGTTCCTTTCCCCAATGGTTTTGATGTGGGATATCCCTTTAACAAGATTTATCATTTCAGTTTAAGTATATTATTTCTTTTATCATCGTATATATATATATTTAGTATTGTTTTTAATCCTTTATATAATTTTCTTGGTGAGAAAAATAGGTTTTAAGCCTTGTTCTGTGAAAATTATTGTACTTTTATTACAAATGTGTACACTACTTTGCTTAATTAAATACATTGATAGATTACGTACTGGGTTTTTGGTATTTTGAACATTTTTTATTAGCTTAAATAAATTTATGTAATTATAATGTTGTTTTATCCCTTTTCATGTTCTTAAAATAAATTGTTTGTTGAAAAGTGCATGCCATGTTTTCTGTAAATTTCTCGGATGGATTTTATGTGTTTAGTGTGGTATAAAATTATTTGATTAGATTTATTAATATATTGGATTCAGGAAAAATAGTATTTCTGGGTTCATTAATATCTGTCCAAATTATTTTAGGTTCTATAAACATATGGGTTTTTGGTAGTGAACATGTTTGGGCCCGAGTTGAAAGAAAATGGAACGTTTGGAATCCTTATAAAAATGGTCATGATTTGGATGTGTAACAAGAATAATTTATGGGATATATAAAAATTTATTTATTATTTAAATTTTTTTATACATCTCTATGATAAAATTTAAATTTTTACCATTCAAAAATTTTAGTTTTGAGAATTTCATAAAGGCATGTTTGTCATTTTTTTGTAAAAAATGGGTTCCATGTGTATTTCATGTTGTTTCATTTGGGTCCATTCGATGGTCCCTGAAATTGATTTATTAAATGGTATTTGGAATTCTAAATAAGTTTTCATACACTATTTTAGGGTTTTTATCCTTCAAAGATAAATTTTGAATGGATTTAATGATCAAGGCCTTGTTATACATCATGAAATTGTTTTATGAAAATTTTGGTTGTTTATTGATGCATGAATGAAATGTGAGACATTTGTGTGGGATGATTGAAGTTTTTATTATTTTAAAATGGAATCAAAATTAGAAATTTTTATTTTATTGATTTGTAACATGTTTGATCGTAGAAAGGGAAAACTCGGGTATCTATGTGGGTTGATGTATAGTAGAATTCTAGTAATCTAGAGTGGTTTCATCCCTATTTCACATAGCAAGTTTGACGATGTCAATGCTATATAAACTATGATGATAATGATGATGATTTTGGGACCCACTAGGTTATGTATGATTTTCCTACTAATGGATCATCTGTGTGATAAAGAATATTTTTTATTGTTACTTTTTCTCTGAGATACGACGTACCTAGTGCCCACAACCAACTAGTGCTTAGGGGTGTTCCCATGACTTGTGCTTATTGGATATTTTGAAATCACCCTCCATACGTAGTTTGTATAGTTAGAAAATTCATCAGTGTGTATGTTTTATTCAAAACATTATATTCTTTAAATCAACCCTCTTGAAAACTATTTTCATTTTTATGTTTCATTTTGTTGAAATTGGTTACTAGCATTTCTTGGTTATGAAGACATTCATGCATTTTAATTTGCAATGATTATATCATGGAACCATGTTTGGAAAAGAAACTTAAAGATATTTTAGTTCAAACATGAAAACAATATGTCTTTTATTTCAAAGGATGTGCATTGGGAATAGAATGTCGTACTATTCTACTATGTCTTAATACTCACTCCTATAGTTTTATTATTTTTTTATCCCTTGTACAGGTTTCCGCTTGAGTTCATTCATTTTGGGTGATGAGTATTCATTTTGTTGGAGAGTGTCTATTGGGGTAACATGGTGTTATTTTGGTCATCAAGTTTGGTCTGTTGGTTGTATTGTATAGTTGTACTTTCTTTTTCTTAAATAAATAATTTTTAGATCAACTTTATATAAATGTATATTGGTCTATTAGTTTATTTTTTCTTCATAGTTCTTGATTATATTTGGGTGAAATCATTCCATTGAGTACTCTTCTGATGCCTCAAACAAGTTTCTAACCCTTGTGGATCACGAATTCCCTTTGGTCCAAGCCACAGATCGGTTCGGGTGCCTGGTTCAGGTTCAACCCAGCCAGGTTTTGGAATAAATGGTGACAATGGGAGGTTGTATCCTAGCTGACCTTTCTTTTTAGAGTTCCTATTGTTATTTGTGGATTTCAAGGTATATGGAGTATTATTTTTGAGGCTTTAAGGGTAGGTTCCAGAAGATCATTGTGAGTGCTTGCACATTCCAACCCTTGGGAGTCTAGGGGAAGTCTAGTTATATTAGTGTCTTTGGTTATTATTGATTTTTTGGTGTTGGGATGTGACGAAAGGAGTTGGACTAATGGTCTCCATGAGATTGAAAGGTTTGGTAATCCATGGGGAGATAGTATATGGTCATATGAAGACTCTATATGTTGGTGGTTTGTTTGTCATGTGGCCTCCAACCATATGGTCATGTAACCCACCGACACTAGTTACATTTTGTGGATATCTTGGACTTTTCTTATATTTGGAATTTTTTTTCAAAATACCTAGGTGAGAATTTTGAAAATTGGTTTTAATGAAATTGTAAGTTATTGAAAATTGGGAAATGGGATTTTCAAATTTAATATGGGAATGGTGTTGGAATGATGGGTTTTTTTAGACAAATCATAGTGATAAAAATGAAATGATTCAACAGGATGGAATTTCCTTAATCTAAACATTTGGTTTCATGAAATGAAATGTTTGAAACGATAGGATTATTTTAAAGTGATTATTAACATTGTTTTCAATGGGAGTTATTGAGATGTTAGAAAGTTTTTGAAATTTGGATGAATTGATTTTGATAATTTATTTTTGAGAGGCCAATATATTTTTGTAAATGGGTTTTGGAATTTGTGGTTATCAGATTATAAAAATAGACTGTAGTGAATTTTTAAAAATGGGAAAGGTCTACTAGGAATATATTTGTTCTTTTTGGAAGTTATAATAAACTAATTGTATTGGGTTTTTAATAAAATGGTTATTGATGATGTGTGGTTTGTTTTGTGAAAATTGAAAATGGTTTTTGATTTAGTGGTTAATGTTCCTTTAGAAGGTACATGATTCTTTTTAGAGTGATGATTTTTTTAATCCTTTTGTATTTTTATGGGTTCTCACATGAAATTTTTTATGGATATATGGATGAATGGTTAGTATGGCATGGTGGTTGGGTTCCTGGGGTGGCAAATAAATTTTTATATGAGTGAGACATGATGAAACACCATTAGTGAATGCCAAAAACCACCAAGATGGCTTGTTTTAAAAAGTTTTTTAAGCAAAACTTTTGTTGTATTTTTTATAAAAAGTTGTTTATGTTGCTGGTTTTTCATATATCATCGAATTGTTGATTTTTTGGTATACTTCTTTGCGATATAAAAGGCATACACTTGTTTTGTCTTGATGTGGGATCGCATTGGTGGATCAGTTTTGCAGCATTGTTCAGTGTGTGTCTAAATATTTGTTGGATTTTGTAATGCGGCCATGGATGGATCTCCGTTGGAAATATTTCCTGGTCACCAACCTTTGGAATTATTCTAAATATTAAATCCACCACTTTGAATGATTATTGACACTGTTTCCTGGAATAGATAGCTTTTTTGGGCCCCATTTAAAATTCCTTTCAATTATGGTGTCCATCTCAGTTTGGGTAGTTGTGCTTAGTGAGGTTGAATTGTTTCTCCATGTACATTCTCCATTCTTCTCTTCATTCTGAGTGATTGAAAATCATATTTTGTATCTCCATGTTCTTATTTGGGTAAAAGAGTGTTGTTTAAGGATGTGAGTTTCATGGTGTCCCTTGATCAATTATTTTGTACTTGGAGTGTTATCTATCACCGTGTGGAACTAGGGGATGTTTTCATGTTAGTGATTATCAAATATTTTTTGCAAGCCATGAGATGCTTCATCCATCAAATCTCAGGCAATAGGTCTCTGAGTGAAGTTGGAACATAGTGAGGAGTCAGAGGACTGTGGGTAAAATTTCTATGATCGGGCCTCTAACATTGTAGTGAGGTAGTTCCTTTATTTATTTTTGTTGTTTTAGTGGTCCAATGATAGGTTACCCTTCACTCCTCTCCCCATGTGGTGGTGGTTTGGATCCGTACAGAAAGTGTTCGCCCAGTGATTATACCCACTATTCAAGAGTGAGGGGTTTAAATGTTCATGGTGTGTTCCACTTAACATGGGTTCGTAGGTTTTTGTGGGAGAGTTTTGGTGGTCCAGTGTGGGAGATACCCATTCCTAGTTCATGTTGAATTCTCATTTTTTTCATTGATCTTTGGTTCTTAATGGTAGGTAGAACCACCACGGGTCTCGTAGATTTTCATCCTATGAATGTGTTGAGTTCCAGTTATTTCTTAATGGTGGGGTGTCCATTATGGACTCCCATATAAACTTTGGATTTCGTGATTTCTCTTTGGTTTGGGTGATTTTTGGGTTTATTAGGAGAAGGACAAACAATATGGTTCTTGGTTTGGTAGTGGACATTGTGACTTGATATTTTGGATGATTCATGTGAAGTGGTTGGGAGTTGGTGTATTATTTGAGGTAAGAGGCCTAAGTTCAATTAAATTTGGATGAGGTGTCATTGGATTAAAGGCTAGACCATATTGATAAAAATTACATAGGTTCTGATCAATAACCTATAATGTGTTGTGTATTTTTGAGTGTGTAATTATTTAATGGTGCGGATAATTTCCACACCCATTTTTTCATGTCATGGTCAGGATCAATTTCAGTTGAAATCCTAAACCTTTTCTGGGGTTTTGGGTGAGATTAATGTTGAATTTTGAACTATGATCAATTTCTTATCATCCTACCATTGGTTCCCCGTAGTTTTTTTGGGATTTTATTGATAAAATAGTGGTTACTTTATGATTTGGGGAAACCATTATCCAATTTCCATATTTAAAAAAATCATTTATAACTCCTTCATTTTTCAAAATTTTCACTCATATATTATTAATTTTTTAATATTTTCTAGTTACCCCCAAATATTCTTTGCCTGGTTCGTCCAAAACTAAGGAGCCTCTATATGAATTTTGAAGCCATTCTCTCTCATCTAATGGTGTAGATCAAAGTAAAGATGAAGAGTTCTCTAGTTTCCATGGTGAGATTCCTTCTCCTTTCTCTTTCCTCTTCCTTATCCATCAACATTATTTTGTTTTAATATTATACCCTATTTATTAATGACTAATTATAATGTTATCCCATGATTATTTATGTGGTTATGGTTCATTTAGTGCCGGACTTCATAGATATTGAGTGTTGGAAACTACGACGGGTGATATCGGGTGTGCGATTCCTTTCCACATTGGTATTGAGGTAGGATATACCATTAATTTTACTTTATTATCTACATTTCATCATTTTTATGATTTTAATTCCTTATATATATGTTTATTATTGTTTCTTGGCTTTTGGATAATTTTCTTGGTGCACAAAATTGTAGTTTAAGCATTATTTTGGGAAAAATAGTGTTGTTTTGTTATAAAGGTTTATAATACTTGCTTAAATTTTATATTATATGAAACACTTGGTTTATGGTAATTTGAATAGTTTTTAGTATATTTAATAAATTTATGTCCTTAAAATGGTATTTTATCTCTTATCATGTTCTTACAATAAGTTTGTTGTTTAAATGTTCATGTCATGTGTTTGGTAAATTTCCTAATTGGATTTTAATTTGTTAGTGAGATTTAAAATGATTTATTTGGATTTATAAATACATTGGAAGAATAAAAAATGGTATTTTAGGGTCCTTTTACTACATTCCAATATTTTTTTTTAATCAAATGTTTTTTTGGTGGTAAACATGTTTTTGCACGAGTTTTTAGAAAATGAAATGTTTGGAATCCTTACAAAAATGGTCTTACATTGGGAGTGTAACCTAAATGTTTTAAGGGATTTATGATAATTTTTTAGCTATAAATTGTGTTTATAATCCTATTCATTAAATTTAAAATTCCTACCTTTAGAAAATTAGAGTTTTCATATATGCTTAAAGGTCCATTTGGATTTTTTCTTATAAAAATGGTTTCCAGGTTTATATTATGTTGTATCATTTGGGTCTGTTTTATGGTGCATGATATTTATTTATTAATTGGTTTTGGGTATTCAAAAACAATTTTTATATTGTATTGATGGTTATTTATACTTAACAGAAAAATTGTTAATGGATTTTATGTGCAAGGCCTCATTATACTTCTTGAAAATGTTTTATGAAAAATTAGTTGGTTTATTGATCATTGAATGAAATGTGATACATGTGTGAGTTCTACTTGATGTGTGTATTATTTTTAAATGGAATCATCATGAATACATAGTATTTTATAGATGTGTAACTTTTTTGTCACAAAAATGGAAAAAGTGGGTATCTAGGTGGGTAGATGTGTACTAGTATACTAGTGATCTAGATGGGTTTTTCCCCTGTTTCACATAGCATGATAGATGATAAAAAAACCTAAACTATAATAGTGATGATATTGGGGACCAATAGGTTATGCATTATTCTATACCTATTTTTTTGTGTTCATGATAATGGATATTTTTTATGGTTAATTTTACCCTGAGATATGAGGTACCTGGGGCCCAAAATGAAATAGTGCTAGGGGTGTTCCTGTGACTGGTGCTCATTGGCTATTTTGTACTCACTATCGACATATTTTGTGCTAGTTTGTAAATTCATTAGAATTTGTGTCCTATTTAAAATTTTACATTATTTAAATAGTCCATCTTGAAAACTATTTTCATTTTGAAGTTTCATCTCTTTGAAATTGGTCATTAGTATTTAATGGTTATGAAAACATCTAAGCATTTTAATTTATAATGATAACAAGGTGGAACAATGTTTGGAATAGATATTTGTAGATATTGTAGTTCAAAATGGAGAATGTTGAATTTTTTTTAAAGGGCGTGCTTTGGGAATAGAATATCAGGATAACCTACTGAGTTTTAGTAGTCATTTCTATAGAATTTATCTATTTTTCCCAAGTGCAAGTTTCAACTTAATTTCAACCAATTTGGTAGATGAGTATTTGTTTTGTTAGAGAGATACTAGTGGGGTCTTATGGATTTACTTTGGTGATCTGTTTTTGTTGGTTGGTTGTTTTTTTAGTTGTAACATTGGATATTATAGAGTTAATATTATTGACTATGTTCAATTAGTTTTATATTAGGTATATTATTCCTAAATCACACTAATATTCAAATTGGATTATTATATTGATGTTACATAGTAAATAGATTAGTGAGAGTGTTTTATTATATAAAATCATAATTAAATTATAGAAATTAAAAATATATGTAATAATTTATCAAAATTATATAAAGTGAAACATATAATTGTTGATCAATTATTATATCTTATATGATATAATTGACATAAAGTTATGTATGGTTTCTATTATGTATTCTTAAAAGAGTTTATGAATATATAATATATCATGTAAAATTAATACTCTCCATTATTATTTGTTCTCATTGGATTGAGATATATATATACATTAGGTCAAGTGTAATGATAATAGTCCACTTAATATTTTATGTAATGTTATTCCTAAATAACATTCATCATAGTGTATTATAAGTTATGATGAAATGATAAGGTTATTATGTGTATGATTCTTGAATGGAGAAAAAAATATTCTAATACGTTAAAAAAACATTCTGTGAAATGGATAACCCATGATGTGTACCACATGGTGTCTTATAAAATATGTCCTTTGTATTCTCAAGATTCATTGATCATATTTAGATTTCCCAAAAATGGTGTTCGGTGGGATACCAAACATGAGAACTTTTTTATTTTGATATCATTTACAAATTAGAGCTATGTATTAGCTAATCAAGGGGTAGTTTTGTCTATTCCTGATTTCTACCTTAGTTAGAGTATCAGTAGGACATGATTAGTTCTCACATATGATGAGTATATTATATTGATCCACGATCGATATAAAACAAGTAAATTAATGTCCATAATTAGTAATTTGGTATGATGTTCTTACATACATTGATGAAGAAAATGTGACATTCTCATTAACTATATGAATGACAAGCGATGTAATCATTATTTTTATTATCTGATAATTAGAGAGTTGATAACATATTAGAAGGATATATGAGAATTATATTCACATTTCCCTTGGTTACAAAATGACTTATACACAGTGGATATATAAAAGTACACAAGAACATGTGACAGAAGTGGTGGAAATCCATATATAGATACATGTGTTTAATGGATATCTTGAAAAATATTATTATAGATTGAATATAATTGTCACTTTTCTATATATTTCACTTTTAGTAAATTTATAAAAAAAATTATTTTACTTTTTTTTCAATGTTATTAGATTCCCATTGGGTTACAGATTATGTTTAATTGAATAACTCTTTGGTACAAAACATATAGCTTATGTTAAAGTGCTATAGAGTTTTATCTCAAATATTTTTATATATGATTCTCATATTGTTTTTCATATAGTTTGATATAATGTGAAATTGATGACATCTTTTCAATAGTGATTTGGAATATATCCAAAATGAGTTTTAGATATGAATCCACAAGATATCACATTTTGAAATGATATAAGGCGGAATAGTATAAATTCCCATTACCCATTATTGTAAGTTGTATATTAAAAATTTTATGCTATAAATCCTTGTAATGTCACACTTTTTGACTTGGTGTCCTTAATATTATGATACATATATGGGAAATGTTATTATAATTAAGTCGGGGAAAATATTTTTTCTGATTATATATTGATATCATAAGATATTTGAGAGGGTATGTCATATTATCTATCTTTTTCATATCTCAATAATAGGAGGTGTACATAATTATTCTAACACTTCACTTTCATGAAATATACTAGGAAAGGGGATCCTTGTGACTACTAATTGTTTATCTGAGAAGTTATTTTGTTATACATAGTTGAATTTTTCTATATGGTATACTATATCAGTTTTTCCTTCATTAGGCCAATACCAATCTTTCAATCTATCTATTTGATCACCCTGAAAAAATAAATTCTTAATATAAATAAATGTCGTGTTTTTAATATCTCTTTTACACATAGTTTTTTTAAAACCAGTATTAAGAAATAATTTGGAAGGCATCCTTTGATTGATGTTTCATCACATTTTTTTTCCAATAATCAATTTACATTGGCACCACTCCACCAATCATTCAAAAATCAATAGAAAAATTAAACACAACATAAATTCATTATATATTCAGTGTCACTTTGAAATATAATGATGATGATTGGATATCAAAATCAAATATATGACTAAAAAAATCATGCACCCCACCCAAAAAAATCCTTCCATATACAGTATTCAAACATTTTAAAACTTAAATCCTTCAATGAGTCATGTAATCAATATTCTTCATCAAAAATCCTTATCAAATGATGAATATTGATGATATTTCTTCTATAATACTGGTTATATTGAACATTATTCAATTATTCATCACAATTAATATCATTTTGATTTTGTTAACAGTTTTAGAACCTTTCATCAAGAATATTTTCATATCATCTTCTACCCAAAAACATCAATAAAATAAATTTTTATTAATTAATTCACTAGGAATCCTCTGCCTATTTTTACAACTTAGAAATCAAATAATGATAAACCTCATATGGGTACCCTCGTTTGATAACCACAAATTGAACTTTATAATTGATGAATTTGTGACTTATGGTCGATTGTTTTGATATATAATGACATTTGTTATTAAAACAAAATTTTTCTGATGATATTGTAAAAGGTCTTCCTATTTAACCAAATTCAATAACTTGGTGTTTTTTCTAGCTGATTATCTATTACATAAACAGTCTATCAATTATTTTACAATTGATGTGAAACTAGTGAACAACATTGGATGAAAGTATAAATTTCCACATGGCATTCCTTGCCTGAGGACACTGAACAAAAAGCATTATTTCACACTTCTTAAAATCCCATATATCGATAGACCTTATAAATTTTTGACTCATAGCACTTTTTTCCACCAAAAAATTAAATATTGAAATCCTTGGAACTAATAATCATGAAGCCTTATTTTCTTAGTATTTTTACTTTTCATAGACACAGCTTTGGACAGTATCAACATTATAGTATAATAATGCTACTTCATAACACAATAATTTCACATACACACAATAAAATACCATTTTTAATCAAGCTTGGATCATAAATACATTTATTAGTCAATATTATTGTAATTATTTAAATAGGAAAGCATCATAAAAATAGAAATGACTGGGTGATATGTATGATTAAATAGGTAACAACATGCACTTTTAAAAATTAATTTCTCTTTTTCAATGAATAAATTCATTAAGAAGAAGAGTTTTTATTAATAAACAATGTACTATTTTGTTATTTTGGACCCCTATATAATTTTGTATTTAAAATAACGTTAATAATTATATCCATTTATTATCTAGACATTGAATAGTGAAAGTTATGATTACTATATATTAATGGTTATGAAAAAAATGAATTATCATATAGGGAAGAAGTAATGTCCTTGATATGTATGATATTACCCTATGATGACCATTTATAATATATTCAAAGGGAATTAGAATCACTATGATTTTCCTTTGACCAAATCTAATCAAAGATTCAACAATTATAGTGTAAGATAATCCATTTATGGGAGTAGTTTAATATTATCAAGATCATCGCTCAAACAATGTTAGTCGAACCACCCAAATAATTTTCAACCTGGGAATAAATATACCCATATTGTGTACACTAATGTAATAAGGAGTTTTTTATATGGAACTAATTAATATGAATTTTTATATATTCCATTAAAAATATAATTATTATATTATCCATTTTTATTATTACTTTAAAAATGATTAATGATTTTGGTATAATTTTGGTTTTGATTTGAATAAATCAAAATTTTATTTTAGATATATACATGAACTTTCAATTAAGAAATTGAATTTTAATATTCCAAATTTTTTTAAATAAATATTAATTTAATAAAATATTCTTATTTAATTTTTTTTTAAAATAATAATGATAATATATTATAATGATGTCCAATGTAAATTTTATAAGGGTAAGTAGGTAGTTAGTGTTGTAAAAACGACTATTTTCTAATAAATAATGTTTCTAATAAAAAATTGATAGCTTCCATTTTTATAAAAAAAATCATAAAATTAATATTTTTTAATCATAACATTGATATTATCTAATTCTTATTTTATCATAATTTTATGAGTTCATCAATTTTTAGGGAAAAAATATATATTGAATAAATATATTAAAAGCATTATGAAATAATAAAAGTCAAAAGTGATTTAAAAAATATTTTAAATGGAATCCAAGGACAAAAATATATTTCCCTTTATAATATTTTATATTTTAATTTATTTGTCAATTTTTATAAATCAATAATGAATCAAAAAATACCAATAATATATTTTTAATATTTTAAAATAAATACATTAGGAACATGACTCGCTTCCACATCACCAATGGTGTTAAATTAATATGTTAATTTGATAAAATTATAAAATACTGAAAACCAATCCACATTGTAAGACTACATGGTGATAAACCATTGTAATGTTTGTGGTTTTCATTATTTTATTATATTAATTAAAACACTAATGTTTTGGAATTAATGAAGAATTCCATTAAATATTGTTATAAATACCCACCGAAAATACCTCTCTATTGCCCAAAACCAAAATATATATTGAAATACCTCTCCTAATCCATCTGTAAATCCCTCCATAGGTTTTCATATTTCTTAATATAACCATCTCAAGCTTTTATAATCTCCCTCTCGAGGTAAGGTATTCTCTCCACCTCCTATTTTTTAGGAATTTTTTGTACTATACATTTTGATTTAAAATTTTATGTATTGTAATAAATTTCCATACATCCATTTTATTTTTATTAAGAAATAACCAAAATAAAATAAAAACTTTAATTATTATTAATTATTTCTATGAATTCATATATACAAATGTTATGGTTTCAAATTTTTCCTATTATATTCTATACCATTATTTTTTGTAGTTAATATTTATCAAAATTTACAATAAAAGGAATTAAAATGGATGTAACTATATTTAATTGATTTCTTACAACCTTTTATGTAACTAGAACTCCTTAATCATTATATTGAATGTCTTTAATGACATTCTTAGTTCGTATGATTTAAGTGGTAGATAAATTCATGTAGATGATATGAATGTGATGGGCTTGGTAGGGATTATATATTCATATAATGCATTAGTTAATATCTTTATCACATGATGTAAAATGAATAGTTCAAATAATTTTATCTTAATCACTATATATTATGAATTCTAGATATTTTTAATTGACTTATGCCTATGATGTTATGTTTTCTGTTGTTTCCATATTCATATTTTTCCTTGATTTTATCCTATATACCATGCTTTAATATCCATGATTTTGATTCTCATCGTTTTTTCCACGTTTATATTCCTCACAAAACCCATTTATTACATTCGTCTTTTGTTCCTTCGATTATTTTATTATAGGGAATGTAGATCACACCTTTCTTATATATATTCTGAGGTATCCTCTATAATTTTATAAGGTTAATGAAATTTTTAATCAGGATAAGGATTTTTAAATAATATTGTACTATATGTATTTGATGTTATTATTAAATGTATATATTTTTATATAAAAACTATGCCTATTGATCTAATGGAATTAGTTTTTGTATTATTTTATTTAATAATTTAATGTAATAACATGTATAAAATGTAAGGGTTCTCATAGTTGGTTCCAAAATATATTCTTGTTATTTGGGAAAAAATTGATTATAAAACCTTCATGAATTCTTTAACGACAAGTCTAAAAATAGGGAAATGAATCAATAATTATTGGTAAAGTATTAATTAATTGGATTCTAAACATTAAAATCTATATATGGATACTACAAGTGTATTTGTCTTGGAACAATTTTACATAGGTGTAGTAAACCTAAGAAGTGTACATTTGTAATTACCTCAGTCATCACTTGGTGCATGAAAATGATTCCTCACTTCAAATATATTTTCATACTCCGGGGGATATTCTTTGAGATGTCCATAATCACCATACCATCCATCATTAATGGAATAAAAATTGACACAATTTTTTTTTGTAAATAAATTAAGGATTAAAATGATTGGAAACTAGTAAGGAACATGTATAATTTATGAGTTATCTACTCAATTTTCATACTTATATTTTTATTTTTTAATATTTTAAAAATTATCATCCCTGATATTTTTATTAATCTAGTGGATGAGAATTAGAGGAACCTTGTCAACAACCAAAGTGATAGGAAATTTGATGACCACCCAAATAATATTCAAAATCTAATGTGATAATGAGTCCAAGAATTCAGGTATATAATAACTCAATTATCTAATATTTTTAATAAAAAAATAAATCAGTGGGAAAACCCACATCCTACAAAGAACTAGAATATAGTAATTGTGACCTTTATGGAATAGTGGATTCTAAATTTTAGTGGAGATTCTAATCCCATTACCATAGAACAATAGACCAAATCCATTAAAATAACCTTATTTATCCTTTATTTATCTGAATAGAAATAATTCATGCTAACTATTTTTCATATTGTTGGAGAGGCAAATTGATAATGTATGTTTATAAAAAGAAAAAAGTAAGTAAATGAGATTATATAAATTGAGGTGGAAGATTTCCAAATATTTTTTTTGATAAATAATATCCTTATGCATAAAGAAATAAAATGGATAGTGATTTCTTTGGCCTTAGAAAAATGGAGTATGAATCCATTAGGGTGAATGAGGAGAACATCACTAGACTTTCATGAAATATCTTTGGTTTTTTCATTGACCATGATAGTAATATTTACTATATTTTTATTGGTCTGAAGATGTTCCATATAAGGCCCCAGCCTTAAACATCAGTTAATCTTGATTTACATCATGAATACATGTTGAGGAAATTTTCAGGTTTAGAGTATTAGAGAATTAGATCATAAAACATGCATTAAATTACACATTTAAACAAAGTCGTTACATAAAACATATTACTCATTTTTCCCATCAACGGAATCATATTTAAAATAAAATGTGGATTCTTTCTTGACACTTCCTTGACACTATCATCAAATCATATAACTTTCCCTTGACTTGTGAAAAACATTTCAAAAACTTGGGATGAGCATAAAAAGCTCATCAAGGGATATAAAAGTATAAAATGAAAACATTAGTCCATGTTTTAAATCATACATTACTCATAGAACATAATCACATTAACATACCTCATCAAATCATGAATAAATCATAGAAATCATAAGACATAAAGGTAACTTGAGGCATTCATAACATTCTTACATAGGGAGTAACCCTCTTGGTTACGTTTGGAATACCCATCATAGTATATTCCCTAAATTTCTTCGGATAAACCATAACGTTTAACTCCTTCACGTTACCCAATGAATTGGAGAGCTATATCGGGCTCACTCGCCCTTAGTTTATCACGGAACCACCCGTCTTCATAACAATTCCAATGAACCATAACATAATTGTATCACATAAAACATGCATAAAGGAAACATAACATTTCCACATTTCAATCACAAGATATCAACACAACACATTGATATAATAAAAACATTATGAAACCCATTTTCAATACCAAGAAAAAAGAAAACTAAAACATGGTATTTATTTTTAATTTTAAAAAAATGTATGGGTTGTAGAGGAAGCCGAAACTCAAATAATGCTCATGGTGGCAGAGAAGTCATTGTCGCCGCATATGTATGACAAAAACATTTTGTTATGTCCTTTAGTAAAACTCTTCATATAAACAATATTCTTTTTGGATAAATATAAAAGTCAATGGGGTTTATAATCTGTTTAAAATAAGGTTTTGTATAAAACAAAATATGCCTTAATGAAAGGAGATTGAGACGAAGTCCCATACCTCAGGTCCGACTTGACTCGATCGTTCTTTAACGTCCTGAATAATAAACTTGAGTTAATTTATACTTTCTTGAGAACCTTTTTCAAGTTAATTATTCATTCTATAACACATATTACCATGTTATGAACACTATGTAATTATTTAAGTTAATAATTGTCATTTTGTCGATCCTTGGTACTTCATTCAAAAATAAACTCTTTATAATTACACGTTGTTCATGTGGTAAAATATCCATTATATCACGAATTATATTCATTATGTAGATATCATATATATCATCTATATCTAGTATATACATGCATTTATAATATTACATAATCATTTAGAGGAACGAAATGAAATGCACCGTTCATGGAGACGGTAAGCAGTACATACGCATGAACGCTACATTCATTTCTATTTCTTACATAATTGATTGAAATCATAATGATATAAAGGTATATCATAATTACAGTATAATATCATATATAATATTATTAAATTTATCCTTTATACGTACCACATATGGTGTTAGGAATCAAATCACTTTGAGGGGGCGGTAGTTCGCACTTCCTAAAATAATGATATCACGTTTACCCATAATGGAAACCATAAAGGTATGTCATAAATGAAAAATATAGAAGTTGAATTAAAACATAAACATATTATATATCATATATAAATATAGTGTCATCTTAATGGCCACCTTTTAAAGTGTTAGAAGAATATTGAATAATCATCGTTTCGTGAGGCAGAAATTCATCATCCACAGAAACAGTATGCTCTTTAACCATTAGATGAAGGTGTGTGTATGTGTATCTCGAATCCTTATAAAATAAACATCCTATTATATTGAAGACACTGGTGATGTTACAAAAAAAATAATAATAAGAGTTTAGGGGGTTGGAGAAGCAAAATAAAACATAAGAACACAAGAGGAAACACTACCTTTAAAACGGGTAACTCTTTTTGATTTGAGCTCAATGGCTTACTTGGGAAGACTTATTCCCATAGTGAGTCTTCTAGGAGTACAAGAGGGATTTTTAGAGACAAAATGGTCAGGTTTTGGACGATAAAAAGGCTTGAGAGTTGTGGGTAGGTTGGTAGAGGTGGGGGACATTTATAAGAGGAGAGGAGGGGCACTCTTGAAAAGTTATAAAAGGTTACTTTGTTATAAAATTATTTTCGGATTTAAAAGGTCCCAAAATTATATATTTCGAGGATAAGTTGATAAGAGTTCGAATTCCACCCATCCAATTGGTTTTTGACATGTTTAGGTCTTAGATGTTACATTATCTTTTCATTTTATTTAAATCGTTAAATTAGGAGGTAATCGCTGCATCGTCATGGTGTCATAAATAATTTAATTTATTTAATGTCTAAAAATTAAAAAAAACATAATGATGTAGGAAATATTTTTATCTTTTTAATGAATATTTATAGTCAAAAATATGACTTGTATAACCCCATTTTAAAATTGTTTTATTAAAACAACTCATGTTTGTTACATTTTCATTTTAACATTAAATAAGAAGTTACTAATGTCATTTTCCTACCAAAGTGGCTCCCTGGGGTCCCCAAGTCGACCCATAGATTTTATGGGTCGGCCATGACACATCAAATAAGGGTAGGACATGTGTATAGGTCATTTCATATTATTAAAACATTATTTTCACCTTAAACGACACTAATTACCTCTAATTGCGATTAAAACATAAAAGTTACTATTCACCAAAAAAATTATTTTAATACCATTGAACCACATTTTACTTCTTAATGACAACCATGTATGTCAGTTTTTTGAAATTCAAATCACAGAGGTGGTAAAATTTCATTTAAATGAAAAATCATTTTTTTAAGTACCACTTAGTGGTTTCACTATTCATAAAAAATTGAAGCTTTTCAGAAAAATAACAAAACAGTTCTCTAAGATATATTTGATATTCCAAATTCAAAAATGATGTCTATTTTAAAAAATTGAAAACATATAAGTTACATTAATTAATTTAATTATTAATTCCCACTGTCAAAATAAATAGCGTGTTTTTATGAAACAATATGTATCAAAAGATTGAGAGTAGTTTAACTCCAATTTCAAAGTGAAATTAATTCCAACAACCACTATTGGATTAAATAGTAAAAATAAATTCTAATTTCACTTTAAAACCATTTCAAAATATAATATAACCATATAAATAAATTAGATTACAAATTTGTTTTGAATTAAAATACAACATTTTCACTATTCATTAAAAAAATGAAATTTATCGGAAAAATACAAAAATTACACAAAGTATATTTTGATGTCCTGATTATAAAGAAGGATTTTATTTGGTCCAATAGAATGTATAAGAGTTACCAAAACTATATTTAAATAGGGTTAACCATTAAAAGACGATAGTTCGACCTTTTTGGGAATATTAGAGTATCTATGCCAAAAATTGAATTTTTTTCGTATTTTAAGCCTTTATCCTTTATTGGATAAATGTAAAGACAGTTAACAAACATATATAATCATATTTTATTTATTTTTATTCATTCCCACCAATACAATGGCTACGTGTTAACAACAATTTAAAATAATATTATTTTATTACTAGAGTGCAACGTATGATTTCAAAGAAACTCATTGTTGCGTATCAGGCACGCTATCGAACATAGAAACCCTGTTAAAGTAAAATTAATATTTAATTCGTAAATATTAATAAATATGAAAATGAATTATTCTTTATTTACCTGGGATCTTACATCCTTCCCCCATTTTGGGAATTGCGTCCTCGGAATTTTATTCACTTTCAAAATAAGTGGGGGGGTATTTATCCCTCATAGAATTTTCTGATTCCCATGTTGCCTCATTAACCATATGGTTTTTCCATAAAACCTTTACCTGGTGAATTACCTTATTCCACAACACTTGCTCTCTACGGTCAAGAATCACGACTTGTTGTTCTTCACAAGAGAGATTCTCTTGCAACTGAACTACCTCTGGGCTCAAAACATGAGATGGATCTGGAATATAATTTCTCAACATCGAAACATGAAAAACATTGTTTACCTGAGATAAAATTGGAGTTAAAGCCACCCGGTAAGAAATTGATCCAACTCTCACCATAATTTCATATGGTCCAATTAACTTTGGACTCAGCTTTCCTTTCTTACCAAATCGAATCACACTTTTCCACGGTGAAACTTTGAGAAAAACATGATCACCTACCTCAAAAGATAGATCCTTCCTCCGGTTATCCGCATAACTCTTCTTCCTGCTCTTTGCTGTTCCCATGTGTTTCTGAATCAACTAATCTTTTTCTGCCATCTCTTCCACCAATTCTGGTCCCATCATCGTCCTTTCACCCACTTCATCCCAAAAAGCTGGAGTTCGACACCGTTTACCATATAATGCCTCAAATGGAGCCATCTGTATACTGGAATGAAAACTGTTGTTATAAGAAAACTCAACCAAAGAAAGATGTTGGTCCCAACTTCTCTAATAATCCATCGAAAAAGCACGTAGCATATCCTCCAAAGTCTGAATCGTTCGTTCTGACTTCCCATCTGATTGAGGATGAAAAGCTTTACTAAAATTTAATTCAGTACCCAATGACTTCTGAAGGCCCTTCTAAAAGATAGAAGTAAAACTGGGATCATGATCAGATACAATGGAGAGAGGAACTCCATGTAACCTGACTATCTCTTTAAGATAGAAATGAGAAAGTTGATCTAGGGAAAAAGTATCTCTTATAGCAAGGAAATTAGCAGATTAAGTCAAGTGATCAACAATAACCCAGCTTGCATTATTACATCGAGGTGTCTTCGACAATCCCACAATGAAGTCCATGGATATATTTTCCCATTTCCATTCTGGTACTGGTAAAGGCTGAAGCATCCCTTTCGGTAACTGCCACTCTGCTTTAACCTGTTGACATGTCAAACACTTCACAGTAAAATCAACAATATCCCTTTTCATTTAGTCCCACCAGTAATACTCCCGAAGATCTCTATACATCTTAGTACTTCCTATATGAACTGAAAACGAAGAACTATGAGTTTCACATAACAACTCTCTCTTCAACTGTGAATCATAAGGCACACACAATCTCTTCCCAAATCTAAAAACAAAATCATTATCAATGTTGAATTCAGGAAACATACCCTTCTGAACCAGCTCTACCTTTTTTTGTAATTCAATGTCTTGCTTCTGTGCTTGAAAAATTCTGTCTGATAGAGAATATTGCACTGATACATGAAACAAAATAGAAGGACATCATAAAACAACAACTTCTATGCCAATGTTCATCAAATCCTTAACCAAAGGATCACGTTTCAAACAAAACTTTGTTAATGAAGCATTGCTTTTTCGACTCAAAGCATCAGCCATTTTGTTTGATTTTCTCAGATGGTAATGAATTGTACAAACATAATCCTTGATTAATTCTAGACATCTCCTCTATCTCATGATCAATTCTTTCTATGTGAATATATACTTTAAACTTTTTTCATCGGTATATATTTCACACTTCACTCCATAAGAACGATGCCTCCAAATTTTTAAAGTGAAAACATCATCAGTTAATTCCAAATCATGTGTAGGGTAATTTAACTCATGAGTTTTCAACTATCGTGAAGCATAAGAAATTACCTGATCATTCTGCATTAAGACGCAACCAAGCCCTTTCAATGATGCATCACTGTAGATAACAAACTCCCCATTCCTGGAAGGTAGTGAAAAAACAAGAGCATTCACCAATCTTCTTTTCAGTTCCTGAAAACAATCATTACATTCTTTTGTCCAGATAAACTTAACACCCTTTTGAGTTAGATTAGTCATTGGACGAGATAACCGTGAAAAATTTCAAAAAAACCTTCAGTAATACCCTGCAAAACCAAGGAAGCAACGAATCATAGTTACATTTTTGGGTCTTGGCCATTCTTCCAATACCTTTGTTTTTGCAGGATCAATAGTTATCCCATCTTTAGAAACAATATGACAAAGGAAAGAAATTTGTTTCAACCAAAACTCACACTTGTTGAATTTCCCATAAAATTAATTTTCTTTTAAGGTTTGAAAAATAACCCTTA
Organism: Viscum album; assembly: GCA_963277665.1. Classification (NCBI taxonomy): domain Eukaryota; kingdom Viridiplantae; phylum Streptophyta; class Magnoliopsida; order Santalales; family Viscaceae; genus Viscum; species Viscum album. The sequence continues at coordinate 1,133,346,574 of OY728123.1, read as the reverse complement.
AATGTCTTTAATGCTTCTATTTACTTTTAGAAAACACTAAAATATCATCAATGAAAACAACCAAAAACATATCAAATAACTCCTAGAAAATTCTATTCATAAGGTCCATGAATACACAAGGTTCATTGGTTAGCCCAAAAGGCATTAATACAAACTCATAATGGCCATATCGTGTTTGAAACACGGTTTTCGGAATATCTTCTTCCTTTACCTTCAACTGATGGTACCACGATCTCAAGTCAATCTTTGAAAAAAACTGAGATCCCTAGAGCTGATCAAACAAATCATCGATATGAGGCAAATGATACTTGTTCATCATAGTGATATTATTCAAGGCTCTATAATCAATGAAAAGTCTCATAGAACCATCTTTCTTTTTAACAAATAAAATAGGAGCACCCTAGGGTGATGTGCTAGGTCGAATGAAACATTTCTCTAATAAATCTTGCAATTTATCCTTCAACTCTAAAAGTTCAATTTGATCTATTCGATAAGGGGGTTTTGAAATGGGCTTAGCATCAGGAACTAAGTCAATAGTAAATTAAACATCCCAATCTGGTATTATTCTAGGAAACTCATCAGGAAAAACCTCAGGATACTCATTTACCACCGGCACATCATTAATCAGAACAGTTCCCATGTTTACAACAATATGTGCAAGGTAACATTCATTTCAATATTTTACAAGTTTCTCAGCCTCTTGATATGTTATCAACAGTAAGGGTTCATTCTTGTACACAAACTGAAAGTCCTTCTAAAAAGAAACTTCTTTATCACTACAGTCAATCTTAGCATGGTAAATAGAGATCCAATCCATACCCAGGATAACATAAAAGTCTACTAGAGGTAAAAATATATGGTTTTTAAGTAGGTTCTTTCCACGGATAAGGATAGGAAGATTTTTATAAATTCTTTTTGCCTCAAAATTTTCCCCAGGTGTTTTTACCAAAAGTTCAGGAGTCATTTATTGAGATGGTATTCCCATTTTTCTAGAAAAGTTTTCAAAGATGAAAGAATGTGTAGGCCCTGAATAAAACAACACACTTGCATAATCTAAAAAAACAAACATAGTACCTGATACAGCTTCATTTGATGGCCGGACATCTGCTGAAGCAGTTTCAAAGGATTTCACCACCCATTTCTGCTTGTAGTCTAACTATTTCCCATCACTTGAGCTCTTTGTCGGACACTCGTTTGCATAATGACCGAGCTCAATGCACATAAAACATTTCACTAACTATAAATAAAATTTTGTCTTACCATCACCCCGATCTTTTTCAGTACAATCACGAGATTTATGTCCCATTTTACCACATCGGTAGCACTTTCCAAAATTCTGAAGACATTCCCCACCATGACTTTTCCCACATTTATCACAAACTGGAAACATATTTTTCTTACTATCAGACCTTTTTTAAGAATTCTTCCCTTTCTCATGCCACCTCGTTCTCTTCTTCTGTTGGTTGTTATAGAACAATTGATCTTCGGCAAACTACATTTCCACCTTCTCAGCACATTGAACAAGCTTTTCACAACTCTTGAACTCGTTATAAGATAATGCCCTTCAATATTTTGGCTTTAATCCTAAGTAAAAACGATTGATTTTACTATCATGGTCTCAGATAAAATTTAGATCATACCTTGCTAATCGAATGATCCTTTCTTCATAGGCAGCCATGAAGTCTTCCTCTTGACTCAATTCGAAGAATTGATTTTCCATCCTAAGTCGAACAACCGTAGGAAAATACTTCTCAAGAAACATACCTTTGAATTCATCCCAGTCGAGAGAATCAATCTAATCAGCGTCCCTGATATTTTTATCCATCAACCACCACTGATCTGCTTCACCCTCCAAACGTTAATTAGCAAGACTAACCTTTGGATATTATGAACACCCCATGACATCGAAAATCTTCTATAGTGCTTTAATCCACCCTTCAGCTAGAACATGGTCATATGATCCTCTGAATGATGGTGGATGTTTCCTCATGAAATATTCCTCCACTGACATGTTCCTCTGCAGTTGATCTGGTTGATCTCGTGCATGGATACCGCCACTATTTATTGTTTGAGTCAAATACGCCATTACTGCAACAAACTGTTCAGTTCCAATACCGACCATCTCAGGTTTCTGATTTGGATGGTTGTTTCCTTCTGTATGCCTTCCTAGCACTACTTCCATGTTTCCTCTGCGACAAACCATTCTGAACAAACATGTCTTAGATGACGCAACATGGTAATATTCAAATGCTATATCATTTCAATTTGACCATAAAAAAATAAATTTGGATAATCATTTAATAGAATTATAACTCCTAAAGTTATCTAAACCAACTTATGATACCAACTATAAGTCCCCATCCATAAACATCACATAATCTTGAGTTACTTCATGAATAGATGTTAAGGATATTTTTAGATTTATAGTTTTAGAGAATTAGATCATAAAACATGTATTACATTCAACATTTAAACAAAGTGGTTACATAAAAGATAGTACTCATTTTTTACATCAACAGAATCATATTTAAAATAAAAAATGGATTCTTTCTTGACACTTCCTTGACACTATCATCATATCATGTACCATTCCCTTGACCTGTGAAAAACATTTCAAAAACATGGGATGAGCATAAAAAATCAGCAAGGGATATAAAAGTAAGAAATGTAAACATTAGTCCATGTATGAAATCATACTTTACTCATAAAAAATTATAACTTTAACATACCTCATCAAATCATGAATAAATCATAGAAATCATAAGACAAAAAGGTATCTTGAGGCTTTCATAACATTCTTACGTAGGGAGTAACCCTCTTGGTTACGTTTGGAATACCCATCACAGTATATTCACTAAATCTCTTTGGAGAAACCTTATCGTTTAACTCCTTCGTGTTACCCAATGCATTGGAGAGCTATATCGGGCTCACCCGCCCTTAGTTTATCACGGAACCACCCATCTTCATAACAATTCCCAAGAACCATAACATAATCATATCACATAAAACATGCATAAAGGGAACATAACATTTCCAAATTTCAATCACAAGATATCAACACAACACATTGATATAATAAATACATTATGAAATAAATTTTCAATACCAAAATAAAAGAAAAGTAAAACATGGTATTTATTTTTCATTGAAAAAATGTATGGCTTGTAGAGTAAGCTGAAACTCAAATAATGGTCACGGTGGCAGAGAAGTCGTTGTCGCTGCATACGTACAACAAAAAAATTCCCTTTTGTCATTTAGTAAAACGCTTCGTATAAAAAATATTCCTTTTGGATAAACATAAAAGTCAAAGTGGTTTATACAGTATATAAAATAAGGTTGTGTATAAAACAAAATATGCCTCAGTGAAAGGAGATTGAGACGAAGTCCCATACCTCGGGTCCGACTTGACTCGATCGTTCTTTAACATCATGAATAATAAAATTGAGTTAATATCTACTTTCTTAAGAACCTTTTTCAAGATAATTATTCCTTTTATATCACTTATTAACATGTTATGAACAATATGTAATTATTTAAGTTAATAATGGTCGTTTTTTCGATCATTGGTACTTGAGTCAAAAATAAACTCTTTATAATTACAAGTTGTTCATGTGGTAAAATATCCATTATATCAAGAATTATATTCATGATTTAGATATCATATATTTCATATATATCCAGTATATACATTCATTTATAATATTACATAATCATTTAGAGGTATGAAATTAAATGCACCGTTCATGGAGACAGAAAGTCATACGTACGCATGAACACTACTTTCATTTACATTTATTACTTAATGGAGTGAAATCATAATGATATAAAGGTATATCATAATTCAATTATAATATCATATATACTATCATTAAATTTTTCCTTTATACGTAACACAGATGGTGTTAACGAATCAAATCCCTTTGAGGGGGCGGTAGTCCGCACTACCTAAAATGAAGATATCACGTTTGACCATAATGGAAACCATAATGGTGTGCCATAAATGAAAAATAAAGAAGCTTAAGTAAAACATAAACATATTATATATCATATATAAATATAGTGTCATCTTAATGGCCACATTTGAAGGTGTTAGAAGAATATTGAACAATCGTCATTTCGTGAGGCAGAAATTCACCATCCATGGAAACAGTATGCTCTTTAACCATTAAATGAAGGTGTGTGTATGTTTAGCTTGAATAATTCTTATAAAAACGTCCTAGTATATTTAATATACTGGTGGTTTTACAAATTAAAACAATAAAAAGAGTTTAGGGGGTTGGTGAAGCAAAATAAAACATAAGAACACAAGAGAAAACACTACCTTTAAAACGGGTAACCCTTTTTGATTTGAGCTCAAAGGCTTCCTTGGGAAGACTTCTGCCCAAAGTGAGGCTTCTAGAAGTAAGATAGGGATGTGGAGAGACACAATGGGCAGGGGTGGCCGAGCCAAAGGCTTGAGACGTGTCGGTATGGTGGTAGAGTTGGGTGCCTTTTATAAGAGGAGAGGAGGGTCACTCTTGGAAAGTTATAAAAGGTTTCTTTATTATAAAATTCTTTTCCAATATAAAAGGACCCAAAATTATATATTTCTAGTATAAGGTGATAAAAGTTCTAAATCCACCCATTTAATAGGTTTTTTACATGTTTAGGTCTTATAGTTTACATTATCTTTTCATTTTATTTAAATTGTAATATAATGAGGTAATCGCCACGTCATTATGGTTTCATAAATAATTTAATTTATTTATTGTCTAAAAATTATAAAAAAAATATAATTATGTATGAAATAGATTTATCTTTCTAATGAATATATATAGTAAAAAATATGACTTGTATAACCCCATTTAAAAATTGTTATATTAAAACAACTCATGTTTGTGACATTTTCAGTTTAACTTTAAATAAAAAGTTATTAATGTCATTTTCCTACCGAAGTGGCTCCATGGGGTCCCCAAGTCCACCCATGGATTGTCATGGTCGGCCATGACACATAAAATAAGGGTAGGACATGTGTATATGTCATTTCATATTATTAAAACATTATTTTTACCATAAACTACACTAATTACCTCTAATTTCGATTAAAACATAAAAGTTACTATTCAACACAAAATTATTTTAATCCCATGGAACCACATTTTACTTCTTAATGACAAACATGTATGTCTTATTTTTGTAATTCAAATCACAGAGGTGGTAAAATTTCATTTAAATGAAAAAATAGTTTTTTAAGTACGACTTAGTGGTTTCACTATTCATCAAAAATTGAAGCTTTTCAGAAAAATACAAAAACATCACCCTAAGATATATTTGATATTATGAATTCAAAAATGATGTTTATTTTAAAAAATTCAAAACATATAAGTTAAATTAATTAATTTAATAATTAATTCCCACTGTCAAAACAAATAGCGTGTTTTTATGAAACAATATGTATCAAAAGATTGACACTAGTTTAAGTCCAATTTCAAGGTGAAATTAATTTCAACGACCACTATTGGATTAAATGGTAAAAATATATTCTAATTTCACGTTAAAACCAATTAAAAATATAATTTAATCATATAAATAAATTATATTAAAAAGAGGTTTTGAATTAAGATACAACAATTTTCACTATTCATTAAAAAAATGAACTTTATCGGAAAAATACAAAAAATTTACACAAAGTAAATTTTGATTTCCCGATTCTAAAGAATGATTTTATTTGGTCCAATATAATATATAATAGTGACAAAAAATATATTTAAGTTGGTTTCGCCATCAAAAGGCGATAGTTCGACCTTTTAGTGAATATTACAGTATCTATGGCTAAAATTGAATTCTTTTCGTATTTCAAGCCATTATCCTTTATTAGATAAACGTAAAAACAGTTAAAAACATATATAATAATATTTTAGTTATTTCTATTCATTACCGCCAATACAATGGCTATGTGTTAGCTACAATTTAAAATAATATTATCTTATTACTAGTGTGCAACGTAAGATTTCAACAAACATGTTGTTGCGTATCGAGCACGCTATCGAACATAGAAACCCCTTCAAAGTAAAATTAATATTTAATTCGTAAATATTAAAAAATATGAAAATAATTTATTCTTTATTTACCTGGGATGTTACATTCCAACAAAATGATTTGGTTATTTGAGACTTTAATTTAAATATAGGAATTTTCGAATTTTCCCTTAATTTTGAAATAGAGATAGGTAAATTAGAATGGTCTCACTAGTTGAGAGTTAGGTAATAGTTATCAAATTATAAGTACGGTAGAGTGATTTAGAAATATAAAGGGAGAAAAAATGTCCAACATCACACATTTAAAAACTATGGGAAGAAGAATCATGAAAATTTTATAAAGGGGAAAAGGAAATGATTTAGGTGTGGGAAGGAGTGTCACCTTGGTATTGAATGCCCAGGGATGAAACCCCCAAATGTGAAGGAAGAGTGTAATTCTCTGGTAAACCCTCTTCCGGTTGTATAATGTTTCTACAGAATGAAACATGAAAACTATATGAATCAATCCACTATGGAAAGGATTGTTGATGATAAAATAATATAAGAACCTCCAAGTACTAGAGTGAAAAAAAATCCCATTCTAACAAATCTACTAATGTGGATCGTGAAAATGATGTGGTGATATCTATATTTGTTATTCATTCAAGGATATAGAAAATAATAATTGATTGTGGTTTTATGAAATATATTCTATCACATAAGTTTATTATAAATAATAAAATACAACCTCAAAACGTGGATAATGAATTGTACATGAATATAATAATTGTTTAATTTATTACATCCCAATAATCTAACTCATACCTTATTAATATTTTTGTTTCCAATTTCCTAGAGAACTTTTTGACACTCTCATTAGCGGAATTTGATGTTATTCTTGGCATGTATTAGGTTTCCTTATATATATCCAATATATACTATAACACCCCAGGTAAATAAAAAATATGACATTTCTATATTTATCCCTATTTGTGAATAAAATGTTAATATTAATTTATAGGGAACTCTATGCTCAATGGCTTACCCAATACGCAACATCGAGTTCCTTTGGAATCTTACGTTGCACTATAATAATAAAATAATTTTATTTCAAATGGTATTTAACATCTAGCCGTTGTAATGACGGGAATGAACAGAACATACTACAAAATGATTATATATTTTTTTCAAATATTTTTTCATTTTACAATAAATGTTATAGGATTAAAACTGCGAATGAATCTAATTTTAAGCGTAAACATTCTAATATTCTTTAAAAGGTCGATTAACCGCATTTTGATGGAGAACCTCATTTAAATCCACTTTTTGACAATTTTACGTGTCATATTTGACAAAATAAAATTCTTATTTAGAATCAAGGCATCAATATTTTATTTGTGTAAATTTTTGGTATTTTTCCGATAAAGTTCATTTTTTAATGAATAAGTGAAAAATGTTGTATTTTTATTCAAAACATCTTTCAATATAATTTATTTATATGAGTATATCATATTTTTAATTGATTTTAAAGTGAAATTAGAGTATATTTTTACCATTTAATCCCATATCGGTCATTGGATTTAATTTCACTTTGAAATTGGACTTAAACTAGTGTCAATCTCTTGATATATATTGTTTCAGAAAAACAAGCTATTTGTTTTGAAAGTGGGAATTAATTATTAAATTAATTAATGAAACTTATATTTTTTGAACTTTTTAAAATAGACATCATTTTTGAATTCGGAATATCAAATATAGCTTAGGCTTAATTTTTGGTATTTTTCTGAAAAACTTCAATTTTTGATGAATAATGAAACCACTATGTGGTAGTTTAAAAACTGATTTTTTTAAATTAAATTTTACCACCTCTGTGTTTTGAATTTCAAAAATCTGACATACATGGTTTTCATTAGGAATTAAAATGTGGTTCAATGGGATTAAAATAATTTTTTGGTGAATAGTAACTTTTATGTTTTTAATCGCGATTGGAGGTAGTTATTGTAATTTAAGGGATAAATAATGTTTTAATAATATAAAATGACCTTGAAACATGTCCTACCATTATTTTATGAGTCATGGCCGCCCAAGAAAATCCATGGGTCAACTTGGGGACCCCATGGAGCCACTTTGGTAGGAAAATGACTTTAATAACTTATTATTTAAAGTTAAAATTAAAATATCACAAACATGGTTTGTTTTACTAAAAAAAATACATGGGGTTATTCCAGTCATATTTTTGACTATAAATATTCATTATAAATATAAAAATATTTCCTACATCATGATAGTTTTTTTACAATTTTTTAGACATTAAATAAATTAAATTATTTATGACAGCAAGATGATGCAACGATTACCTCATTATTTAACGATTTAAATAAAATGAAATGATAATGTACAATCTTAGACCTGCACTTTTCAAAAACGTATTGGATGTTTGTATTTCGAACTATTATCTCCTTATCCTAGAAATATATAATTCTGGGACCTTTAAAATCTGAAAAGAATTTTATAATAATGTTACTTTTCAAGACTTTCCAAGAGTGCATCTCCTCTCCTCTTATAAAACTCCCCCACCTCTACCACCTTACCCACACCTCTAAAGCCTTTTTCTTGGCCAAAACCTGCCCATTTTGTCTATTAACATACCTCTCTTACTTCTAGAAGCCTCACATTGGGCAGAAGTCTTTCCAAGGAAGCCATTGAGCTCAAACCAAGAGGAGTTACCTGATTTAAAGGTAATGTCTTCACTTGTGTTCTCTTAATTTTCATTGCTTCTCCAAACCTCTAAACTCTTTTAATTCCTTTCTTTTGTAACAAAACCTATATCTAAAATATACTATGATGTTTTTATGATATGTATTCGAGCTAAACATACACACACCTTCGTCTAATGGTTAATGAACATACTATTTCTATGGATGGCGAATTTCTGCCTCACGAAACGATGATTGTTCAATCTTCTCATAACACCTTTCATGGTGGCCATTATGATGTCACTGTATTTTATATATGATATATATGTTATATATGTTTCCTATATTCTTCTGTATTTTATATTTAAAACATGCCTTTATGCTTTTTATGTTGTGCAAATGCGATAATTTCATACGAGGAAGTGTGGACTACCGCCCCCTCAAGTGATGTGACTCGTTCATGCAATACATGGAATGTATAAAGAAGGAAATTAATGAAATTATGTGACCTATATAACATATATATTATACTGGAATTATAATATATATATATATATATCTCAATTATTTTTAATTCCATTAATATGACAATGATGTGAAAGTAGCGTTCATGCGTATGTACGGCCTACCGTCTCCATGAACGGTGCATTTCATTTCATTTTATCTCCAAATGTTATGGAATAGTATAAAAATAATATTAAATAGTTATATATGATATTTAAATCATTAATAATATTCTGGAGATGATGTACTTATAACTACATGGACAATTCTTTTCAAACATGTTCATTTTTGACTCATGTACCAAACATCGACAAAAATATTTGATATGAACTCACATAATTAACTAATTATTATAAAAATATAATATGTGATATGAATAGAATAATAAACTTTAAAGGTGGTAATTATGAAATTATAAATTGAAAAAAGTTAATTATTCAGGAATATAAAGAAACGAACAAGACAAGTCAGACTTGAGGTAAGGGATCCTACCACTCTCTTTCTTTTTAGGTACTATTTTTTACGTAACTTACTTTAAGATCCTATTTATTATGTTGGGGGATTTTATTTTATAATCCTATTTCTGTACATTCTATTTTAATATGAAGAGAGACTGTATTTTATCTCATCAATCCATTTTTGGATGTTTTATGTGGCGCCGTTAGGCTTCAAATTTTCATAAGGGGATTTTCATCTCAATTTTTATTCCTGTGAAATTCATGCTACATTGGCCACTATTTCCTTTTGTGTGGTGTATTTAATGACCATTATTTTAATATTTTTATAATATACTCTCATTTATGGGTAGTTACATCTTCATTTTATGACCCTTCTTTAATGGGGTGTATGTTTCGAATGTTGCCAAAATCGGTAAGGGAACCTTTCACACTCCTCTTTTAAAAAGACTTATTTAGTTATGTCTTTTAATTTTCATATTTTAATGTTGGGATATGTTCTTATATATCCTTATTGATTTAAATTTTATGTCCAAGTGATGAGATACCATTTTCTATCTCATCAACTAATTTTATGAATTTTAATGTGAAGCCGTTAGGCTGTCAAATTTTACCAAGGGATCTTTTTCACCCAATTTCGATTTCTTTTGGTTCAACATGTAGTTATGGAATATGTCAGCCTTTGAATATGTGTTAATTAACTTTTATTGTTTTACAATGAATATCTAATAATATTTGGTGTATTTATATTTGTCACACATAATTATGAGATTTATTTATCCTTAATTTAAGGATACATTCTTTATAAGGGATTTCATCTCATTTTACATTTCTATTGAGACTTCATTGTTGTTATAAACCAATTCAATATTATATGGTGTATATACTATACTTTAGAATATTATATCAGGAATCCATTTATTCTTATTATATTATAAAGTTCTGATTAAATGTTATTCCTCAATTATTGTATTCATGTGTCTTTAATTTTGGTAAAAACCCTTTAACTAAAATATCGCTTTAAATGTTTTAATGATTTGTTCTTATTAATATCCATGTTTTAAAAATTGTTTTAAGGAATTATTTATATGGATATTAATGGTTTAAAATGTTAAAATCATCAAGGTTGTTTGGGACACTTTGATTCAAAAATATCTTTATTAAATGTTTTAAATGGTTTTGAAAAATGTTTTTTTGAATGGATTCATTATTTCAATATCTTAAAATGTTATATTGTTATTGAAATGTGGGAGTGTTATCTTTCCATTATGCTTAAGTTATGTTCTATGATTATGTATTGTTTCTTGGTCATTTTTTATGAAAACGGGTGGTGGTGTGATAAACTAAGGGCAGGTGAGCCGGATATAGCTCTCCATTGCATTGGGTAACATGAAGGGGTTAATCATTAAGGTTTCTCTGAAGATATTTAGGGAATATACTATGATGGGTATTCCAAACATAACCATGAGGGTTACTCCCTACGTAAGAATGTTATGAATGCCTCAAGTTAATTTTGTGTCTTATGATTTCTATGAGTTATTCATAAATCTTATGATTTCATGAGGTATGTTAACGTGATTATGTTTTATGAGTAAAGTACGATTTCATTGATTCTTATGTATACATGTACTAATATTTTCTTTCCGTATTGTTATAACCCTTACTGAGCTTCTTATGCTCATCCCAAGTTTTTTATGAAATTTTATCATAGGACATAATGTTTAATAGGGTCAATGATGGGATCAAGGAAATGTCAGGCTGTCTAAAACAAGGAACTAGACATGACTGTTTTGTTCAAGAGTTTTTATTTTTGTGAAAAAAGGAATCTAAGTATAGGTGTATAATTTTTAATCATTGAGATGTAATACTTACGTCCTAATTCTCTAAAACACTAAACCTGAAAAGATCTTCTATGTGAATTATTCATTTAATTAAATAATAAGTAATGTTTAAGGCCGGGTCCTTATATATATTGTCTAGAAAAGAAAATAACCCTCTATATTGAATTCATCCACTAATTTAATTATTGTTCAAGGAGGAGGATGAATCCGAGATGCAATCATCATCTCATGAATGCCTATTTTTCCGTATGATAAATCATATCAAAATCAAACGATTTTAATTGAGGAAAATAATATCTAAGATGAAATTCCTATTCTATGGGACATTTCTGAGGTTTTTCCTAAATAATATCCATGTATTAGTACTGGAGTAGTGACTACGAAAAAATAAAATATATATCTATAGATTTTCCAACATCCATAAATCTATATATTATGACCACTATTGAACATGAATATCTAAAGAATAAAATACAAATAAATCCCGATGATGGGTTTATAAACCCAAAGGGTTCCCCATGGGGTACAAAAGTCCTTTTTGTTATGAAAAAACATGTTTTAATTCCCCTATTCATTATTTATGATGAGATTAACAAGGTCATGACAGTGGAAAAGTATCTTATTCTACGTATTGATGACATATTTGATCAACTATGTGGATCCTAGTACCTCTCCAAGGGTTAAATTTAATCAATATATTATCTTGTAAAGGTTATAAAAGTTGGTTTCCCTAGGATTGATTTTCACACAATGTACAGGAAAAATGAGTTAACATTGATTCAATTTAGAGTCATTAATTATATAACTATCATCATGGACATAATTAATATAGTAAATATGTATTACATCAGATAATTATTCATAGTATTAATTAAGGATAATTTTTTATTCACTAAAATTAAGGAAAAGTTTGTGGAAATTTGGAATGTTGTACTAAAAACATTAAAAAATAAATGTTATATGTTAAGTATAGTAAATGGGAGTTTTTTATAGAGAACATAACATTATTATGGAATTTTAAGACATCTAATAGGATATATTTGTTTCCTCCCAAAAATGAGGCTATTTATGGATGACCCATACGAACATCTTAGATAAAGATATGTAGTTTCTTTGGGTTAAATGTGTAGTATTTTGATTTGTGAGAAACTTCTCATAATTTCCAAGCCCACTAACCAAGATAAATTGGAAGGAAATGAATTATTTCTATATCAATTAATGTGAAGAGTGAAGTAAAGAGTTAATGTAGAGGATAATCATAGTACTTGTGCTCAATTTATCCATTATTTTGTAAGGATTCATTATCAAATGTAATTCATCCCAAAAAATTTTAGGTTGGGTACTCATGAAAGATGACTAAATTATAGACTATTTCTCCTTCCAATTAAATTTACATGATATGAACTTCCCAACCCATGATTTTTAATCGGATGTAATGATATTCACACTGAATATTTTGTGACATTATATCAATAGAGAGATTAATAACATGTATATAGGTCCTAAAAACCTTATGTATATATTAACACAAAATGAGATCAACACATTCCCAAGTTGGTTGTTAGAGATGAAAAAGTATTATGTTTTTCCAATCAATTACCATCCATGGAGGAAGAAAACTGTGGCTGATACTCCATATAGAAAGGAACCTACAATACCATCCATGGTGATAATTGAAAGGGATCCAATATTCATTGACATTCTAAAGATGGATTGGAGAATAATAAGCATATCTTCATCTGGATATTATCAACTAAAAAATCAACAAACCATTATATATTGGATCAAGGTGGGATAAAATTATGGTGGGGAGCTACTAAGAATTTCATAATTATTCCACAGTTTATCTTTTCTAAATATAATGTTATAATGTTTCCAACATGACCTTGTTCCCCATCAAAATAAATATATAAAAAGGAGAACTTTTCTATGATTAAAATTGATAAAACATATCTATTTATCTAGGAATCTTTCAGATGTATTGAGATTTGAAGCAAAATATTATGTGGGATAATTTGAAGTGGAAGAATATTTAATTTTCATCATGATGGTTGCAATGTAAATAAGTCACAGATTAATGAAAGAAGTCTAAGGTTATAATGCAAGAATTTTTCATAAATGTTTGGAAAGGATAAAACATTACCATATAATATGTTGTTGAACTCCCTATGAAATCTAAATTTAATAACATCATTTTGGTGGTGGTTAATTTCCTTAAAAATTCATCACATTTAATTACTATTAAAGAAGAAATACTTATTGACAAACTCACTATGATATACATTTGGTAACTAGAAACACATAGTAGAGTTCCACTCAGCAATGTATATGATTGAAATATGAAGTTATCCTTGATCATTTAGATAACCCTTAAACATGTGTTGGATTCATAAATGAATTTTATTACTACTTTTCACCACTAGATAGATAGCCAGTCAAAAAGAAGTATTTAAACTCTTAATAGGTTTTTGAGATCATGTTTAATAGATTTATGAGTATGATGGGATTAAAACCTTCCAATGTTGGAATTCTTATATGAATAATATTTCCATTCTACAACTGAAAGGACACAGTATGAGGTTCTATATGGGAAATAGATTTCAACTTTGAAATTTTGGGATGATTTTACAGATAATAATCATGTGGGACCTATTCTTATCTAATAGATGGTTGAGGAGGTTAAAACTAATTAGCAAACTATGAAATCCCAACAAAGTCAATAGAAAATATATGAAAACATTCATTTATGATACATAGAGTTTGAAGATAGATATGAAGTGTTACTATATAAATGGGATTTGTTTTTCCTTTTAGGTCCTTTTTCCTCTTTGGTCTAAGGATTACACTATTGATCATTGTTCTATAAGTGCGAAGCTTGCCTGAATCTCAATATATTGTCTGGTTGGCGTATTTTTTGTTCCTAGTGTTATAGTGGTAGCTCTTTCACTACATGCATTCCTATCTTCCTATTCATGTAGCCCTCTGAATAATGTCTTCCTAATCTGCTCACCTCTAATTTGATCATTCACTGACATTTGTTTCTCAAAACAAGCTTGATGTGTTCCACTTTTTTCCTTGAGGTTCCCTCCTCTTGATGATCTAATCTATGAAGGGTATTTTTTTATCCACATGTTTGTCATCTTGATTCTTCCCTACTGAAACATGTAGTATTTTGAGTTTTTAGTTGAAACTGCAGAGGGATAGTTTCAATGAAGGGTTGTTTTTTCCTTGGGGGAAAGATGGGAAAATGTTGATCACTACTGTTCAGCATCAGACTTCTTTTTCATTGGGTGGTTTTGGATAGCGCTTCCACATCCCTTTACGGTGAATTTATTTGACAATTAAATAACATGGATTCCCAAACAAATCCCATGCAATCCAAGTTTTTGTTTTTTTCTTGGAAACATCATATTTTATTCCCTTCAACCCCTGTTGGTGTAAGCGATTTTCACCTCATGATTATACTGGAATATTTGTTTTAAATAATTTCTCTTGAGTCATGAATTGGGAGACCAATTCATGTCATTGCTTTTATAAAAAAAACCATATTGAGTTACATAATCACATAATATGTTTGGAATATCAACTACTACCCCCACATAACCAATGTAAATTACTAGATATTATCAATGTATCCCTCTAAGGGATGTACATACCATGCCACTGACTTGTGCTAAATCCACTGTATGTATTATTGGAGAGTGATATTTTATATGAGAATTATCTAGAGAAGATATTTGATCATAGATACAAATTTATAAGAAATAAGAGAACTCCATAGGTCAATGCACTATAGAGAAATAAAAATATTGAGGAAGTGACTAATGAAATAGATGAGGTGAAGTAATAGAAGTACCATCATATATTTTAGTTTAAAAATTTAAACTTCATGAAACATTTCTGATAGGGGTAATAATGTAATGACCAGAATATTTATAATGAAGGATCCCTTTTTTAAATAGAATTTGTTTTATTAAGAAGTGTATTTATAGAAAACATATAAACTAATTTTGTTATTTTGGACTATCATAACTTATGGATTTAAGATACCATTAATAATCACAATCATTGATAATATTTCCATTTTATTGTGAACATAATGTTAAAAATATTTTTAGTTTTATGATAATATCTAATTTACCAAGATAAAATAAGTGATAGACTTGACCAGTAGGATCATAACCAAGAAAGACCATTTATCAAATATTTTTATGGATGAGTAATGATTGTTATTTTTCCTTGACTACACCCATGATGAGATTCAACTATTAAATCATGACTAGATGAATTAATGGGAGAAGATCAATCATATCAAGGTCACAACCCAAACTATGTTCATTAAAAAACCTAATTAAAGTGTCACCATCACACAAATTATCCTTAAAAAGTATGATATTATAATAATTTGAGATTTATACAGGCCTTATAAATATTAATTCTTATATGTTAATTGAATAAAATAATTTTTATATTTTAAAAAATTATTATTTCTTCATTAATGATTAATGATTCTGATAAAAAAATTTGATATACAGAAATAAAAAATTTATTTTATGGATAAATATATATACATATAGTTTCAATTAAGACACTCATTTTTACATTTCCATATTATTTATAAATAAATATTATTTTATGAAAAATATTATTATTAAATAGAATTTATTTAAATACAAATGATAATATATTTTAGTGTTTCTTAATGTATTTTCTAAAAAGTTCATAAAGTTGATAGTGTCGAAAAAATATTTATTTTTCATAAATAAGTTTCTTTTCCTAAATTTAAAAGTTCACATAATTATAAAATTATTTTGGTCTGTTAAATTGCATTTTTGAAATAATTATATTAATATTTTCCCAATAAGGTTTTTTTCATAATTTTCAAAGATTCGATTCTTTGTTGTAAAAATTAAATTCGATATAAAAATACATTATTTATTTTAATAGAATAAAATCAAAAAAGTGATGTAATAAAGACCATAAAAGGAAAAATAACATATTTATATATTTTACATAAAAAATATTTCATTTTTGAATTGATTTTATAAATTCAAAAAATATTATATGAATGCACTAAAATGTACGTCATATTTTACGGTTTTAAATTATATTCATTAGGAACATGAACCATTTTTCTATAACCTATGGTTTTGCATTAATATATTCAGTTATTTTCCTTATAAAATATCAAAAAATATTCCTCTTTGGAAGGAACCATGTGAAAAATAATTTATTGTTTTTCCTTTTCTTTGTTTTACTATATAGAGTCCAAAACCAATTTTAATAATTTAATAAAAAAATAAAATCCCTTTTTCTATAAATACCTTCCAACCACTGAATCCCATTCAATATGTAACCATTAATCATTAATCTTCTCTCCCTAACTCTCTCTACATCCCTCTAAATGTGTTCCAAAACTCTTATGTTTCTCTAAAATAGATTTTAGAAGAAAAAAATAAATATATTGGACCCTCTACACATATTTATTCAAGAAATTTATTAATATTATTAAATTTTATTTCAACTATTTCATAGAAGACCATGTTTACATATCAATTTATATAATCCAGATAATATTCTCTTAATTATAGGCCACCTAACACGCTCATTAAACCCATCCATTGGTCCTTATATACACCCGTTATAAGATCCAAATTATGTTGGGATTCCCCATGATAAACAATTAGGTTGTTAATAACCACACACATTTCTAGTAATCGATATTAAACAATATGAACCTACCCTTAACTTATTGGGGAATTTCATATATTTAAACGACAGTCCTTAATGGTGGTTTTAAAAGTGATGAATCATGTTATTATGTTGTATGATTTATGTGGCATAGAAATTCATGTAAATGATATGAATGTGAGAGGTCAAACTAGAATTATATATCCATCCAATGCATTGGATAATGTTTATTATATCATAATTTATCATGTATACTTCATAATATTGTATCCTTATCATGTTATGTTAATATTTCTTGGTAGTTAACCATGATGTATACTTATGATGTCATGTGTTATGTTTTTTCCAAAATCCTATGTTTCCATGATAATAACATATTATATCATGATTCAATGTTCATGTTTTGTATTTTCATCATTTTATATCACACTGATAATCCACTTGAATAAAAAAATATTTGTTTCATCATGTTATGATTGTATTATTCCCATAGTGGGCTTCATTAATAACCCCTTTCTTTTGTGTGTCCCTTGGTAATCCTGGGAAATTTTATAAGGGATATAGAATTTAAGAATCATGTTAATGAGTCTAAATTAATTTCATTATTTCCATGATTTATGTTATTATTCTGTATGGATAATTTCATAAAGAAACTAAGTCACTCAATATTCTAGGATTTATTTATGTGTGTCTTAATGTAATAAATCCTGAGATAATGTTGGTAAAAAACATGATGTGTCATAAAAAATGAGAGAAGACATTAACAACCATTCATCTCTAAAAATGGCAGACCACATCGGATTTTTTTTGTTCATCAGATTATCTCATAAAGATGGAATTCATCTGATACAATCAAACTGATAAACTTCATTGGATAACCGTTTAATGATATTTCAAAAATATATGGTGATTTAAAATAAAAAAAAATATAATACTTTTATAACCCCCTGTTCTTTTATTTTCTTTATAAAATTTCTCAAAAAATTATGGTCCAGATAATTTCTCCCTTTGGATTTTTTGATCTGTGGAAAAAACATTATAGAATCATTGAATCCAAAGATAATGATTAAAAATAAAAAAAAGTCAATACTAAAGTGGGATATCTCAATATACAAGAAAGAATCACTGAAAAATAATATAGTTCAATATATAATATTTTTCTTAAGAGAAATTTGGAACACATCTTCTGGATTTTTTTTGAAACATCTGGAATTATTAATTCCAATACGATATTTCATCACAAAACAAATTCAAACAATAAGAACAACATTTTTGGCATCCATTATTAAAACATTTAACACATGAATAAATCATATCTTATCCATCTTAACAAATCCCCTAAATATATGCTCTTCATTAAAAATGTTAATCACATACCAATGGATTGATTTAGTATACAAATTTTCACTCTATTTTACAACACTATAAAAATTCATGATGAGAGAGGGGATAGATATCACATACCTTATCCCTAAATAGTGGGAGGTTGAGCACCAATTATCAAACTCACCTTATGAAAGGCTTATCTTGAAAATGGTTTATTGATTATATCATAAATATTATATTTTGTTGGAAAAAAATTAAAAATTATTTCTTTCCTCTTTTCATTTTATTTGATGAAGTGATATTTGATATCAATGGGATTGGAATACTAATGTTTCACATGATTAATTATAATTTTTTAGCACATTTAAGATTCCAACCCAAGATAAGTGGTAACTTCACAACAAATAACAAATATTCTAAAAATGACTTCATATATATATTATTTATTGTAGATTGAGTTGTATCTACATACTTATCTTCTATATTTATAAGTATTACTAATTTTATTCATATTTATATTCCAACTCACACATATTTCTCCAAAAAATAAATCTCAATCATATATAGAAATTTTTAAATTAACACATCCATTCTAATCTCTATATATATTTCAAAATATATTATTCAATCTTGATCAATCATAACATAGTATAAAATAAATGACCCCTATGATATATCTATGAATTATTGTTTCCATTTATAAGATGATATTATTTTAGAACACATTTATAACTGGAACACAATGTAAACATATACATTATATATGGTCTAGAATTCATTATGTATAATAGGATTCAAACCAAATTTCTTATCACTTTTGGAATATCATCCTTAATAAATCTATATTTTTAAAACTACATAACAATTAAAATAGGTGTGAAATGAAATCAATGAATCGTATATTTTAAATTTATTCATATGTTCCCTAGTATATGTCTTTTAATATTGGAAAATATATTTCTTTATTTTAGAGATTAGTAAGACACCAAATTATTTATATTTTTTGAGGATGGGAATTTTATATAAGTTATTCATCAATTCATCAATTCGTTAACATAATTATTCATCATTCTATAAACATTTGATATCATAAAAATAAAAACCACAATAAGTGAAACCTCTTTTTTAATGCAGAGGTAACAATAAAAAATTAATTTCATAAATTTGTGGTTTATTAAGATACTATCTAATTTTTTATACCATTCTATTAGTGTTTTCTTCAACCCAATAAAATAAATCATTATATTTCACACGTGGATTTATATTTTCCATGTATGAAGCCACAATGTTGCTTAATATAAACTTATTTTTCGACCTCTCTTTTATGAGAAGATGAATTGAAATCCATCTATAATATTTTATGTATTCATTGTGCATTGATAAGAAATAATATTATAATATTTTTATCCCTTATAATTGAGAAATGGTTCAACCAAAATAAATTCCTTCATTTTTTGTAAAACCATTACAATACAATTGTGTATTGTTTTATATAAATTAACATTTGTCATTCATCTTTTTTAGAACACCCTCTTTTAACAAGTTACATTGTTATTTTTTGGTTTGATTAAAAGTATCCATAAAACATTCTACCCATTATGATATATTTATGTATTTATAGAAATAATACACTTTCTATACTGAAGAATTTTTCAATATCTTTTGGTTCAACCTATTAGTATAGTGATCTATGTGAAAATAGCCTCTATTTTCTATTCCTATAAACATGTTTCCATTGATCAATAATGATATTTTTGACCTCCACATGTTTCATCTATTTGGGATAAAATAAACATAATTATCCCTCGTCACTTGAGATATATAATTCAGAATTATCATCTCATATAACAAAAACATTATTACTATCATTAAAAATGTTTTAACTTTATTTAACAAAAACCACATCGTTTTCAAATCCTTTCATATTTCATGTTGAGTATCAATATTCAATATCAAAATGTTAATTAATAATGAAATATTTAGAATATACAATCATTCTTATTTATTTATTATAAATATATATTCTCTATCATTATAATGGTAGGGAAGATTGTTTACATCAACACCTATGTGATCAAAATTATAATGATTCTATCTTTTATTCATTATAATGATTGGACTAAAAATACCCATAGGTAATTTAAAATTATGGGTTCACTATAATACATATTGTAATGAACATATCATAGTTATACATATAGAGTCATTGATTCAAAATACAAGAACATACTGAAATAAATTTCCTTCAATTATATGGTGAAGTATCTTGTTCAATAAACATAGTTTTTCCCACATGAATGAAATTTTAATTTCTATTTTCAATATGTTGATATATTATTGAATTAATGTTTCACTAAACTCATGATTAATATCATTATTTTCATTATAATATCAAAAAAATTATATTATTGTATTCGACTCTATTATCAATTCAAATATTCTCCACTAAATGATCAAATCCTTTTCAAAGCATCCCCTCAAACACCTAAACATTTTTAGGGTCTCTAAATTATGTTTTACAAATATAAATAATATAATTAATTTAAATTAATTAATATAGAAAATAATTAAATTAGCTCCATAAATTTATTTCTTTCTCATTGGATGACATATTCCTGAGTGTATCAACTATAATGGACGAGTTGAATGAATATCTTCATTCATATGTACTATGTTTGTATTCTTCCCATTACAGAATATTATCGAACACGAATAACATATTATGTTTATAGTTGGGATATCATGAATATATTCTATCAGTAGTATCTTTATCATATTGAAATACCAAAAATTCCCCAACCATTTATGCAATAGAAAAATTTCATTCATCATGCTCAAATTGAAAAAACAATGTGTGTCACTAACATACAAAAAGTGTTCAATGGGAAGTTTCACTCTTGTAGATACATTCACATTATAAATTTATTTAGTAATGAAACCATGTCTCCTAAAAACATTTTATTTCAATTCACTATGAATTCTCCAAACAGTAAGAAACATTCCTTCTATCCCACTAAAAAACAGTTCCATTTTGGATTTTGCAATTTATTCCCCAAGTATATCATATCTAATGCCTTTGATTCTGAGAGATTAATAATTACAAAAATTCATAGTCTTTTTATTATAATATTTAACATTATCTAGTATAACTAAATTCATGGTCATGTAAAATGGTAACACAAAATATTATATCCAAGGTTATTCTCCTTTAATTGTTTAAGATAAGATTCAATAACTAAGTAATTTTCCTTTCCTTTTTCTTATTTCTCATTCAGATTATTATATTTTTTGTATAATAACTGTTATGAAAAAAAACATGAAAAGAAATCTACTTATAAGGTGTCCTGGATTATTACGTATTTATGAAATAATTTTCAATAGTTAGGATCAATTTTAAATCTTCATACTTACTTTCTTATTTGATACTTTTTGATTTGGTTGAATCCCCCTCATACTCTACCACATGTCTATCATGTATTCATTATACTATTTATGATTATACTAATACCTATTTTATGTATTATTAACTCAACCACAATACCATACATATCTGTATAAATATTATTTTATTCCATAGCACACATGATCTATATAATTATGAACCTTCTTTTAACCATTTATCTTGCCTTCCACCAAGGAAAAGATTTATTTTCAAATTTATTAGAAACCTACTAATATAATTTTCAAATAATATTTCATTCCATCCTAAAAAACGATAGAAGAAGCAACTCATAGTTCGACATTGAAACCTTATAAATATTTGTATTTTCAACTCTGTATTTTTTTTATATAGATGGTATTCCTAACATCAATTTCCTTATTATTCTTTTAATCTATGATATAATCGCCTGAGGATGATATTTTTTGATCCCTGTAAGTTTTAATATTTTTATACATTTCTCCATCTTCTATAATAATTGTTTATATATCGTCTATATTTAATATGTTTTTGGTGAACAAGATCTTGTTCTTTATCATTCATGTTTATATTTTCTTCAAGAATGATTTTGGCCATCTTCTATTCACCAAGCAACTTCTTCAGACCTTCTATCTCTTTTAGAAACATATATTATTCTTTAGTAATGTAATCTTTATTAATAATGGTAATGTTTTATTTCCTAAACATCTCATTCCCTTTTTCATGTTTGAAAGTATTTAAAGTATATTATTTTATCTCCCTCATTATCATACACTCTAATTGTGTCTCTTAGTTTTCATTTTCAAAGCTATTTATTTATTCTCTAGTGAACCTTTAATAATTGACTTCCTAATAAAAACTATTTAGTAGAAACATCACATTAGATTTTAGGTTTTTTCAGTATCATAATATTCCTTATACATAGAAAAACCTTATCTCATTATGTTGATATAATTTATAATATATTACCTTGATAAGGTACGTGTATTTTATTTCTTATTTTTAAAATATCAACTCATATTTACATCGTATTCAATATAATCTCAATAACCGTTAGGTCCTAGAAAAGTTTCAGAAACATTTCTAATAGATATATAGCTGTAAATTTTTTGAGTAAATGATTATTTATACTTTCTTATGCCACTTCCATTTAGATAATAATGATATAATATAACTTAATATTTTTGTTAAACATTTCAATAGTTTCAGAGTTGCTGGATTCCTCCCCAACCGAAACATTCTTATAATTTTTATGCTTTGTGATGGTGGAAAATATTTTCGAATCATCTTAATACTATGCTAAAATATTGTTTTATCTTCTCATTTCAAAAGTGATAGAAATGATATACGGATAATCTTAATATAGTTTTTTAGTTATCTATCATCCAGAGATGATAATATTGATCAATTGTTCAAAAAAATTATAAAAATCATATCAAAAACAAAATAATCTTCCAATATATCATAGAACCCTCTAATGGTGCTTATAATTGATTTAACTATTGTAGAGAATTCCCATAGATTCTTATTCACCCAATTTAATCTCTTTTTACATCCACTAAAGATATATCACTAATCATTATTTAAATATCTATTTCATTAATAGTTGTTCAAAAATAATTTCCTTAAGGCCTATATCCATTCTGATTCGTTTAACTCAGTGAAACTCACTTTCACATAGTGGGGAAAGTATAGAATTTTTTACTCTACCATAACTCTCAAAAATAATTATATAGATAGCTTTCAAGTGAACAACATCAACATGAGTTGTGATACCTTATACAGTAGCCTCAATAACTATATAATCAATAGAGATATGATAAGGTATGATTGTTTCATTCCAAATATGACTATTATTTAAATCAAAAACTGTATTCCCATTACTATTACTAGAGTTTTGAACCTCCATGATAATATTAAATTTTATCCAACATTAGAAAAGATTCAATAAAATAAACCAGTCATTTGATACCGAAATAAAGGAATAATCATGACCTTTTTTATCACTAAGAGGGGAGGTTTGAACCAATTATCATCTTTGTTTATGTTTTCTTGCATAAGAAATTACATGAACCTCTAGTTAGTGATATATGAATCTACTATAAAATATGAAAATAGGTATGAATATATTAAAAAGTTATTTATTATGTTCATTACTCTATATGAGTAGCTAGTCCGTGTTTTAGTGTGGAATTATTCCAACCACAAAGACAACCACTTGAAAATAATCCTTCTGGTATTTAAAATAATTTTGAATTATCAATTTTCTTTTATAATACACTAGTGTAGAAAATGTTTTTTACGTCACAAATTTTTACGTCGGTTATATATACCCGATATAAAAATGCGGCGAGTATATTTTTAGCGTCGGTTATTTTAATAACCGACGTTACAAATCACGACTGTTTGGTTTTTACGTCCGTTATCTTATAACCGACGTAAAAAACCAATGCACGGGGTATTTTATACGTCGGTTATTTGGAAACCGACATAAAATGCCCGATATCTACGCGTTTTTTACGTCGATTATCAAATAACTGACTTAAAAAACAAATGCTCGGGGTTTTTTACGTCGGTTATTGTATAACCGAAGTGAAAAAACGAGATTTCTACTGGTTTTTTACGTCGGTTATTTTATAACCGATGTAAAAAACGCGTAGATATTGGGTTTTTTACGTCGGTTTCCAAATAACCGACGTAAACCCCCCCCCCCCCCCGCGCATTGGTTTTTTACGTCAGTTATCTTATACCCGACGTAAAAAACGAGATATTTACGCGTTTTTAGGTCGGTTATAAAATAACCAACGTGAAAAACTAAAGAACAGGGGAGTTTTTTACATCGGTTATTTTATAACTGACGTAAAAAACCCATAGATATATTGTTTTTTACGTCGGTTATTTCATAACCGACGTAAAAAACCAATCCGCGGGAGATTTTTTACGTCAGTTTTAAAATAACCGACGTTATAAATTTTAAAAAATAGTTTATAACGTCGGTTATATAATTATCGACGTTATAAAACTTTTAAAGAAATTAATGCCCTATGTAATGTCATTTACGATTTTTCGATTGATAGTCTGCCGGCTCGTCTCTCTCGCGCGGTAAACCCTAATCAGCTCATCGATTGACCTACGTTAAACTCATTTTGGCTTCATTTTTATCTTCCTCACTCCTATCGAATCTATCATCTCAACTTGCAACATTCAAGTAAGCCTTCCACGAATTTATTTCGTTCGTTTTTTTTAACGGATATTCTATAATTATGTTTTTGATTTTTGTACATTTAATGTAAACAAGATGTAATGGTTTCCATGTATGCACCTCATTACTATTTTGATAAGATGGCGATGAGATAATCTAATATACATATGATTCATTGATGGAAGTGATACAATTTCACATGGTGTAGGATGATTTATGGGTGGGGTGAGACCATGACATTATCATTGGGGTGTGAGAGGAAAACTAGTAGAGAAGTGGTATCCGAGAACCTTAATTTTAATATATACATATATATATAATTTTTTATACAAAAAGGTTTATTTATATGAATTATTTTGTGAGTGATCCATAGTGAGTATATGAAACTATTTTTCCTTGTTTAGGTGATGATTTAGATTCATTTTTTCATAGGGCTTTAGTGTGCTTCCTCAACATTTTCATGAAATGTTTTAGGGTGGATCTTACTATGTATACATGTTATGCCCACCATACATAAATATATACACTTTTTTTTGTTTTTAAAAGCAATTTGTAGTTTTTTATAGATGTTAGTAGCATGGAAGTGTTGTGGAGTAGAGCATTGGGGTGTGAGTGGAAAACTAGGGGGGAAGTGGAATCCGAGAACCTTAATTTTAATATGTATATATATATAATTTTTTATACGAAAAGGTTTATTTATTTGAAGTATTTTGTGAGTGATCCATAGTGAGTAAATGAAACTATTTTTCCTTATTAAGTGATGATTTAGATTCCTCTTTTCATAGGGCTTTAGGGTGCTTCCTCAACATTTTAATGAGATGTTTTAGGGATGATCTTTCTATGTATACATGTTATTCCCACCATACATAAATACAAACAATTTTTTTGGTTTTTAAAAGAAATTTGTAGTTTTTTATAGATGTTAGTAGCATGGAAGTGTTGTGGAGTAGCTTTCATGAGTATATAGATTTTATTGTTTCTTCCTAGTTTTACTTTTAGTACTAATAATCTTCTTTTTGGTTTATGTACAACAATAGATGTATGAATTCATGCATAATTATCTAAATTTATTCATTTCGAACTGAGGAGGGTTGCTTTTCGTGGGAGGAGATCCTAAATGATATGGTATGAATTCATTCTTTCATAACCATAAATAAAATATAGTTGTATTTTATTTATCATATACATCAACATATACTCTTCTTTTTCATCACAAACCCTTTGACAATAAAAAACAAAACTAAGGGATTTTGTATCCACATTTCCTTTTGTTATAGAATATGGGACAACAAAATCAAATGATTGAACATATTCCTCCCAAAAACACTTCTATTGATTTTTATAATTGTGTGAAAATATTTACCAAATGGATTTAGGGTCTACGGAAACCATTAATAACATGTTAAATAGGTAGTTTATCTAATATATTAAAACATCAAAACCACAATCAACATTAAACTATGTAGGCGTCATGGTTTTCTTTGATTCAATGAAATTTAAAACTGTTATATCTAACTATATTTTGTTTTAAAAATAATATTCACGCATATTTTTTTAAATACATATTGATTTGTTTTATATTTTAAATTGTTTTACATTCAAATTCTGATTTTTTTCATATAAACATATATTTGTCTTATCTTAAAAATATATATTTTTTGTTGATATTTGTTATAGGTAATAATGAGTCGAAGTTGGATTACGGCACATCGAATGAGCAATGAATTTGAGGAAGGTGTTGATGCCTTTTTGGAATTTGAAAAACGAAATGTTCCAAGTAGTGACATTTTTTTCTGTCCATGCCTGAAATGTTTGAATATGAAGAAGTTGAAAAGTATAGAGATAAAAGATCATCTGATTTGTCATGGTTTTAATCCGAGTTACAACCCTTGGATTTGGCATGGTGAAACTGGATGGAATGTCACGGATGATGATGATTTGTAAGACGGTAACTCCGATGGAATTGAAGAACTGATTCATGATATTGTAGCAGAACAAATTGAGATAGAACCGACAGTTGCACGTCTATATGGTGATGCTGAAAAACCATTATATCCTGGTTGTACAGATTTTATAGTTTTGTCGGCGGTGTTAAGATTGATTAACCTGAAGGCGAAGCATGGATGGAGTGACAGAAGTTTTACAGAGCTGCTAAAATTGATGAAAGACATTCTTACAAAAGATAATGATCTTCCAGATTCACATTACAAATCCAAGAAAATATTATGCCCGATGGGATTGGGATACAAGAAAATACATGCTTGTCCGAATGACTGCATTATATAAATGAAGGAATATGAATTTCTGTCAGAGTGTCCTAAATGTGGGACATCATGGTATAAGGTGAATGAAAAATCACAGGCTGATGTAGAGATTACAATGCTCCCTTCAAAGGTATTTTGGTATCTTCCTATAATTAATCGTTTCAAACGTTTATTTTCTAATTCACATGATGAAAAAAGGTTAAGATGGCATGCTGAAGAGCGGGTATGTGATGGAAAAATACGTCATCCAGCTGATTATCCACAATGGAAGAAAATTGATGCGCAGTATTCTACATTTGGAAATGAAATTAGAAATCTCAGACTAGGGTTGTGCACAGATGGAATGAATCCATACCGAACACTCAGTAGCACACATAGTTGATGGTCTGTTTTATTGGTAATTTACAACTTCTCTCCTGATGTTTGTATGAAGCACAAATATGTCATGTTGAGTACAATGATCTCTGGTCCAAAGCAACCCGGTAATGATATTAATGTTTACTTCTCACTGTTGATTGATGATTTGAAACTGTTATGGGCTGATGGTATTAGGGTGTATGATTCTTATAAAATGGAATATTTTCAACTGCATGCAGTTCTTCTGTTCACTAGAAATGACTTCCCAGCATATAGAAATTTGTTTGGATACAGTGTTAAATGGCATAAAGCATGTCCAATTTTCGAACAACAGACGTCATATTGTCAATTGCATCATGGGAGGAAAATAGTGTACATGTGTCATCGAATGGTTTTGCCTATAAAACACCCTTATATAAGACTAAAAAAGGCATTCAATGACTCACAAGAATTTGATATTTCTCCAAAACCTTTATCCCCTGATCTTTATTATGAGAGGGTGAAAAACATTGACGTGACATTTTGAAAGACATAGAAATCTGGTAAT
This sequence comes from Viscum album, assembly GCA_963277665.1. Lineage (NCBI taxonomy): Eukaryota > Viridiplantae > Streptophyta > Magnoliopsida > Santalales > Viscaceae > Viscum > Viscum album. The sequence continues at coordinate 1,133,318,277 of OY728123.1, read as the reverse complement.
GATAGACATATCTGGAAGAAAAGGTCAATTATTTTTGAGCTACCATATTGAAGATATCATGAAGTTAAACATAATATTGATGTCATGCACGTAGAGAAGAATATATGTGATTCTTTGATTGGAACATTGTTAGATATTAAAGGAAAGACTAAAGATGGGTTGAATACAATATTATACTTACTATCAATGGGAATATGTTTGGAGTTAGCTCCCAATCCTAAAGGAAGACGGACATTTCTTCCCCTGGCTTGTCATACATTATCGAAGAGGGAGAAAATTAGCTTCTTTCAATGTCTTTATGATACCAAAGTGCCTCAAGGTTATTCTTCTAATGTAAAAAATTTTGTCTCATTGAAGGACTTGAAGTTGATAGGTATGAAATCATATGATTGTCACGTCACGAGGCAACAAATTCTACCAGTTGCATTGCGTGGAATATTGCCTATTCGTGTCAGAAAGACTATAATGAAGTTGTGTTATTTTTTCAATTCAATTTGTAACAAGGTGATTGATGTGAATGCTTTGAACATTTTGGAAAAGGATGCAATTTTTTTAATTTGTCAATTAGAAATGTATTTTCCTCCAACTTTTTTTGATATAATGGTGCATTTAATGATTCATCTGGTTTGAGAAATAAAGCTTTGTGGACCTGTATATCTTCGTTTGATGTATCCTTTTTAAAGGTATATGAAAATATTAAAGGGGTATGTTAAAAATCTATATCATCCTGAAGCCTCCATTATTGAAAAGTATATTTCTGAGGAGGTAGCAGAGTTTTGTACAAGCTACTTGGCTGTAGAACAACACATAGGTTTGCCTCCATCTCTCCATGAACGATTTAATAATGAGGGAATGGGGATTCGCGGCCTGAAAGTCAAATCATTGTCAGCTGAACAGATGAAGAAGTTAGAATCGTACATCTTGAATAACATAGCTGATGCTCAACCGTATTTCACACTGCATATTAATGAGTTGAAATAATGTCATCCAAAGAAGAAACAAATGTGGATTTTGAATGAGCACAACAAAACTTTTTTTTCATGGATTAAAAATACTTTGATTGGTAGATCAGATATATCATAGACATTAAAATGGATAGTGGGTGGTCCATGTTTAAATGTGATAACATGGTCCGGTTATGACATTAATGGTTATAAATTTCATAAAAAAGCTCAGGACAACAGAAGTGCAGTTCAGAATAATGGTGTATTGGTGTTTGCAGAAGCAATGCATTTTTTGAGTGCTAAGGACAAAAACCCAATTTATGCATCAAGTGAATATCATGGAGTGATTGAAGACATATGGGAGGTTGATTACTTTAAAATTAAAGTTCCCATTTTTATCTGTAAATGGTTTAACGGTAACAACAGTGTTAGACATGATGAATTTGGAATGACACTTGTTAATATGAATAGATTGGAAGACACAACTGATTCTTTTATAATGGAAACACATGGAAAACAAATTTTCTATGTAGTAGATCAATCAGATATGTAGTGGGATGTTGTTTTACAAGGGAAAAAACAATATGTTGGTGAGGATGAACTTGATGAATATGATGATTTATGTGAGATCCCTACTTCCATGGAAATATTAACAGAACATAATGATGATCATGTTGAAGACATTCTTTGTTCCATAAGGAATGATCACGATGAAGGAATTTGGGAAAACAATCCATTCTTACATTCCTAAAATTACAGGTAACATATGTTTATTTCTTGTTTACATTTCTTTTTTCCATAAATGTTAGATATTGTATGTTTTTTATTTATTGAAACATGTTTTAAAATAAAATAAGTATATGTTTTTGTTTGTTTTAAGTTTTTTTAGTTTACATTATCATGTTTATAACCATTACATGAATTTTAAAATGCTTATTTTTGTTCACTGACAATTACTTTACCATGATTAAAATGTTTACCAGGTTTAACATTTTTACCATTTTTACCATCTTGAACATCTTGACCATCATTGCCATCTTTACAATTGTTTAACATGCTTACCATATTACCAATGTTTACTATTATGTAACTTAGTACACTTTTCTATTTTCTGATTACAGTTGTATTAATATATTTGAATTTGTATATTTTGGAACGAACGTTTGTTTTTTTGATTTGAAGGATAATGAAAGATCATTCATATGATCAACCACATGATTCTGGAGAGGAGCATATTGCTGGTCATACCTCTAGGGATGAATATTCACATGCTCCTATTACGACAAAGAGTTCAAAGGTTGGTAAACGTGGGTGCACACGTTTACCAAAATTATCACTTGCCCATACGCAGGATCAGAGGATAGTCGTTGAGTTTGATGATGATGATATTCCTAGAGGTCCGAATGCCAATGATTTTAAGAGTTTTGTTGCAACTCAGGCTGAGACCAAAGTAAGCATTATGTATGATGATTGGAGAGGTGTGGATAAAGCGATTATCTCTCAGTTGTGGGAGACGATTTTGGTAATATCATTTGTCATTGTTTGACCATTAATTTAATGTTTCTAGTATATATAATATGTTTAACCTCTTCTTTATCAGATGAAATTTGATATTCCTGACACTGGAGTAGTCAGGAAGAAATTCTTATCGTTGGCTGCCAGGAGATGGAGGGATTTCAAATCAACCCTCTCATCTGATTTCATTTATGGTCATAGGAGTCATGACAATCCATGTCGTATATATCCTTTTATAGATGAAGACACATGGAGACAATTTTTTGAAAGTAGAAAAAAGAGTCATTTCTGGTAAGGGCAATGTAAACTTTTATAATCTTTCTTATATAAATGATTTTATTAATGTTTTGTTAATGATTTATTATTCTTAAATTATAAAAAATAAGGAAAGATCATCAGTAGATCCAATCTAAAAATGTATACCCTCCTAGTTTATCTTGGGGAGGGTTTGCATTATTGGGAGAACAAATGATGGTGGAAAAATTTCAACAACTAAGAGCTCAGTCTTCATGCTCTGGAGAGGTGGCCCCTCCATCCCCTCTATCTAGACAAGAAAAATGGAAGAGAGATCGGAAGGGAAAAAAGGGCAATATCTTTTGGAAGAATCGAGAATCGTAGCTCAGAGTATTGTAAGATATCTATTTTATTTATTTATGTTAACTTTTTTCTTCATATAAGTTTCAATCATTACAGAAAGGTTCAATTAATTAATAATGGACTCTCTTGAGGAGCAGAGTTCAGAGGGGACATTTATAGCTACTGGGAGGGAAGATATTTTATTTGCAGCATTGGGAAGGTCCGAACAACCTGGTCATGTAAGAGGATATCTGGCAGGTGTATCGGTAAGAAAAGTTTTTCCATGTTCTTCAACTTATAACATTGAGGGGGTTTATAAAAAAAATAGAATCCTTGGAAGATGAAGTTCAAAATATTAATGCGACGATAGAGGACAAGATTAGATAGTCGGTGCAATCTATGTTTGCAGAAATGCAAAGACACTTTCATACTGCAGCTCCCACTCCTCCACCTCCCCTTGAAGACCCCAATTTTTATCCTCCACCTCCTCCAGTAGCTCCCACTCCCCCACCTCAGCCTGCGGACCCCATTTTTTATCATACGCCTCCGCTGCAGCTTCCTACATATTGCGAGTTGTATGTTGATGATTCTCAACATCATATAGTAGCATACGAGTTGGTATATTGTATATGAGATACAGTTCATCATCAAAAATTAGAGGTAGAGAATCAGAGTGTCACTGTACAGGATATTATAGATAGATCATCTAGGGTACCAATACCTATAGATGAGGTGGCGACAGTTGGACAGAGTATCAGCCATTTTTTAGTTTGGCCATCCAGAATTCTTCAACTCATTACCATAGAGGTATGAATGTTATATCTTTTATTTTACTTTTTTTATTAAAGTTGTTTTATCATTTGAAAACTTCTATATTTTTCAATTTTTTTCATAGGAACACTTCAAAGGTAAAGAAATATTGTATAGACAACAACAAAGACAACATGCTATGACATCAGATACAGATTCCATTGGTCTTGACAGATTGTCAAGATATTCACATTTATTGTTGGGTTTTTATGAGTTTCCAATGGAATCTCATGTTTTTGGATGTGAAATAAGTGTGGGGATTACAAAAACTGATATCATGGAGCTTGTTACTGGAGATAAGTTGGGCATCAACTTGGTGCAAATTTTTTCCATGTAAGTCTTAACACCTTTTCCCTACGTTATATTTATAAAAAATGTATTCTTATGTATGTTTTGTATTAGGTATCTTTATAAAATTTGTTGGAGGAATGAGCTGACAGAAGTATATGGATTCATGGACCCGTAACTAATTTCCCCAAAAGCATGTGCATTGAATGAGGATCAAATAATGGTTTATATTGCTGAAAGATTTGAAAAGAATATAATCACACAATGTTGGATGATGCCTTTCTGTGAGAGGTATGAAACACATTTCTCTCAAAGAGTTAATTATATTTTAACATAAAAAACCACTAACATTAAATTTCCTTTTATCAGTGATCATTGGATGTTAGGGATTTTTTTCCCAAGGGAGAAATCTCTTTATTGGATATGCTATGTTCATAGTGATGTGTGGGAAAGATTTAAGAATATATTGGAAAATTATGTTTCAATTTCTCAATAGTTTTATATATTATAATGAATTTTAAATTTACCCCATTCGTATTATTTTCTAACAGTTAATGGTTTTACTTTCGAAAAAACACAAAGAAATGAAATGCAAAGATCAAATATGTAAATGTGAAGGTAAATTTCCATTTATAATTTGTAATTTTTGATTTATTACATAAAAATAATATATTGAATTCACACTCATTCAAACAGAATTATCATGAACAACAAGGCTTCATCGAATGCGGATATTATATGTTAAGATTTATGTATGAAATAATAACAACTGGGAAAGTTGTGAATTTTGACCTGGTACGATTTCCTTTTAAACATTGCCATAATATTTCAATTTTATTTATTCATTATACACGTTAACTATCTTCTTTTTCATTTGTAGCTTTTTGATGACCCTCAACCCTATACTACGGAAGACATCAAACACGTACAAGTGGAGTGGTCAAATTATTTTACAGGTTTGATTGAATTTAAGTTGTTTTTAATCTAAAATGTAATTTTGAATATTGTCATTTTAATTTTGTATTTCGTAGTTGTTTAGGTTGGATTTAGTTTTTTTTGAATTTGATAGTGTATGTTTTGAATGTTATATAAGTGAATGTTTAATTTTTCTCTACTTCTTGTTTTGGTCTACTTTTGATGGTTTTTCTGGTATGGATTTGGGTCTGTGGGGGAGGGGTTCCAAGGGTGTGGGGGTGTGTTCAGTGGGGTTGGGGGGTGTCCAGCGGTCTGGGAGGGCTATCCGGTGGGGTGGGGGGATAGTCCTGGGGGTGGAAGGGATGTCTAGGGGTGTGGGAAGGCGGTCCAGGGGTGTGGGAGTGCTGTCTAGGGGTGGGGGTGTTTTCCAGGGGTGTTTGGTGCTATCCAGGGGTGTGGTGGGGGCTCCAATGGGGTGGGGGAGGGTTGTCCAAGGGGTATACATGAGGGTGGGAGCTCCAATGGGGTGGGGGAGGGCTGTCAAGGGGGTATACATGAGGGTGAGGGCTCCAACGGGGTGGGAGAGGGCTGTCCATGGGGTATAAATGAGGGTGGGGGCTGTCTAGGGGGTTAGTAATATATGTTATCTATGTACATTCTTAATTTTGATCTACATCTGTTTTTGTGGTACGATTTCTTGATTTGTTTTCTGGTTGATTCTGGTGGAGAGAAGATGACAGCATTCTGTTTAAAAAAAATTTGGGTTTATCACGTCAGTTATTAAATAACTGACATCATAAAATTCCTAGAAAATAGTTTATCATGTTGGTTATTTAATAACCGACGTGATAAAATGCCTGGAAAATAGTTTATCACGTCAGTTATTTAATAACCGACGTGATAAAAGGCCTGGAGAATGGTTTATCACATCGGTTATTTAATAACTGACGTGATAAATGGCCTCGAAAATGGTTTATCATGTCAGTTATTGAATAATTGACATGATAAACGGCCTGGACAATAGTTTATCACATCGGTTAGTGAATAATCGATGTGACAAAACGCCTCCCGCCGGTTTATCACGGCGGTTATATAATAACCGACGTGATAAACCCCCCTCCCCCGGTTTTTCACGTCGGTTTTATATGAACCGACAAGATAAACCCCCCTCACCGCGGTTTATCACATCGGTTCTATATGAACCATCGTGATAAACCCCCCTCGCCCCTGTTTATCACGTCAGTTGTTTAATAACCGATGTGATAAACCATTTTCCAGGACTTTTATCACGTCGGTTGTTAAATAACCGACGTGATAAACCCTTCCCATTTTCATTATCACGTCGGTTCTAAAATAACCGACGTGATAAACATCGCGATTTTATGTTTTTAACGTCGATTTTTAAATAACCGACTTCAAAAAACATATTTATAACGTCACACGTATTAACGTCGGCTAGAAACCGACGTAAAAAATGAAAAATAACCGATTTAAAAAACCTTTTCTGCACTAGTGATAGTATATTCAATTCACAATTCATATTATCCTTGCACATATCAAAGATAAAATAGTTTTTGAAATAACTATGATAATAATCACCAATAGGATTCAATATGTTGTCATTATATTATTGGAAATTCTACAAGCTTTCCCTTCATGAATGTACTTATTTTAACTTTTCAATTTCTTTAATTATAGAAAAAGAATACCTCCATCCATTTCATATCAGTTTGTCTAGAGAGTTAATCTTGTGTACTACATCTCATGTGTCCATCCAGTATACCCCATCAGGTGCCTCTTCTACAGAATGATATGAATATGCTGCTATATTGATCTAATCACTATAAAAAAACTATTCATATCATACCACTTGATCCCCATGTATATATTATTTTCTTTTTTACACCACCCATATAATAAAAATTCAATGAAATATGTTCTATGGTATCTATATGACCTTTTTCCTTCACAGTGATAATTTCATCAATTGTTCACTTTGTCATCCCTTCACACAACATTAAAAAAATACACACACAGGTTCACCAAAAATTCGATTATTTATACATGTTTTTTTCTCTAAGAATAATGGAGGAGTAATGAATGTAAAATTGAATAATTTCAATCAAAATATTATCTAGTCTATTTGGAAAATTCCTTTCATTTACCTCATTCGACCCCTTAAAATTACTAGCATTCCATAATACCAATAATGACCCAACCTAAATCATTCTATAATCTATTATCTTTAGAAATAAATTTAAAAACATTGATTTAGAATGATATTATATATATATTTTAAAATAATTGTGTTTTAATCATTACATAACAATCCCATAAATGACAACGAGGATACTTCTAATTAGTATCCATTTTTTCTACAATATAGATTCATTAATATGAATAATGTTTTATATTTTTGAAACATATTTATTACATTAAACTTGACTTATTATTTTTCCTTATAAACCATTATATCCTTTGATTTTATTATAAAACATTAGATGAAGAGAAAATCTCATTATTTATTATAAAATATAAAAATAAACTATCAGTCGATGAATACTGGTAAAAAATTTATTTTTCCAAAATAAACATATGGATTAAAATAAACCCATTTATTACCAATGATATATTCTTCCCTATCAAACACATTTTAATAAAATATTTCATTACAAAACAATAATGAAAATGAAGCTCATAAAGGATTCTTATCACATTTTAAAATCACCTAAAAACATGTTCACAAAGTTATACATTACACTCATATACAAGGAATCACCATGATGGTTAATTATTTTTACCATCACATATGATTATTGAATATTTTCACAATTTGATTCCAAATATTAATATAGATTAATTATCAAAATTACTTATGTTTCAACCATCACAACTAACCTTTGAATAAACTTAATGGTTAACATAACAACATTAACCAATGCATTGGAGTGCTATAATGGGCCTCACCCTATATATATGTTGTATTGGGATAACAAAGATCAATAAAAAGGCTCAAACCTTCGTATACACTTTATCAATATCACTCATTTTATCATATGTAATACTCAAGATCCCTATCAATAACAAATCATTTTATTATTTAACCATTCCATCATAAACCATTTAGAAAACATTTTAACATTTATGAAAAATATTTTCAGATATAGAAACATATTTTCAATAAAAAAATGAACTAAAATGTGAAAGAGTTTTTTTATTTTAAGGAAATAGAGAATAATTTCAAGGAATAAAAAATAAAAAAACATAAAAGGATTTCATAATATTTGGATAATTATGTTGGAAAATCAGTTTTCACTTTTCATATGGAAAATACTTTTTAAAATTTTAAATAAATTATTTCTCCCAAGAAGATAAAATTTGATGGAACAAATATTATTTGAAAAAAAATTTAATGTTTTAAAATAAAATTTATATGAAATATTATTCATGACAGTGTAAAAATCCTCTCATGCCTTATAAGAGAAAATTTCATTCCTTTTATACCATTGGTAATATTTAACTATAATCTCATTCTTAAAATGACATGAGTATTATTTCCATCCAACTTATAATAATTAAAAAATGGGTGAAAATGTGTTTAAAAAATTATATGAAATAGTAAAAAGTACTTTATTCATTACATGAAAAATAAATATATGGAATAAAAAGAGGGGTTTATTATAATCATTAAAAATTATTTTACAAAGAAAGACCATTTACCTTCGGTTTGACATGCCAAATAAGTTCATTGTTTTAATTATTTAAAAACTATTGTAAATTTTATAGTTTCTTAATAAAATATTAAAATTGAATTGTTAATTTAATTTATTTAATAAATTGTTATAATTAATTAATTAATTAATTATGTTCAATTTGTTTATTTTTCTTAAATTCGGCTTAAATGTGGAAAATGGATTTATTAGGTTAACTATTGTCAAAGTGTCCATTATAAAATCATATCCAGAATAGTAATAATTGAATCATTATCATTTAATTTATATTAATACTACTTTTAAAATAAATATTGATATATCATTATGAAACAAAATGATCAATGTTACTATCATGGAGATGGTAGGCAATACGTACACATGAGTGACGTTTCCATTTTTCAATAATTTCTATAAAAAGATAGTACGTATTATTTTGTATTTAAATAATGATAATAAAATCATATATTTCATTTTAATACTTATAATATATTACTATATTCCAAACATGTGATGTGGTGATGAATAATGAATCATATATCATAATAGAGGTGAAAGTCCATATATAAGAATGATTCATTTTACCATTTTTAGTGAATTGAAAGGAACGAACGTAAATGATACATTATATTTTAGGAATTATAAATATTAAATTAATATAAAATATACAAATTATATCCATCATTATAACCATTATTTAGAGACATTTATGGAAAATAGAATACATTGGTTCGTGAGGCGGTAGCCTGCGGTACCCATGAAGGTTGAATTCCTCTCCAATTTTATAGACGTTGGATATGTATATAGATTATTCAATTAAAATGAAAACATATAAGTATTTGGATTATAATGCTTTTGTTATTTTATCTTGATTGAATATTATTTTAAGTAGGTGGGAGAAGAAACAAATAAGAACCTATAATTCACAATTATTCCTTTTCTTGGGAAAATGATCATTTCATAACATATGAAGACCCATAAGTTTGGTATTATGACGAGAATAAGGACACTAGATTTAGGGTATATATTATTAGATTTTTTTGGGATGAAACTGGAATAAAATAATTATGTGTTAATTATTGATAAGAAAATGTTCCCTTTTGTAGGAGAGGGGAGGAACCCTCTTTAAATTTCTAAAAATATTAAATTAATGTAAATTAATTTTAAATTGACAAAATTTAATACTTGTTTTATTTATTATATTGGTGAAGAAGGGTCTTCATAACATCAGAAAACAAAAATTAGACATCGTTTAACTATTTTTATCCCTATTTTTGGATTTAACCCCTCTTTAAACCTTTTTAAACTTATCTTGATAAGATGGCTTATTACTCTTTGAGGGTCAACATAACTGTTAATAAGGGAAAAAGGCCAATAAATTTACCATGGATGATATTATAAACCATATAACAATAAATTTGAAATATCTTATCATTTTTAAAATTTTATATCATTTAATAAAATATTATTTATTATAATATCTCTCTAATGATTTTTTTTTAAAATATTCAATTATTTGATTTTAATGACATGAATAAAAAATGAAATTCCGAACAATATTTTATTATATCAATAAAATTTAAATAAAATATGGAAAAGTTTAGGATAAAATTAATTAATTCAAATAATATTTGTTTTAATATATCTGTTATAATTTATTATATGTTTCCATTAGATGAATAATTACTCCGTCAACATTGTGTAAGCCTTTAAGTTCATTATTTATTCAGTAGAAATTTAATATAAATTACTATGATGAATATAAATATATTATTTTTAAATAATATTTTTAATTTAATATACACTTTGTTAATCTCTATGTATAATCTTATGTAGTTATTAAAAACATAAGTGTGATTTTTCATGACATTTATCAAATTATACTTTTATAAAGGAATAATTCTCATACAAATGGAAGAAATGGTATATATCATAATATTGGATGTGTATTTATTAAATTTACTCATAAAATAAATTTAATTTATGTTTTAGGTTTATTTATTATTCCTTCTCATTTTATCTTTTTAACTTTAATTACGTGATTTACCCATTACAATGGTAAAAAATAAAAATAAAATAATTATTCATATTAACCAAAAATAAAGGAACCAATTTAAAAAATGATCCCCATGATTCCTAATATTTAATCCATTTTTCATAATTGAAAACATTGAAAATTCGATATTTAATATAATATTTATCATAAAAATCACCATGATAAAAGTTTTTAAGAATCATTTCATATTTAATTATAAAATTTTTAAATTAAATTCATGTATAAAAATGTTTTATAAATAAATAATTGGATACTTTTTAATAAATATGATCTAATAAAATTTAAAAAATAATCCAATGTTTAAATTTACTTTTGAATACTTAAAATGTATATATAGTTTTAAGTAAGAATCAATATTATTCCTTATTCATTGAAAAATAAATATCTTTCGAAAAGTCTTAAAATTTCACCTTAAAATAGTTATTTAATAATGAATTAAAGTATTTAAATTAATTTAAAAAATAAATTTTATATAATTTTTTTAAATTAATTATAATATTTTATTGATAAAAATAATTAAAACCCATTTTTAATGAAAATGTATTTTTGATGAGTAAATTTATATTATTGAAAATTAAGTGATTATTTTCTAGGAATATATAAATATATTTATATAGAGTAGTAAATTTTACATATTTGATAAATCATTTTTAAGTATTTATTCCAACTAATTTAATTTCTAGTTTATAAGAGTAACATTTTACAAATAATATTTTATTAATTTTTTATGCTCAGTGTTGTGCATCTTATTTGTTTTCGACTACAGTATTTCCTTTTAAGATTGTATATATTATATTCTCCCCCATTTTATAAATTATGTCCTCATTATTTGAACATTGAATTATTAGCCTGGGTTTGAATATTAAAATTACCGTTCTTGAAATACCAAATCCAAAAAGTTAAAATATAAATTTTCAAATGAAAAGTGATAAAAGTAAAGTCCAAAAATCATCTATAATAACACATAACTACTTTCTATATAAGAAAAATTGGTGGGAATTGAAAACATGGATATTAAATAAGATACTAACTCCAATAGACTAATATAGTGTAATAGATATCATGGTCTAGAAAAATATAACAAACAAAAAACTATAAATCTTTTTTCAGTTAAAAGGATATTTATTTATCGGTTTCAAAACTAAAATAATAATATTTCTGATTAAAAATACATTCAATAATGAAGTCGAATTATTTTATTTCCTATACTAAGAATGTGATTAAATTTCCATTCCAGACATGATAAATTTCATGCTTAATCAATTTCTAACATAATATAATCATTTACTAAAAATAATGTGTAATAAAGAATAATTTTTCATGTATTAAACACTTTCATAATATAATAATAGATCAAATAATCACTATAAAGAAAAAAATAAATTCATAATATCTTTATAAATTAACCAAAAATGAAATTGTTAGCATAAGAAAATGTAATTCTCAAAATGAATTAACACTCAAAAGAAGAAAAAATACATTAATTACCAAACAATATTATATTAATAAAGTATTAATGTATATAATTTAACAAATAACTATCCTTAAAATCCCAAATTATAAAAAATTCTACGTTTGAAAAGAAAAATATCATAAGGATTTGATCACTTAGTCTTCGAAGACAAGTTTGATATTAATCTCTATATAACATAAATCATTATTCATGTATCGTATAATAAAAACATAATTACCATAATCACATAATCATGAAGATATATATTCTATAAATAAATATAATTAACATAGATATAAATTAAAATCATATATTTTTCCAAATGATAATTCATCAATTATTCCTCAAATATAATACCATAATATTCACTTTCACCTAATCCAATAATATAAATAAAATTGTAGAGATATAATTCTCAAATAATATTTACCTAAAATTCAATTACCTATCAAATGGTTATTTATAGGATAAATCATATGTTCTAGAGTTGAAATAACCCATAATTACCACATGATCAATGATCATATAAACCCTAAATTGATACTTATATGTTAAAATAATTGTCCATAAACTGTAAAGTCATTCCACTTAAAATAATTTTTTTAATGCTAATGTTATGGGTTATAAATAACTTAATAATTTATAAAAAACATAATAAATTCCTCTAAAAAATTATCACCTTTTCATTAAAGAAATTTTCAATGGTATAAATGTGTTTCTATAAGATGTTTCAAAATGCTGAAATCAAAAACAATAACAAAAATATTAATAAGTTTTTAAAAAATCCTTATATTTTTTCACAAATAAATAAATATATATTCAATAAAAAACAAAAAAATCAAATGATTTATGGATGACTATTTTTATAGGACCCATAAATATAGTTTGGGTCATTTTGAAACCAAAAGGTAATATCCAAAAACTCATAATGTTTATTTCTTGTCAGATATGTTTTTTAGAATTTCATCCTCCTTCATCATCAGCTAATGGTACCTAAAGCATTAGTTATTCTTTCCATAATACTGATCTCCCTAGAGGTGTAACCACCTTATTCGTTGTCCCTGCAACTTCTAAACAAGTTTTGTGTTTTTTCACCATATTCATCTACTTATATTATTTTGGATTCTCTTCATTCATGTCATTAGTTAGACAATAATATGAATAATGTCTCATATTTATAAAATTATCACTCTTTAATTATTTATCATAATAATTGGACATACTAAAATTAAAATCATTTTTATTATGATCGCGATCTAAATTTTCCAATTTACCATATTTTTAACACTTAAAAAAACCTATATAAAACAATCGTTGAAATTTCATTGACCACACATGTAAAATGTTGGGAAATTACCTTCAAACTTCTTGGTTTGTTTATTTTCTGTTTCCCAACACCTCAACCATTTCTTAAATTTTTTTTATCAAGGAACATATGTATCAAAAAACACAATCTCATCATTATCAACACAACTGAATACTATTTCATATCTTTTAATTTCATTTGTGGGAAATTTTCATCAAAAACCAAGAATCAAACCTAATAAAAATCTATAAATTTTAAAATTATTTTCTTGAATAAAATATGAAAGGGGCCTCCCAAATATTGTGATTTTTACTTCATACATGGACATAAAATATTCATTTGGTTTTCAAATATTCATAAAATTGTATCCCCATCTAGAGATAAATAGTGTTATAGAAATATTTTTCTATAAAAATATTCTAAAGTATTTCCCATTAAGCGAAATTGATAAAATCTATATATTTTATTTTCATTACCATACACCACCATTTATTAGATTCTAATTCAAAATTATATATGGAATGTTTTTCTATTTTTCATCAAAACAAACCATAAAATTTAATATATTTTTCTAAGGACATATTCTACCTCTCAGATAGAACAATGTTTTAATATCCACTTATTGTAGGAGGGTATTTCATTATAAAATGTTTCACTATTGAAATATTATTTTATGGTTGATTCGGTTTATCTCTGGAAAAGATACCACCACAATTTATAGATTATGTTAACTAAGGAATTGAAGAAAAACTACTCCATTCTAATACTATCCATTATAGTTTAATGATTTGGAATGATATTATCCCCTTAGCAACTTCCTACTATAGATTCATGGGATTGATTTCATAAAATAATTCTATATAATCATATTTTAGATGAAGAAACAAGGAAATCTTAAAATTCTATTTCAATTCCTATAACCATTATGTAAATTATTTTATGGTTTTTCAAGATCATTATCCTAACCCAGAGTTTTATCCAATTCTTTTTCTCAGATAACAACTATAAGGAACTAACCATATCCATTACTTAATCAAGATTATTTAGATTTCAATTCACATAATTTGATTCTAAGTGATATTTTAGGAATATATTTTTTTATAATTAGGTCATAATTCATATATACCATACCCATATATTTTATGGTGGACACTTCTACTCAGTATCAATTATTCCACAATGTGAAATCATTAAAATAAAAAATATTTTCATTTTTTATGAATCATATTAAATAAATTCATTTTTGAATCTTTATTTCCATTACCCATCCATATATCTGGTGAAAAACAATTTAAAAACATGGGATTCATGCCAAATTTTTAAAATATGAGATAAAATAAATAAACAAAACCTTCTTTCCATGTATAATTTTAAAATATTTATTTTTTTAAAATCAACATGGGGCTCAAAATAAACCCTTATATTTCCTTGGAAATCAAATTATATTCCAAATAGTTTTAACAAAAAAATTCATTATGAATTTTTATTTAAAATTAAACTCATAAAGGATTATTTAGAAAATTTTATATGGATTTAACTTTTATGACAATATTAAACATTGCACTCCTACATAAGGAATAACCATCATTTTTAAATTTTTAGTAACCATAAAATAAACTCATTGAATTCCATCAAAGTTGACTGAAAAACATTGAAAATTAGAAACCATCATAATTATTAATATATAAAAAATCTCAATTAATCTTAGAATAACCCTCATGGATAAATTCAAAACATTACCAAATGAATTAGAATGATATAATAGTGCTCTAAAAACATATAAGTTGTATCAGGATCACCCATGATCTAAAAAATTGATCAACCCTTTGTATGAAATTTATCTTTCATAATAATATGTCATATTCTATTCTCAATAACCATTTTAACCCTTTCATTATAAGCCTTTGAAAACATATTTTAACCAGTATGGAAAAAAATTTAACATTAAAAACCATTTCCAATAACAAAATTTAAAAACGAATGATATGTTTTATTTTCAGAAAGTTTGAATATTTTAATAGAATCATAAATAAATTGAAATCAACGTATGTCATCTTTTATTGAAAATGATTTTGAAATTTTTATTTTATATATTTTTTTCAGAAATAACCCATTGAATTTTTAGATAATAATTTTTCTAAAACAAATCACTAATATGAAGGAAAAAAATATTTTTAAAAAAATATTTTAAACATGTAAAATAATATTAATATAAAATATTATTCATTATAGAAATAATTTCCTATTATTCCCTATAAGTTTAAATAAATAATTCTTTTAGCACTTTCAGTAAAAGTCAAAAAATACCTAATTCATAAAATAAAATGAATATACCTTTCAAATTGTTTTATAAAAAATTAAACATGGGTAAAAAGTAATATAAAAAATTATATGAAATAGTCAAAATTTAGTTTAATTGTTTTATAAAATATTTATATTGGTGAAACTGATAGTGTTGAGGGAAACAATAAAATATGAATTTAAAAAGAAAATACCCTACCTTCATTGTGACATTCCATGTTTGTTATTTATCTTCATTAATAATAGAAATAGGGTAATTTAATAATTTCATAAGAACCATTTATTTTATAATTATTAATATATTTTATATAATAAAAATCCATATACAATTATTTAATTTAGTTCTCTTTTAGTATTTTGATAATATTTGTCTTCTATGTCCAATTTGACTTTTATAGGTTGACTATGGTCAAGGAGGTCATTATTTAAAAATTTATTGAGTAATCATCATGGAATAATTATCATTTTTAAATATAAATAATAATTCTAAAACCAATCATGAAATTCGGTTATTAAAAAATGAACTATGTCACAATCATGGGGATAGTAGGCCATACATACACATTAGTAACATTTCATTTTTTAAACGATCACTATGGAAATAAGGTATGTATTTTTTATCATTAAATAATTTTCAAGAGATACTAAATATAATCTGAATTCTTCATATATACCTATATAAATCATATATGTGATGCGGTGATGAAAAATGAATATCATCGCTTTATGGAGGTGGTAGTCTACACGTAGGCATAAAAAATGTTATCATTTTTCAATGATTAGAAATTTAAGAAACTAAATGACATATTATCTATTAATAATGTTATATATTCCTTAATAACATATATAAACATTAATACCATCAATATAATCAATCAAGAGAGGTGGTGAAGGAAAGAAAATTACAATAGTCCATGTGGTAGTTGTTTGACATACACATGATAGTTAAATTTATCGCCCATTTGAATGATGGATTAGATGGATATAGTTTAATCCATTAATATAATGACATATCATTAATTCATTAGGCTATTGTTATTATTTTATCACGGTTTAATAAAATTTTAAGGGGTGGAAGAAGAAACAAAACTAAAACATACAGTTCAAAACTATTCTTATTCATTGGAAAACATCCTTTTCTTTACACCTTAAGACCTATAAGATTTGTATTATTCACAAAATAAGTCCATTATAATGATTTAATTTATTAATGAAAGTGATATTTGTATAATATAGAATATGAAAAATTATTTTAAGTGTAATCAATTGAGAAGAAGAGGTACCATTTTGTTGGAGAGGGGAGGGACCTCTTTGAATTTTTTAAAATACTAAATTAATAAAAATTTATTTTCAATTAAAAATTGATCCAAAATGATTTATTTATAATATAGACATTTTTGTGTTGAAATAACCTCATATAACAAAAATTATACAAGTTTTGACTCTTTTGTACCAATTTCAACCCCTCATTAACCCTTTTTAAACTTATCATTACTACAAGGTTTTTTTTATTTTATGGGTCAACATAACTTATATAAAATGAAATACGAGGAAACAATTGAACATGTGTGATGTTATAAACCATATCTTAATAAACTAGATATATCTAATATTTATAATAATTTTATATCATTTAATAAAATATTATTTACTATAATATATCATTAATGAAAAAGTTTAGAACTATTCAATACGTTGATATTAATAACATCAAGGAAACATATAAAATTAAATCCAAATATTTTATTATATCTATATCTTATAATGGTAATCTTGAAAAAATTTATATCATTTTATTAATGTAATATTAGGTCTCTTTGAATATCATTATTATCATTTATTTGATTTTTTATTAAATGAATAATTACTCTATCAAGGGTGTGTGAGCATTTATGGTAGTTTGATTCACTAAAATATTAAAATAATGAAACACGATGAATATAAATATTTTATATTTAAAAATAATATTTATAATTTAAAATATCCTCTAGTAATCATTATGTAACAAATATTATAGTTATTAAAAAAATGTGACATTTTTAACATTTCTCTAAATAATTGTTTTATAATGTTTATAATACCATAGAAATAGAAAAAATAGACATATAACCTAATAAAGGATGATTATTGATTAAATTAAATAATAATATATAATTTATTCAAGTATTATGGACATTTTTTAGTCCTTATAATTTTATTTTTATCTTTTATTACACGATTTACCCTTTATTGTCGTAACATAAATTACTAAGGTTATAATTAATATTGTTCAAATATAAAAGGATCCAATTTACTAAATAAGGATATCATGATTCCAAATATGGAATCAATTTTTCAAAATTAAAATCTCATAATGTTCATATTTAATTCAATATTAAACTAAAAAAAATGCAATGAATATAGTTTTCCAAAAACATTTTATGTTTATGTATAAATTTTTTTCACTGTATTTAAGTATATAATTCATTTAAATACCCATAATTAAAATTTAATTAATAATATTTATCTAATTAAATTTTAAAAATAAACCAAAATATAATTTTACTTTTATATATTAAAAAAATAAAATACAATTTTTATTAATAATCTGAATATTTAATTTTAAATTGAAATATAAATATTTTCAAAAAAAATATCAAAAATACACCATAAAATAATTCTAATATGATTAATTAAAAATGAAATTAAATTATACAAATATAATTTATATAATTTACAAAAAAAATATAATATTTTCTCATAAAGGGAATGAAATACTATTTTTGATGAAAAATATTTTTGATGAATAAAATGACATTACATTAAATAAAGTTATTAGTTTCTAGAAATATGTAAATAAATTTATATTTAGTATAACCTCTAGGTTTATTTAATAAATATTCCATTCTTATTATTTATCACTAATTTAATTTCGTGGTAACAATGTTCACTTTTAAATAATAATATTTTTTCAATTAAGATTAGTGTTGTGTCTCACGTATGATATCGAACAAAGTATTTCCATTAAATATATATATATATTTAATTCACCCCCATTTAAGAAATTACATCCTCACAATTTGATATTGGTCTCAGTAACTAGGGATAGAATATTCAAACTACCTTTGTTGAAATACTACATCATAAAATGGGTTTTTAAAATTTCCTCCTGAAAACACGGATAAAAAGAAAAAACCTACTCTTAATAATTTAGAGAGTGTAATAGAAAATATGGCCAACAAAAATTTTACTATCATAAAACTATAAATCCTCGATGAGTTAAAGACCATATATTTCTCTTTAAGGAAATCAAACTATTAATTTATTTATTTCAAAATATTTTCCTAGAAGTTGATAAATTATTTTATTTCATAGCATAAGAACATAAATATATATACTAACCAAATAAAAATATTTTTATCTTTTAATCAATTTCCTTCACAATATCATACTTATTCCAAACAAATAAAAATTCAAGAATAATATTGAATGTTTGAAACACTATAGTCAACCAATAAAAGATAACATAATCTTGAAAAAGGAAAATATTCTATTCATCTTATATATATAATAACCACAAAAATTGGTTATATAAGACAAGATAATTTACAAAATAATAACCCTTAAAATGAAGAAAAACTAAATTAAACTCCATATCTCAATAGTATTACCCAAAGATTAACATAGTTTATTGAATAAATAAAAAACACTAAAATTCTACAATATATTACTCACAATTTTTGAAACCCAAATATCACAATTATTGGATCACATACTCTTCAATGAATTATATAATACTTATCTCCATGTAAAAACACGCTATATCAATGTATCATACCCAAACAATATGACATCCATAATCACATAATATCTATGATTTCCATATATAAATAACTTGAATTTCCCTAAAGCTGCATTAAAATCATAAATTATTTCAAAATATTATTCACCCATTGTTCCTAAAATATATTCCCATGATACTATGTTTACCTTCATCCTATATTGTTTTCTAAATTATAGTGATCGACTTATAAAATAATTTTAATCAAAAAAGTAGTTTCTAATTCCATGGTTTTCTATACAATATAAAATATGTTAAAAAAATGTAATAACACATAATTACATCAAAATAATATATTATATAAACCATAAAATTTACAAAGACATCTAAAATTACTTACATAAATAGTAAAATAACTCTTCCTAAAATAAATTAATTCATAAGTTAAAATTATGTGTTACATATACCTCAAACATTTATCAAAATAAAATAAATGTCTCCCCAAAATTATCACATTTTCACAACTATATATTTCAAAGGTAACAATTTCAATATATCAAATGTTCAAAAATATTAAAAAAATATCCTATGATAGAATAATCCTTAATCATTTAACGAACCTCAAAAATTTTTCATTTAATCATGACACTATATATAAAAACCACCACAAACTTATAAAAAAGTTCATGAAAGACTCTATTTTAAGCCATATAAATATACTAATGGTATTATTTAATCTAAATGAAATATAAAAATCCTATAATTTTCATTTCTATTCCTAAATATATTTTTTAGAATTCCGTCATCTTTTATTTCTAACTAATGGTATCTATAACATAGGTTAAATTTTGAAAAATACATATCTATCTGGAGATGTTACTACTTCGTAAGACACTCATATGAATAATTACAAATCGAACTACATTTAAAACACTTTACTTTTTTCTTAATGAATGTTTCATTACCACTACCATATTTTGTTTTATTGCATTCATGAGAAATATTACCCATGTTAACACATTAGTAACTCTTTATAAATCCAATTATACATTCCTTGAAATTGCATTTAACCCACATGGAACATGTTGGGGGCTTACCACCAGACATATTGGTTTTTTATTTTATACTTCCTATGACCATGACCCTTTATTAAAATTATTATCTGAAAAAAATTGGGTTTGGAAAACACCTTGTTAACTTTCTCAGAAAGAAAAAAACTTTTTCATAGATTTTAAATTCTCATGAAACCAATGTTTTTTATAAAATTGTTTGTAATCCTGGGTAAAATCTATTAGTTTTACTATCATTTTCCTGATTAAAATATTGAACATTATAATCCAATGTTGTGATGTCTGATTCATATGTGGCCATATAATATCATGGTTTCCCTATATTCCAATCATTTTTCCCCATATATAGTGGGACCATCTTATGGAAATATTTTTCTAGAGAAATATTTATAAATGGTATCTATTCCACATATTCAAACTCATGTCCCTATTTTGTATGATTAAACATATACCACCATTGATTACATTCACCATCAAAATGATTAATGGTAATAGTTACCATTTTTTCATCCCCAAAGCCCATGATATATAACATTATTTATAGGGATCTAGTTCACCCCTTAGATAACACATTTTTTGATGACCCACTTTTTCAGAGGGTGTTTCTTCATAAAATTTTCCACTATTGACATGTTCCATTATGGTGGATCTGTATTCTCTATTGAAAATATATCACCACCATTTATTGATTCTATAAACTAGGAAATCACAAAAAAAAATCAATTTCAATTATAAACATTCCACGATATTGATTTATAATGATATTATCCTCTCATGGACATCTTACTATATATTCCTTTTTTCATTATTAGAGAAGCATTATTAACAAAGATAGTCTAGAAGAAGAAACAAGGATATATTTAAATTCTATTTCAATTCATCATAACCATTAACTAAAATCTTTTGAGGTTATTCTATAATCATTATCCTTACCCATAAAGTTAACTAATTCTTTTATCAGACACCAAGGATAAGTACTCGACCATAAAAATTACATAATCTAGTATCTTTATATAATTATTTACTTCCTTCCATGAATAATGATCCTTTAGTTTTATAGTATATATGAATTAGATCTTAATTATTACATAACAAAATTATAACTTAAAATGTGGACACTTATACTCAATATCCATTTTCCAAAAAATATAAAAACATTAAAATAAAACATGATTTATTTTTATAAAAATTATTCATGAAAATGAACTTGTTTTATTAATTTCACATAAATATGTTTAAACCCTATCAAAAACATTATAAAAACATCTATTGTTCAAATATATTTTAGTACATGATATAAAATATAGATACAACCCTTCCATCCATCAATACATGTAAAAAAACAATATTTTAGTCCAAAACGTTTGCTCAAAATATACTATATTTTTACCTAATAAATCATTATCTCTAACCCATGCATTTCATTAAACAATTCACTTTGAATATTTTAGGAGGAATAAACTCATCTCTATAAATTGAGACCTCAAAATTCTATACGATACAAAACTAAAACCTAGGCTGGTAACGACAATCCCCAAGAATCAATGAAGCTATAGAAGAGTGATAGTGGGGGCTTATCTTCACCAAACCATGGAACTATTGTCCATGATATGAGAAATGATATTTCATGGAGGATGATTCCAGAACTAAAATAACCAATGATCCATCATTTGATGGGCTATGGAGATCCACAGTGGAATATATCTATCTTGGGTGGTGGAGTGGGAAACCCTTCCTGATCTTCCCCTTCCCATCCATAACATATCCAACTTGAGGGGAATCATGAAATTATTGGGGGAGTTTTTTATTCAGATAACTGCACCCTCCAGATGGAGGAAGCCTCATCGGTTTGGATTAGTGTGTCTATGGACATGTATCAACCTCTACAAATAAATAATCTTCTACAAGTCGAGGGTAGAGAGTACTAGTGTTCGACCATCTCTTTCCCATATCCTCCTTGATTATTCTTTCATTTACACCTCAAAGTGAATTCGTTTTAATCCATTCTAAATCATCATGAGGATTCCCCCATTAACCATAAGTATAAATCATCATATTTTATTTTGTCATGCCATCCATCAAACAAAGATATATGCAGCCTCTATAGAAACTAATCGAAGATTGACAATCAATTCATCCCAGATCTCATCTCGTCACCCCTTCCTCCCTAGTTAAACCTTTTTTCATAGGATTTAGATCTTTAGAATAATAATCTTATGACTAACACACCCCCCTATGTTGAATAAGTTCCCTTCAGACCATAGAGTCCTTGCATTTCACTCAATGTCTCATATTTTTCTCACTCTAGTTCCACCTCCTTGGCCCTAATCAATTGTAAAAAATACATTATTTCATATTATACCCCATAATTCCCCTTCCTAGATCCTAGAACTTCTGATTTCCCATCATCCCCTACTGATTTTTATGTATAACCACATGCTTTGCATTCCTTCCCTTATGGATGCATGTCGTTCTAATTCGAAGGAGGTCGTGGAACCTCTCTTGGAAACACCTCTTCCTTCCACTTTTCCTCTGGTTGTAAACTCTAGTCCCCCCTATCAGACTCCTCCGCTATATTATTCTCATTCAAATTGAACATCATCTAGGAAGTTAAGATCACTTATTTGTGATGATATGGTTAGTCTATCTTCCACTTATTAATTGTCTCCAAAAGGAATGTGTACAATATTCCAACTATGTCCATTAATGTAAAACATTACTCCTCATATTTTTTTTATTACACTTCACCCTGATAAAAATATAGGTGAACCCACCATTGATGATTACCTTCATTATTTGTAATTCTAGTGGATTAGTTGAGCAAGTTAAAATAGATAATCGCCCACTAGAACATCAAAAAGGTAACTCCTCTCCTGTGGTAGTTCATGAAATAAAATAGAGTTAATTAAAATGGTGGTTTTTACATATTGAATCATGGCCCATGACTGCATAACTAATATCCCTCAAAACTAAAATAACTAGATATTATAGAAACCATGCATCAAGGTAGAAATGATTGATTATTCTATTCTGTTCATAACTACTAATATTACTGTAGGATATCATTCTTTGTAACTCACTATGGTGAATTTTAATTATGAAGATAAAGATATAGGTTCTCTATTACAGGATCTGGGTTCCTTTAACCATATGACCATGACATGACATTTTTTGGTGATTTAAATGTTGTACTTGATTCTAAAGAGAATAATGGATGGGAAACATTCCTTTAAAGTATATTAGGTATTTTACCTCATTTATGGATGAAACTCTTCTCCTAGATTTTGGATAATCTATAGACAGGTTCACCTAGTATAAAAACCAGTGAGGTGATTTTAACAAATAGTGAAAACTAGATAGGTTCCTTGTTGACTTCCATGATATTTCATCCTTCCCAGATGCAAGGTTCGCTCACCGTCTCCTCATCCCCTCATGTAACTCCCATTTTCTTGTTTCATTGTCTGCATGAAATATGAAATATGATTGAATCAACATCTCCAAATAGTGGATGTCAAACCCTAAACACCACTAGTCTATTTCTTGGTCATGGAGAAATAATTATAATGGGGGTCCCTAGGAAAATATTTAAAAAATGATTTATAAAAGGTCACCTAAAGACATGGAACATTAGTCTTCCCCTCACCTCATAGTATATAGAGGAGATATGTTTGGAGATCGAGTGTATGGGATCCAGTTTGAAGAGTAAGTGGGACAAATTCTTATTTAATGAGCAGTTCATACTATAATAGAAGTTTCAATGAGCTTATTTTTAAGGAAGACTGATTGAACCGCAAGGAGTCCAAAGTCATATGTAATAGAGAGGGTGATAAAAATATGACATTTTTTAGTCTTTAATTATGGTGAAATGTTGATTCATTAGGCCTAACATCCTTCTAGAAAATAGATCCTACTCCAAAAATGGGAGGTGGTTATAAATATGGCTAAGATTAACATTAGATCTCTTCATATTGGCCCCAATCCAAACATTCATGGTGGATACCTGAGTGTCTATTGGAATCTCTTTGACACAATTCCTAATATTGTTTCTGATATTGATAATGCATCTCTTGAATCTATTTGGGATGAAGAAGGATATATATGATGTTGTTTGGGATATCAACCCTAAGAGTGTGCATATACCTGATGGGTTCCTAGGATCCTTCTTCAAGGCCTCATGGAATGTGGTTAAAGCTGATCTAGTGCTGATAATAAATGATGTCTTTTGTGGATTATACTTACAGTGTGTGACATTCACGACCACACTAGTGCACATCCCTAGGACTAAATATCCCTCTTTTCAATAGAATTACAAGAAAATTTGTATGTGAAACATCCAATAGAACCTTATGAAGTGTGTCATCCACAAAATTATATCTCAGATCCTCCGTCAGTGAAATTCATAAGCATATTTGAGCATTTTTTTTGGGATATCGATCCAAGGTGAAATTGGGATCACCCAAAAAAAATGATCACATATATCACCCTAAAGACACTGAGATCCAAAATTGATATCAAGATAGTCATGGATAAAATATACAACCACATTGAGTGGAACATTATTTTTAAGGTTCTGACATGAATGGAATTCATTCATTGGGCCATGAATCACTTTTTCATATGATTTATCACATCATGGATATCAATATCGTTTTTGGGAATGAAGTGTGGTTTCATCAAAATGTTTCATGGCTGGAGGAAGGGAAGTCCACTTTCTCTAATATTATTCATCCTCTCTCAATACTCTCTTAGTTCCCTCATTATGTTGAGCGTACCAATAGGAATAATAATCACATTTTAGTGAAAGTATAATTAAAGTTGGATATCTCAACTCATGGTTGAATATTACATTCTCATCATTTTAAATGAAAACATTAATTCCATTCAAGGTATTAATTTGATCATAATGAACTACTATAATTGTATTGGGAAATTGTTTAACTCTGACTATAGTATCTTCTAAATTTCATTCTACTTCTCATACATGCATACTAATTATTTATAACAAAACAAGGGAATCCATAAGATATTTTTCATTATATATTGTCTTGGTGGTCTGATCTATCAAATTAACCTCCCCATAAAACATATTGATAATGTTGTGTGAAATATCATTATCCAAATAAGCAACATGAAGAATTGATTCCTCTCTTTTGAAGGTAGAATCATGTTAGTTAATAGTGTTTTAACATCCATCACCATGCTTGATATTTCGACTCTCATAGTTCTAAAAGGATTTTTTTCATGTGAATAAAGTCATCTAGAATCGTTCATTTGGGATGCTCATTTTGGGGGTAAACATTACAAGAATTCCATGAATAGGATGGCCAGACCGCTAAGGGAGGGAGGAATCAATGTCATCAATTTTTGTGATACTATATTGTGCATTCATAAGAATGTGGAATGCGAGACTATTTAATTTCTTAATCTTTAGGGATGAATTATAGTGGAAAATTATTATAGTAAAATGGGTATGAAAAGAGGAAATTATTCCTCCCTTTATCTCATGCTCAAACCCTATATCATGAATCACCAACCTAACCCGATCTGGATTATGGGAAGGGGTGATCCATTTTTAGTACCATATTTGGGTGGGAACCAAACATAATTTTCCTGGATGTCTAAACCAATACAGTATTCTTAGGAAATAAGCATGTACCAATTATTCATCCATGCGGTGCTCGATAATGCTTAGAACAATAAATTAAACCTCATTAGTCTCAAATATGAATAAAATAAGTGTATTTTTATTGGTTCTTATTCAATTATTTTTTCTACTAAGTATCACCGGGGAGTGGGAAAAATATTAGTGTGTTGGACCCATGGGGAGAGACCCTATGGCATAAGGATATACCTAGAAGATAGAATTTTCACACCTCGAATGTTAGGATCTTGGTGCTCCCCACTAATGATACAATCAGATAGATGGTTTTCCATATGGTTTCAATGTTCACTCTCTATATTATCCCATGAGAAGAGACCTTGAATTGTGTTTTCATCAGGACTTATTGTGAATTAACTATGTGTTTCTCAATTAACACATTTATTTGACTTCCTACACAGGCTTTCTCAGATGCCACTTTTCTTTACCACTGGTTCAATGTTCCAAGAATATATGTTCCAAAAATTAAGTCTTAGTCAATCATTCTTATTTTAGGCTACTATTGAAACTGGCAGGCATGAACTAATATAGATCATGAGGTCACCCTCTACTCCTAGATCACTGTTATCTTCATAAAAAAACAACATACAAGTTTATATTTCTCGGATTCTCACCATATTATAGGTAGCCACATACCTAGGAAATATCATTGAAGGGTTATCCACTCACATCACGAGCATCAGTTCAACTAATGGTCAGTGGGTCCGCTGGTTTTCTCATGAGTCATGTGTCGAACATAATTCTGATGGATCATTCATTTATGGTGATATAAAAGGAGGAGTATTGATCATATACCACTACATCTCTTTTATTCTTTTTTTCACTACCTATATAAGAACCCGGTCCTCTCTTGAGGTAATGTCTAATGTGCTTCTCATCAGACATCATATGTGTTCACATGAAAATATTGATCTGGTAGGAGTTGAAATAGACTCCTCCACAATTCACGTCTTCATTGTCGGGTCTATGTACATCCCATTATCCATTACCTACCTCATTCATAAATGAAATTATCTGATCTGTGCTCTAAAGTAATTTCTTTCAGCTTGGTGTGAGGGGAACCAAGTTGATAACATTATTTCTTCACAGGAAACCCATGATTTCTGTTTCACTTGATCATCTAGCTCGTGTTATTTTCATAATGAGGATGTGAACATTGTTAGACGGGATTTCCTAAGAATACACTATTTTAGACTCCTTTAGTTCTCTTTGACTCCATTTTTACTTTTTACATTTAATATATTTCTCTTTTAATGAAAAAATAGGTTTATTTTTAATTGAACTCATAAAGGATTCTTTTCAAATTTAACAGACATTTGAAAACATTTTAAAAAATATGTACTTTTCACTCATACATATAGAAAAACCATTATGGGTAAATTTGGAGTGACCAAAAAATATAAAAATGGAAGACCATCATGATTAACATCCAAACATTATCATAGAATAAAAATAACAAATAATCATGGATTGAACATCATAGTTAATCATTAAATAAACCTCTTAGTCAAAATCAAAACAGTACATATTTCATTGGGGAGCATTAATGGAACTCACACTATGTATAAGTTGTATTGGGAATACCTGTTTGTTGAAATGAATCTCAACTATTCTTTTAAGTTGTATCAGTCTTTCCTATTTTGCATATATAATTCTCAAGAACTATATCATTTATAGAACATTTTAATGTTTCACCTATTCATCAAAACCCATTGAAAACCCCTATTAACATATATGTAAAACACATTAAAATATTAAAAACATGTTCAATACCAAAATACATAGTGAAAGGGAAAGAAGGGTTTTATTTAGAGAAAATATTGTATATTTTAAAGGAAACTGACTTCAAATAAAATCAAATGATTCCATTATAGTTTGAATATGTGGTTAAAAAACATTGGAGCATTTCATTTTGAAAATAATGTTTCCAGTATATAATAACTTATTTTTAGAATAAAATTAAAATAAAAAGTAAAATATATGTGTAAAATAACATTTCAAAAATATTAAAAAAGATTCATATCAAATATTGGTCGTGACATTGGTAAAATCCTCTTAGGTTTTAATTGTCAAAAAACATTACTTTTACAAATTCGGTAAAAGACAATAAGTACCTTTTTTGGAAAATGACATGAATATTCATTTAACACTATTATAAAAAAAGTAAAAAATTGGTAAAAATGACATGAAAAATTAAAATAATAATTGTAAAAAACATCTTAAAAATATATTTATAAAAATAGATATCGATGAAAAATAGATTTTTAAGGGAAACATTGAAAGTATATTTTTAAAAGAAAGACCATTACATAGACTGTGACACGTCACATATGATCTTTATTTTCATGTATGAGAAAATTATTATATTTTTATAATTTATAAAGAACATTATATAATTTAAATATTCTGTTATTTTATTAATACCATCGTACATAAATTATTTACTTAATTATTTTTTACTTCAGTATTTTACTGATATTCAGCTTGTGTGGCCTAAATGAACTTGGTGGGATAACTGTGGTCAAATTTTCCATTTTTACATCATATATAGAATACTAATAATGAAATAATTATATTATTTATATAGAAAATATTAAAATGATTCATATAATATGGTCACGAAAAAATGAACAATGTTACAATCCTGGAGAGGGTGGGTCATATGTACACATGAGTAACATTTCTATTTTTCAACTATCATTATGAAAAGTTGATAAGAATTATTTCAAATTTAAATAATTATAATAATATATTATATATCATATTAATTATTTAAATATACATATATATGTCATCCATTTGGTATGCTGAGGAAAAATGTATCACATCGCTTCGTCGATGTCATCGTCCTCATTTACACAAAAATGATGTTACCATCTTTTAGTAAATATAATTTTCAGAATTTAAATTATATATTATAATTATAAAACAATAAATATGTTTGTAATATCATATATATATATTTATTACATCATTATAGTCTTTCTTGAGAGGCTTTCGTGGAAAAATAATTAAATCAATTCATGAGGCAGTAGTGTGTTTTATCGAAGAACGATGAATTCTTCATCCATTTGGTAGAGGATGGAGATGGATATAGGTTATTGAGTTATTAAAATTGCATACTAATATATTTAGGGTAATAAAGTAATTATTTTATCATTTTTCATGAAGATTAGTATGTGTTTTAAAAATAAAAAAAACTGAAACATGCAGTTGAAATGTATAATGATTCTTTGGAATCCCTCGGATTCTTGACACCGAATGATATATAAGATTGGTATTCTACATAAATAATTCCTCTAGAATGAGGTTACATATTATAATAAAGTATTTTATTTGATATCAGATAAACTAAAAGAGTATTTATGTTTTAATGAATAAAAAAAGAGGTTCACTTTTATAAGATAGGGTAGGGGAACACTTGGAATTTAATTGAATATTAAATTAATTTAAATTTATTTTGAATTATGAGTGAAAAAAATTATTTATTAGAAATATAATTTGTTGATTAGTAGAAATAACCTCCATAAATTAAATCTAGACACATTTTTAACTATTTTATTGTCCTTATATTTTGGCATTAACCCATCATTAACTATTTTTAAACTTATTTTGACAATATGGTTTTTTTAAACATTGAGGGTCATGATAATTTTTATACATAGAACAAAAGTCAAATAAATGGATCATGATTCATTGGATAATCCATATAAAAATTAATTATCCAACTCTACAATTTATTCAAATTTTATAACATGTAAAAAGATATTATTTATTATAATACATCATTAATGTAAATTTTTAGAACTATACATTTAATTGATTTTAAAAAACCATAAAATGTTACATTTAGAAAAAAAAAATGTTTTATTTTATCCCTAACATATAGGGGTAGTATAAATATTCATCTATAATGTTATTTATCTCATGTTATATTTCTTTTAATATTTTTAATATCATTTATTTTATTATTATTTAATTGATTAATTACATCATCAGCGTTTTGTAAGAATTTTAAGAAATTATTTCTTCATTAAACATAAAAATTATATTTTCATGATGAATATGAGTTTTTAAATTTCAAAATATTATCTTTAACCGAAAATATAATATATTAATAACTATTTGAAAATATTATATTTATTAAAAATAAGTGTGTCTCATTGTCTATATTTCATTAAATAAAATGTAATATAATATCATCAAAATGGAATAATAAGGACATATAATAGAAACTAAAATGATTATGGAAGATATTTACACATAAAAAAATTTTATTCCATGTTCTAGGACCAGTATATATTCCTTATTAATTTATTATTAACATTAATTACCAGATTTACCCTTTATAGTAGAAACAAACAATACTAATATTAATATTCATGATGAAAAAAATAAAAGGGGCATACTTATTTAATTATGAACACTTGATTCAATTGTGGAATAAATTTTTCAAAATTCAAAAATAGATGTTTTATCATAATTTTTAAAATCAAACCTTCAAATTGCAATGAAATACAAATTTTTTAGAAAAATTCCCTTTAATATATAAAATATTTATATATTAAATTCATTTATATAATTAATTTCAAAAACCCTTATTAGATAAATCATAATAAAAATGATCCAATTAAATTTTATAAATAATGTAAATTAAAATTTTACATTATAAATAAAAAAATTAAAAAACAATTCAATAAGAAATAGTATTTTTTACTATTCATTTAAAAATCATTATTTTTAGAGGATTCTCAAAAAAAATCATGAGTACAATTTTGAGATGATGAATTCAAAAAATAAATTAAAATTTACTAATAAATGTTTCATAATTTATATAAATTAATTATAGTATTACATCATAAAAATAAATAACAACTATTTTTGAAGAAAATATATTTTTGATGAATAAAATGAAATTACTTAAAATTAACAGAATATATAATTAGAATTTATCAATACATATTTACTAAGTAAGTAATTTGTATTTATTTTAAAAATAATAATTCCTATTTATTCCCAAAAAAATTAATCCTATGTTATAATTAGCATATTTAAATAATAATTTTTCTTCATTCATTAAACTCAGTGTTGCATATCTTATATGATAGAAGACATAGTATTTCCTTTTAAAATTTTTAGTTATTATAATACATATCATTAAAATCATTCTTCATTATTCCTAATTACATGTAGATGCAAACATATCTTTCCTCCATGATTTATGGAATGTTGAATGGACATCTTTACATAGTCACATTTAATATCTCAATGACGTTTTCATAATGATTTTTAAAACATTCATCTGGAAAATTATTAGAAAATCTTCAAACTGATGAACCTCATTCTATAACATTTGAAAGATGACATCATAGAAAAACCTCAAACTATTATCATTACGTGGAATCTGCTGACATATAATCTTGATATAGTTATCAATTTCTGATCACATAAAATACATCCATCTTTCTTTATGTCAAAGAGAATTTTTCTCTATCAATTAGTGAGTACATCTATTAAAATATTAAATAAATAATTTTATGCCTAAAATTGTAAAATTAATATCCCGCTCTATCAATATGATGAATTTGATTTTTTTTCTATCCAATTATCCTACGCACAAACATATATTTTTATATCTTACAACTGAAGTTGTATATGTGAATAGTGTTCAATGAATTAATTAAATTCCATCAATTTTTATCCATCTTAATACATTATATATTTATAATTATATCACAATTCTTCCTCAGGTTGGTACAAAATATAAACATATCACTGATAGATCTTTTTACCATATCTACATCAAATCATCATGACGTTTGTTCTTTAAATTGTACAACATTATTACATTAATTTTTTTACTTTTCACAGCTTCACCTTGGACTTTTAATGTTAGTCTGGAAATACATAAAAACATCATTGAATTTTTTTAAAGACACTTCAAAAAGTCTTATTTTTACTCACTCATGGATAATGAATACACATAAAATTGATGATGTTCGGAATTATATGAACTACAAAGAGTTTTGATGTTTTATTTTACTAAATGATTTGTCAAATAAAGTATGTGATAAAAAATTGATAACAATTATTTTTTAAAACATTAGTAGATCACATCAGGGTAGTACTATTTATCTAGTGAACATTAACTGGTTGAATTCATTAGATTCCCACAATCTAATAACATTCATCCAATCACCTTTGTGGGAAAGTGAATCAATGAAATATGATTCACGTTTAAAAAGGAAAAACTTTGAGAAAACCTTCTTCCTTCAGCTTATACAAATTCATACAGTATTCATGGTCACAAAAAATTGAAACCTAAATATAATTCCAGAAAATAATGTAAATTGTATTCATTTGATGTAATTATATTATACATATAATTGATTATGATACATCAAAGAAATTATTTTCATAAATGAGTTTTATAGAAATGAATTGTTCAAATTTAATGGGTATATAAAAAAATCTATGTCCTTTACAACTATTATTAATATATTAGAGTCAAAAATCAATGTTTGGATTGATTAAGCTCATAGTATATATTAAAAAGGTGGATTAAAAAAATTAGGAATCAATATGTGAAATAAAAAGTAATTTATTATGATTAGATGGATCCATTTAAATGACATGTGTATTAAACTAATTTATTTATAGGTTAAGTGAAGTTATTTCTTAGAAAATTATTTTTATAACTAATATTATATTATTAATTAAATACCTAAATTTTATAAATTTTTTTATTTTATAACATATTTGAATGGGAGAAAATAGATAAAAATGTTTAATCTATGATAAAAGAGTGTAATTAATCGAGATTTCATTGAATGTAACATTTTATTTTTTGTGTGTTAGAGGGTTAAAGAGAATGATTATGGTAGGTGTTAGAAGAGATAATATTTTAACTATAAGGGATGTGTCATAATATTATTTTGGGTGTTATGGTATGAAGGTATTTCTGGAATAATGGTTGTTGTTGTAATTTAGCATGTCATGCCATGGAGAATTTAGTCATATTGTGGTTCTAAAGTAATAAATGGAGAACATTCCATGGTATTAAAGAATAGTTTTTCTGAATAAATTGTTTAGTTATAGTGTGGGGATTTATATCCCTATGTGAAGGCTATGAAACGTAATTTTAAAAAAGAATATAAATTTTTTTTAAGAATAATCCTATATATAGAGATTTTCACTCTTACATATTTCTTATACTAATTTTACATATATTACCTAATCATAAACACTAATCCATGAGGATACATGGTGTATATTTTTTTCTTTATTTGATACAATTATATTTCATAGATAGCCCATTACATATTGATTTTTACTCATTCATGTTGCTATGGTTTATTTACTAGTTTTGGAGTGCATGGTTTTTTTCATGACATGAAGGGTTATAGATAGTTTATTTAATTCATATAAGTTTACATTATAGTGTGGCCAATGATAACTTGGTCTCAAGCCATAGGAGGAAAATTTAGTTTTTTTCCTTTTTTGGGAACCATTTTACCAGTGTGCTTATATTGTTTTATGGCTTGGTTTTGGGTTCCACCACATATTATAAAGGACTGTCTGTAATAGGGTGAACAACTGAATAAATATTTGACCACATTTATTTATATAAAAAATTATTGGAGTTAATCAAGCATTAAATAGAGTAGGTGTGCAAGATCATAATATTATTTTTAGAGATTTGTACAACATAACATAATCATAGTGTTACCAAGTATGTTCATATTGAGACAATATATGATTTGAATTCGAAAACAAATATAGTATATCATCCAAAACCAAATAAATTATATGTTTTGGTTGAACCCTAGATGTCCAGATATGTGTCCTTATAAACCGTTGAGTTCCATTAAATTTTGGATACATTTGTATCAAGAGGTTTATAGTTTATGTTACTAGGTGAGTTATCTCATATTATTTATATAATCTCATTCCAACCTTCTTGTTGGGGTGTCTCTTGTAGTAGTTCAACTTAAGTGTTTTATCCATAGGTAAATTTTTTTATAACTTTTATTTTATGATGTTGGTTTTATTCATTCATGTTTCTATATTTACGATCACCTTCCTCTAATTTTCATTATATAGAACGTTTTTGATTATTTCGTTGAGGTGGGTGATTCAAACCATATCATTCATTGTATGGTTAATTTTTGGATGTATCATTCCATTTATTTCTTTTGGTGGACGGTAAGGATTAGAGATAGTATGACAATGATTTAAACTAACTACTTTTAAAGTATATAGGTGGTTAACATGTTTCTTATATGATTTATTGACATTTACCTTAATTCATTGGTTAATTGTTTTCATGTGTAAAGGTATTAATTTCTACTACAATATATGTAAACTAATTTAAAATATAGTTTATGGATATACCTTTCACAAAAGGTTAACACTTTTAATATCGTAATAAAATTATATATTGAAATCATGAAAGGTAGTAATTTTTTTAAAAATTATAGATATCATTTAAATGAAACAAATTGTTTTAAATTGTGATTGATTGATTTTATTTTGAGTTAGTTTTTAAATGTTTTTAATGTTAATTTTTTGTAGTTTCATGGTTATTTTGGGTTTTTTGTGGCTATTTTTTAGGTGTTTGATCATTATCAATACTGGGAGATACAATGTGGTTTCCATATTCGGAATTAGGGGATGTTTATTTGGGTTTAGTAATGATATATTTAATACATTGTTTTTTGGAAATAGTGTACTTGATAATGTGTGGATTATAGGTATTTTTGTTGTTTTTGTTGTATTTATTGAATTGATATATGTGGTTATTGTTGCTGTGATGATTCAATTGATGTGGGGTTTTTCTACTATTTTTTAGTGTCATTGGATGGGGATTGGCTAAAAATAATATTGGTGACAATATTAAAATTAAAAAAAGAGTGATGGGTTGATAATAAACTATTAAAATATTAAATGAATGGGTACTGGATGGGTTAATTTTTGTTGGAGATTGAAGAAATTATTTGATATAAAACATTTATAAATGAATGGAACAATTTATGAGTTGTGGATTTTAATTGGTAATCCGATTATTTGTTAAATAATATTATTGAGTGGGAAACAAGGAACATTTTCCAAAATATTTAATTTGAATGGATAGAAGGATTTAGGGGTAGTGATGGATGTTGTTTGCAGTAGTTGTCGGTGGAAACACAGTGAATATTATTGGATTCAATTGTGCAATATTTTGTGAACTCATTGTCTATGATTTTTTATAGATATGTTAAATGTTATATTTTCTTTTTCATTACATACTCACCCCTCGAGAGTTATATAACCTACAAAATATTCCATTATTTGTTGTTTTAAATTTTTTCCATGAAAACTATATTGGAAAGAAAATAAGTATATAGATACAACCTCATTCCCCTCTCTCTTACATGAATAATATTTTTTGTGGATTACTGAGTTTATAATGAATGATATATTACAACAAAAAACTATTACACTAATGTACTATATTATAAGATTTATTACATAATGAAATAATTAATAAAATTACATAAATTAATGATTCCTCGTGTCTTTAGAAAGTTATATACATATATCACTAACAACATAGAAAGATATAAATAAATTATAATAAGCTCAATAAAATGATCTTATATTCCATTTATCTTCTAATATGGCATGAGCTAACTTGGGGATGTACATAAGAAAGGGATTAGATATAAATCCCATTATGGGAATAACCAATGCATAAAAAAGATGAACATAATAAATGTGATTCAAAAGGCTAATAAATTTGTCATAAATGGGTGATAATCATAAACATGAACGTCAAATAATGATATAATATGATAACATCAATGAATCAAGGGAATTTGGCCATAATAAAAAAACATGACATCAAAAGAACAAGACAATTTTAACTGAATATCATAACCTAGTTTTCTTAGGATAACTTCCCATGATTCATAAATGGTTTCTCATGAGATAAAAACATCACCCAATGCATTTGGGGGCAATATGATTCTGGGACCTCCTATTAAATTCATATCATGTTTATGATTTTATGGTCCTCGTAGATTGTACAATATGAGAACATATTTTATCCATTTTAATCCACTTATTATGAAGTATAGTTAAAAAACATGAAAGTCTTAAATTTTGGACGGATAGGTATATCTAACAGAATAACCTTGAGAATAATTGGGTATGGGTATTGAAAATGTAATGGTTTGGCATAGAAAATCACAGAATTATTTATACAGCATAAGGGTTGTATATAAAGGTTCATTGTGGTGTTTTATAAGTGTGAGTGGTGGTATCACATTACATGGGTATAATATGGACAATAAACCAAAATTTAGAAACATATTACAAAAATAGTAAATAAATGGCTTAGTATAAAGAATGAATTTGAATAAAAATAAGGATTATAGAATCCTCAAACTAGAGGGGTGCTTCTAAGTGATGTGGATAGAATTATTATGGTCTTATAAAAAAATTGGGAGTTTTTTGTTGTGATGAAGGAGGGGAAATTCTTGCTCAATGGGGATTGAGTGATAGGGGAGGGGATTTTTTGGGTAATTATATAAAAAGGGAGTAGGGTTCCCTATTAGTTTCTCAATATTCGTTTTTCAATCAATGTGATAAAATAATGAAATCCAAAAACAATCCATTGTATTTTTTCAATGGTTTATGCCAAATAGGACTGGATATAAATATTTGACATTACATTGACCCTAAATCATAGATTAACAGTACTCATGTTATGAATTTTTTCTAGGTTTAAAAATAATTGTTTTTAAAACCATAAAATAAATTATATTTTCTAGAGGATTCATTTTAGGTTTTTAAAATACACTAAATAACATAAAAAATAAAATATTAAAAAGGGAAAGTCTAGTTTTGGTTAATGGTTATGTTTATAAAATTTTTTACATTACTGTTAGTTTATTATGATTTCATAATACATAGCATATATTTATACTATATATATTTTTTAATAAAACATCTGAACACCTAAGAAAAAAATCACCATTAGAAAAAATTTACATATTAATTTCACAAATATTAATTATTTTTATTAAAAAAATATGATATATTATATATTTAAATAAAAAACCTCATTTATTGAATTTTTTTTATCTCTATTAAAGTAACAAATTTCTATCCCTTATAAAAATTACTATGGAAATCATTATATTTTATTATCATTTATATATAAATAAAAAATTCTTAATAATATTATTATATAAAAATAAAACTTATTTCAAAATTCATGCGTTTACAAAAATGGGTGTTATAAATAAAACTATATATTTTTGAAAAATAATATCATTTTTCTTTATATCAAAATTCAATTTTAATTGTGTCATAAATATTCATATATATAAATTAATAATGATAATGGTTGAGTATAATTACTATTTTATTAAATTGAAAAAACACACATTCACAATAATAGGTTCCATATAAATTAACCCCTTTTTGGAATATTGTATTCCTTAAGGGTAATGTTTGTGATGATGTTACTATTTTGGCATGATTTGACGAACAAGTTTTTTGTTGATCTTAGAAATATTAGTATACATCGATAAAAAATATTTCTCAAGTTTGATTTGAAGAATAATATATTTAGTTGGGCCATGTAAAAATAATAATGATTATATCTCCCTCATAGGCTCTGATACAAGGAAATCATATGGTATAATCATATAGGTTGCAGCCATCTCTTCTTCCTTCTATGTAAATTAGGTATTAATATAAACCCTAATATATATTAATCTTACTGGTCATTGTTTTTTGATTATATTATCATTTTATATGATAATGAAAAACCTTATATGTCTTATAATTAAATTATGTTTTGTATAATGATCTAAAATAATAAAATAAATATAGTGCATTGTTTTCTATAATGACCTTACATAATATGAGATTTATCCATTTTTCAAAGAATTTAATTTATATTAGTTCATGTTATTAAATTTTTCACCAATAAGATATTTTTTTATTTAAACATCATCTCATAAATAAAAACCATGGAGGGACCTTTTGGTACTTCACCTCTACTAGTTCCCATGTCTCATCCACAAAAGTTTTGTTCCAACATTATATTTTAACTATAAGACCAGTATTGTAACATATATCTTTTTCTCGATGATCTAATATCTTGACTGGATACTCAATGTAAAGAATTTGTTTATCCAAAGGCACCGCCAACAGATTTAGTACATGTAACGTGTCCAAAATGTACTTATTTGGGAGGTATATATAGAAAACATAATGTAATTAATGGAATATATGTGATATTTTTAGTCCATATTACATAGTTTTCATGATATCAAGTATCTTAATGTAGCTTATTTTTTATGTACTAAGATTTCCCTTCATCGCTAACCTCATGAATATCTTCTATGGTGATATATAAAATGAATAATATATCTATGACATTAAACTCCAGGTCTTGTTGATGATTTTATGCATATATTTTCATTCTAATTTGTTTTTATTTCATATGATTTTGAATAGTTTGGACCATATTTATAAACTCTCTGTTAATATTACGTCCAATTAGATTTCTCTCACCAATATTATCCTAGCATGTTGTGTTTTACACCCCTTATAATAGAATTCTTTATAATTTTATATTTAAATGTTATAATGGAAATTGTTCTGACATGAAAACCCCACTAGGGGAAGGTGTTGATCCCAACATCATTAAAAAAATACATTGGACAATTTCTTCGAATATACCTAAGAGTTTAAATGGTTCTCTTGGATTTAAAATAAATCTAAAGATGATATGAAGAACTGAAACCCAAAAATGGTTTCAATGCATAATAACTGATTCCCTAGAACATCTAGCTAAGCATAAAATATAAATCATGTATAATTGAATGTGGTTCACCATATTTTCATTCCACTTTTCTTCTCTATTTCCTGGAATGCAGTTCAAGAGGAAAATAATCATTGATAGCAATGAAATAATCTGACATTAAAAGTATGTTGAGTACCACACAAATACTGTTATATACTTTAGAGGGCATAGATATCCCTATGATTTAATACACTATTAAGTATTATCATTTCCATATTATTAAGGGTAATGGTTTCAGCATACACTATGACTTTTTTCCTTTATCCTTGACTTGTTGGTAAACCATGAATCATGATAAAAATATACAATATATCTAATTTTAGCAATTCCACTTGAATTTTTTATTTAAATATATAACCATCTTAGTTATTCTTGGATGAATAGGGAATCATGATCTATGTGAATCATATAGAACTTTCATCTTCTATTACGGTATTCATGAAAAAAATATCCGGTTTCAGAAACATATAACTCCATCAATATAAATTTTAATTCATAAAATATTAACTATGTTTTCCTATCAACCTTTATTGTGATTTTGGGAATCCTTTTTATCAAAAGAATCAATGGTTGATTTGTTATTTGAGAAAGTTAGGATGAATTTACTTTTATGATTCCATTTTTTTTCAATTTCTTGTGTAATAATATTGGATCCCATATAACTCTTATCATGGATTGGATCATGGGATCCTTTCTACTCATATTATCTTCCACTTTAATCACCTTCCCGGTATGATGAAGTAATAAATAATCATTTTCATTGATCAGTGTTATACTAATTCTTTTTGGCATATTGATATCTTTTTTGGAATATATACTTGAGGATTTTATGATTCATATATATGTTAAAATTATCCCTATATAGATATTGTTACTAAATAATTAATATGAAGATCACTATAGCCAACTATATATCATGTGTTGGTCAGTTATTATCATGGATCATTATTTTTTGGGAGATATATGTAACATTTTTTCATTTTCATGAGTGTATATCATAAGAAATTTTTTAGATTCAATGTTGTAGATTGAAACTCTTTACCTTCTGGTTGGTAATTAGAGCATAGGTACAGTGACTAGCCTCTTCTGTAACACATTAAATCTATGCTTTCATTCATTAGTCCAAAGAAACATCACCCCCTTAATTGTTATACTAGTTATTGGGAATGAAAATCATGATAATATTCTAAAAAATGAATGATAGTAAAAATATAATAAATGGAATCTATGAATATTCATCATATGATTTTTCAATGGGCCATCCGTTAAATACCTATATCTTCTATGCTTATATAAATATTCATTTTCTAAATGATAACATGACTCAATAATTTGACTTTCTCTTTTTCAAACTCGCATTGACTATTATTAACATATAATGTTTCCTTTCAAAGTGTCTTCAATACAACAGTAAAATTCACTATGTGGTTCCCATAGATTTTGGAGTAGAAAATATTATCATCAATAATGACAACTAGAATTTTTTAGGAAATCATGATAGAATCTAGTAATTACATCCATCAAGATATATTGAGCATTAGTGAGTCTAAATGGGATAACAATGAACTCATAGTGCCCATAAATTTTCTGAAAGTAATATTTGGGTATATAATCTTTCTTCACTATTAATTGATAATAACATGATTGAAGATACAACTAAGAGACATACAAGGATCCATGTATCAAATTAAAAAAATCATTAATCCATGGAAGAGGATAATTTTATTTATTTTGACCTTATAAATCGCATGATAATCAATGTAGAGGTTTATGGTAACATCCTTCCCCATGAATAAAAGTATCGGCACACCACATGATGAATCACATGGGTGTATAAATTATTTATCTAGATTTTTCTATAGTTTATTCTTTATATCATGAAGTTATATAGTTTCCATTTCATATGGAGTTTTATAAATAGGAAACTATGCTATTATAGGTTCAATAAGTCACTCAACATTTTTACTAGGATAGAGATAACACAATTCATTAGGAAACTCATCAGCATATTCCCTTATAATGGGAATGTCAAAAAATGATTTTTTCCTTACTACCAATAATTTTAACAATATAAACATTCTCATAAGGAAATAATATACACCCTCTAGATAATGATTCCAAAATCTATTCATCCCCACAGTTTCACTTGTATAGAGTTAGAGGGTGACTCGTGATATATAGGCCGATTTTCATATCCTATAAATTTATGTTGAATGAAAGCAAGGAAGGACAATACACACCCATAATGACAAAAAATTCGTTAAAAGGTTTTATTATATGTTTATGATATATATTCATCCTGTAAATATTTATAGTGAAGGGAATATATACATGGTGTATATAAGTGTTTCCACATTATCCATTATTACCAATAGCTCAATTACCATGATTTGAGTTGATGTTTGATTAGTTATACTGATAATTCATGATATGAAAGAATTTAAATAACCATGGTCTCATAGGAACTTTTATGTTCATTAATGGAAAATAATCCATCTTCTCACAATTTTATTTAAGTTATAATCATTTACTGCACGAAAAATAGACATAGAGATGGAAAATTTTAAACTATAGAACTTATAAAAAGGAATATATGAACATTTAATGTATAAATCAAAAGACTATTTCTTATCAAATGAATATCTATTTTTAAAACTACATTATTCATGTTATATTTCTCAAAAATAAATCTCATAGGATTTTCTGTTCCCCTCATAATGGTTTGTAAAAAGATCATGTTCTACCAAGGAATATACCCTAGGAGTTTCTATCTAGGTGTACATTATTAGGAATGTTTTTAATGCACACTGTGATGATAGAGTTAGTAGTCGATCCAAATTTTCATAGTTATTACCCCAAGGTACATCAATTCTATAATAACATCAACT
This sequence comes from Viscum album, assembly GCA_963277665.1. NCBI lineage: Eukaryota > Viridiplantae > Streptophyta > Magnoliopsida > Santalales > Viscaceae > Viscum > Viscum album. The sequence continues at coordinate 1,133,276,164 of OY728123.1, read as the reverse complement.
TATTTGTGTCTATATTGCATTGTAATTACATAGAAAATGTACTCTATAATTAACCAAATTTGAGTGGTATTTTATTATGTATAGTATAATCTATAATGTCCCTATCCAACTGACTACTAAGATAGTAGCTAGACAGGTGGGTCCCATGGCTTCAAGAATGACTCCATATATTCCAAAGGATGCATACTAACATTGAGGGTGTAAGAAGTTGTGTGTGAAGAAGGAAGTCATTCCCAATACTAAATTTCGTACTCGGTATGGGCATAATGAGTTTACAGAAATGTCTTTGGGACTTACTAATGTTCCCTATGTTTTCATGGATATAATGAATTGAGTTTTAATGGAATGTCTTGATGACTTTGTAGTGGTATTTATTGATGAAAACTTGGTATACTCTAAATCCTACAAATATCATGAAAATCACATGTGCATTATTCCAATGATTCTTAGAAGAAATGAATTATTTGCGAAGTTTAGCAAGTATGAATTCTGGATTCATGGGATTTCATTTCGTGGCCATATTTTCCCTAAGGATGAAATCTCTATTGATAATTATAAGACAAGAGCAATACAATAATGTTCAGCACCGATGAGTAAAACTGAGGTACACAATTTTATTGGGTTAGCAAGTTATTATCAGTGTTTTTTCCAGAATATTTCCCAATTGCCTAACCCAATAACCAATCTCACACGTAAAGGGGTTAAATTTGTTAGGAAAAAATATTCTGAAGAATATTTTGAAGAACCAAATATAATATTAGTCAATTCTCATATCTTGAGTCTACCATCGAGGAATGATGGGTTTTCTATTTATAGTGATACTTCAAAAAAAGAAATTGTTGTGTCCTTATGCAGAATGATAGGGTTATTTCATATGAATCACGAAAACTAAAAATTAATGAATCAAAATATCCTACTCATGATATTGAATTAGAAGCTTTAATATTTTCTTTAAAAATATAGAGACACAATCTCTATGGTGAAAAATATGAGATATATATTAATTACAAGAGATTGAAGTATATTTTCTCACCGAAAAAAATCAACTAGAGGAAAAGGAGATTTCTTGAACTAATCAAAGATTATTATTGAACCATACACTACCACCCGGGGAAGGAAAATAGTGTAGAAAATTCATTGAGTAGAAAGGATCATTGAGTTTTGAACAAGATGAGAGTTGAAATGGATCCTATGTTCATGGATCTATTAAATACGGATATGGGAATAATCATGAAAGGTGAAACATAAATACTTTTTCAAACGGTTACCAAACCATATTTAATAGAAAGGATAAAAAGTTCTCAGATTGATGATAAAGCTTTTCAAAAGAAAATAAATGATGTGAATGACGGGAGATTGATTTTACTTCGTATATGAAGATGGAATTTTAAAATTTGGGAAAAGGCTTTGTGTTCCCGATATACCCGATCTAAAAAGTGAATTATGGGATGATTCTCAAAGCTCCAATTTCTCCATTCACCCTTTGTAGCACTAAGATGTATAGATATTTGAAGGAACATTTTTTGAGGGACAACTTAAAGAGGGATATTGCTAATTATGTATAATGTTTTATGGTTTTTTAATTGGTTAGGTCTAGAAGACAACATCTTATAGGAGTCATGCAACTTCTTCCTATAGTTGAGTGGAAATGGGATGATATTATGATGGACTTTGTTAGGGGGCTACCAAAGACTCCTAGAATGAATGATGTAATATGGGTTATTGTTAATATTCTTACCAAGTCAGCAAATGTTTTTCTATATGTGAATATTTACCAGTTGAACGGTTAGCGAGACTATATATTAATGAAGTTGTAAGACTTCATGGTGTACCCCTATCGATGTTTTCGGAATGTGATCCTCATTTTAAATCAAGATTATAGATAATTTTTCAGAAGTCCCTAAATACTAAACGTTGTTTGATCACTTTAAATGACCCTCAAACTGATTGGTAATCAGAAAGGAGTATTCAAACCTTATAAGAAATGTTGAGATCTTGCTCTATTGACATTCATGGTTTGTGGGATTAATATTTACCTCTGGTATAATTTTTCTATAACAATAGATTCCATTTAAGTATTAAAATGGCATTATCTAAATCATTATATGGAAAGATATGTCTCACACCAACTTGTTGGGATGATGTAGTGAAAGAAAACTTGTAGGCCCAAAACATGTTGAGAAAACAATGCAAAAGGTGAAGACAATCCAGACCCTCATCAAAGGATATCAAAGTAGACAAAAGATCGATGCTGATAACCGAAGAACGGATTTGGAATTTCGTGTAAGAGATTATGTTTTTTTTTCAAGGTATCTCCATAAAAGGGTGTTGTATGATTTTGTAAGAAGGGTAAATTAAGTCCCATGAACAACAGACCTTTCAAAATTCTAGAACAAATTGGATTTTTATCATACCATTTGTAAATTCCTCCAAGTCCCTCTATAGTTCATTATGTCTTCCACATATCACAGTTGAGAAAATACATGCTTGACCAAGAACATGTACTCACCTATGAAGAAATAGAATTGGAACCCCATCTGTCTTTTTGTGAGGAGCCTGTCTGGATTAGTAATACTAGAGAAAAAGTGTTGTGAAACTAGATGACCTTCCTGGTGAATTTTCTATAGAGAAACCATGAGATGGAATAACAAACATGGGAACCTGAGGAACTTATGTTTAGATACAACCCGAATATTTTTATGCATTAGTATTCTCAAAATGTTGAGGAAGAAATTATTTGAAGGAGGGAATAATGTAACAGCCAAAGATTCCATAGTATGTTTATCTTTGAATACTGCAATAGCTTGTGATGTACGTAACATCGAGTTCTAACATGCCAGGACCAATCAAAATAGTTGTTATGAATAGTAATACCCTCTTTTTGAAATTTTATAAATTTTATTTTTCACAATGGACATCATTTTGGGATTTGGAGTATCAAAATTATCTTAGTGTGAATTTTTGGTTTTTTTCTTAAATTTTTCATTTTTTGATGAATAGTGAAATACATTGTGTTATTGTTTAAACCTGAATATTTATTTAAATAATTTTTTTATTTAAATTTTTTTAAGTCAAATTTCATACATAATAGTTGTATTAGTTCAATGTAATTCATTGAATTCATTTTATAAAAAAAATAGATGTTTAAAATTTTATTGAATTTTGTAACGCCTTTTACCCACATTCTAGGCACATTTTCTAGTTTGAATAAAACGTAATTTTACCGCTTCGATGAATAGAATGTCAAAAATCCAAGAAACGTGGTTGACAACAGTACTTAAATTGTGGTTCAATAAGATGAAAATATTTTTGTTGAATATTAACTTTTGAATTTTACTTACCACGGTTAAAAGAAAATAGGGTAATTAAAGTTAAAAATGATATTATAATTACCCTAAAAAAGTATTAATTCTATTGGATAAGTTTTTTTCGACCACAATCTAACATAGGAATAAAATATGATCCTATTTGATCTACGTGGATTAGATTGCGATATTTATTATTATTTTATTTAAAGAAGATTTAAAATTGTTAAATTCAAATTTTCTTAACTCAAAATTTTTTAATATAGTCTTATACATAAGATAAATTAGACTATAAATATTAATTAGAAATATAATATTATTTCATACATAATGGTATTTTATTTATAATTTTTAGACATTAAATAATTAAATTTATTTATGACACGATGTTGATATAGGAATTACCTTATTAATGAAGGATTAAAATAATTGACATTATAAATATCCAAGTGAATGTAAATTTTGACATTGGATAAAATAAACTAATTTTTTAGGTTCATTTGAAATTTTAGAGTTGATTAAATACATTTTTTCAAAGAGATAATGTTGTTACAAATTTCAAAAAAAACATAATACCAAACAGTGTCAAAATTGGCATAAATGAGTTTTTAAAACAAATACAATATTATTAATTGATATAATATTACTAAAAATATAAGTTTCGTCTAAAGGACATATATAAGGTTATATATGTCAATAATTAACCACATGCGGTTCTCATGAAATTTTATAGTATGTTTATTAACCATTTATTATAATAATACATGAATACATGGTAAAAGTTAAACTAATTAACTAAGAGTTAAATCTAAAAGATAAGGTTAATATGGTGACCTAAACCTATCTAAAACATATTGGTTGAGATTTTTTCGACCCATATCCACCATATCCTCTAATAAACTCTATTTGGTGCCATTATAAACCGAATATTATTTTATAATAAAATAATATTTCATTCCTTTCCTAAAGTTACCCTCACCTCTCTTATAAAATGGTACTTCCCCTTCTCTCAAAATCACACCTCTAAATCACTTTTTCCCATCTAACCCCTGCTCTTATATCCTCCCAACTACTATAAATTCAACCTAGAGTCCTTAAATTTATCAGAATGATAACCTACGGATCCCTATAGAACAGATCAAAAGGAATCAACTGAAGAAGAAGTAATAATTCCATCACCTCTTTCAATGTTCTTTTCTTCTTCCACATTCTCTTTCTCTGTTGTTTACATTCCAAAATAATAACTATGATACCTTATACATAATATGATGTATTTATAAATATGTTACAACCATATTCCTTATTCTATGAATCCTATTAATGACAAGGTCATCGTACGTGCGTACGTATGTTTTAGTGTCTCCACGTCGTGGTGCAATTTGTTATTCAACAGATCATTATTCGGATGGGTATAATAAAGATTATACTTGATTTTAATAATAAATATAACATTTTAATGATTCTTTATATATCATATAACCTTATATTACATATTATTTTACCATTAATATAATTATACTGTCGCTCGTGTGTACGTTCGGATTTTCTTCTCCAAAAACGCAATAAGATTCATTTCCCCATCGTACCCATTCTAGAATAATTATAATTTATGATTAAAAATAATTTTTAAGAACATAATATAAATCTCGATATGAATCATATACATCCTATTCATAACAAACATCACTTACGTAACAAAACATATGAAGGAAAATGAATCAGTTAACTCGCGGAACAATGATACTACTAAAATAATATTAACCAAACAATATTAAAAGATCACATATGATATCATATCTATTAATGTAGTTCTTTTATAATTTAATAAAAATTATTTTAATATTATAATGGAGTTTAATGTACCCTCGACTAGGGAAAAGTACAAGGTAAGGGATAATTTTACAATCTCTTCACTTCTCCGAGGTTGTTTATACGTAAGTATCTACTGGGACTTATTTATCATCCACATATGTGTTTCCTAAAAATGTATTTCAAAAAAATTTTACTATTTCATATAATATGGGTTAAAGTCATTTATACCATTTTTTACATTAAATAATATTTTTTTAAAGTAATATTTTCGTCATTTTCCAAAAAAGGTACTTTATGACCTTTTTAACAAATTATGGTAAGAATTTTTTTAACTTATACGGAGGGCACGACTATTATCTGCTATTATAACACCATAGATGTTTCCCTCACAATATTATAATAATATTTCAAAAATAAATTTTTTCTTTTATAATTAAATGACTTTTGAATTATTTCAAAATAGAATGTTATTTTTCTATCAAATAGTTTTGATTTCATATACGTCAACATCGTTTGAAGGATTTTACACTTGTTTGAAGTTGATTTTTTATAAAATATTCCATATTGTATTGAAGGGTTTCTGATATGTTTGAATGTTTAATTGTTTTGTTATACCATTCATGGTTTATGGTTAAATTATTAACATTTCATATGGTATTTTTAATACTAATGTTTATGTCATGTTTCTTCCTTTTCAAATGTGGAACACATAGGACATAGTATGTGATGGGTGGAGCCCGCTATTTCTCCTCGATGAATTGGTTGGTATCATGAGACAAACTAGTTTCTTGGAACAAGGCCTTGACGAAATATTATTTGTATTCTTGGCATGATTCCTTGACTATGTGGTTATGATGTCCAGCATTATGCATTCCATCATTATGAAATTAGTCATTGATATTACATGTGATTATTCAACTAGTAGAATATCCATAAGTATAAGTAAATAAAATTATTGGATTTATATTTCCCATATTATAATGAATTTTAATTTAAAAAGGATTGGGTTTTAGTCTTATACATTTCCTTAAAATTTTGGTCTTATTTATGAAAGTTTCCCCTATATTATTATCCTTACTGAGCATCTAATATCACCCCTTTCATATGTTTTCATTTTCCCAGGATGTGATTATATATATTATGATTGACCTGTAGAGATTGCCTAAAGGATACGAGTGTGTTAAAAGGGGACCAATTTTTTTTGTTTTTTATTTATTTATATAATTTAAAACGTATGTTTGCATCTAGTACTTCCAAGGCTACTAAAATAATTGGTCGTTCTAGAATTGATCTCTTGTGATCGTGCCAATGAAATGTAATAATGCATCGACTCTGGGTAACTAGGGTTAGGGCATTACAGTTACCTTTGGTTTTGGGTTTCTTTTAAAGTAAACTAAGTTCCATTTTATGAATCATAGGACAAATTATTTCGTGGGATTCAAAATCATAAAATATTTTTTAATTTTATCATTTATTTTCTTAAAATTTAATATATATAAATGTGGGTTTTGTTGCATTTTGAGACCATATATTAAAATTATATTTTACCTGTTTTATAATGTTAGTTATATAAAAAGTTTTCCTATTTTATTTTTATAATTTTATTATAATAATTTTATTATTTAGTAATCATTTATCTTTAAATTTTAGTGGTGATGAACAGTTACAATGGTAACAGATTCCACTATGGAGAATATATAATGTGTTAATAAGGTGGATAAGCTAAGAGATAAATATTAAGATATGTATAACACTTTTTTTAATGTTCATTTAAGATTATATTATGATCTTAAATTATACTATCATATAAAATGTCCTAAATTGTACCAAATTTCAAAGAGAAATATATGCATTATATTTAAATGTTCTTAACAATTACAATGGTGTGACTCCCCACACTTATAAATGTACACCATCTCTTATCAATTTTAAAGAAAAATAAATATCCCTCAACTATAAATGTATTTTCCCAAATATCCTCCCACAAAACCTCAACAAATACATTTATTACATATGGTAATAAAATAAAAATCATAGAGGATTAAAGGTGTAATCCAAAGGAAAATATCCTATGAGGGGTCATATGTATCAAATGAATTATTTCAGTAATTTATTTCTTATAGACCATCAAAATATATTAGTAACAAACTATTACACTAATGTAATTATCTTGACAATAATTAAAGTTATTATATTTATCAAAAAATTATTTTCTACCTCCTTTTAGTGAAATGGGAAATGAAAATATCACGCATGCATACATTTTGACTATAATCACAATATAACGATGTTTTTTGTTATTCATCACTAAATTTGTTGAATATATATTAAGATAAAATCAATTAATATATATTTCTATAAATATATTATATTATCTATATTTTTACCATCTTTTCCTTTTAGAAATTTAATCATCACTCGTGAGTATATAGGGAATACTGCCTCCACAAAGTGATGTACTTCATTTTTCATCAGCACATCCCATCTATTGCTATATTGATGAATATAATGTTTAAATTTCATATTTATAAAAAATAATTACTCTATTAATTTAAATTTTTATCTACCAAATTTTATGTTCATATGTTGAAAAATGAAAACAACAAATACCCATATGTCTAGACTACCCATTAGAGACATATTTCATCTTTAAAATATCCTTACATAGATAGTCAAAAGGTAGTATTTCATGTAAAAAATTATATATGTGATGTTATTAAAATTATGTACGTTTTTAAATCATGCTAATGGTTTATGGACTAAAACCCCTAATTCAACACATGCATGATAAAAGAATAGTTGACAAGAAAATGTTTTTTTAACAAATAATTATGACTTAATGGGTAGAAAAAAGATACTAATAAACCATATACAAAAATATATATAAAATATGAATCTTATATATATATATATAATCTAATAATAAATAAAAATAAATGTTATAAAGGTGGTTGGGTTGAATCCAACCAATAGATTATTCAATGTTTAGTTTCCTTGCCTCAATCATCCTTTTTTCATACATGATTTGAATTATTCATTAATTTATGTTATATATTGTATATTCGGATAATATGAATCATTATTACAGGATTTAATATTTATTTATTTTAATTTAATTTTCATTTCAGGTTCTCTCCTTCAATAGACTTTTATTCATGTTTTATAAGATCTATAAGGGTTCTTTGTCCAAATTTGGATTCGTTACGACATATTTCATATTGGTCAACAGAAATTCTTCTAATATAGTTTAATTATATCCCAGTGAATATATTTTGAAATAACATTTGATTTAATGTTTCTTTACATAACCATATCACGATCTAAAATTCGATGGATTTTGACTATAACTTTACCAAATATATAATGGTTTATTTGAAAGTATCACTTTATCAGGAATACTTATGTTTCAATTTACATTTTGATGATTGTATGATGTGAATCTCAAAAACCCTAAATATTATATTATCTGCTATTTATTAATGGTTTCTTTATGTATATATTCAATTTTTCCATCATTGGTGCTCAAAAAGAAAATTACATTTCTATGAGGAAAAACCAAAATTATTTCTCAATTTTTATTTGTAACCTTTATATTCCATATTAATATTCCTTATTATAATTAAATTGAGATATTTTATATCCTTAAATAATTTACTATGTTCAATTTCATTGAAATTTTACTTTCTATTCCCAATGTTAATGTAATGTTTATAAATTTTTCAGAAACACTTCATTTAGTTGAGTCTCTTTGCAAAAGAGTAAAAATAAATTTTTATTTCAACATATTACATTTGACAATAATTTCCCACCATCAGAGCCATTATTTTTTCTCAAGATTTATTTACAAGGGTCTAAATTTTTTTTATAAAAAATCCAAATCTCATTATTATTAAAAATCACTAAATACAATGGTATTTTATTTTCTCAAAAATAATTTCTAAAGTGGTTTCATTTTATTTATGGATATTTTTATAATCCAATCATCATTTTATTATATAAGTGTTGTATATTTTTTAGATTAAATTTATTTATATTATTATAAAAATAATATTTAAAAATTATTTCTGAAACCTCACAAAAATAATTTTTGAATTGATTTATACAGTCTATTTTACAACTATGTCAAAAATACATGAAGATAAATAATTTTTAAACATTTTTATACCGTTTTACTCTTTATTTAAACATGAATTATCATCAATTAAATTCATTTATTTAGTATTAATTTATTTTATACATCACGTGAATATTTATTTACTATCATCGATATATTCTATATCATTCCTAATATTTATTTAGTTTTATATCCATTACACAATAGATTGTAATCACCTTATTTTATAATAATCTGATATGTGGTTATTTATATTAAAGATAACTCATTTTTTGATAGAGTATACATTGAAAATATATATAATTGTTAGTTTAGTAAGGATTTCCACTGGCTACAATGGATTATTGCATATGTATTAGTGAAATAATAAAATTCCATATTTGATTTTCTAATATGAATGTTTATTTATAAGTCATTATGAACATGTCATGTATTGTTATTCATTATTTTGATATTATTAGTGCATTGAACATAGTATGTGATGATTGGGATCCAATTTTAGATAGACCTACAGTGCATCGATAGGTATCATGGGACAAACTTGGTTTTTTATTTATTTTATTCTAGAAAAATTTCGTAGGATGACATGGCGTGAGGCCCTGACTCTATGGTTGTGATGTGTTTGACCATGTAAATTATGGTATGATTATTAGTTACTAAAATATGAATTCCATTATACCAAATCAATTATTTTTGTCCATGTGATTATTTAAATTATTATCCATAGATATATTTCTTTACCAAGTTATTTTTTATATTATTTATTTATTTATAATTCACCCTTCCATATTTTATATGATGTTTTTATTCATGATAGCTTCAATTATAGACTTTATTTTATTGATAATTTTAGATTACCTAGTATTTTTTTTCATTTACACATACTCTGAGGATGACTAAATCATATGATATTTCTATAATTACATCATGTGTAGTTAATTTTTTTAAGGAATTGTTAAATGATTATTATGGAATAAGAAAATATTTGTACAGTGGGAAAATATCTATTGAATAGAAATGATATGAAGTATTTTATGTTGATTGTTTTCTAATTATATAGAGCTCTAATCCTAAAATTATATTGGGTATATAAGTGGATAATTCATTTCATTGATGATGTAATTAGAGGATAAAAATTTAGTAATATGAGATGGCATCAAATCTAGTATTTAAAGACTACATTTTAATATTTAACAAAGGAGTATCTGTTTGGATCATAATAGTTGATATTAAATTAGTTCATAGAAACCATTTTAGATTGGGGTATTATCAGTTAAGGATAAAATAAAATTTATAATTTTTAGGCTGAATATATGTTCAAAGGTATAAATAGCCATTTTAAATTCTTATATGACTAGATTTTAAATTTTATAATTATATTCTGTGATACATTTATTATAGTAAAATACTATGGTAAATATAACCCTTGGGTATAATATGTGATTTGGTGTAAAGGTTATTTGAGAAAATTTTATTTTTAGATACATGTCGATGGTATATATAATAGTAATGTTGGTATGTAAACTAATTTTAAGGTAATTATTGTAGTATGCGGAGAAATAAGGTTGTCAAATTTTAGGTAAAAAATAAATAAACCTTAGGATTGTTAGATAATATGATCAAAACATAATTCATTAATATAATTTGAATAGTTACCAATTTTAGTGTATGTTGGATAGTTTTTAAGTGGATAATATTATTTGAGGAATATATACTGATAAATATTTTCTTGTATATAGGTTTTTATGATTTATATCATTGTTTGTATGGTTATTTTGGGCTATATTATTATATTTTTGTCATATATTAATTGGTATTATACAATTAGTTAATGTGGTTATAATTGATTAATTTTTTTGTAAATAGAAATGTTTTTTCAATTCTAGATGAATAAGTTTTCATATATTTATATTTTCTGTCTTTCTATTTGGTTAATAATATTTTGTGGATTTTTAATGTTTGAAATTTATAGACTAATTCATATTGAATTTTGGGTGTTATTATTGAGGTTTTAGTGATTAATATATAACTTCTTCATATGAATGTTTATTTATATTAAGAATTATCTTAACATCTAAAAAATATTTAAGTTTTGGTAAATATATAGAGATAAGACAAATAAATTTTAATCAAATTTTTAGATTTTATGATCCATTAAATGCCTTTTTATTATACCATGAAATAAAAAAGTCATCATAGTTACTTATAATCTAGATTAAGGGGTGAAGTATATATGGGGAATATTTTAAAAATAACCCCAAATGAATGTTTCATTATAGCATGAAAAAATTAGGTAATTATATTTTATATTATTCTCTATCTCAATGGTAAAAGAATTATGATGTGCACCTTTCATGAGAAATATAAAAATATTATTTCTAATTGCTTCATTGGAAAGCATAGTGTTTGTCCAGTGTCATATTACTTGAGTATGTTTACATATTTTTAATTAATTATTCTAATTCACCTAAGAAATAATAGTTTTTATTTTTTTAAATATTTATGTAATAATTTAACTCTAAATTAGGGATGTTTTATAAATAAACAAAAATCCAAAATAATGTAAACTACCATGAAATGTAGTATGATATTTGATAAGAAGGGATTTTCTCCCAAGTGTTTTCTAGGGAAAACATTTAATACCTTATTTAAGATTTTCAATGTAAACACACTATACCATTTGTTAAAACACATTAATCTATCCCAATTGCATACACAAACATCACATAACAAAAAATAAGAACACTCCACACCCCATTTATCAACTGAGGGATAACTGTTGTAGAATTTGAAGATAAACATTGGATAACCCCAAAAATGATTACATATACTATAAATAATCCTTAGATTATCAAAAATTATAAGTTAAACATGGTCTCAAGTTCCTGAATTTGATTACTCCTTTGGGATGTTCCAAGGGACAATTACTCATCATTATGTGTATAACAGATCCTGGTGTATATAATAAATAGAAATAAAATAAAATCACCAAAAGTATAGTAGATAATGAAATAGATAGAGAGATAAAGAATAAAAATAACATAAAATATAAATGAAAATGCAATGAAATAGAAAGAAATAATGAGATAATTGGAATTATAAAATAAAATAAAAAAATAACCACAATAATAATATTAATAATAACGAATAATTTAATGGGGATGAAAATATTTGTTGAATTACGAAAAAAATTGTAATACTTTTAGATGAAAAAAAATAAAATGGAAATAAAATTTAAATATAATGATAATAAAATGTAATAAGGTTGCATTTATCTCGGACATCAAGAATCCTCCACCATGGATTGAGAACTCAACCAGGTAGTGGATATTCAATTGTTTATAGGGGATGGGTCCTAATTTCTCTATTATTTGAACATATTCCATGTCATCATTAAATAGCAGGACAATTTTTCTATATCATCAAATTTGGATCATGGTTAGAATAATGATATTCAAATATACTCACAAAGATAACATAGGTTTCTATATTTTTTTAACAAACACCATGGAAGTATGGAAATATGGTTCATGGGATTGGTTCATTGGAGTTGAGGTGAAGTAATGGTATAGAATGGACTCATGGATTCCCATCGGTGGTGATGGAGGATGAGGATCAATAATTGAGGTCTCCATCAACACCTTAAACATTTATGGTGGTCATATGGTTCATTATTATCATACTAACCATCGGATTTATAATAAGTGGGTGTAGAAAAAGTGGTGTGGGGATCTAGAAGCACTCCATGGTTGACATGGGGCCTCGAACATGGGGATGATATTGAGTTTGATCGTCTTGATGGATGACCATAGTAGTTTAGGGATAATACATAGACACTAGATTTCTTAACAGTTTTTTTTGATTAGTGGAGATAATAGAGTAGGGGTTCTTGAGGGTGAGGAATGTGGGGCTCAGTTGAACAGTATCATTTCCATAAGTGATGAATAATACCCCAAATAATTATATTACCAAATCAAAAAGGATAGTGGGGGATGATCTCATATTAAAAAAAAATTATGTACTAGACTCAGAAGTATGCACTATGGTGGGATCCTTGATACACAATCCATTATGAAAAAGGATCAACCTCACTTGCGCAACCTATTTGGGATTTATCCTGATTACTCTCAAATGGGATCTCTATAGGGACCACCCACTACATGTTCTATTCCCTCATATAGATCTCTCTGATCTAACACTGGGAAGGACCTCCCATGGGATTGGCTTGGTCAGTTGGCCTAGAATGGTTGGCTATGTGGCTTACACAATAATTTATGTTGACAAGCATCCTACTTGGATGATAATATTTACCTAAAATATCTTTATAATGACATTGTATGTCCTAAAAATGTACTTAATTTACATAAAACCATAAATCATTCATTACAATACATTTTATGTGTCTTATTCAAATTATCCATACTTTCAAATGACATTATATTTCATGGGATTAATCATTGAAAACTATTTAAAATCATTAATAAAACATTTTAAAATACACATGAAATTTTATTTTGTGGAATATCCCTAAAAATAAATGATACTTTTTCTAAAGAATTAAATTTCATAATGAATTTCAAGAGGTCCCCAACTTTACCAATATTTAAAATTCAATGTAATATAAAGTGATTATCAATATAAATCATTATTGTTTAATTCCATATAAAATATTAATTTAACTACACAATTTCAAATGATCAACAAATCCTTGTGTTTACTTCATCCCATTTTCAAATGATAGATGTTCTCCTTTCATGGTTCAATCTACTATATTTATTATTATTAAACATGGAAAATCATGATATATATCTATATTATATCTTATCCCTCTTCCCTCAGGATAAAACATTATGCACAAATATGAACTTATCCTAATAAAATTATCCTTTTCAATAAGCATGTAAATAAACTTATTCCCCCACCTTGGAAATAAAAAATGAATAAAAAACCATGACCACTAGCGATAAATCATTAATTGACTCTGAGGCTTCTATTTAAGAGAAATTTATATTCCAGATTATGGATTGTAGTAGTGATTTATCCATTAAAGTATAAATAATTATATCTAATTAAAATATTAATTTAATTTTCCCCTAAAAATGTGACAACTAACAATTTCCAAGATCAATGTAATGTAATGAATAATGAAATAATAATGAATTATATTCACCTTCTTAAATTTTCATTACTTTTATAAATTGTTTCATTGTAATTTTAATTTTTTTTTTCAAAATTTATTCTTATAATGAATCAAAAAATCACTATCTAACAACATTTGAAAAAATAAAAACGTGTAGTAATGTTTATTTATTATTATCTAAACTCACAACCCATTTATGTACTTTCTTATCTATATTTATAAATATTCTATATTTTTAAGATGGTAAAAAATTAATGTTGTTTGTTGGAAACAAATACGTTATAAATACCAAAAATTATGTACCCCTCACTTTTTTTCATTACAATTTATTTCTTACCATCACCCATGACTCCCTTTAAGTCCACACTTCATCATTAAAATATTATGAAAAATACTAAGATGGAAGAAATGGATAAAACTTGCATTGAATATGGGCTATCCGAAAAAAGGTCATTCGTGGTCTATATGAGATAAAAATGATAAATTTAATGAATGTATCATCGATAAGGGATTATCAAAAGATTCATCAATCATTTTAAATGTCTTTTTTCATAGTCATTACTTTGAACACTTTCAATGAATGTTATAGTAGGTGGAATGTCTCGAGATCACTCATGAGATTTATATAGATATAATAGGATGTACCTTATCATGAAATCGTCTTGTTAATGGGTGAATATATTTGGAATGAGAAATCATGTCGTACTTGATAATAACATATCAATTCACATGAATGTTTTAAATAAGTATCATTAAAAATGACCACGAAATTTAATTTAAATGAATCTACAAATTCCTTAAAATTATGAGTCCATTTTAATATCCATGATTCACTATAAACATTATATTCTTTATCTTACATATTCAATATAATTAACATTGAAATCTAAATCATGGAACCTCTAAATTCCTAAGAAATTATTGTCTGTTGGATAATTCATGTAAACAAAATAATTCAAACATGGGAATGAAATTATCGCTTAAATCACTAAAAAGATTACAATAACAATTGTAATATTTAAATACAGAATTCATAACTCATTCCCCCATACATTTACGATTGATATTTAATTGTGTTTATTGTTCTTAATTTTCCAGCAATAATTCATTTCTCGATGTGAATATTCATTTAAATGCCATGTCTGACATCACATTCATGCTGTGTATTATATTTGAAAAATGAATTAAATTCAAGACATTTGTTCTCCTCAGTTTCTTCTATTCCTTCTTGTTTCTATTTGTTTCTATATGTATGTTCTTATAAAATATCATCAATCATTAAAACTTAATTAACATGCCCTTAAAGATCAAAATAATAGAGGGCGAGGGATTCATCTAAAGTAGTCTAAAATAATAAAATTGAAATCTAATTTCCAATAAATCATGTAAAGATAAATTTTACTATGATCCCCTAAGTGGGACATGGGTTTTTTATTCCTTCATAAGGTTAGTACCATATTTTACCTACAGTCTTCTGGTGGGATGATCTTCCTTGATTTGAACCACCACATGTGGATTTTCTCATCATCCACTTATTCTTGGTTGGAATGGAATAATCAATGGATAGATTGCACCAAAACAATCCCTTCATACTTAGGTACAGATTTTATGGTGGGGGTATGATGATGTATGAATTAGTCACCCACTTCATTGATACTTTTGAAACCACCTCTTTATTTTCATGTGTTTCCTCAATGTGGGATGTATTAATTGAATATTTAAATAAAATGTGAGAATATAATTTTATATGCCCAAATATTAAATCCCTTGAATAAAAGTTAAAATTATAACATGAAAAGTAAGTTTCATATGTCATAGTTTCCTTAGGCTCAGCAACATGGACATCTTCATGGGCTTCCTCAAATACATGTTTATCCAAAAAAGGTAGAATTATGTGTTCCACAATAGGTGAATGTACCTATTCATCACATTCTTTGTCAAAAAAATTATTTTGTGAATATTATATTTAAAATATGTGGGAATTAACACAAAAATAATAATTTATATAAATAACATATGGTTGTACTTAAAATAGGAAATAATTTTTATTAGTTACAACAATGTCACTCTTTCTTAACTATAAAAGGGAACTAAATCACCCTAATTTTTCACACCTCTCAATATGGTTAGCTTGAAAAAACCTTGTGAAAAGGAGTTAAAAATATCCCCCCCAAAATTAGTAGTGAATTAGTTTTGAAAAAAAATTAATCCTTTGATGGTTCTAGTGAAAACCTGTTGTTGATACCCAAAGAAGAGGTAATATTCATCTAAAGGTGTTTTTATTTAACTTCCTTAACCACCTCCATAAAATTATATTGTTATATTTTTATATAATAAACTTTTTACCTTACATATAACAGGATTTTTTAGGTTATGTGTATGAACTAATATTTCACACACATCCATCAAATTGGTTACGAAGGCATTATTTCTTTGTACCATGCATTACTGCCTCACGAACCGATGTCACTCGTTATTCCATTACAATATCCCAATATTGATAATAATGATAGATTTATAATTTATGTATGATATATATGATATTTATAAATTTATTGTTCTTAATGAATTGTTATATCACACTTACCTTTATGATTATCATTTTGTGGTAATGCAATAATGTCACTCTTCTGTACGACGGACTACCCCCTCATGAAGCGATATGATTCTTTCAAACTTTACATAGAATGTGTTAAGGATAGTATTAATTAATATATGTGATACATATATATGACATAAAAATAATACAATAATGATAATATGTATATATTTAACTTTTATTTCATTCTATATAATAAGAAAATATGAAATAAGAATCATTCTTACGTATGGATTACCGTCTCCATAAACTATGTATTTCATTTCCTATCACAAAATTTAATGTATTACAATAAATAAATAAATATATATATATTATGGATTTTAAACAATTTTATACATTCTAGAAATTTTTAAATCATAATAAAAATAATAAGAACAAAAAATAACAATTCAAAACATACTCCAAAATCAAGGCAATTAACACATGAAACGATGAATATAAAGAAATATTAGTAACAAACTAGTGATAAGATGTTTTAATAGAATCATATATTATATCATAAATTTAAATATTTTTCTAGTATTAGTTTATAACTTGTTTAAAACAACTATAACAGAGGTTAAATAATGAATCCCAAAAAGTAAAGTAGGGGGAAGGGATTTTGTTCCAATTTACATTAGGTTAAAGATTATTTATTATTATGCACCAGTTTACATTAATATGGTGTATATAATTCCCTAATTAACTAATAATATCATGAATTATTCATTAATAATTTTATTTTATGTTTCAGTTTTAATTATTTCATCTAATTGGATTTTATAATAAAGATAACAAGGAGTAAATAACTTTCTAAACTGTATTTCCAGTCATTAGGTTAAACTGTTCTTTGTATAATATGTAATGATAATATTATGTGTGGAAAAAAATTATCTTAATTTTTTTTAAATTTAATATTGTTTTGTAATTGATATACATATTGGATTCATTTATTAATTCTCTTTTTATCATTGTGATCATCTTTTCGGTTTATTTCAAAAATTACATTCTAATCAATATTTTTTATTCATGAATATTTATTTAATGAAATGAAATGAAAATTTCATAGTAAACACTTAAATAATATTGTTATTAATGAACTATTACATATAATAGTACCATTTTCCAACTCTTTGGTTCTAAATGTTTTTTAAAAATTGTTTTCACTAAAATAAGACTTTATTTATCTCTTTAGTTAGAAATATGTTTTCTTCGAAAACCATGTTTTCTAAAAATGTTTTCAATAATTTTTCAACCATTTCAAAATGATTATTTATTGTCATTTTTATCCATTTCAATTATTTAAAAAAACAATTGAATCAGTATGTCCTTTTTAAAATAATGGTCATTTTACATTTAATGAAAAGGTGAAAGGAAACATTATTTTGACATAGAGGATGTGAATAGAATTTATAATAATAATGACAAATAAAATTTTATTAATATTCTATTATATGTTAAAATTTTAATTTTTGAGAAAAAAAATTTATAGAATGTTTTACAATTTTTAATTTGTGAAAGATATTTTCTAAGAGAATAATTATAAAAATGATTTTCAAAATTAAAGGATATTTTCCTCAATAATGTATTGAAAGATATTATTGTGGTATTTATATTCATAAAATAATAAAAACATACTTTATATATACTCAAATAGTGATATTTTTTTGTAAACTGTATTTATTATCCTATGGATAGTCTATGATCATTCAGACTAAAGAAAATTATTGACAATTACTAGCTTAATTTAGTTTTTTATTCAATAAAATTTGTATGATATTTTCAAATTCATGTGATAATTAGAAAAAAAAATTCAACTAAATATCATCATTATTTATCATTGATATTATAATTTCCTACACCCTATACCATTTTTACATATAATGGTCCCTAAATATATTATTTGATTATCTAGGTAAATATGGATAAATTTGTATTCTTTACTCAATCTGGATATTTGATAAGGCACATAATATATGAACTAAGTCGATAATTATATTTATGAATAATGATTTGGGATCATATAAAACGGGTTGGGGACCATTTAAATTAATCTCCTGGATGAATAGGTATTCTCATGGGATGAATCTGTTGGTTAGACATAGATAAATAGGTTTCTACCCAATATGTTTTAAACTGACTTGTGAAAGGTCATGATTTTAAAGGTTCTATGTGCCTAAGAAACATATTGACCATTATTTAATAATTTACATCATTCAGAGATAATTTATTACTATATAGATGATTGTCACTATGATAGTATATTTGGATGCATTTTATTTTCATTTCATTAAATTAATATCAGGTGTTTTTTAGTTATTTATCTTAATATATTTGTTTTTCCATATCCAGGTACATAAAAATAATTCCTTATTAGTTATTTTTCTTAAATATTTATTTTTTATTATACATTTATTTAATATAATTTTTCCAACTTATTTTTCATTCCATGGTGATTATTATTTTTAATTCACTATTGTTTCAACTGTACTTTTACCATTCTGGTCATATCAACTCACACATATTTTGTCCCTTTTATAGGATTCCATAAAGTTTATTATGAACGATATGTAAGGATATGATAGGAGTAACCATTATATTCTCAAAAAGGATATTATATTGACCATCTTTATTATAATTTAATATGTGAATCACGTGTATATCTAGTTTACCAAAAATACTAAACTGACCTTTTATTTGGGATGTGGTTCCTTCTATATTTTTCTAAAGTAACTATACTAGGAACTAGATCCATGAGGTTGTGGTCGAGGTCCCTAGAATTTGTATCGGAGTAATTTTAGTAGAAACCTTAGGAACTATATTTAGAAAAAAATTTATTAGAAAACATAACCCTAATTTATAATTTGTTGATAAGAATAACAGAATGCCCTAGTTATTTGGTATAATAATTATATGTGGGTTTTCAATGAAATAAATCCATGTATGAATACTACATGTGGATTTTGTTTTGGTACATAGAAACCTATGGGAAATAATTGAACAAAATTCGTGATGGGCTTGACATGATCGCTATCCAGTACTCGAAAATGGGCCATACTGTACACCAATTGTGAATATCCTTTAGTATATTCATATGATGATTCATATTTTCATTTCAATTCATTTTTGATGGATTTTAATAGATTATGACAATTAAGGTTGTAGGGTAAACCATATAAAAAAGAAGTTTCTATTTGAAAATAAAATTGAAGTAGTATTTATGTATTGTGATTTGAAAATTACATTGTTGATTTATTTTACCAATAGTATTATGGTTATAATAATCCCAAAATATATATGGATTTTTTCAGATTTTTTAATAATATATGTATAAATTATCATATGAGTTATGAACACCATCATGAGTTGGTTATTTTAATAATTATATTAATTTAAAAGTCTTAAACACATCATTTTTAGGTTTTATTTTACGGGATCCAACCATGATTATAAAACCCCTTGTTTTAATACATGTTTTAGTGGAAATTGTATTTTAATAAAATTGCCTTTAAATTTTATTGACACTGATAAAAGGTATGGATAACCATTGAGGTTGTTTTGATCACTAATGAAAATGTAATTATAGTAATAAAATATTATTACACATTTTAATAAAATATGTAGTATTTAAAACCATTGTAAAAAACTTATTATTGATTAGATTAATTTCATGGATTTCCATAATATTGTAGAAAAAATATTTATGAATTATATTAATATGGATTTAGAAAAAATAAAAAAGGAATTTTAGGTGACAACCCCTCATATTAGGTATGACCATGAGTTATGAACCCATAACTGATCGTCAGAATGAGTTTCATGCCTACCACAATTCTATTTGATTTTATAGTTAATATCTTATTGTTTTAGTTAGAAAATTTGATGAAAAAATATTAATTATGAACTAGTAGTATTAATTATGAGATTTTTAAATAAATGTATTAACCGTATGGTTTTGGAAAAATAAAGAGATGAATTCAAAGACTGGTCAGTCACATTGGATCTTATGATCCATAAAATGTTAATTTTAGTGCTTCATGGAAAAAATCATTTTTTGACATTCATTTCATGTAGTTAGGGATGAATTGGAAATTGATCAATATATAACCAATTGATAAAATTATATTTACTAAATTTAAATATATCAAGTATATACATTTCCATATATTCATATGCAGTAAAATAATTTCTCAACCACTAAAAAACAATATTTATATAAAACATTTATTGTAATACATGTAATTAGGTTGATCCTATGCTATTTTAAATCATCATAAAATTATGGTTTTGAGTCCCTAAAATATCTATTGATTTATTAATTTATTGTGATCAATGATCTCATCACTCTATGTAATTATTTTTTTGTTCTCCTCCATATATATATATTCATTTTACTCCAATTCACTTATACAAAGAAACCATGTTATGTGTTATTCCATATGACCTTTTTAATTCTCAATATCATTTATTATGTGAATATTTTATTAAAAAAATTATGACGTGGGTTTTTAGAAAAATGAATTTTAAAATGTCCATCCCTTAATTATCGAGAAAATGTTTAAATTGTGAGGATGAAATTTATTTATTTTGGGGATAATGTTAGACCACAAAAGATTAAAATTGGAATATCATATTTGAAAACGTTTATGATGCACAACATCCAATATAAAAAGGAATATAATATCCTGAGACATTATGATATATTTACAATTTTAAATAAATTTAATCTATTATATATATTGGAATTCAAATAATAATCATTTATATTTAATTTCACGAAATATTTAGTTTATCTATAATATATGTAACACACATGACTATTTTTTACTAAACAGTATTACATTAATATTATTACTATTCAACATGATAGTTATTACATTGAAATTTCAATCGAGGGTTTCAATATGATTAAATATGTTATAAAATATATAGTTTAAACATATTTATTTTTTTCTATTGAATATAAATATTAATAGGAATCTTTTTAAAGAAAAATAATTATTTCTGAAAAAATTGTGTTTTCCAAATAGACAACATAGTCAGGATTAATGAACAAAATTTTAAATTAACTTTTACCAATTATAGAAAATTTATATAAAAAAATAAACTAAATTTTTTAAATTGGAGTATCTAAATTATATTATGGAGAATTGTGGATATTTTTCTAAGAGGTTTCATTTTTTGATTAATAGTTAAAAATGATGGATTTTAATTGTAAACCACATTTTTATCTGAATAGTTTATAATATTAATTTATATTTTTATATTTTTTTAAATGTAAAAATAGTTAAATTATATATCTAATAATCCAATGTAGTTGATTTGAATCAATTTAATATTGAATATTGATAAAAATGTAATACATTGAACATTTTCACATTAAAACCTAGATTTCTCACCACATATATGGGAAACATTTTAAATTTATTTTCCTAGTTTTCTTGATAAAATTTGGAAAAATGGATTCCATATTCGGAATGTAAATAATATATAATTTATAATTAGTCCGACATAATTTTTTTACAAAAACGATTAGTTAAAACATTTTTAAATTTATTTTAGTAACTAAGACAAAAATGAGTTTACATAGTGGTTAAACATAGAAAATAACCTATAAAAATAAACTAAAACCTGTGAAAACCCCATTTTATAGACATTTTTGGGCCCTTAGTACAATATTCTTAATTTTAATGAGTTATTTGTATAATATTCATTAATGGTGACCTATATTCCATGTTATGTATATAAAAAAGACAAAAAAAAGAACTTTCAATGCCTTTAATTTTTTATAATGCTTTGAGATAGGAAAATTATCATATTCTCAATAATAAATTTTATTTTCAAAGTTAAATGAGTTTTTTTAGAGTGATAATTTATTATAAATTTTTATCAATTAAATAATTACTATAATTTCCTAAGAAACTCCATTGTAACTATTATTGCATTTATAATTAACTAAAATAAATGATACTATAAATATAAAATTTTATCTAAATTGAATTAATTATTGTCTTCTTTTAATTTCATTGATGACAATATTGTTATACATAGCATGAACATTATATATTCAAAATCAATCACTGTCTTTATATTATAAAATTAAAATTAATTAAATAATGTCAAAATTGTCAATAATTTTATTTTATAGTATTAGATATTTTATTAAGAGATTTAAAATAAAAAAAGAAATCCTATAAAAAAGATTTTAAATATTTAATAAATATCAAATATAGTTCAATAATAGACTAATTAATATTTTATAATGAACACATTCACCCATCAATAGTAAAACAAATTCCTTGAATTTTTAGGATTAATATAATTTTTTGCACGTTATATGTGCTTCGATTAAAATAAATTTACAACACATATTAGATTTTCATTTAATAAATTTATTATCATAGCTAGAATCATTATGTATAAATTATATAATTATTAAAATTTCAATTTAGCCTTAATTAATATATTACATTGTTTAGAAAAAAAGTTAACTTAATAAAACTAAAAATTGTTAAAATGGGGAAACATTAAAGATAAGGATCAAAAATATAAAATATTACTTAGTGTTTTGATATGGGTATATATATAAAAAAATTAATTCCTCCAATCCATTGTTTTAAATTTTGAAGACACGCGAGGTATGGTATACCACCCATTTAATTTGTTAGTTCAACCCTAAGGAGGATACATGAAGAAGTCGTAATGTTTATCTAAAATAATATTTATTTTATTTTGTTTTCTGACTCCTTAAATTACTAATATAAAATTATTTCATAATAACATAGTTATAATACATATAAAGAGGGTTTTTTATTAATATTAAGACATAAAATTTCAAAAATATCCATCAAATGGGTTATGAAATCATTGTTCATGTGTAAGGAGGACTACATCGTAACAAATTGATGTTTTTTGTTTTTCTGTTAAAACTATTAATTATTGGAATATTGATGGATTTATAGTTTATATGTGATATATATGATATGTATTAGGTAATTATTCTACTATAGTTATTATATCACAATAAACATCATGACTTCCATTTTGGGGGGAAATGATAAATTCAATCATGTGTGGGGAAGATGAATACCTCGTGAAGAGATGAAAATCATTCACAGTAACCAAGGAATTTATTAAAGATAGGTTTAATAATCATATGTGATATATATGGAAAAAAGTGGTTCCAGAATTATTATATATATAATCAAATTTTCATTCTTTCAATACGATATAAAAATATAACCAAAGTTCATGTGAATATATGGTTGTCTTCTAGAATTAAGAGGATGTAACATCCAGTTACCCATCTATCTAGTATGTTATTGAACTATTCAGGGTTTTATATTTTTTCATTTTTTATTGAGGACCTAGAAGGAATTGGGAGGTTACATATAAAGGTGATGTCAGATATTTTTTGGACTTTCTACTTTAACCAACCTTTTCTGCATGCTGAAGTAGTATTTCATGATATGTAACCTGGTTACACATTGTTCAATGGTTACCATGTGCAAGTGATAAAAGGTATCACACTATTAATGTTTACAAATCATGAATTTCGTTTTCACACAGTGTGGGTTTTTAATAATACATCTTTAATCTGAGGTGATCGATTTTTTGGTGTACTTAAATAGCATGGAATTCATGACATGAATAAGAGTTTCATGTCGTTTAATAGCATGAGAATGGATGTTTTAGGGAACTACCCTAGTTTTTGGTTCCCATTAAACCACCTTTTTCCTTTTCTATCAAATCAAGGCTCCTCTTCATTTATTTTCGGAGTCATTATTCCTTCCAGATTGATCTGCTCGATATTCCATATTCATTGTGGATGTGGTGCGACTCTTTATGAAAAATATATTTCCACTTATTTATTTTTATGTATCACGGTAGAACCATTATGTTGAATTATTGTGTCAATTGATCTAATTTGATGTTTTCTTTTGTCCTTTTCTATAATCCTTTGTGTGATCCTGATCCAACGGTCAATCGTTTGTCGGTGGTGCGGCAGTTGGACTTCATTCTTGAGGTATGTGGTTTCCTCTCCTCTGATGACCCTTTTCTTTTCTAATTGGATCAATCATATGATGATGACTGGATTAAAGGTTCTCTATTGGTGTTTCTGCATTTTATTTGTTGGCGGATTATTTTGTGGGCATGTGTGACTTGATATTTGAGGTGGGAGGTTCCGTCTCTAGTCTATGATAGTTAGCAAGATTTATGTTTCATTATAATTTGATTTATCAAATAGAAATGATTATTTGTGTGTGATGAAAATGGTTTTTTAAGGTATATGGTTTTCCCCGGGTTTATTATAAATTAAAATTATATGGGTACTTTTGAAAAAATGAAATTGAATTTTGTAAATGAGAACATGTGTCACCTTCGGTACTTAGGTGAAAGTTTTATCTTGAGTCCATTATCCATTTTATTATTATTAAGAGGTTTGATCATAGGGATTTACTCTATTTCCTAGTCTCGTTGTTTTTAGGGATAACTGTTGATATGTTTAGGGGGTTTACAAATGGAGTATTCCTCTGCTTCCTATGCATCTATTCAAGGAACTGGATTATGCACATTATATATTATGTAACAAGTAGTATATTATTCTAACCTATAGTGATCGTTGGTACTAGTTACTATTCTTCTTCTATTGTTTTGTACTATTTGGATTTCTTATTTATCCATGATATTCATATTATATCATCTTTTGTATTGAATTGTGAAAAAATAAAATGGTTACCATGTTTTCTATAAGGCTTTTTCACTACATATCATTCCATGTTTTATTTAAAATATGCCCACAAGAATTTTAATACATAGACTTTATATGGAACACATTGGTTGGATCAGACTGATCCAGTTATCTCATACCCTGCACACCTCCTTAATGCTTCATAGTCCATTGTATATCATTCATTGGAGGTAAAGGAAAGGATCCATAGTGAGGCAATGAGGTTCTTGTCAGCTGGTTTGGGCTATTTGGTGGTTAGATGTGGGATTTTGTTTATGCCATTGCATGGAGTTTTTGTTTGGTTTTGGTCCTTATAGTTGAACTTTCTTCTATAGATTTAACAACTTTTCCATTTGTTTATTTCAGAAATATGAGTACTATTATTTCATATATATTCCTTTAAGAATTAATTTTCTCTTTCATTCTCTGTATA
The DNA here is from genome assembly GCA_963277665.1 of Viscum album. Taxonomy (NCBI): domain Eukaryota; kingdom Viridiplantae; phylum Streptophyta; class Magnoliopsida; order Santalales; family Viscaceae; genus Viscum; species Viscum album. Next base: position 1,133,250,048 of record OY728123.1, on the reverse strand, counting down.
CACATATTCCATGTGTTTGATAAGGTTGGGAGAAATCATTCCCTATGGGGTGTTGTTTAGTGCCTAGACATTTGTCGCTAGCCCATGGAGATCGGGAATGTGCTTCATGTATTTAACAGAATGTGTTGTCTGATAGGTTTTAGGATAACCCAATTTGGATCACTACAATTTTTTATTATAGGAAGGTTTTTCCTCAAGATTCATAGACTTGGGAAATCGGTTAGACTGATGGTAAGATATTCTGGACTTTAGAGGTATGTTGTGATATGTTCCTGGCCAGAACATATCGTAATGAGACTCAAGTTTCCATGGGATGTTGGTATATGTGTCTCTAGTGTTGGGTTTGGTTTTATATAATACTTTATTATTATTGGTTTTCGAGTTTGAAATGTGATTTTTACAGTTTTCTGATTGTTCTCAGGTTTTGGTGGGCATCAGAATGCCTTTAAGGCATCTTCCACGAGTTCCTCAGGAGGGTATAGTTTATTATCCTAAAGGGAATCCACCTATAGATCAAAATCTTATAGAGACTATAAAACTTTCATTTCATTCTATTGATTAAGATGTACCACATGGTCAGAGCACTATTGTTGAGGTAAAACATGATTTGGAGGGGAAATAGATCGATGATTGGAATTCTAGCGCGAGAAGGCACTGTCCTTTAAAGAAATGACTGAACCTCAAGAGGCAGAAGAATTTATTGATTGGACTGAACAAATATTTAAATTTGTGGAAACACATGAGAATATATGTATAATGTGTGATGCATTCATGCTCGAGAGATCCAGTAAGAAGTGGTATGATTCAATGGTCTAGGCAGACATGCATGTGGACATGGATTGGAAGGGTTTAAGAACCCTATTCTTTTAGGAGTTTTATCTATAGTATTTAATTCTGGATAAGTATCTCGAAATACTATATTTACAATTTGGAGAGTGTTCAGTATCAGTATATGTCAACCGATCTGTTAAGCTTATCCTTTTCCCTCTGGATGTACTGTGGAATGACCAGTTGAAGGCTCAGAAGTACATGCAGTGTTTGGGAATAGATATTAGATCACATGTTTACATGTTGAAACTATGTGGAGATGGTAGATAGATTTATGATTGAAAATATGGATAATGAAGTCATGTTTGGTTTTTACAACCATTCTCTTTCATCTATTGGTAGTTTGATGGGTGAATGGGAAGAAAAGGATGTATCAGTATCATGGCCGAGGTGGTGGAGGTGGGTCTCAATAGTGTGCCTCCAATACACTATCCTTTGCAGCTGTAAATGTGCCTCTGACTTGATATAATTATGGAAAGTGGGGACAAATAAGAATTTTGTGTCCTACACCCATGAATATTTACAATATATATGGACATATTGGTCACTTACAATGATTCTATAAGGCTATGACTGTGACTAATTATTTTCAGGGCTCGTCAACTCTAATAGCTGCTATAGTGTAGTCAGAAGATTCAAAAACTACTGGAATCCAACCAAAGGTTTCATATTTTACACATTTTCTTATAGTAGATGATTGTACAGTAGATTTGGATGAAGGTCCATAAATACTGAGAGGTACTAATATTGTTTCATCTTTAGAAGAAATTGCTTTATTTGATACTGGTTCCTCCCACTATTTTGTATTTGAATAATTTTTTGAGGTTCATAAACATACAATGTATCTTATTTCCATTACAATAGATGTTATTACACCTCTCGATTAGAGGATGGAGAATGGGTTTTCGTTTCCTTCTTGTTTGTTTATGATATATTATATAGTGTTCGTCTGGGATTTTCTCATTCTTGATCTGGATATATTCTACATCATCATTGGTATGGATAAGCATGTCTCTTGTTGAGTTGAGGATATTTTTTATCATCATCATGTCTCATTTCTTATTTATTATGGTATATCTCGTGTGTTTTAGGGGGAGTGGGACACGAGGTCTTTTCGTGCATGACCATCCTGCGTAGAGGTCAGATGCTTGTTTTCTTCTATTTCAAATGAGCCTAATGACTATTCATCTTTTTTTCATCTTTCTATCATCATTTGAGACATTTCTGATGTTTTCCCATACCAATTCTTTGGTCATACTCTAGAGGTAGAGGTATAATTTATGATTGACCTAGTACCAGATATACAACCAATATTGATACATTCATATTGTAGGGTACTAGCAGAGATGATTGAGATTAAGATTAACATGGATGACCAGTTCTGAAAGAGTTTTGTTCTCCCTAGTAGTTCTCCTTAGGAACCACCTGTGATCCTTTTCAGGAAAGATGGTGGGTCACTTTAGTTATTTTCGGACTATAATAAGTTGAAATGGGTGAAGGATAAGAAAAAATAACCTTCACCTCATGTGGATGATCTAGTTCATCAATTAAAGGGGGGGAATTGGTTTTCCAATATTGATCTTTAGTTGGGTTATCATTAGCTTAGAGTTTGAGAGTCTGATATACTGAATAAAACATTCAAGAGAAGTTATATCCATTCTAAATATCTTTTTATGTCTTTTGTTCTGAAAAAATTCTCCTGCTATTTTTATGGGTTTGATGAATTATATATTACATCAGTATCTTGACACTTTTGTGGTGGTGTGTATGGATGATATTCTGATTTATCTGAAATCCAAACGTGATCTCGATCACCATCTGATTTTGGTTCTAGAAATTATGAGAAATATCAATTTTTATGGAAATATTTAGAAGTGTTGTTTCTGGATTCGAAAAGTGAATTTCTCATGGAACGTGATTTCTAGACATGGATTATTAGTTTATCCTAAGAAGGTAAAGGATATTTCGTCTTTGAAGGAACCAAATTTTTTTGAGATACGGAGCTTCCTTACTCCTGTTGGATGCAATAGATATATTTTCAAGGATTTATTTATGTTGGAGTCTCCCTTAATTACCCTTATTAAAAGAGTGATGAAATTAAAATGGGATGCGATGTTCCAGTATTCTTTCAACGAATTGAAACAACTTATGACATCAGATCCTATTCTGATCACACCTGTGCCTGGTAAGGGATTTTTGGTGTTCTGTGACACTTCGGGTACTGGTTTGGGACGTGTGCTTACGTAGGGTGACCTTGTAGTAGCTTACGGATATCATCAACCTCAATAGAATGAAATGAATTACACTAATCACTATTTATATCTTTTCATAGTCATGAATGAGATCAAATGCTGGTGGAAGTATCTTTTTGGGGAGAGGGTCACAATCTTTTCTGATCATAAAATTATGATTTACATTTTCTTCCAGAAATAATTGAATCTCATACAGATAAGATGGGTAGAATACCATTAGATGTTTGGATTTGATATTTACAACACCCTAAAAATGTGAAATTTCATTATAGACACACTTATATAGATAGTATAATTATAGGATTTTTTTAATCGATTGAGGAGCGGAACCTTATGAGGATTTTTTCTCAGATTCACTTAGATTCTCAAGAGAATTTTTCAGGCATGGTTATAACTAGTGTTCAGTTAAAATTATCTCCCATGGAATATATCTTTCTGATTCATTAATAGGATGATGAGTTTAGAAGACTTGAGAAATCCATTATGGAAAGGAGATAGTTTTCGGATGCTCACTTTCTTCAGATGTGATGATCCACTTCGGGAATCAGTTTATCATCTAGATATCTATAAAACATTTAGAAATGTTTTATTATCACAAATAATTGTGGTACATTCGTACATACAATAAGAAGATGCATTATGACATGAAGTGGTGATTTTTGTGGTCTGTTATGAAGCATTACATCACAGAGTTTGTATCACGTTGTTACACTAGAAGATCAATAATGGAAAATAATGTGGAAACTTTTTGTTTAGTTTAGCCAATTCTAGTGATGATTTTGAAATGGGATGATGAATCCATAGATTTTATTATTGGAATACTACGAACTCCCTGAGGTAGTAATGATATCTGGTTGGTTTTTGATCGGTTCACAAATTCTTCTCATTTAATTCTAATCAAATACACCACTAAAGATTAAGATCTTTGTAAGATAAACGTGAAAGATATTGTGTGACTACATTCAAGACCTTATTCTATTGTTTTTTATATAGATAATAAGTTTACACGAGTCTCTAAAGGAGTATTCCAGAGGTAATGGGAACTCAAATCAAGTTGAGCACAACATACCATCCATAGATAGAACGTATCACATTTCATGTGAGTCATATCCTATAGGATATGTTTTGTGCATGTGTCTTGGATTTTAGAAGATCATAGTATAGCCATCTAGGACTGGTTGAATTTTCTTGTAATAATAGTTATCAGTCTTCAATCATAATGGATCCCTTTTAGGAATTTTATGGTCTCCTATATAGATCACATATTTATTGTGCTGAGGAGTGGGAAATATCTATAGTTGGACTAGGTTTGGTTCAAGAGACATCGGAAAAGATTCAGGATGTACATCGGTGTATGGAAATAGCCTAGAGTCAACAGAAATGGTATGTGGATTAACAACATTGACATTTGTAGTTTTTTATCGGTGGCATGGTTTATCTAATGTTTATTCATTGTTGGGTCACTGCCATTATGAAAAAAATGAATGTTAGCCGAGACATATGTTAGACCATTTGAGGACATTGAGAGGCTAAGATATGTTTCTTTTCGGTTATTAATTATAGTATACTTGATGGGTATTCATGTGTTTTTTCAACTTGTCTAAACTTAAAAAATATCATCATGATAACACTCACATTCTGAGTTGGGATGAAATTGTGTTACAGCCAGATGTTTATGTTCTCAGGATACTAGTTGAGATTGTTCACTCTCAAGTGAATGTATTGTGTGGGAATTCGATTATCTTGGTCACATCTTCCACATGACCTCCCATGAATGGAAATTATTTTTGGTGGGGAGATTATAACATTTTATTACCCATATTTTAGTTACGTTCTTGACCAAGTCGTGGGTCACTTTTTCGAATTGTCTATATAGAATCAATAAGGGATTAGGAGGATTCCTATATTGGTGGTGTCATAGATTTGTTTGAATTTTTGTGTCATCCAGTTTTTTATGTAGGATAAAGGAGTATTTAATATTTTGTTACTATGTTACAAGATGTTTAATGGTTACTGAGTTTATGTTGTGAAAGGGGTCATACCGTGAAATGTTACATGTTGTGAATGTCAGTTTTATGTTGTGTATGTTTTAAATAATATATTTTTAATCTAAAGCAATGGGTTTTTCAGAGTACTTGAATAGCTTGGAATTCATGATATGAATAAGAGTTTCACATTGTGTAGTTCCCCATGAATTGATTTTTTACAGAACCGCTCAGGTTTTTGGTTCCCATTCAACCACCTGTTTTTCTCTTCTCTCGAACCAAGGCTCCTCTCTGGAGATTTTTGCAGAAAACATTCCTTCTGGATCAATTGGAAAGATATTCCATATTTGTTGATCTTGCAGTGTGTCTCTTAGAGTAATTTATATTTTCTATTCATCATTTTTAAGTATCATGGTAGCACTATTGTGTTTCATTATCAGATTTCCCATCTATGTTAGTGTTCTATCGTGTTCTCTTCCAAGATATATTGTGTGATCTCAATTCGGAGGTTGTTCATTTGTTAGACGTGGTGCTACGAGCTTTAAATCTTGAGGTATGTGGTTTCATCTTCTCCACCGACCGTTTTATCTTCCAATTGGATAAATATTGTAAAGATGATTGGATTCTAGGGTCTCCTCTGGTTTTGTTGGGATTCGTTGGTGGTGGATTCTATTATTGGCATGTATGACCTGAGAGTGGAGTTATGTGGTTCTATCTTAATCCTATAATAATAATCCTAATTTATCTTTGTTTATAAATTAATTTATCAAATTGAAATGACTATGTCTATGTTTAAAAAAAGGGTTTCTTAAGGATAAATGGTTTTACCTGGTTTTTTATATATGAAAAGGTTATGGGTACTTTTGGAATAGTGAATTTGATTTGTGAAAATGAGCACACAGTTTCTGTTGGGTACAAAGGTGAAAGGTTTATCTTGAGGCCATCATCAATGTTTTGAAATTATTAGGAGGATTCATTATGGGGATTCCCTCTATTTCCTAGGCATGTTGTTCTATAGTATCAATATTGATATTCTCAGAGGGTTTACTCACGGGATATTTCTCTTCTTCATGGGACTATATTCTAGGAACATGATTATGCACTAGATTTATTATGGTGTGAGTCGCCTTCCTGTCTGACCTATAATGATCCTCTGTACCAATTCCTATGAAGCTACTTCTATTCTGTATCACATGGATTTATATGATTGACTTTATATGCTTGTTATACATGTTTCATTTTAGAATTATGAAAAATTGATATGTTTACCATTTTTATATAAACTAATTTAATACCCATCATGCCATGTTTTATTTAAATTTAGTATACAAGAATTTTTATAGAGTTAATTAATATAGGCCACCTGGGTGGGAGCCTACTGTTCATGTTATCTCACACCCCACGCACCCACTTGATATTGAGTAATCCTTTATATGTCATACAATGAAGGGAAATGAATGTTTTCGTAGTGAGGTGGTGAGGTTCATGTTAGTTGGTTTTGGGTTACTGGTGGTGAGATAGTGGGAGTTCATATGCACCATCACATGGAGTAGTTATTTGGTTTTGGTCCTGGTAGTTGGACTGGTTTTTGGAGATTTGACATCATTTTCATTTGATCATTTCTTCTATTAGTGTGTTGTTATGGAATATATATTTCATTAGTATTTAGTTTTCTCTTCCATTATTTGTATACATATATTACATGTATTTGATCATGTTATGTGAAATTGTTCCTTCTTGTGTGTTGTTCACTGCCTAGGTGATTGTCTCTAGCCCGTGGGGATCAGGAATGCCCATCAGGTCACTAACATAATGGGTTGGGTTCCATGTTTGAGGGTAACCCTGGTCGGTTAATTATAGAGGATCAAAAAAAATAGAAATACAAAACATACTAGAAAAACATGGAATTAACACACAAAATATAGAAAATAAATAATGATTATTAATATAATGGGTGAAAAGATGTTATGAAGGAATAATATATGATAACATACATATTAAAATGGTTCTTTTATAAAGTAATAACATTTTAAAAACAAGTTTACCAGATTTTAATGAATGTAGAACTAAAAGAAATCTGTAAGGAAAGAGATTTCATCTTAATGTACAATCCATGAAGACTTATTCGTTAGTTTGCATCAATATAATTATATATGTTGTATATGCATCCCCATTTACATGAAATATCCTGAATAATTCACTCATCATGGTATTTTACATTTCAATTTAAATTATTTAATCTAAGGTGATATGATCATAAAGTTTCCATGTATTTCTTAAATTTATTAACACAATTTCAACCTATTTGGATAAAATTATACTTCATTGATTACTTCATTCTATGATTATGTGTCTAATGACTTTTTATTATCTTATTTTCTATTTCATATTAATTTTTTGTTGATTTATAGTTGATACACTTATCACATATTGATTCTCTATTCAATACCACCATTACACCGGTATTTTAAACCTATTTTGTAATGAATATTCCAGGTATAATAATAAATCTCAATTCATGTTTTATTAAATGAAATAATTTTTATCACTATTAAAAAGGTCAATTATACTTGTTTTTATATTTTTATTGAAGTTGGAGGTTATATGAGGGCCCCAAAGATGATTCAGAAGGAAAATGGGCCAAAACTGCATGAGTTCGATTAACTCTTTTCCACTGTTGGGTTTAGTATGAAGACTTTGTCCATCCAAATGGGTTGAGATTTTGTAACCTGGTCCAAAAAACAATTTTATACAACTCATAGGTAGACACCCAATCCATATTTGGATATAATGATTCCCAACCAAAGTGATATTTTCTAGGCCACTGAATCTGCATTGAGTGCAAAGCTATGTGTTGTCCATATCTCGAGATGTTTCTGTCAAAGTGATCCCCAACATTCGTTAAATATATCCAATACATAGGGGAATAACTTTATAGTTTTTTCAAAAGTGATTGAGGACTATCTATGGGCCTAAAACAACTGGAAAAATGGTTTTACACGACCTGTGGGCCCAAAACCACATCCCATTTTTGCTGTAAAAGAGCACCATGTGTACCTGATTTGAGGATTTTGAACCAGAAGTGAAGATCTACCATTTTGGAGTCTAATATGTGTCTAATCCTCATCCTATAAGTTCTAGAGGCCCCTATCCTTATAGTGGGATCAAATATGAAGGCGATGTTCCCCCCAAGCCTCCTCCTCCTATCAATGGAGAGGAAAACAGTGGGTGGTCATTTCATGGGAGATAAACATACTTGGGAGGGAGTTCTGACACTAGTTCTTATACTAGTATTTTATAACTTATGTGTTTAATATTTCACTTATTTTTTATCTTCACATTCTTCTCCACAAAATGATTTTCTTTTCATATATTTAAGTGAAACACATTTTATTTTATCACTGATTTGGTTGAAATTTCTAGTGGAATTCTTAGGTTGATCTAATTGGACAACACAATCATCCTTTCTCTCTCACACATATGTGAGATTTTATAATTTTTTTGTATCCCTTTTTCTATAATTGAGAACCAAACCATGACAGCATGATCGTTGTGTCAAGGGTTGATTCTTTCTGCATCGTTTTAAGTGGTAAGAGGGTAGTCATGATCTTGACAACGTTCACCCGAAGAATTAAACAAAACCATGTGAAATTTTTAGATAAATGAACTATACAAGATGTGTAGTGAAAATTAAATTATCTAGTTATCTCATAATTCTAAAACACCACTTTTATTTATCAACTATTAAACTCTTTAATTAAGTCACTTTATTTTTAAAATTGTTTTCAAAACAACCCCCAATTTTAGTAAATTTTCTTAAATATACACACTCAAAAAAAATTAACCCTCCTTGAGAGACAAACTAGGGTCTTACCTATACTATAAATCAATCTTTAAATCATAATAAATTTGACATGTCATGACAACGCGGTCAAATTTTGGCTCCATTTTCGGGAGGAAATTTGGTTTTTGTGTCTTTTTTTATTAATGTATTTGTAAATTTTATGAATGTTTATTTTTTTTATCTTCAACATTTACATTTATTTTTTTGTTCTAATTTATATATGGTGTAGGTTCTATGTATTATGCATTCAACTCTGGGATACTTACAACCTTTCGAAAACAAACTAGGGGGGATCTAACATTAGTGACCCTGAGATAAACAATAGTAACCATTGAAGGAGGACACACAAAACATCAACAATCATCTTGATCCTTCTTCTTCTTATTTGGTAACCAACATTAAAACTAAAATTAAAATTAAAAAATGGACAAAAACAATCAAACACTAAAATAACTAACCTCTCCTAATGTTAATATCCATGCGACATATATTCAAATTCAAAGAGAGGAACCCTACTTTGATCGAAATTCTAGTTTAATTCTTTTATTACCAAGATTCGATGGACTGTCTAGCGAAGATCCACACAAAAAATCTAAAATAATTTCATATTGTGTGTTCTATATTAAAACAAGAATATTTGGATAAAGAACAAATAATGTTATGGTCATTCCCTTTTTCATTAGAAGACACTACAAAATACTAGATTTATTATTTGAATTCCCTAATAAGAGGTCAGGCGGACATGAAATTCATTTTTCTTGAAAAATATTTCCCACCTTCTAACACTGCAACTATAAGAAAAGAAATACGTGGTATAATAAAATAATAATGGGAATCACTACATGAATATTGATAAAATGTTAAAAGGATTTTTTTCTTGATTTCCACACCACCAAATAAGTGAATAACATTTAATTCCGTATTTTTATAATAGTTTAATCCCTATTGATAGAAATATTAATGATGCTGCTACATGTGGTGAAGTAGTGGATAAACCCATATTCTACACAATACATGATTGATAACATGGAACAGAACACTCACTAATGTGTTAGAGGGTCTATTGTACCCATTTGAGGTGTCCATGAGGTGAAAAGTACTAAATTTGAGAAGAAGGTGGACAAAAAGTTTGAAGAGGTAAGAACCATTATAAGAAAACATTCTCTTTCCCATGGTAAATCTCAATCTCCTCCTCCCATCCATTGTGGTATATGTTCTTCTGACACTCACTACTCTAACTGATGCACCCAATTGAGAGAAAATTCTGAGAGTTGTGAAGAAATATTTCCAGACAAACCCTATAAAAACCCTTAATTAAGAACCATATTATCCATTAAATCCTAGGCGGAAATAAAACCAAGCATATAGGCAAGGGTCTATTAAAACCAACATCAACAACCATAAAACCAATAGGTTTATAATATTCATCCACCAAAACCACCCAGAAATCTTAAACCACCCCAGAAGCCTATCCAACTGCCCCTCCCAAAACTGAGTCTAGTCTTGAATATATTATAAACAAATGGATTCCAACAGTCTCTATTTCAAAAAAGCACCCAAACTACCATACATGAGCTCAAAACCCAATTAGGCCAACTAGATAACTTGATGGGGGAAATTTGAAGTCATGGATCATGTAAAATACCCTTTCAACTAGTATTTAACCCCAGGGATAAAGGAAATATTAATTTCATAACCCTTATGAGTGGAAATCATTTTAAAATCCAAATGGCCTATGTAATTGAGTCATCCCCTCTTGAGAAAACCACCATCCCAACCACTATTAAATATGGTCCAAGAGAATAAAATCATTGACCTAAGATAAGTCCTTCAAAAGGAATGAATGTGTATGTTGATGAGTCTACTTTCAAAACCTTTCCTCTTCCATTTCCCCAAAGGGCCACCCAACCAGGAAAAAAAAGGAAACTAAACATGATAATGAAATATTGGAAACATTCAAAAAAGTGCATGTTCACATTCCTTCGATATATTTTTTTAGAAGATTCCAAGATATGAAAAGTCATTAAATGATATGTGTAAAAATTTAAGGAGAATTCGTTGTGATTAGAATGTAATATTGGATAGGAATATCTCAAAATTTATAGAACCATCACTGCCTAAAAAATACAATGATCTCGAAACTTTCTCGATTCCATGAACCATAAGGGAGTATTAGTTTTCCAATGTTATTCTTGATTTAGTTGATTCCATAAATGTGATTCCTCGCACCATTTACTCTAAATTTCAGGTTGGAATATTGATGCAAACTTGGATATTTTCTCTGCTAGAAAATTGGATTACAATATACCCTTCTGGTGTGCTAGAGGGTGTTCTTGTGAGGGTTCAAAATTAAATTTTTCCGGATTATTTTTATGTGTGTAAAATGGACGATTATGGGATGAATGGACATGCCCCAATTATTTTGGGGAGACCATTCTTGAAAAATTCTAAATCCATAATTATTGTTCATAATGGTACATTATCTATGGAATTTTGTGGTGACATGGTCCATTTAATCATCCTTGATGCCATGAACCACCCATTCGAATAACATTCCTCCCTCTTTGTTAATTCAACTGATATACTCCCTTCCCCTGAAAAAACAACTTTTCTTTCCCTCAATTACCTTTATGTTTTTTCTTCAATAAATTAAATTCTAGATAATGAATCATGCATTGATTTTTTTAGTGTTCCAAAAAACTTTCATGCATGTTTATTAATTGATAATTTCATGAAAAATGAGGATCCAATGACTATCGATGTTACTATCATGCTTGTAAAAACTCATTACTCATATGAGAAAGATACATTGAGCAACTATAGGAGATTAATGACATCTCACTTTCACACACACTCCCATCAATCCAAAATCCACATGAATCGGAACTAAAACAACTACCTCAACATTTAAAATATTCATATTTTTAGAATGGAAACAAGTTTCACGTCATCATTTATAGTTCACACCATCCGGATCATGAATTGGGACTACTTGAACATTTGAATGAGTATATACATGCATTGGGATGGACACTCACTTAAATTCTTGGTATTATCCCATCAATTTTTACACATAATATATTATTAAATGATGAGGCTAAACCACTGAGACTGGCACAATGTCGACTGAACCCAAACCTCCAAGATGTTCTGAAAAAAGAGGTAACAAAATTATTGGCTGCTGGAATCATTTACCCCATCTCTAAAAGCCAATGAGTCAGTCACATTCATGTAGTTTCTAAAAAATTGGCCTTACAGTTACCAAAAAAATGAATTGGTTCTAACTCATGTGAAGAATAGTTGGCAGGTCTTTATATATTATCGTCGACTAAACCCACACACTAAGAAGAACCATTACCCTTTTCCATTCATTGACCAAATTAATGATAGGATAGTGGGAAAGTGCCACTATTGTTTCCTTGATGGGTATTCTGTATACTTTCATATCCATATTTTCCCCAAGGATTGGGAAAATACAAAATTCTCTTTCCCCTTTGGAACATTTTCATATAGGAAGATGGAATTTGGCCTATGTAATGCTTCAGGTACTTTCCAGTGATGCACGGTTATTTTAATCCGATTACCCAAAAAATTACATGGATATTTTCATGGATTATTTAACTATTTATGGATCATCTTTTGAAGAATTTTTAAGTAGTCTTGGTTCAATCTGACATCACATTATTTAAAATAATCTAGTATTAAATTATGAGAAATGTCATTTCATGGTGAGAGAAGGTATAATTTTGCGGCACATCATTTATCGGTATGGTATCCAAGTATATAATTCAGAAGATGACATTATTTCTTCCCTACCATTCCCCACAAATTTATGGGATGGGTGGTATTTCCTTGTTCATGTTGGATTTTACCGTTGTTTCATTCATGACTTTTGTAAAATTGTAGTCCCATCTCTCGATAACTACAAAAGGAAAAAAGAATTGGTTTTTGTTAAAGAATTTGAAGAATCTTTTAATAAGAAAAAATGGAGTCTCATGTCACCACTATTAATCCAACCACCTCAGTGGGATTTACCATTTGATCTCTTGTGTGATGCCTCTAACAATGTAGTTGGGCAGTTCTATCACAAAGGGTCGATCAAGCTCCACATGTCATTGTGTATTACTTACGTAGTTTGGACACTTCCCAAGAAAACTACACCACAACTAAAAAATAATTCATTTCCATTGTGTTTTCCTTCAATAAATTTAGGTCGTATCTTTTTTCATCCAATGTCATTGTGTTCTTAGACCATGCAGCCCTCTAGTATCTCCTTAAGAAACTAGAATCCAAACCATGTCTCATTCACTGGATAATCCTCCTTCAAGAATTAATTCTATAAAGTGTAGATAAGAAAGAGAATAGAATGTGGTGGCTGACCATATTAGAAGGATTACCCCATCCTTGACATTGACTCATCCCCCTATATTTCTATAAATGAAATGTTTTGCAATGCTCTATTGTATCGAGTGAAAGATGTTATTCCTTGGTATTTAGAAATTGTAAATTATTTGGTAGCATCTTGTATCACTACTAATTTCAATAAAAACCAATTCAATCATCTAAAAAATGAGTCTCATTGGAACATTTGGGATTACCCCTACCTTTGGAGCACATGTAGTGATCATGTCCTTAGGTATTGTGTCCCCGATAGTGAGTTTCAGTTTGTCCTTAGATTCATCCACACTCTTTCTTCTAGGGGCCACATTAGTCCCCAATGGACTTCTTGTAAAATACTTGATTCTATTCTCTTTTGGCCAACACTTTTTTGGGATGCCCATGATTTTGGTAAATTTTTTCCTCATTGTCAAATAATGGTTAATGTCTCTAAATAAATAAAATTCCATAACAACCATTTCACTTTCATGAAAATTTTGATGTTTTGGGTATTCAATTTATGAGGCCATTTCCCAATTCCTTTGGAAACTTGTACATTATTCTTGAAGTTGATTATGTGTCCAAATGGGTAGAGGCATGAGCTACAAGGACCGGTGATTCTAAGGTAGTTTTAGAGTTTGTGATAACCCAAATCTTATGTCTATTTTGCTTACCTAGGATCATCATCTGCGACAAGGGTTCCCATTTATGTAACTGAACAATGCAATCTCTTTTGCATCGGTATGGGGTCGGTCATTGAGTGACCTCTACATATCACCCATAGAGAAATGGTCAATATGAGGTGTCAAATATAGAGGTAAATAAATTCATGAAAAAATTATTCAACCAAAGAGAAAACAATGGAGTCTTAGACTTGATGATTCATTGTGTTCTTATCGTACTTCCTTTAATACTCCCATTGGAATGTCACCTTATAGTCTTGTTTTTGGAAATAGTTTTCACCTCCCAATTGATATTGACCACCAAGACTACTAGGACATTAAATAATGCAATTCTATTCTTTTTGGTGCAGGTTCTCAAAGGAAGTTCTAGATTTAGGAGTTGGAGGAAATGAATAGAAATGCATATGAAAACTCAAGGATTTATAAGGAGAAAACCAAAGCTACCCATGACCGTCTTATACATGATCGTCTGTTCCACATTAGGTAGAAGATTCTATTTTATAATTCAAGTCTAAATTTTCAACTAGGTAAGCTTTGTTCCCACTGGTTTGGACCATACACTATTATTATTGTATCTCCATTTGGTGTTATTCAGGTTCAAAATGAAGAAACCAATCCAAACCTCACTATCAATGGGAAACAACTGAAATACATCAACAAAGCCCTTCCGAAGTTCCCGATGGAAGAACTCAATGTTCCAAAAGCAACATACCAGTGAAACTCACTAGGTTTTATCCTTCCTTCAAACATTCTCAATTATTATTTTGAGGAAACTGCACATTCTAGGTGTGAGGGGTGGATAAATTCTTGTGTTCATTACAATTTTCATCTTCTTTCATCTTTATTCACTATTTTCCATCTTTAGGGTATTTTCACCTTCCCATATCATTCTGAGTTCATTAGGATTTTCATTTTCTTTCTTCTTTATTCTATTTTTTTCCTTCTTTGAGGTATTTTTACTCCCCCCACCCTCCATATGGTCACCAAATCATGGAACTTACTAAAACTTCATGTTGAAATTTTTGATTCCATATTGATTTAACCATTGATGAAAAACCTATCTCTAATATGTATAGAATGTTTGTACGAATTTAACATAAAATAGTGATTTTTAGTGAATTTTTTTTCTATCAATGATATTACTTATGAGACGTATTTTTCCATTTTCACTAGGAAGAACTCCTTATTATGGTTCTAGCATTGATCACGTTACTTTAATGAATTAAAAATTCCTCAAATGTTTAATCTTCATGATTTTTTAAATATATCCATGCTTTATTTTTTTGAATATGTTACATTGCCTAAGAGTGAAAATGTTTAGGTGTGGGGGTGTGATCGCATAGCGATTCACTATTCAATTCCAACTTTACACCATTGTTTTAAACTAGTTTTGTAATGAATATTACAAATAAAATAATAAACATAACATCATGTTTTTTTAAATTAATTGATGATCCAGAAGGAAAATGGGCCAAAACTACATGAGTTCCATGAACACCTATCCATTGTTGGGTATCGTATGAAAACTCTGTGCATCCAAATGGACTGAGATATTGTGGTCTGGTCCAAAACGTAATTTTATACATCTCTTATGAAGACACCCACTCCCCTTTCATCAATTAATTGGCCCAATCGAAGTGATCTATCCAAGCCATTGAATCCGCACGGAGTCAAACGTTGTTTGCTGTGTAGTGTCCATATCTCAAGATGTAGGTGTCCCAATAGATCCAAACATTGGGTGGAGATATCCAAGACATCAGGAACAACTTAATAGTTTTTTCAAAAGCTATTTAAGACTATATGTAGGCCGAAAACCATGGGACAATTGGTTTTATACAATCTATGTGCCCAAAACCACTTCCCATTTTTTCTATATAAGAGCACTATGGTTACCTCATTTGGAGAGTTAGAACTAGAAGTGGGTCTCTATGATTTTGGAGTATAATAGGAGTCTCTTTCTCATACTATAAGTTCTTGATGCCTCTATCCTCATAGGGGGATCAAATATGAAGGTGAATTTCCACCTGAGCCTCCTCCTCCTCTTGATGGCGAGTTAAATGGTGGACAATAATTTCAAGGGATATACACACACATGGGATGGAGTTCCAGAACTAGTTATTATACTAGTTTTTTATAATTTGTGTGTTAAATATTTTACTTAATTCTTATCTTGACATGCTTCTCCCCTAAATGAATTTCATTTGATATAATTTATCGAAACACTTTTTATCATAACACCGATTGGGTTAAAATTTCAAGTAGGAATCCAGGGTTGTTCCGTTGGAAAACACAAGAATCCTTTATCTATCACAAATATATGATAATTTATTATGCTTTGGTATCCCTTGTTCTATAATTGAGAATCAAACATTGAAAACACGATCATTGTGTCAAGGGATGCTTCTCTGTTCATCCTCTTATGGTGTAAGAGGGTAGTCAACATCTTGACAACCTTTAACTAAATAATTAAACCAATCCATTTGAAATTTTCAGAGAAATGAACTATAAAATATGTGTAGTGAACATGAAATGATCTACTTATCTCATAATTCTAAAACACCACTTTTATTTATCAACTATTAAAATCATAAATTAAGTCATTTTATTTTATAAACTATTTTCAAAACCACCCCCTCTTTTAGTAAATTTTATTAAAAATACACACGCATAACCTATAAATAAATATTAAATTCATAATAAATTGGACGTGTTAGGAAAATACAGTCTAATTTGGGTTTCTTTTCCAAGGAGTTCATTGGTTATAGTTCGTCTCCTTGATAATTGTTTTTTTGTAAATTTTATGAATGCATGTTTGTTTTAACATCTACCATTACATTTATTTTTGAGTTATAATTTATTTTTTTTGGGTTCTATTTATGAAAAGTTCTACTCTAGGATACTTATAACCTTTCGAACCCTAACCACAGAGGATCCTACATCATTGACCCCCACGATACATAAGAGGAACCATTGAAGGAGGAATCACAAAACATCAACACTCTTCTTGATCCTTTTTATTCTTCTTCGGTAACCCACATTTAAACTTATATTAAACTGAAATATATGGCTGAAAAAAACAAACTCTAAAATAACTAACATTGCTTTATGTTGATATCAAACACATTAATATTCAAATTCAAATAGAGGAACCCAAATTTGAACTAAAATCTGGTTTAATTCATTTATTACCATGATTCCATGGACTGTTTGGAAAATATCCACAAAATCATATAAAAGAATATCATAATGTGTGTTTTACATTAAAAACTAAAAATGTGGTTGAAGAACAATTAATGTAAAGGGTATTACCTTTTTCATTAAAAGACACTGCAAAATACTGGATTTATTATGTTAATTCCCCAATAAGAGGTCGGACGGACATGAAATGCCTTTTTTCTTCAAAAATATTTCTCAACCCCTCACACTACAACTATAAGAAAAGAAATATTTGGTATAATATTATCAGAAGCGGAATCACTACATGAATATTAGGAACGCGTTAAAAGGTTTTTTTCAAGATTCTTACACCACCAGATAAGCAAACAACTATTAATTTCGTATTTTTTTGAATGTTTAATACATGTTGATAGAAATATAATTGATGCTAATGCAGGTGGTACACTATTGGATAAGATCCTAATTTCTGCAAGAACATTTATTGAGAAATGGAATAGAACACTCAACAATTTGGTACGATGTCCAGTATTCCCATTCGAGGTGTCCATGAGGTGCAAAGTACCGAATTTGAGAAGAATGTGGACCCAATGTTTGAAGAGGTAAGTACCCTTATAAGATAATTTTATCTTTCCGAAGGGAAATACCAATCTCCTCCTCCCATCAATTATCATATATGTTCTTCTGACACTCAGTACTCTAGCTAATGCCCCCAATTGTTAGAAACTTCTGAGATTTGTGAGGCAATCTTTCCAGGCCGCCCCATAACAATCCTTTTAGGCACGAACCATACTATCCATAAAATCCTGGGTGAAAAGATAACCAATACTATAGGAAAGGGGGTATTCAAACCAACCTCAATTACCATGGAACCAACACGGTCATAGTAGTCATCCACCACCACAACTGAAAAATCCCCAAACACCCAAAAAGCCATTCCGACCACCCCCTCACAAAACCGAGCCTAACCTAAAAGATATGATGAAACAAATGGCTACCAAAAACCTCCAATTCCAAAAAACCACCCATGTATCCATAAAAGACCTCAAAATACAATTATTCCAACTATCAAACTCAATGGGGGAAATTCAATGTCATGGATTGGGTAAACTACACTCTCAACCAGTAGTTAACCCTTGGGAAAAAGTAAATGTTAGTTTCAAATCCAGTAGGAGTGGAAATCATCTTAAAAGAAAATAACCCCTCCAATTGATTCATCCCCTAATAGGGAAACCACCATCCCAACCACTGCTAAAAATGGTCTAAGAGAAGAAAATCCTTTTCCTGAGAGAAGTCCTTCCAAATGAAAGTGTGTGTATGTTTAGGAGTCTCCTATCCCAATAATTTCTCTTACACATTTATAAAGGGCCACCCAAAAAAGAAATAAAAGGAAACTGAACTTGATAAATGTATATTGTAAACTTTTGAAAAAGTGCAGGTTAACATTCTTTTGATTGATATCCTTAAGAAAATTCTAATAAATGAAATGTTTTAATGGAGATGTGTACACATTGGAGGAGACTTCGTGGTTATGAGTATGTAAGCTTGGGGATAAATTTACCAGCATTTATAAAACATTCTTGATTCCATGCACCATAGGGGAGTATTAATTTTCCAATGCTATGCTTGATTTAGTTTCTTTTATAAATGTGATGCCTCACTCAATTCACTCTTCATTACAGGTTGGAGATTTGATGCCAACTGGGATAATCATTCATCTAGAAAATCAGAGTACATCACACCCTTCAGGTGTTCTAGAGGATGGTCTTTTGGGGGTTTAAAATTTAATTTTTACGATTGATTTTTATGAGATTAAAATGGAAGATGATATGATGAATGGACATTCCCAAATTATATTGGGATGAATTTTCTTAAAAACATCCAAAGAAATAATTAATGTCCTTAATGGTACATTATCATTGGAATTTGGTGGTGAAATAGTCCACATCAACCTCCTTTATGCCATGAAGCACCCCTCAGAAGAACATTCACCTCTCTCTGTTAATTCAATTGATGTACTCCCTTCCTCTAAAAAACTAATTTTTATTCCCCTAATCCGCTTTCTGAGTTTTCTTCATTGATTAAAATTATAGGTAATGAATCATTCAATGATTATTTTAGTGGACTATAAAAGTGTCATGCATGTTTATTAATTGATAATTTCTAGAACATTGAGTATCCAATGACCATCGATGATACTGATATGCTTGTAAATGCTCATTCCTCATATAAGGATGTTACCATTGAGTAGTTAGATGAGATCAATATCCTCTCACTTTCACACACACTTTCATCAATCTAAAATCCACCTGAATTGGAACTGAAACAAATATATCAAGATTGAAAACATTCAAATCATGATAATGGAAAATAGTTTCCCATCATCATTTCTAATTCACTCCCTCCTGAGCAAGAATTGTGACCACTAGATCTTTTGAGGGAGTATAAACAAGAATTGGGATGGACACATGATGACATTCCTGGTATTATCCCATCAATATTTAGACAACATATTTTATTAAATGATGAGGCTAAACCAGTGAGGTAGGCACAATGTTGACTGAACCCAAACCTCCAAGAAGTTTTGAAAAGGAGGTAACAAAATTATTGGATGTTGGAATCATTTACCCCATCTCTAACATCCACTGGGTCTGTCCCATTCATGTAGTTCCTCAAAAAATAGCCTTAAAGTAATCAAAAATGAAAAAAAGTAATTGGTTACAACTCCTATGAAGAATAGTTTCCAGGCCTGTATAGACTATATCCGATTAAACCAACACACTAGGAAGGGCCATTTCCCTTTTCCATTATTGACCAAATACTAGAGAGGCTAGCGGGAAAGTCCCACTACTGTTTCATTGATGGGTATTCTGGATAAATTAAGATCTGTATTCCCCCAAGGATCAGGAAAAGACAAACTTCACTTTCCCCTTTGGTACATTTGAATATAGGAGGATGCCATTTGGTCTATGCAATGCTCTAGGTACCATTTAGCGATGCATGGTTAGTTATTTTCTCAGAATACCTGGAATCTTTCATGGATGTTTTCACTGATTATTTCACTGTTTATGGATCCTCTTTTGATGAAATTTATGTAGTCTTGGTTCTGTCCTATGTCAGATTATCAAAAATAATCATGTATTAAATTATGAGAAATTCGATTTCATGGTGCGAAAAGGTATAGTTTTGGGGCATTCCATTTGTGGTGATGGTATCCAAGTACATAAATCAAATGTGGATGTTGTTTTTTTTTCATACCATTCCCCCAAAAATTTACAGGATGTGTGGCCTTTCCTAATTCATACAGGATTTTACCGTCATTTCATTTATTACCTTAGTAAAATTTCACTCCCCCTCTCCCGATTACTCTAAAAAGAAAAAGAATCTGTTTTTGATAAAGAATGTAAGGAAGCTTTTAATAAGTTAAAATGGATTCTCACGTCACCCTCTGTAATTCAACCCCCTTAGTGGGATTTACTATTTGATCTCTTGTGTGAAACCTCTAACTATTCATTTGGGGTATTTTTGTCACAATGGGTCGATCAAGATTCACATCCAATTGTTTATGCCTCACGTGCTTTGGACCCTGCCCAAGAAAACTACATCACAAATGAAAAATAATTTCATGCCATTGGGTTTTCCATGGATAAATTCTGGTCATGTATTTTTGGTTCCAAAGCCATTGTGTTCTCAGAATATGCATCCATTTGTTATCTACTTAAGAAACCGAAATCCAAACCTTGTCTCATTCGCTAGATGATCCTCATTCAAAAATTCAATCTAGAAATTAGAGATAAAAAGGGGCACAGAATGTGGTGGCAAACCATATCAGTTGGATTCCCCCATCGTCAGACATTGACTCATCCCCATGTATTCCTATAGACGACATGTTTCCCATTGAACAATTGTACTGAGTGCAAGATGTTATTCATTGGTATTCTAAAATTGTAAATTATTTTGTAGCATCTTGCATTCCTATTGATTTCAATAAAAACCAATCTAGTTGTCTAAAGTATGTGTCTCTATGGTATATTTTGGATGACCACTACCTCTTGCGCACATGTAGTGAACAATTCTTAGGTTTTGGGTACCTGGAAGTGAGTTTCAATATGTCCTTAGATTCTGAAACACTCTTTCTTGTGGGGCCACTTTTGTCCCCAATGGACAGCTCACAAAATCATGGATTCTGGTCTCTTTTGGCCAACACTTATTTGGGATGCCCATTATTTTTTAAATCCTATCCTCATTGTCAACGAATGGGTAAAGTCTCTAAAAGAAATGAAATTCCACAACAACCATTTCTCTTTCATAACTTTTTTGATGTTTGGCATATTGACTTTATGGGGCCATTTCTCAATTCCTTTTGAAATATTTATATTCTTCTGGTGGTTGATTATGTTTCAAAATAGGTAGAGGCATGAGCTACAAGGACTAATTATTTTAAGGTATTTGTAGAGTTTTTTAGAATGAAAATCTTCAATAGGTTTGGCTTACAAAGGTTCATCATCAGTGACCAAGGTTCTCATTTCTGCAACTGAACAATACGACCACTTTTGCATCAGTATGGGGCTGGTCATCGAGTGTTTATTGTAATTCACTCATAATCCAATGGTCATGATGAGGAGTTAAATAGAGAGGAAAAATAAATTCTTGGAAAACGGTTCAACCAAATAGAAAATATTGGAGTCTTAGACTTGATGATTCATTATGGGCTTACCGTACTTCCTTTAAAACTCCTAGTGGAATGTCACCTTATAGGTGTTTTTTTGGAAAACGTTGTCACCACCTTGTTTAGATTGAGAACTAGGGCTATTGGGACATTAATCAATGCAATTATAACCTTTTAGGTGTAGGTTCTCAAAGAAAGTTTCAAATTTAGGAGTTGGAGGAAATGAGGAGAGATGCATATGAAAACTCTAGGATGTTTAGGTAGCGAACCAAGGCTTCCCGCGATCATCTTGTACTTCCTTGTCAGTTTCACATTGTGTAGAAGGTCCTCGATTATAATTAAAGGCTAAAGTTTCATCCAGGTAAGCGTTGTTCCTGCTAGTTTGTCCCATACAAATTTATTAATGTATCTCTATTTGGAGTTATTATGGTTCTAAATGATGAAACCAAGAAAACCTTTACTTTCAATGGGAAATGTATGAAACACTTCCACGATGCCCTTACAGAGTTATCGATGGAGGAACTCCATTTTCAAGAAGAAACATGCCTATGAAAAATTCTAGGTTTTATCCTTTGTTCACATATTTTCAATTATTACATTAGGGACAATTCACATTATAGGTATGGGGGGGTGGATATATTCTTGATTTCATTTGGATTTTATTTTATTTCTTCGTTCTTCTCCTTTTCACCTTATTTGTGGTATTTTCACATTTCCCCATCATTCTATGTTAATTAGGACTTTGATTGTTTTTTCTTTCATCAATTTTTCTTCTTCTTTATGGTATTTTTACTCCCCCCTTATGGTAAACAAATCATAGAACTTACTGAAAAATGAATTTTGAAAATTTTTAATCCATATTGATTTAACATTTTATGAAAAAACATATATTTATTATGGATTTAATGTTTATATGAGTTTAACATCATAGAGTGATTTTTAGTGAATTGGTTTTCTGTCAATGATGTGATTTATGAGACATCCTTTTCCATTTTCACTAGGAATAACTCCTTGGTGTGGTTTGTGCATTGATCACATTACTTTAATGAATTAAAATTTCCACAAATGTTAATTCTTGATGATGATGGGAATAAATTCAAGAATCATTTTTTGATTATTTTAATTTTACTATGAGTACAAATGATTAGGTGTGTGGGTGTGATCGCATAGTGATTCACTATTCAATTCCACCCTTACACCCCTATTTTAAAGTAGTTTTTAATGAATATTAATAATATAATAATAAATTCCACTTCATGGTTTATTCAATGAATTATTGTTTATCACTATTTAAAAGAGAAATAATACTTGATTTAATATTTTCATTGAAGGTGGAGGTGATTCGGAGGCCCCGACGATGATCTAAAAGGAAAATGGGCCCAAACGGCATGTGTTCCATGAACATCTGTCCAATGATGGGTATATTATGAAAACTCCATGCATCCAAATGGTCTGGGATATTTTGGTCTGGTCAGAAATGCAATTTTCTACAACTCATATGAAGACATCCAATTTCTATTAATTGGTTCGGAGGCCCAACCAATGTGATCTATCCAGGCCACTGAATCTTCATGAAGTCAAAAATTGTGTGTTGTGTGCGGTCCATATCTCGAGCTGTATGTGTCAAAATGATTCTGAACTTTAGATGGATATATCCAAGACATGGTGGAACAAATTTATAGTTTTTTAAAGAAATTTAATACTTTATGGAGGCTGAGAACATTGGTAAAGTGGTTTTACACAATCTATGTTCTGAAGAGCACTTCCCATTTTTGATATAAAAGAGCACCATGGGTACCTCATTTGGGGAGTTCAAACCAAAAGTAATGATCTGCATTTTGGAGTCCTATAGGAGTCTTATCCACATACTAGATGTTCTATAGGCCCTTATCTTCATAGGGGGATCAAATATGAAGGTGATGTTCAACCCGAACCTCTGCCACCTCTTGATGGAAATCTAAATGGTGGATGATCATTTCAAGGGATACACACACACATGGGAGGGAGTTCTGTAACTTGTTATTCTACTAATTTTGTATAATTTTTTTGTTAAAAAAATTCAGTTATTTTTTATCTTCACATGATTCTCCCCTGAATTCATTTATTTTCATATAATTAAGCAAAACAATATTTAGTTTAACACGGATTGGGTTGAAATTTCAAATGGTAATCCTGGGGTTTTTTTATTGGAAAACACAAGCATCCTTTCTCTCTCACAAATATATGAGATTTCAGTATTCATTGATATCCCTTGTTCAATAATTGAGAACCAAACCATGACAGCACGATTGTTGTGTTCAAGTGCTTCTTCTTTGTGCATCATTTTAAGGGGTAAGAGGGTAGGTAAGATCTTCACAACCATCAACAAATGAATTAAACAAAACTATGTGAAATTGTCCGAGCAATGAACTATCCAAGATGTGTAGTGAACATGAAATGATATCTTTATCTCATAATTCAAAAACACCACATTTATTTATCAACTATTAAACTCTTTAATTAAGTCATTTTATTTTTAAAACTATTTTCAAAACCACCCCCTATTTTGTTAAATTTTATTAAAAATACACAATCAAAAACCTATTAACATTCCTTAAGAGGAAACCCAGGGTCTTCCCTAGACTGTAAATAAATCTTAAAATCATAATCAGTTTGACGTGTTACGACAATTCAGTTAGAGACACATTGGATTCATTTATTAATTCTCATTTCAACATTATGGTCATTTTAATGCTTTATTTCATAATCTAATTCTATTAAAGATTGTATATTATTGAATACAAGTTAAAAAAAATTATGTTAACACTTCCTAATAATCACTTAAATTTTATTCTCATCTAATTACCAATGAACTCCTTCAGTTGGTACCTAAATTTGTTTACAAAATTCATTCACTACATTCTGACTTCATTTATCTCTTTAGTTAGAAATTTGTTTTCTTCAAAAACCCTAT
Source organism: Viscum album (assembly GCA_963277665.1). Lineage (NCBI taxonomy): Eukaryota > Viridiplantae > Streptophyta > Magnoliopsida > Santalales > Viscaceae > Viscum > Viscum album. The sequence continues at coordinate 1,133,225,283 of OY728123.1, read as the reverse complement.
TTTTAAAATTTATTTTCAATTCTGTTTTAATATTTACAAAAATATTAATTAAAATTATTTTTATTCATTTTTAGTCTTTAAAATTTATTTCAAATTAATCATAATTCCATTTTCAAAACAATGCTTCATTGGATTTTACCAAAAAAAAGTGAAAGGAATCCTTATTTTAATGTGTACGGAATAAACAGAAGTTACAGTCATCATAACCACTAAATTGTTTTCATGATTTTTTTTTTAAAATTTGGAAGGGTTATTTTTTATGAAAAAAAAATTAAACATATTATCCTATATTTTAGTTTTTAAAATTGATTATCAAGGAAAATGATTCTCAAATTGTTTTTCAAAATGAAAGCAATATTTTCCACAAGAAGTGTTTTAAAGATATTTATATCATATTTATATTAATCATTGACTAAAATCATTCTTTATATATACTATAATAGGTTTGTTTTTCCTTCATAAATCCTTATTCTCTAATGGATTCTCGTGGATAATTATGTCTATGGAAAGTATTGACATTAACTTCATTAACTCATTTTGGTATTCAATAAATTTTTTTTACATGTTTCATTTCTGGTGATAATTTGACTTAAAATTTACCATAAATATCAATATTTCTTATCATTTATATGATTATTTCCAATACTATATAATATATTTACATATGGTATTCAAATTTAATGTTATTAGATTATATGGGGAAATATTTTTCAAGCTGTATTCATTACTCAATTCACATATTTGATTAGGAACTCTATTTTTAAATTAATTCAATTATTTTATATATGATAAAATGATTTGGACGGTCCTATTATAGGTTGTGGCCAATTAAAGTATTCCACATTATGCATTGGTTGTTTCATGGGATAAATTAGTTTGATTGCCTCGGCTAAATTGGTATTTAACCAGTATGATTTGAACCACCATGTGAAAGGTCTTAATAGTAATGGTTCCATATACATTGGAAACATGACATCCAATATTTTACAATTTCCTTCAATCAAAATTTATTTATTATGATCTAAGATATTTTCACTATATATTTTCACTATATGAATTTAATATTCATCTCATTCATTAAATCAATTGTGTTTTCAATTATTTTTCATTCCATATTATTTTTTTCATTATATTTTAATTTAAATGGAGTCTATTATTAGTAATTTTATTTTCTATATTTATTTTCCCTTATCCATTTATTTATATGAAATTTTTTCATAATTATATAAATTTCTATGTTGATTATTCTCATAGATTAATTATTTCTTCTGATTGACTTTTCCATTGATGAGAAATTGAGCTAACATTTATTTTGTTTTCTTTACCCATGATTCCATTAAGTTTATTATATATGATATGTAAGGATATTATAGATGTAATAAATATATTCTCAAAATATATTTATGTTGTAAATTCTGTATTCATGTGTACGATGTGAATCATGTATGTATCTAGTTTATGAACACTTCAAAATAGGTCAATCCTTTGGGTTGTTAATCCAAGTATGATATTCCAATATAATGGTAAAAGGAAAGAGCTCCAGGATGTTGGGGTCATGGTTTATATACTATTGGTATCAATGCCTTGTCGACAGTGTTTCCCCTAAAGACCACACAAGGGGAAACCAACACCCATTCCATAGAAAATCACATCCAGAATCTCTCCATATATAGATATGATGACTCACTCCCCTAGACTAAGGAGGTATGAGATGTTCGAGTCACACCATCCATGACTACTTCCCAAAGCTACCCATGATGGTTCCTGCTCGGACTAGTTAGCGCCATAATCTTCCAACACTTGTTTAGAACACTCAACATCAACATTAGGGTCATCCCCAAGAAATTTTCTGAAAAGTGGAATATTTATTATCTTTTATATCCCCTCCAATAATTGGTGTGTCCCTCTAGATCCCGAAAATAGGTGAATATGATCCATATCTTCATATCATGGATTGAGACCCTATCCTCCTCACATGAAGGCTATTTTGACTCTATCTCAGTCTCCATAACCACCGAAGATTATTGTTCCTCCAATTATGAGGGGAACTAGAGTAGAGTACCACCCCACTCCATCAATGTCTATTATAGATTTCTTCCATATAATCCCATTATCCAGTATAGATTTCCTCCCCATAATATAACCCACAAATGTAGAGGTCCTCCTTGTTCCTCTACTAACCCATGTGGAGGTCATGCCTACACTGCTACTAGTGATCATAGAGTTCCTCTTCATTACACAAATGATAAAATCCAAGGTACTCACCACTCATTCAATGTCCAGTATATAGGGCCTCACTATTGTGCTTCCAACCCAAGTGGAATTCCTCCCTTCTCTTATACTAGTGATCATTGAGGTCCTCCATATCTTGCACCAACCGAGGTGTAGGTCCACCCTAATCTTCATCCAATGAATAAGGAGGCCCTCTCTATAAACCCTAATCTTATAAACATATCATAACATTATTTTAAACACACTTAACTTTCAAATTACAATCCAATGAGATTAAAGACTAGTGTATTGGAAGACTATGTACATAAAACGAAAAACATGGGAATACAAAATCTTTATTTACAATCCATTATGAGATCATATATTTATTTGACCCCTTACATAAGTATAGGATATCCTATGGATAATATGAATAGTGTTATGAGCTGAAAATCCCTATAAGGGGATAAACATAAGAATAAAGCTCACCACATGGGATATAAGTCATAACATATCAATATAAAAAGGCATGTAATATGATTAGATATATGGAATAATAACATGGAATCATATAATCATGGATTAATAATAATGTTTCAAAAACATAAAACATGACTTTAGAATGATTCAAGTCTCATTGTATATAGCGGAGCATGAATCAAGGCTCGTTGAACATAGAGGAGCACGAGTCAAGGTATCAACCAAGACCGTTGCAGAAAAAGCCTCATGAGACTAAAAATTACCCAATGAATTGTATACATATCTACATGCACCCATCATAACATGTTCGTGAATATGTTTTCCACATATTTAATCAAACATATGTAATCATACATAAACATAATTGTTATCCATGGAAATAATTTGGTATCAAAATTCTATCAAAAGGAATATAAAATGAAAATGTAATAGTGGTGTCCATGAAAAGATAGAATTAAATAATAAATAGAAATTGATAAGGGAATGTAGGCATATATCATGATATGTTTTGTCAAACATAAGTGAAAATAGTGTTTACAAAACATTATAAATAAATAAATTTAGTACATGATATTTGAAAAATGTCAAGATTCATTAAAATGGAAAATGAATAAATATTTGATTAAAACCAGAATTTCACCACAGTAGATTCTTATTAGGTGTTTATTAATTTTGGAAAACTAATTTAGGATTATAATATATTATGGTGCACATGTGAAAATGGGTAAGAATTTTGTAAGTTCCCTTAAATCAGGCTTGTTTATCGAGAATAATTGATTTGGGATCCTTTTCAAAACATGTATATCCCCAATCAAATAAGGATTAATGGATCACGATACATGATTTTGGAACATATAAACATAATTTATAATATTTAAAAAAATAAATGATAATTTTGTTTTGCTAAAAAGAGAGTAAGAGTAACCCCAAAGAGTAATGGAGGTTCGGGTAGAATCACATACCTTAATTCTGATGGTGTTCTTCACTTGATCTTAATTAATTGGATAATAAAAATATATAAATTAATTAATAATTTTTTATCAATTTATAAATTTATATTATTTATTATATCCATATTAATTTTATTTGTATCCTTTTCTATGGGATAATAAGTTCAATTTAATCATTTAGGAGCATTAGTTTCCTTGTATTAAATGATCAATTTACTTGTATAAGTGAATGGAAATCATGTAGAATGATGATAGTTGTCCAGAACTGAACTTATATGATAATAATGAACTTACAATATTTTAAAATACATTTGTTTCTATAATTTTGGATGATTCATTTGATAAATCAATAATGATAATCGTTTAGATTAATATAGTGTGTTTTTTATCAATAAACTTAGCTTGTTTTATAAATTGATATCATTCTTATAAAATAATTAAAAACATTACAGAAGATATAATAAATATATAATATTTTTTTTCAATTATAAAATTGGTTTCATGACCTGCCTTGAAAGAAAAAAATTAAAAATGAAAGCATGTCATCTAAGAACGTGGTAGATCGACACCTCATAGACGATGTTTTCATTCGTAAAATAAAAAAAGAGGAAAATTTAATTGATGAAAAATTATTCCACTAATAAGATAAAATTAAATTATATATAGGATATATTATTTTTCATACCCCTTGGAAATTGGTATGTTATAATAAGATAATAATTTAAAGGAACATTAAAAGATATTGAAATAAAACTGAAGAGGGTTTTACCACTTGATTCCATCTTCTTGAGAACCTCCATATGGGAATTGTTTTGTTCCTTAATTTAGACCAAAATATAATATAAGTATGGTATATATTTTATAATATTATTGGGTAGAATTTAAAAAATTATAAATTATTAATAGGTGTGAGGAGAATATGTGGTGAGGGGTTGTATTTATAGTGGAGGAGAGGGTATTTTGTGTATTTTAATAATTATTTTATTATTTTTTCCTTAAGATAAAATATGGTGTTTATTACTGAAGATAAATATAGTAATTAATTCATGTTATTGTGATATAATGGGATTACATAATCACTAAATAACCTATGAAACCATAATTCGAGTATTTAAAATTTATCGTAAATTATCATATTTAATTATTCACCAAATATTCAAGTATTTCTGAAAAATCCGAAAAATTCACCAATACCATTTTTTCAAATGAAGAATTCAAAATTGAACTCCATTTATTGAAAATAATTTTATTACATTGAGTAATATAATTATTAATAAAAATCAATATTTAGATGGAAAATAGAAAATTTGAATTTAAATCTACTCTTCTAATACTTTGAAAATTTAATTATAGTTTCATAAAATTACATTATAATCTTAATAAATTAATATATTAATTTATGAATACATCTTATGAGAATAAATTTTATTTTAAAATATTAAATTAATCAAAAAATATTTAATTAAATATTTATTACCTATAAAACTACCAACACATAACTATAAATTTTTAATATTTTTATTTACTTATACTATTATATGATTTCATCTTATTTTAATTTATAAGATGGATAAATTTTATTTATAAATTCATTTGTGAGGTTACTATTAAATTCCCTAGTTTTCTATTCATAAGGGTCATGTTACTATTCCACAGGTCAAGTTATTATTTTATCATTATTGGTTACTTAACTTCTATAAACACTTCTTATTATATCCATTCGTCATTTATAAATCTTGTATCATGTTATATTATGTGTTTATAAAATATGAAACAATTATAAGAATGTAATTTCAATTCATAAAACTTTGGGTCATTAAATTCTTCCCCCCTTTTGGAATTTCTCCTTCGAAATTTCATTTTACATACTAAGGTGGAAATAGGTGTAGCTACTTTTCCATCATTGATTCCACTAGCTCCCATGTTTCCTCTTCATAATTAAGGTTTCTCCATATTACTTTGACTAGGAGAGTATTCTTATTGCATAGAACATTATCTCTATGATCCAACATCTTTATTGTTTGATCCTTGTAATAAAGGACATTCTCTCACTATACCACCTCCAAAGTCAATACATGTGAAGGATCTTGTATGTAATTTCTTAAGAGATATAGTTGGAATACATTGTGTACAAGATACATAATTGGTGTAAGTTATAGCCAATATTCCAAATATCCAACAATATCAAGGATCCTTAAGGGTATAATTTACCTAGGACATAGCTTAATTTTCATCTTGAATCTCATTATCGACTTCCATAGTGATTTGCAGAGGAATAAAATGTCTCCAACCATAAATTCCAAGTCGTGTCAATGATTCTATGTATATCACTTTTGTCAGATTTGGACTACCTTGATGTACTGCTGAATGGTTCTCACCATCTTCGCCATTTCTTCAACCATTTTAGGTCATAAGAGAATAAATTCACTAAATACATCCCACCAAGTCAGTGTTCTTCACCTTTTCCTCTAAAGGAAATCATATAGTGACATTTGGATCCTCGAGTGGAAACAATTGTTGTTGTATAATCCAATTAGGGTAGATTTTGGTCACATACTCTATTGAGGTAAATAGAAAAATCTCTCAACCAGCATTATAGTATCTGAATAGTTTTCATAGATTATCCATCAGCTTAGGGATGAGAGGTTGCACTGATGTTCAGTTTAGTTCTTAGGGAATGTTGTAGTCTTTTCTAGGACATGGAGGTGAATATCAGATCTTGATCTAATATAATATATAGTGGTAATACATATAGAATTACCACTTATTTAATGTATATCCATTCAGTTAGATCAGGTGAGAAATACCCTCTAATTTTTATAAAGTGAGATTTCATTATAAGATGATCCAAAATAACCCATATAGAATTGTTCACTAAGGATGTGTTTTTAAGTCCAGTGAAAATGTCCATTGTGATATTTTCCTATTACCATTTTTGAATGGGTAATGATTAAATAAAAAATTTATACAATGGTCTTTATGCCTTCACTTACTGACATACTAGGCACATTGATATATATATTTAATATCACTTTTTTCATATTTTCCCATTAAAAGTTATCCCGAAGATCTCAATACATCATTGTGCTCCGTGGGTGAATAGAGAATGTTAATATATTAGCATCATTAATAATATCATTGTTTCTATATGGATGGGTTTTTATATATATTCATGACCCAAATCTTATGTCTATATCCCTATAAATCTTGAACTTGGAGGATTTACCATTTCGAATAGCTTCCACCCTATTCTATATTTCCTCCTCATTTCATTCAGCATCCTTTATTTCCCCTTAAGTTGTGGTTATGCTAATATTTGTTAAGGATTTATGATTCCCCTTTCTTAATCATACCCATGTCCATCCTATTTTAATCTAAGAATATTGGATCCTTCTCAATCCTAATCATTTATAGAGATGGAGTATCAATTTTACTTAGAGTGTCTGCCACCTTATTTTTCTTACTAGGGTGGTAATGGATTGAGTAGTGGTAATCCATGATGAGCTCTAAACTCCTTCAATGGCATATATTAAGCACATTCTATGTGAATTTATATTTGAGACTCTTTTTATATGTATATATCTCACAATTCTCCCCATTGAGATAATTCCTCTATATTGTCAAATAAATGATCACAACCGCCAACTCCATAACATGTGTAAGATAGTTTTGATCTAGAATTCTCAACTTCCATGAGGCATAGTCTATAAATTAATCATCTCTCATAAAAAAAAATCATAATAATTTCATTAAATCATCTCCGTACACCACAACGTGTTTCCACTTTTCTGGAGTGTGTGTAATAGTACTGTGATAATCCTATTTTTAATATACTTAAATATTTTCCACCTTTATTTTGAAGTATATCAGAATACCACCTATAAAAACTACCAAAATATTCAACATATTCTATAAATACTTCATTCATTAAATCCATTTAAATTACTGAAGAATTAGTGAGTCCAAATAGAATCACTATTAACTCATAGTGTTTATACCTCGTTCTAAAGGAATACATGGGAATACCATCCTTTATCCACTATAATTGGTGATATTTTGATCAAAGGTCCACTTTAGAAAAATAACAGGCCCAACATAGCTGATCATACAATTCATATATCCATGGAATTTTATACTTGTTATTTATTGTAATTTTATTGAGCTCATGATAATCGAAGAAGTTGTTAATTGACCCATCCTTCTTGACTAAGAGGATAAGTGCACCCTATGGAGTATCACTCATGTGTATAATACCATTTTCCATAATCTCATGTAATTGCATATTCAATTCTTCCATATGAATAGTTTCTATTATATAAGATATCCTTGATATAGTCTTAGATCCAAGAATACATTCAATTGATAACTCAACCTCTCTATTAGGTAGAAGACCATACAATTCGTCAGGGAATACATCATCATAATCCCTCTTGAGGGGAATTTCATCGACCAAAATCATCTGCTTTATCTCAATCATTTGAGTGAGACATACTTTCTCATAGGGTAACAATATTCACTCATGATATAATTATTATTAAGGATATTAATCTCCCTCCTTTCACTTGTAAATAAAGATTCATTGGGATGTGAATAATGATCACCCTTTCTAGATAATTGATATTGGATTTGTATAATTATGGTTAATTAATACCCAAAATAGCATCAAACTCCACCAAAGGAAGTAGGAAATGATTTTATAGGAGGTTTAATACACAAAAATTAATCGAGGAGGAGTTATGTACTTTGGATGAAATAATTACCCCATTAACTGTTCTCATAGATTACTCAACCTCCAAATTTTGTGGTGATTGTTGAATACTTATACTAATATTTCAAGATATCATTGAATGTGTAGAACCAGAGTCAAATAGTATGTTCCCTATTCATTAATGAATCACTAGTGTACCTACCACCACATTGTTGTCTGGCTCCACACCATGAGTAGTTATAGAATAATCCCTTCCTTGATACCTTGACGATTGTTGTTTATTACCTCAGACAACCTTTGACTTAGGGTAATGGTTATCATGATTCCCATGTTCCTTGGAGTCAAAACACAACATAACTGTATGATATTTGATATGGACCTTCCTTTAATCTTCCACGTTAGTGGGATTCTTAATATCCCTTATGTATTTCGTAGCCTGATTCCCTATTCCTCCACATTTCAATCATTTCACAGTTCCCATTATATAGTTCTTTGGATGCTTCCCGCCATAATTTTGACACGTGGGATACTCATTGTTTTTTCTATCATGGGAATTATTTACTAATACACCCATATTTGACACGGTTTTCCACTTGTTTCCCTGAGACCACGAGACCATTTAAAGTCTTTAATCACAATTTCATCCTTGAGGGAACAACATAAAATCTCCTCGTAACATTTTATGTTTCGAATCACCAATTATTTTCACAGACTCAACTTTAGTATTCTAAATAAGAGATCTACCTTGATTTCATTGTTCACGAAAACGCCAAATGCATATCTTGCAAGCCTAGTAATGTCTACTTAATATGCCCTAATAGACTTATTTTCTTTCTAATTATGTCTGAGGAACTCTATTTCCATCCTGATATGGAGGTTTTGGGGATAATATTTATTATAAAACATTTTTTCAATTCCTCTCAATCAATGGAATGAATTTCATCCATTGAATTAATATATTTTTATTTGTTTCAACCACTGATTAGCATCCCCTATAAAAACAATAGACCACCAGCACAACTTTCTTTTATTTTGAGCACTTGAGGATAGAGACTATATTCCCAATAGAGTTAATACATTATTCAATGTGGTGGAGATCATTAGATAAAATAAACATGAAAGACCTTTTCTCCATGAAGGATTCTATAGTAAATTGAACTTTCCTTGGAAAAGGAGGTCATTCCACTTAATTCATGATAATATTAAAAACATTAACCACTTGTGAATGTATTTCCATGATATTTTGAGTAGCTGTTTTGATCATATTTGGAATATCATTAGGGAAATAATCACATTTCCTAGCACATTGATTGTTTTCATCTATTATTCTATTCCGATCCATTATCTTAGAAAAAAACACAATTATGGGTCTTTAATACATAACTAGTAAGTATAAAAACGAAACATTAAACATAAAAGGATGAACTATTAAATAGAAAGTATAGTCTAACATGTTATTCCCTAGGTTTAAATATAGTTAATTCATTGTATGTTTCCTAATATATATTCTTATGGGAATTTTATTTGGTCCCATAAATAATGGTTTATAATGAGCTTATGAATTTAGGAATGAATATCCCTTTGGTGTTTTAAAATAGGTGTGTAGTAAGGACCATTGTCATATACAAGGATACCCTGAGTCATGCATGGAACACCTTATTGGGGTTCTTACTCCTAGGAACTTCTATTCTAGAACCACGTCTACTTATTGTATCAATATAGGGATGTGTTTTTTGGATAAACCACTTACTGTATACTAACCAATATTTTGGAACATTTTCATAGGCTTAGTATTATCCCCAAGGATCTTACTAAAGTTATATATTCCTAATATCTAAAAATAAATATAGCATCCTCTGATACCAAATATAGAGACCCTAATCTTTTAAACATATAATTACATGAATTTAAACAAACTTAACTATCAAATTACAATCCAAGGAGATTTATGTATAGTGTCATGAAATAATATCTACATAAAACTAAAAACCAATGACTAAAAGAGTTTCTTTATTTATCATACATTATAAAGTCCTATATTTCTTTGATCCCTCACATTGATGAAGGTTAACCTAGGGATAATATGATTAAATCTATTTGATAAAAAACCTTGTAAGAGAATAAAAATAAGAATAAATCCTATCACATGGGTTAGAAGAAAAAACATAACGATATAAAAATGAATGGAACATGAATAATTTTTTTGAATCATTACATGGGAACATATAATAATGGATTCATAGTATTGTGTCAGAAATATAAAACATTATTTACCATGAGTCAATACACTTTACACATAGAGGAGCATGAGTCTAGGCTCGTTGCCCATAGAGGAGCATGAGTTAAAGCTAACCACCAAGACCGTTGCACGTAACATCTCATGAGACTATATTTTACCCAATTAATTAGATCAATATATTAGTTCACCCATCATAACATGTTCATGAATATTTTCTCCAAATAAAGAATCATACATAAGTAGTCAAATATTAACATAAGGGTTACCCATGGAAAGAATTGAGTATAATAATTTAGTAAAAAGGCATTTCAAAAGGGAATATCCTATTGGTGTCTATGAAACGATGGATTTAAATAATACAATGAAATTAATAAGGGAATATAGGAATATATCATGATAATTGATATCAAAATAATGTGAAAAGTGTGTTTACTAAACATTATAAAAAAAATTATTTTAGTACAATTTAATGGAAAACATTCAAGATTATTTAAAATGGATGAGAAATAATTGTTTCTCAAAAAAGATAATTGAATAGAGGTAGTTTTTCATTATAATATTAGTGATTTTAAAATAATTATGGTGTATTGAAACATATTATGGTGAAAGCATGAAAATGGGTACGAATTTTGGAAATTCCCTTAAATCAGGCCTTCTTATCGAAAATAAATTAGTATAAAACCTTTTAAAAACATGTAAATCCCAAAAAAAAAGAAGGATTAATGGATATTGATACATGCGTTTTGAAAATATATAAAACTATTAAATGATTTACATAAAAATAATAGATAATTTTCATTGGGTAATGATAGATTAATAGTAACCTGAATGAATAATAGTGGTTTAGTTAAAATCCCTTACCATAAGTCTGATGGTTTTGTTCAGTTGATCTTTATGTCCTTGATAATAAAATAATATTCATTAATTAATAATTCCATAACCATTTATACATTTATTTGATTTATTATAACCATATAAGGTTCATTTATGGCCTTTTTGATGGGTTACGAGATTAAATTTCATCATTTAAGAGCGTTAGATTCCTTGTTTTTCATGATCGGTTTCTTATATACGTTTTTGTAAAATCATATAGAACGATGATAGTTTTTTATAATTGAAAATATATGTTATTAAGAAACTTATATAATATTAAAATATCTTTTTTCATAAGTTATGATGATTCATCAGATAAATCATTAATGATAATCGTTTTGATTACTTTATTGTTTTTTATCCAAACGAACTGATATTGTTTTATAATTTAATATCATGTGAAAAAAATGATTCTAGAACATTAAATAATATATAATAAATATTTTATAATATTTTTCAACCATAAAATTTGTTTCTTGGCTATCCTTGAAGGAAGAATTTAAATATGAAATCATGTTCTCTATGACGATTGTAAATAAGAATCTCACGAATGATGTTTTCATTATATAAATAAATGAGAGATGAGAAGAGGTTTGATGTATAATTATTCCATAAACATGATAAAATAAATTAAACATAGAATAATATAGTTTTTATTCCACTTTAATAAGGTTAAGTTATGATTATATAAGAAAAAAAGGAACCATAAATGATATTGAATGAAAACGGAAGAGGGTTTTACCTCTTGATTTATTTTTCTTGAGAACCTCCTTAGTGGATTGGTTTTGGTATTATGTTGAGAAAACAATCTCATGGAAATTCAGTATGGGTTTGAGAATATTATTGGGAATAATTTTGAGAAGGATGAAGGCTTGATAGGTGATAGGAGAAGAGGTGGTGATCGGTTGTAATTATAGTGGAAGAGGGGGTGTTTTTTTTAGTATTTTAATCATTGAATTATTATTTTTCTCTAGAAAAGAAATATTTTTGATTCGTATGACTATATATTGTAATTATATCACATGATTTTGAGATTATTGGTTTAAATTATCACAAAATAAACTATGACTCCATAATTCTTGTACTTGGCATTTAACATAAATTATCATATTTTACTATGCACAATAAATTTATGTATTTTTTGAAAAATCCAAAAAATGACCCTAACAATTTTTTGATATGTAAAATTCAAAAATGAACTCCATATTATGAAAATAATTTTATAAACATAGGAAATGTAATTTTTAATTAATATCACCATTTACATGGAAATACAAATTCAAATTTTAAAACTACTTTTCTAACACTTTGAAAAATTAATTAATGTCTCCAAAAAGAATATTATAATCTTAATGCATAAAAATATTTATTTATGAATAAATTTTATGAAAAAAAATTATTTTAATTGATTATAACCCTAATAGTATTTTATTTAATGAAATATCATTGATAAAACATTCTTTATTTTAGTAACTATATCATTTCTAATATGGTGTAATCAATAATATATATTCAGCTATAAGTATAATTCTAAAAGATAAATTACTTTTCTACATAAAGGAAATTTATTTTCAATTTTCGGGGAACAAATAATCATCAGAAATAAATATAAAATGATGATAGAGTAATTATTTAACTAATGGAGAAATAAAATAAATAATATTAAATTTTTTAAAATAATTATAATTTTAGATAAATAGTATATTCCAAAAATATTAAAATATACCAAGACGTATTATGGATTCAATAGAGTTTATTTTTTGAATTATAAGTTCTCACATTGTATTAATAAATTCAATGTCATGAAGAGTCCTTAAAATTTACATCATGAATATATTATAATAAGTAGGATTTTATTAAAAGATATAAAATTACTAAAATTATTTTATTTGTCGAATGTATTAGTATATGGTTTATAATTTCATTAATGATCCTTTTATGTGTATTTTGGAATTTTTTAGTAAATACAATAACCATTAATGTTTTAAAGTCCATGTTTCCATAGTAAGAGTCAAAGGGGTTAAATATGGGTTAAAACCAAGAGATATGGGTCGAAATAAAGACGAAAAATATCCAAATTTTGTTTTATTAGTGTATTTAAACACATAATTATATCATAATTGAAACAATCATGTTTGGATCTATTTTTAATTTAACTTTAATTTATTCTAATTTAATATTTTGTGAATTTCAAAGAGTGGTCCTCCCCTCTGTTATAAAAGTTGGCATCTTCCTATTATTTCTTCACTCAAAAAAACAATTTTTGTTATGAAAATACCAATCCAAATACATTCATATAATCACTAACCATATTATAAAGGTCTTACTTTTGGGATTAAAAAATCATTTGTCCTCTTAATTTATTAAGAAAAGAGCTTTTCGAGAGGAGAGGAAGATAAAGAGATAAACATGATGAGTCGTACTAAGTGTAAATAGATTATTTTGAAAGTCTTATAATTATAATATATTTTTTTATTTTTAATAAAAAATATTTTATTTTTAATAATGATGTTATATATGTCCATTATCTAGAATTCTTCTTAATTTTTTTATATTTTAATAAAAGGATTGTTTTTAATTTAAAAGAGTTTTTGTTCATGTATTTTAAATGTATGAAATTATTTTATGAAAAAATGGATTTATCGTAATAATAATAATTATGACAGGATTATAAGTTATTATATATTTGTTTGTTGAAAATAATATATTTTTAATTTAAAAATGATTTAATGGGTTAATAATGTGAAAGGAGGATCTTCAAAAAATGATTTATTAACATTCGACACATGGGTATCAATTGAGATGATGATGAATGAGGAGTTTACCCATGACCTCAAAGGGAAATTATCCTACAAGAGTCACAACTATTATTAACATGGTTTTCATAATATTTTCAATGATTCATTTTAATCTACAAATGTATTAATTTTTTCAAATGGATTTTAAGGACAAATTCAAGTATTTTCACAGGGTTTTTTTAATTTTTCTCAAAATGATAATTATTTTTAATGGTTTTTAAAATTATTTTATATAAAAACCATAGATTATTATTTTGAATAAATAAATAAATAAATATATAATTTTTTATATAAAATTTTCTCTAATTATTTTTCATTGTATTTTTTCACTAATTTTGAAACCCCTTACCGGGATATGATATGCTCACACCATGTTTTAGAATATTTTTCACAAGTTTCATAGAAATTATATATGTTATTTTTATTTATAATTATGTATCACTGGTAAATATGACTATTTGCCTGTATAAATTTTTTAAAACTTCGATAAATTGTATGGTTTTGTCTTATTTTCCAAAAAAAAATGACTAGAAAAGATTTGTGGTTATATAAAGTGTTTTTTATTTTCAGTTATCTTATATATATATATATATTACACATCTGGATATTAGTATTGAATTTGTATTTTGGGGTTTGGGATCTCATAGTTGGTATCAGAACAATAGTGTAGACAATGAAATAAATTCATAATTTTTTAGGCCCAATGAACAAATTGATAGGGAATAATTCATCTATGTGGGGGAATGTAATATCCTGAGATCTCAAATAGAGACACCATTTTTTATATCATATAAGATACACCATAATAGATGGAATAAGGTATAGTAAAATAGTATAGATCAACCAAAAAAGAGAGTGAAGTATGCTTATCCAAACACAATGATCTATAAATATTGATAAATTTAAATAATCATCGAGTAGTTTCTACCTATATTATCAGAGTATACTCGTTCAAACAAAAGAAGCTAGACACATAAAGCATGTGTCATACCCAACACATCATCACCTCTCTTGGGAGGAGAGTGACTAGAACTCAAGGAGTGGGTACTCCAATAGGATATATATATATATATATATATATATATATATATGCTCAGTCAAATAATCCCAAATTAGAGAGTAAGGGAATCTCCATCTTATAGCTCATCCCCGAAAGAAGAGTAGACAAAATTTCATTAAGTAACCACCAATGATGTTGTCATGACCCGCCTCCCCGGGCCATGAACCTTCTCATATGACCCAATGGGTCAGACAAATAATCCCAAATTAGAGAGTAAGGGAATCTCCATCTCATAGATCATCTATTAAAGAAGATTTGACAACAGTTCCGTATGTAACCACCAATGATGCTATCACGACCCACCTCCCAGGGCCATGAACCTTCTCGCATACCCCACGCATCATCACCTCTCGTGGGAGGAGAGTAACTATAACTCAAGGAGTGGGTACTCCAATAGGATATATATATATATATATATATGTATATTATTAGTCAAATAATCCCAAATTAGAGAGTAAGGGAATCTCCATCTCATAGCTCATCCCTGAAAGAAGAGTAGACAACAGTTCCGTAAGTAACCACTAATGATGCTGTCACGACCCCCCTCCCTGGGCCAAGGACCTTCTCATATGACCCCATGGGTCTCCTATAATACCTTGATTTCCATCCCAGTACACTATAAGCTATTACTCACTAGGGTCGCTTATCAGACTAATGACTATCCCCACAGGCCAAACCTTGTTCTTTCACTGTGTTTTGTCCTCACTCACAAACACCCTGGGAAACAAACCAGAAGGTCACCCATCCTCGTTACTACTCTAGGCCAAGTATGATTAACTAAGGATTTCTTATCACATAGACTCCCGAAAAGAAAGGTGAACCTTTTAGACATTGGTAGTATCATTTATCCTTTTAATTCTATCTTTTCCGGGGGTATTACATTATCCACCCCTTTAAAGAACAATTCCCATGTTGTGGACTCGATGCCTCAAACCCAGTCAGTGCCTAAGAACTTCTGGCTTGGTATTGGCTTTGATACCATTTGTCATGACCCACCTCCCCTAGCCATGAACCTTCTCATATGACCCATGGGTCTCCTGTAATACCTTGGTTTCCTTCCAAGCCCACCATAGGCTATTACTCACTAGGGTCACTTATCAGACTAATGATAGTCCCCACAGGCCAACAATTATTCTTTCTGTGTATTTTTCCTCACTCTCTCACACCTTCGGAAACATCCCAGAAGGTTTCCCATCCTGATTACTACTCATGGAAAAGAATGCTTAACTGTGGAGTTCTAATCAAGTAGGCTCCCAAAAATAAAGGTTCACCTTTTTTACATGGGTAGTAACATTTATCCATTTAAGTCTCAATTTTCCAGGGGTGTTATAGATGATCATCATCCCTCACATCTACACTAAACTCAAAAGTCAAAGGGACTTAATCACCATGACTTGATACTATATTCTTTGGGTGGGTCTGTCTCACCTACATAGTGTTATGTCACGTCACAAGGAAGTTTCTCGGTGGGGAAAGTTCCCTTCTTGATTGTGAGCCCAATGTAACATCAATGTATGCCTCTTCATTGATACATAGCCGGAAAGAGTAAACCCAAAGTTGAGGACCTACACCCTAGTGTGTGAGGAGGATTCCACTCTAATGGTAATTGTAGAGTACCCACACCCTAGTGCCTCAGGGGTATTCCACTCTAATAGTCATTGTAAAGGATCCACACCCCTAATGCTTCTGGGTGATTCTACTCTTGTTCATCAAGGACCATCACCCTAGTGCATTTTGTGGATTTCACTTGGATGTACTAGATATAGGACCCACACCCATGCCTATGGGGGTTCCACTCTAATTGTAATAGAAAACCCATTCTCTAGTGCGTCTAGGGGATTACACTCCAATTCAACGAGGACCCATGCCAAAGTGCATTGGGGGGATTATACTTGGATGTCTCTAATATAATCACTTGATCACTATCATAATTGGACATAGTCTGAAAAGATGTCACACTAGGAATATCTCACATCGTACCACAAAATCCTGTATGTGGGGCATCAACGCATTATATTCATAAAAACACTTAAGATAGGCTACTCGCAAACCAAAATCCATATTCATAAGGATATATGAGAGGAAGTAGATTTGTAGTGGTACATGACAAAAATGGGTCTCAGATGTCATGTGAACATACCTCACCACCTAGCCATGTACACAGCCATACTTGATTACTAAACAACAATCAACTACCCCTATAATTTTCAGTGTACTCCCCGAGTACATGACACTTATGACCAAAAAGTGTAAAGGGCGTATGATTCCCTTTGTTCATCTGAATGGAGAAAATGTAATTTAATAGAATTCCACATCAAGTGGTATTATATTACCAAAAAAATCACATATTTTTTATCCTTGTAAAAAAATTTATAGGATCGACTACTCATTCACCTGAAATGGACTCATAGTGAAGAAGATACAGCACTCAACATCGTACATAAACAATGCTTCTTGGGGCCCAAGCCCCGATCCCGATATAGATCATACGGATCACACCATTGTGATCCCCATAAAAAACACATAGTTAATCTATACATTCATCAAAAATTGACACACATTAAAAAGGACACATTTTAGTACAACACACCTGAACTAGACTTCATGGGCCTCATGCCTCAATCTCAATTTAAATACCCAAATTTGGTATTCAATGATCCGCCTCAAAATCTGGGATAGATCTTCATAGATGTTTCTTCACTCCGATCTCATATAAATGAGATATCATAGTAATAATATCCCTAAATAATAATAATTTTATTATTATTTGGTGTTTTATTGTCCCAAATACCATGTCCAAAAATGCATCCAACATCGCTTTTAAAATTACCATCTAAATTTTTGGGCCATGCTCTCACTAACGGTTTATCATCTGATGTCACATGAATAGGTTACGACCAAAATTTGATTTCATATCCAAAATAATATATATATATATATATATATATTATTTTTAAAAAAATACATTGGGAAATTGTTTTCCACTCCCCTCTCCACGCATATAAAACAACGCCTAACTCAGGAAATGTTTCAATATTAATTGATTAATAATTTTAATATTTTAAATAAATAAATATTATCTCTTCAATTATTATTAAGGAATAGACTTTTGTAAAAAGGTTAAATCATATATCCACCCCCACCTTTTTCTTCACACAACTAACTTAATGAGGCATTATCCCATTTATTTTTCCTTCTTTTTTTAATTCACTTCATTCTTCACTCCACTCTTCTTCTCGATGATTTCTCCACCTACAAACCTAGTTTCCCCCACCTCCCTTCCCTAACCATCGAAACCCTAATACACATAGCATCTCTTCCTAATGGTAACTTTTAAATCATGCACCTGGGAATCAGAAAAAACACATGTGGTGTCCGTAAATCACTACGTTTCCAATGTTCATCATCGAACCACTGTGCTGATCACCCCGATAGCAGATGCCTTTTCTTGTTTATACCACCGGTTGTGGTTTATTACCGTTGTTTACTAGCGGTCAGAAGACATTGTCGAGGAAGAAGGGTTCCACCACCTCTAATTTCTAGTCAACGTATCCATCATGTCTGGTGCCAATAAATTCATATTTGTGACTAACCATGTCAGATCAGAATTTGATTCATACCTAGAGGAAGGGAATGTTAAATAAATTTGGCCTCAAATAAGGGATTGGTTTTCTTGGCCATCAGCGACAGAATATCTAAAAACTGAATAAGGGAATGTTTGAGTTCAAATATTTATTTATATGTGATGAAATTTTAAATATAATCAGTGAATTAATGAAGAACATATCAAATGTTTAATAAAAATACCCAAATAAAAATCCATAGCTAAATATTGATTATTTTTCTGGTGAAGATTGAGATTTCCAATAAAGGATTGGATACACTGATTCGTCTAACTTCTATATGTCTCGACCCAAGATGTTTTCATTAATCTTCCAATGGAGGAAGTAGAGAGCTCTGTCATCTATGGTGGAGGTTATGAGGAAACCCTAGAAAGTTCTAATAATCCCAAATTTATAAATGGTGATTATTTCAAGGGTAAACTCTTATCCTCCCTAACCAATGGTCGCAAGAATAGAAAATATTATGCCCTCCAACATTATGTCATCTTTAGGTAAAAAATTTTTTTGTGAACTCAACAACGGTCTTAGATTCCAATATGAGTTTTTGTTGAAGAGATATTCGAAAAAATTTCAAAATAATTTAATTTAATCTATTTTTTTATTTATAGTTACGTCCTCAGTTAATATTTATACAAAAGACTCATTTCAAAAATCATTTTGTCTCACCTAAGGTAAAAAAAATTCTCTAGACTAAATTGTGGCACCAGAATTATGATCAGAGATAACGTTTGAGAGATATCTTGTTTCTGTCACATGCATAGTATAAAATATAGTAAATATTGTTTTATAATTTATTCGTGGGACATCGGGCCCCATAATCGCATGTTGTCTCAGCCCCTAGCTATGGAAATATATAAAGAAATATTTCAAAGGCTTACAAGGAAAAAATAGTTCTCAATATAGTGACTAAGTGATTAAATTTATTTTTCATGAAGGCCATGATACTTGGAACGTAATATGAATAAGGAAAAAAATATTTTGTACAATTTCATTTTATTAAGAATAAATACTGAATTACATTATAGGGGAATACATGATTCATTTTTCTTTAATTGTGATTCATTTTATTTGTGGAAATGAATATTATATGTTCTAAAATATATAGTTATGGTATATATTTCGAATATGTGACTTTATGAGTTATAAATTTTATTTCAGGAAAAATATTAAATAGATCTCGATATAATATATTGTCAAATCTAACTAATATGGATTTATGTATTTGGTAAAGCATATTTTGGTAGAGTTTTATGGTTAATTATTTATAATATAATTCAATCCAAAATATGTGTCTTATTATTGAGGTTTTGAAGATTGATGTATATCAGTTTATTTATATAGTAAATTATCAAAAATTTATATAACCATTTAGTTTTTGGTTTATTCGTATAAATAGGATGAATGATTTATCATCATTTTTTTGATATTATGATCCATTAAAATAATATTTTAATCCCTTAGACATATCAAAATAAACATGGGAATTTAATTTATATCATGAAGAAGAAGGGGAAGATTCTAGAAAAAAAACCAAAGGATGAAATTTTTAAATGAAATAAAGTATGTATATTCAGCCAAATTCACTATATAAATGTTAAAATAATTCCCCAAACTCTTGAAAGTTAATGATAAATATGTTGATTATTATATGGAAAATATTTAAAGCTGAAATTTTATACATTATAAAACAGATTCATAAGTATATTGTTGATCGTAGAAAATAAATGGTTTATGAAATTTTAAATAAATCATAATTTTATTAGTCCTAATATACATATTAAATTATTTTTTATAAACAAATGTTATCTTTTTGAATAAAAATTTATTTCTTTCCATATATATATATTTATCTTCCACTACTTAGAGTTGATTTTTAGAATGTTTTTATAACTTTTAATTTAAAATGAGATAAAATTTCGGTGGTAAAATTGAATTTAGGGGTAGAATTTAACTGCCTAACATTTTATAACTTATTTTATTTTAAATATATACTTGGTTTGATTTCAGGTACCACATGTGAGATCATGTTTAAACAAACTCTTATATATTATGGGAACAATATTATTTAAATGTGACATTCATCAAATAGTTGTTTGATAAGGAGTTCATTATAGTAATAAAAATAATAAAATATTTTTATACCAAATTTAGATAATTAAAATTTATTTATTAATTTCTATGAACAAATTACTCAGAATTAAATTTTAGAAAAAATTACATTTTATGTTAAATATCAGTTTTTTAAAGTATTTTAGTTTTATATGTGATATTACTTGATTTAAGAAATATCTCTTTTCCCTTGATAAATGTGGATGTCATGAAAATTATTAAATCTATAATTAAGATCATGTAAAATTCAATCATCATTTTTGAATAAAACATTTTCAAAATAAATTATTTGTTGAACAAAATATTATATCATCAAGATAAATTTTAAAAATCCAATCTCATTTGAAACAGGTTTTATATTCAATATTGGATTAACCATTCCTTTAACAAAATCATTTTTCAATATAAATTGAAGAATTATCACATACCAAACCGGAGGATCATGTTTTATACAATATAAAACATTATCTTGTTTAAAAACATTATTTGTAAACATTTCATTTTAATTTCCAAAGGCTGGTTTGACATAATATTCCTTAAAAAGTTGTCAATTTTTAAAATCACTTTTTAAATCTATTTGAAATAATTAAATATTTTGAAAAAAATAAAAAAGTAATAAAATTATAATTACCACAATTAAAGAAATAGGTACAAAATCAAATTCAATTCCATCATCTTGAGAATAACCCTGACCCACCGATATTGATTTATTTTTAACTATGTTTCCCATTTTACAAAACATATTATGAAAAAAGCAACACAGTTTCAGTGATTTATTTATACTTTCCTATTTTAAACCAATTAGATGGTTATTCTCTTTAAAAATGATTTAATTTATCATTACAAAAAATTATATATTTTGAATAAATTAAATCACCCAATATATTAATAGTTTTAAAATCAGCTACAATTGTAGAATCAAAACTGTAATGCCAAACAAATTATTGTTTGTATACAATATTCGACATTTCCAATTAATTTTTCAATATGATTTTTGAGTGATTTAGATTATATAGGGTCTTTTTGAGATGTTATATTCTCCCACTAAACTGTTGCATAATGATTTTCATTTTAATTATCTCAATAAAAATTATATTCTCTCAATTTTCCATTATCATTTCTTAAATTATAATTCTACTTGTTATTAATATTTTCATTAAATGTAACATGTATACACTCTTCAACAAATTGTGTTATCTTATTTAAAACCCTATAAGTCTTTATATTATTTTAATATCTTAAAATTATTCCACTATCACATTTTGGACATTTGTTTTCAATTTTATATATTGTATTCATGATAATACTATGCATCCAAATACACAAAAATATCTAACTTTAGGATTACAACCATTAATCAGTTCATAAGGGTTTTTATTTTAAAAAGTACTATGTTATAACCTATTTGAAAAATAAAAATATTTATATATATATTCTAACAAAAAATATATAGTCATTATGTTCTATATACATTAATCAATCCATTTATCTTATTGAGCTATTAATTCATTCATCAACACCATTTTGTTATAGTGACCAAGGTGTAGAAATTTTATCATTATCGAAATTTTATAGAAAAATTTCATCAAATTATATATTAATAAATTCACCACCTCTAAATATATTTATTGCTATTTGTGAATTATTTTGGAAATTTTGAATAAGTTTACATTATGTTGAATAATTTGTTAATATTTCACTTTTTCGTTATAATAAATAAATCCACATTAATCTATTATAATCTTCCACTATTATAAATACACATTTCATTCAAAAAATATAATAGGTTTTATTGGTATAAATAAGTTATTATATAATTGTTCTAGGATTCTATCAGTACAAAAATCTTTTACTTATTTAATTATTATTTTTATCTTCTTATACATTAAATGGGAATCACATATAATGTACATACTTGTCTGTAACTTTAGAAATATCATAACATGATCATATTTTGGAAACATTTTAAGTATTATGAATTAGACATGGAAAAGTAATATATTCCAAATAATGTCTTTTATTATTAAAAAACAAAAAAAATTAACCATTTGTTTTGTAAGATTATAAAAAATCAATATTATAAACATTCATAGTTTTATTTGTCGAGAATGGAAAAGATTTATTTTTTAGTAAATTAAAATTTTCATTATTAAAAAATGACATTTAATCCATCATAAAAATCTATGATATTCTTTTTATATTTTTTTAAACTACCTAAAAATAATAATTACTTAATAATAAACATTAATTAAAACTCAACTTCACCAAAAACATTAATTTAACCTTTGAAATGGTCTCCAAATGTGACTATATGATCATCACAAGAATATAAAGAATGAAATTTCTAAATATCACCTACAATGTTCCAATAACAAGAAGATTATTAACACCATTTGTCTTTGATATTTTTAATGTGTATTCCCTAATATTAAAAAATCATATAGAGCGTTTTGGTACCCATGCTTACATTGGTTCAATAGGATTAATGAAAAAAAACATAAAAACCAATATAGATTTAAAACAATTATTAATGGAATTTTTAGAAAATAAATATCTACTAATAAAATTCCTTGTATTCCAAAATTATCTTGTACATATCAGTGAAAATTCACTATAATAATTCCATTTTAATAAACATTTAATACATGTTTCACTTCAAATACATCACATTGGGATTTTAAGAAAAGTATTCATATTTTTCCTTACTAATAAGCTTTATAACCAAAAAAATATTATATATTTCCTTTATCATAATCATCATTTTATCAATATTTTCCATTCCATGAAAAAAATTAGATAGATTTTCATTATGATGATCAACTTAGTTTTTCAAAATCACATTTTCTTTTTGAATATCATAATCAATATAAATTTTCTCATTATATCTAGAAGTTTTGTTTAATAATTTATTAATTTACTACATGAGACTAGTACACTCATTAAACACAGTATATATGATCTCAAAAATATAAATAAACCTTCATTTATAATTTATATCATTCTCTATTAGATTATTTTAATGTCTGTCATTTTTTCATTTAGTTTGGACTTGTCATAATCATAATTCTATTTGGATTTATAATTCTAGTAAACTTATAAATTTAAATTATAAAAATTATTTTTATTTATCCTATTTTATTTAATAGTCTACTTATTTTAAATTTTATATCATTGTATTGTTCAATTATACTAAAGTTATCCTTATATAATTCCTTATTTCCTTTTGGTAGTTGACTGCCATTAGAATTTACAAAATTGGAATCATAACAAGAACTAAATCAATTTATTTTTCATCTTTAGACATATAATTTCGATAAAAATTATATGGAATAATTAATTAAGTGAAAATTTAATTATTTACTCCACAATTTTGAGCCATCAAAACATTTTTTCAAACATCATGTTCACTTGTATAATCACTACTTGACTTTGAACTATATAACCAGTCTCATCCTCTAAAAATGAACTTGTTTTTTCCATTTCATATTTTTTCTTTTTATTTAATAGGATGATCTGGATTTGGATAGTATATACTGATGTGACCTTACTTCACGCATGCATAACAACTTAATTTTGACACATTATTATTTCTATTGGAATTACCTTTATTATAATTCTTTTTTGACTTACTTTTGACCTTCCTTTTTCACCACTGTTTCTCCGAAAATATAATAAAATCCTTCTAGATTTTTCAATATCTTTTACCTTTCATAAAGCATATATTTAGTGGTTGTAGATATTTAATTAATATTATAAATAAAATCTCTACATGTTATCTTTTTAGTCTCTTCATAAAAAATGTTTTTCAACTCAATATCATACTACACAAAAGATCTTATTTGTTAAAGCAGGGACTAATATGTAAAATTATTACTCTAAATGATGGGAAAATTCAATGCGTGAGATATTTTTGGTAAAGAACTAAGTACTATTTCATCTTGTGTTATGTTTTCCAGTACTTCATTATGGACACTCATGCAATTTTTTATTCTTATAAACTAATAGAACAGTTGGATAATTGAATCATATTATCCCATCTTGAAATACTTCTAATTTTTTTATATCATTCTTATATTTTTTTCATATTAGTATTTATATCCCATATTGAGTTACTTGAATGATTTTCCATATTTCTAAGATGACATATTAGATGAAACATGACTATAGAATCTTCTACTTATAATAGAGTAAAAAAGTTTCCTAACACTGTCATTCAAAACATACTTAATCAAGTCCTTACATAAACGTTTCTCAGGAGAAACTTAAAAAATTTATATATTTTCTCTATGATTATTGAATGATAAACACTTTCTTGTTTCATATACGCTTCAATTAAGTCTTGCTAGTAGGTATAGTCGTATCTATAGAAAAATGGTAGTTTTTCTTGAATCCATCAATCATTACAATTAATTCCCAGAATTTGGAAAAACTGGAATTTAATCCTTATAATTATAGGTTTATGAAATTTGGATAACATATTAGAAAAAAATTAACATCTAAAATTTATCCAAAACAATTATTATATAATCAGATACCATAATAGAATATTAATTATGGGATTAATATCAATAAAATACAAACAATAGGGGGTAATATCTATTTAAACTGTAAAGAAAAAAATAAACCACTATTTATTTATTTATAAATATTTATTTAATGTAGTATTATAGATAGACAGTGTGTTTAACACTAAAATAATGAACTTAGTATTTTTTTAGTGGTTCATATCCCCAAGATCAATGTCCACTATTCCACCATCTTTATTCCTCAAGATGTTTCATATCACTATGAAACCCCACTCTAACGTTTTTTATAGAATATTATATAAACATCAATTTAAATTACCCACAGTCACCACCCTGAACCTTTTTAGGAGTCACAACCCATTCCAGACCTGAGTTTTCTTCAGGATTCACAACCCAAAATCCTTTTATTGGGTGGAAGAATAACCAATGATATCCTATTTGAGATTTGGAAATGAATAAACCAACACATACAAATATAAATAGTTTATAGAAATATTACTTGATATAAAAATTAGAAAAATATTTAAACATGTAGATATCAGATGATAAATACAATCAAGATCAATGATATTGACCACTTTAGCAGTAATGACTAAAATAGTCGATGTAGATTTTTACTGAAGTAAAATAATAGTTTTTTAGTAGTTCTTCATCAAATTTGGAGTGAAAAAAAATTTCACCATTGATCAATAAACAATGTTTAAGTTCATTTGTTCCCACGGTCACAATTTAATGGAATAATCCCATATAAACATTAAACACTTTATTTTCTTGGAGCATTTAATTAATTAATCACTACATTCCATGAGTTTGAAATTTTGAAACTTAAAATAAATTTCTCAACTGTAATTTGAATTATAGTGCTCAATAATAGAGAGTTGTAGTGAACTTTTATTACTAATATTTATAACCTTGAAACTTTTACAATATAATAGTCAATAAAAAACAATTTTATTACAAATTAATGAAAGAGTTAAAATAATATGAATAAACATTATGTTTATTGAAACATAAAAATGTCACACATAAAAAGAGAATCATAGATATTATAAAACATGTGTATGTATATAGAATATATTATTTAAAATTTTCAATAGATATGTATTTACATTATAATATATAAAAAATAAAATTATAATTAATATATTTTCATTCATATTAAGTAATTAGAATAGTATAAATTATATTTTAGAAGAAATGTAATTAGTTATATATATTTTTCACTAATAGTATTAAAAATTAATCGGATGCATAAAAATAAAATACCTAGTAGAAGAGATTGATTGTAACTACTACCACTCAAACAAGGTAGTGGTTGTATCTATCACCTGGTGTTTCCAAAGATATGTAGTGCTACCACAAAGTATTGAAATGATAATAATGTTTGTGATGGTTCTTTAATTGATTTAGAGGGGTGGTACTACCATTACTAAAGTTGTCCATGATACTGTGAGAAGGGTTGGGTGGAACAACTGCTATTGTCGTAGGTATAAGCTACTATGTTTCTATCATTTTGGACTGTTAGAACATACAACCAACACTATTGGTATCTCACAACTACTATAAAAGTTATATATTATTGAAGAGTCATGTTTTATATTGTTATTACTATCACGTTGTATGGTCTAATGAGGGGAGATAAAGTCAAATATAAACTAGTGAGAGAGACCAGTGGCACATCGTGGTCACTATAGTGAATCTTCATTGAAAAAATCTAAAACATGAAAGAGAGTTTCTGTCATACCTCTATAAATTTGTATCTCGACATGGTGATTTAGATGATTATATCATTTTATATATTATCACTCAAAAAATTTGAGATAGGGGAAAGACTAGTATCTATCAAGTTATATGGGATATGCATTTTGGTTGAAGATTAAATTTTATATGAATGCTTGATGAGTCATTTCCTGCCATACAGAGGTGATATCATGGTTGATGATACAAATTCACTGGTGATAATAGTTGAATCGATTGTGTCACTATTGTAAATGATCAGATGAAAAAATAATCATGCATAATAATTATTGACGGAGTTGGAGATTTGCATTGGGTTGCTGATCAACCCAAAAGAGATAATTTTATGGGAAAAGATGGAATGTGAAAGAGTTCTGTGTGAAGATGATTATTATTTGAGAGTCCAGAACAGGGCGGTTCTTTTATTTATTCGCAATCCAAGAGACATATTATAGAATTAGTGGGCTTTAGTGGTGTCAAATATGTACAGTGCATGGAATCTATTGATGCAGAAGTCATGATGGGACATTATGTAGATCTATTGGGAAGGACAATTTCATGTTCTAAGTGTCGAAATGGTTTAGCAGAGAACAAGATCATCGTAGATATTGATGAACAATTGTTGGATAAAATGTAAAATATAATCCGATAAATATATCTATACACACAAAAACATATATATATATATATATAACCAAAAAAATAAACTAAGGATGTCAAAAATTATAAATGTAACAAGATATAAAATTATTTTTATTTGATATATAACAATAAAAAAAAATTAATACTCATTAAAAATATTACTAATAATATTAAAGAAATATATTAAAATAAAATTATTTTGGTTTAAAACATGTATTTTATTATAAAATAATTTTATTTTTTCCCAATTATTATCACAAAAATTGATTACATTATACTGATCATTATAAAAAATAATAATGTTGAGTGAAAAACATTTTTAACCTTTTAACTTATATTAATTAAAAATATGAAAATATTAATGCTTAAACAATTTTAAATTAAATTATTGGGTGTAAATTTTAATTTAAAGAAGAAAAATATTAATGTGTTAATAGAAATGTTCAAACAATTTCAAATTGGATGGATTTTACTCCTAAAAGATTATGGATTTTAATTAATATAAATAACTCCAAATATATTATGGAGTTAACTGGATGTAAGTTTCTCCTATGTGAACATTGGAATTATTCTCTTTAGGCAATTCAGTGTTTAATATATGATGTTCTTAGATAAGAACATAGTTTCCCTATGGTATTTATGAGTTTTAATGGTTCCATTGAATGTTAATGATTTTTCATATATTATGATTTTTTACTCATACTAATACTTTCTTATATGATATCTTTATTCCATGATTCATTTTTTACAATAATGGTTTTGATTGGTATGAATTCTATTATTTTAGTCTCATTCAATTTGATTATGATCTCATAACATAATATTTATCACACACTTTTGTATGATAATAACTTTATATAACCTATGTTTACCCTTACTAAGCATCCGAGCTCAACATTTTTTATGTTTCCATTTCCCTAGGTTATCATGAATGATACTACATAGTATTTCCATAAAATGGTATAATGTTGGAATAATTTTGACACCATAATATTTTAAATGAATAAAATAATTTTTAATAGTGTATATTAAAAGAAATAACAAAAATAAATGACTGATAAAATATATTATTTAAATATTATCATCTTAACCTTGTCATTAAGTTAGAGGTTATCAATATGATCGAATGTTTAATGATATATATATATATATATATATTTATAAATAAATATATATGAATTGTTTAATAAATATAAAAAAAATTTGAAATTCTTATTAAATAATTAATAGATTTTTAGTGAATTCAATTAAGTTACTAAAAAATTAATTATCTTAAAAAATGATTTCTGATGATTTTTGTGAACAGATAATATAATTAATTCCTTTCACATCTATAAGATGTATTTCATAAAAATTATATGAATTTATAATTCATCATATAGAAATTATATTCCGTTGATATTTTTGGATTTCTATAATTTTTTTCACTTTTCAATTTAGAGTGAAAAATAAAAAAATTTATTGAATACTATTTTTAAATGCAAAGATTGTTCAAATTTTAATTATTAAAAATAATACTTATTAGGGAATTAATTAAATTAAATTCATATTTTTTATATCAATATATTAATTTGAATCAATATAATGATGACCACTAGTTATATTGTTAACACAAGATCATCTTATGGTTGAAAACTACATTCCTTGATAATTTTATTTATAAAATTTTCATGGGTTTATTTTAAAATTAATTTTTCCACGTTAGTTAATTGAATCTTATAATATGGATTCTATATTTAGAATGAAAATAATTAATATTAGGAACTATTTTCAATATAATTTTTGGTTATTAATAATATTAAAATAAAAATAAAAATGTGTTATCATTTTTAAGGGTATTCTAGGTTTACATAAGGTTAAAAAATATTGAAGAGGGTTATAATTACATTAAAAAGAGCCTAATTTCCAATGGATATCTACATTTTGGAAATTTTCATCCATGATATATAAAATTACCATTTTTTATCCCTTGGCCATTGTTATGGCCATCGTAATAATATAAGTAAGGAAATGAAAAAATGTCACTATCATACTTTTAAAAATATCATATATGTTAACATAGGGGTAAAAAGGATGAATTTGGGTTTATAAATATTAATTTTTTGGAAAAATAATTTTCAAATTTCATTTTAATTTATTTATAATTTTATATGATCAAATAATTACCTTACATACCTAGAAAATGATGACAAAATAAATATTTAATTAGACGTGAAATAAAATATTTAATTTTTAAATATCAAAAGTATTATAATTGAAAAAATATTAAATTCCAAAAATCATATGGATATATCATAATTTTATGGAGTTTTCAAAGTTATATATAAGCATTTCATCATTAACAATATGTTTTTAAAATCAAATAAAATGAATAGTTTTATAATTGATAATAATGTCATTTTAAAATAAATAATATTTTCTTATAGTATTTAAAATTCCTAAAAATATTATATTTAACTAAGTGAATATAAATTGGTTGATAATATAAAAAAAGATCCATTTTTGTGTCTATTTTCCTTTTATGGGGTCTTCTTTGGCCCTTAAAAAATAAAAAATATTATTACAATGGTAATTATCAAAAAAAGGATTAAAAGATTAAAATAAAATGATAATTGTGAAAATATAATCTAAAACCTGTCCAATATTTATTATAAGAGATTATTTCAAATAAACCACAAATTTTTCATCAAAATTCAAAATTTTGAGACATTTTACTATGATAATTGATTTATATTAATTTATGACATTGAGAAATTCTAGGTCAACTCCACCCCTCTCTTATAAATGTGAAGCCAATATTCTCTCCTCACCACACATCATGAACCATTTTCATCAACCAATACCGACCTAAATACCTTCATTAATTTCATTACCATGTACTAAAGATATTTTTTTGATAATAAAAACCACCAAGTAATGATTTTACTGTAAATATAAAGATATTACTAGAAGAAGAGGATTAATTCTTACCAGAGCATTTTTTTTGTGTTTTTCATTATTACATATTCATAAAATATAATTAAACCATGATGATAAAAAAATTATTACAAAAAAATAATGATATTATTTATGTTAATGGAAATCCCTATATATATCTCTTCTTCTGTCAAACGTCAAATGAAACTGTCGTTCTTGTGAACTATAAGCAACCACCTTATAAACTGAAGATTTTTTTACATAAACTACCCTTATGGATGGTTATAATTATGTATTTCATTCATATATATATATATAATTATTGAAATATTAATCATTCTGGAAATATAATATTTCCTTTAATTTGTTACATTTACATTCACTAAAAAGTGATTATGACATTCATGTGTACGTGTGGACTACCACCTCCATAAAGTGTTGTGATTAATTCCTCATCAGGACATCACATGTATGATATATATAATTATATTTAATTAAATAATATACTATTTATTATATTATTATAATTATATAAATATAAAATAATACATACATTCTTTTCACTATGATAGTTGAAAAATGGAAATGGTATTCATGTGTATATACAACATACCTTCCACATGAGTTTATCACTCTCCATTTTTCATACTGAGTATTAATAGTATGTTTAGAATAAATGTTATAACCTGATAATTTTAATGTGCAAAATTTATGATTATTTTTTTAATGAGATTAATGTTTTATTATTTTATATCACTTTATAATGTAAATTTCATTATGTATTAAAATATTCCATTATTAGATCAAATGTGCCACCACCAGAAATAAACTACTACTATATCTTGCTAAATTTAGAGTCTTTCCACAACATGAGATATGGTAGAATCAAGAATTCGACTGCTAGTAATATTCTACTTTTAGATCCATTCCATAGAAATCATTTTGCTTCCAATAGAATTTTTCTACCACCATGTATCAGCTACAGAAAGGATCCTACTACCATCAGGAATATGTCACCACTAAAGTCGTGTTACCACGAACTCTTTGCAACCACCGTCTATCTATAACCATCAGGTGTGGTACTTTAAGTTATAAGCTTCCTCTTTGTTGGTACTAACATTAGTTCAATTTTTCGACAGTCATATTAGCTACTTCCAGATGATCTACACAAATATTTATGAAACCATTGGATTTTGATATCTTCATCCTTAGTATTTTTGTTGTTATGATAAATTTGAATTTGATGCTTCTAATTACTATCCTATAGGATTTAATAAAGTGGCATTGTTTAGTAATTCTTTCTAAATAATTCCATTTTTTCATTAATGAAAAATTCATAGGTTTAGTATTAGGATACGGAATATCATTATGATTATTCTCCAAATGGTATTCGATCCAATAGTGCTATATATTTCCAAATGATTACCCCATGCATGAAAGGGTGTTTTTACATGCTAAAAGTGAGATAATTTACACGATACATATTTACTGAAATACAATTATGATATTTTTCACTATATGAGTGATCAATTTCCTTTCATTAATTAAATGAATAGAATTTTTTCTTAAAATCATAATATAGAAAAGGAAATCCCATGGCACACTATTTTCCTAAAAAAATTGATGAAATGTTTGTGATCCTCTTGAAGAAAAATATAAGGACCTTTGAGAAACTGGATAATTATAGAATGAGTATAAATATATCTTTAATATCTTCTTACTTTATCTTTATATATTATTCTTTACATTTGAGTGGTGAGATTATTTTCATGATTTATTTACACACTCTCACTCATTTGGTTGAACTACATAATACATGATACTATCAAAAAACTTTTTATCTATTTTCCTATGGAAACTATGGAAAAGGAAAATATATAAATAAATTTGTATTCATTACCATTTATTATAATGAAATGGGATTTTGACATGATAACTTTTTTTATATTTTGTACCCAGTGTGGGTTTTGAGTGAAATAATTGATGACCATAATCGTCTTGGTAATGAGTGATTTCCAAGGGGATGAGATTAGGTATTGTATTGAGTTTGAGCCACACTTTTAATATATATTTTTGTTTATTTTTTCTCTATTTCAATGCTAAAATTTCAGTTTTCTTAATCTGTACAAAAAAATATACATTGATAGTTATTATTAACTACTCTTTATATAAGGATTTTTTTATGTAAATCAATTTTAATAGTTAATGTAATTTAAAATATTATTTTAACTGATACAGAATCCCATTTTGGGAATATTGATAATGATAAACTTAAGTTAAAACACTTTTTTGATTAACTAGGTGATTATAATTAAATTGGGGAATTTATTTTATATTTTTTAAATATAAATATTATTAGGAACCCAATTCAACCCTATTTAATTAATCACTCTCACAAACATTTTTTGTATGTTTTCAAATAACATTCAAATGTGATTTATTTGTATTTTAAAGATAATAACTTTTTTTTATTTCTAAATATAGTTCATTATTGATAATATAAAAGATGGATATGCTACCATAAAACTTCTTCATTTAAATGGAACTAATTATTCTTAGTGTAAAATGAAAATAAAAATGTATATTCATAAAACGGTTTATGGGATATGGACTACTATTTTAGAAATAATATTAAATATTGAAATTACTATTGATAAATGGAATATTCCTACTAAATAAGAAAATAAAAATAATTTTAAATCCATGAATTATTTATATCATTCGTTGGGTGATTAATAATTTAATATAATTTTTTCCAATACAAAATATTTTTGAAATTTGGGAAACAATATACTTTTTTAGGAAGGAACGTGCGATGTCAATGAAATCCACTTAAATAAATATACTATTAAATATGATTCTACTAAAAATGAAACTGGATAAGCCTATTTCTATTATGTATGTTAGGTTTTATGAGATCATTAATATAAGTGAATCACTGGGGAACCTATTTCTGTTAAAGACCATGTGATGCGACTGTTGTCGTGTTTACCATAAACATAGAACAAAACCATAGTTCCAATAAAATAATCATCTGATGTATGCAAGTTTCCTATTAAGAAGCTAATTGTAAAACTAATTATTAATGGGAAATAACTAAAAGTGAAAAATGATGAGGAGTATGAAGAAAAAAATTAAATCTATTTCCTTAAAATATAATTCTTCAAAACAAAAGGGTAAAATTCAAAAATATAGTTCAAGTGATAAAGAGTCCTAAGATGACATTGAAGATGAGTTTTCCCATATGGAAAGAGATTAAAATATTATTTCAAGAAGCATAATTTATTCAAGAAACATAGTTACAATGTTAAATATGATAATAGAGAAAATTTCAGAAAGTATTAGAAGAATGATGATACAAAAATTAAATAATCTTCTATGAATATAAGAGGAAATGACATCTCAAATATGACCATCAAAAAACTGATATTCCAGAAGTTATTTGATGAAAAATATAATATATACTATAAATATATGAATTAAACCTAGATTGATTGTGAACATAGTTTAAGTGATTCAAACTCAACCCTGTTGGATAAGAATGATAGATCCAAAATGTGTTTTTTGAAAAACACATCTAAGGTGTCGGATATAATTCATTGTTCTTATATTAATATTTATAATCATTCTATATATGATAAAAATGATGAAAATGTATATTAATGATATGTTTGTATTATATAAAATATTTGATGAAATATTTAATGAAATCAGAAGAAAATATAATATTATAATTAAGAAACGTTCATTGATTGATAGTTTTAGGATTGACCATAATATTTAGAAAGAGAAAAATGATTATCTAATAAAAGTAAAAAATTGATTAAAATTTTAAAATTATAAACTAATGAAATATCGATAAATATTTGAAAATGGGATTAAGAATCTTAAATATGTTCTTGGAAAACATGCAACTCCTATGTACACTACCAATACAAAAAATCAACCAGGACAGAATATGATTGTTAATAATAATGTTATTCCTAATTCTAGTTTTGGAAAATATTTTACAAGTTTTTATTCCTATGGACTAAAGACATTTTGTATCTAAAAATGTATAAAATTATATAATATAGAACATTTTAATCACTTTTTGGTTTCATACACATTTAGTTATTAACATTTCTAGACCCAAGAAGATTTGGGTACTAAAGTTGTTTTCTGGGTAAAATTTCTATTAGAGGGAACCTGCTTAAACAGATCTAGTAATAACCAATAGAAGCTAAAAATTGGTTATTCTTGAAAAATTAATATAAAATATTCCAGTTTTTATAAATTTATCACGGATTTTAGTGGACATGATACCATTAGTGAAAATGAAAAAGGGAAAATTATTTTCCTTTGTAAAATTGAAAATTCAATAAATGTTTCAATTTCTAACATATTATTTAAAAATAGTTTAAAATATAATCATTATATTATCTCATAGTTATTTGATTATTGTTTTCATTTTATGTTTGGAAATAATATTTTCAATTTTTTTATTCTAATAATTCATTAGTTTTTACTTCTTTGAAAAATAAAAATATTTATGTTGTTCATTTATACTATTTATTTTCAAAAAAAATTCATGACATAGTTCCTGTCAGAATGAATCATAGAATTTAATAGGATAATAGGCCATTGAAAAATTCAATTACTTACAAATACAACTTGTGAAGGGTTACTCAAATATATACCTAAAATAGAATTAGCAATTGAAAAATTATATATCCCATGTCAAAAGGGGAAACAACATAAAAATATACATAAAATCAAAGAAAGAGAGTTCAACTACTCAAAAGATATAATTTATAGGTAAGGACTTTTTGTACCTTCTATAGTTTTTAGTTTAAATGGATTATCTATGTTTATTTCCTTCATGATGAATTTTGTATGTATAATTTGATATTTTTTTACCTTATAAAAGTGAAGCCTGCTCTTATTTTACGAAGTATGATAAATCTATAGAAAATATTAACAAACCTAGGATTAATAACCTATGAAGTGTTCATAGAAAATATTTTTAAAATAAACAATTTTAATCTAATTTATACTAAAATATCTTGGTAATAACGTTTCTGATCTTAGGCCCCCAAAACATAATGGTTGTTTAGAATGGAAAAATAAAACACTTCAATAAATTGCTCGAAGAATGCATAATGAGTATAAATTATCGTTTTTTCTTTTAGGAATAGGTAGTTTGTAAAAAAAATTATATAATAAATGTAATAATTAATAGGATTATATTAAAGACAAAAACATATAAATTATTTAATAGTAGTAAAAAAATGTTAATTAGTTTAGTGTTTTCAGTTGAAAAGTTGTTATTATTAATACTAGGATAATCATGGAAAATTTTCTCCCAAGAGTGATGAAAGAAAATTAATAGTTTATTAAACATATAATAAATAAAAAAAAATTAATATAAAATAATATTGAACATGAGACTTTTTATTTATTATTTTATGAAAAAAATAATAAGAGTCTGATAATCCTTTAGAAAACCTCTTGGATGATTTTTCAAATTTGAATCTCAATAGTAAACCATCTAAAAATTTTATGAACCAAATAGAAATGTCATCCATCTATGAGTAAAAACTAAATCATATCCAATTTATGAACATGATATTTCCATCACATAATTTTCTTGGAGATTTTAGGACTCATAGGCATCACCCTCTAGATGATATAGTTGGATACCAAAATAGAGGTACATAAATTATTTCTTCTCTAAGAAACAATGTTGATCATCAACCCTTCTTGTCAAAACCTGAACCTTAAAACGTTTTTGATGTCATTATTGTTGAATTAAAGGTGATGGATATGTAAGAAGAGCTTAACCAATTTGAAAGGAATAGATTATGATAACATAAAATGAGACCTAAAGACACTATGATTAAGGGAACTAAGTGGATTTTTTAAACAAAATTCATTGAGTTAGGACCTATAGTTATATATAATACTAGGTTTGTTAAAATAATAAAACCGAGAAGAGGGTATTGACTATTAGGAAAACTTTTTAATAGTTTATATACAAGAATCATTGAGAATATTTTTTGCCTATGTAGAACATTTGGGTTTCAAACTATTAGAAATTGATGTCAAAAGTGATTTCTAATATGTTTATATAGTTGATACATTTTTTGGGAAACAACCCCAAGTATTTAAAAATACAAATTTTCCAAATGTTATTTTTAAATATTGAAATTCTTTATATTTAATAAAAATGATTTCAAATCTTGTTATGATAGGATCCACACTTTTATGATTCCAAAGTGTTTTTCAAAAGGAATATATTATCAAATTATTTCTATAATAAGAATTTAAAAATATTTTTTAGAAGATCAAATTAATTTTTATTATATTATTTTTGGATATTCTAAAAAAATATTTGTGTACTAGTATTTCAAAAATGATGAAAATTAAATTTGAAATGAGTTTTATGGGATAACATAAATTATTTCAAAAGTTTTTAATTTTTTTGAAAAAAATGTTATGATTATTTTAAATTAAAAAAAGTTACAATAAATTCCTTCTAGAATATTTTAAATTGAATGACACAAAAAATTGTGACACACCCATGAGTACCACATATAAGAGGGATCTTGAGGAAGCTATAATGTTATCAGATAAAATAAGTTACTATGGAATGATTGGAAGTGTGGTATTCATAACTACTAGATGAAAAGATATTATATTGTATGTCTATGTGTGTTATGATTTTTATGAAAATCCTAAATAATCCAATTTACTTTTTTTTAAACTATTTTTCAAATTCATTAAATATGAAACAAATTTAGTAGTATTAAACCTTAGAAGAAATGTAGTTGACATAGTGAGTTATTCATATACATATTTGTGTGGTTAATTATTAGAAGGTAAAAATATCTTTAGAATATGTCATATTTGGGGAAATTCAATAGTATCTTCTTGTATTAACAATATTTTTCAAAATTACTACTATTGAATCTTATTACATATATAAAAGATGTTTTGGTTAAAAAACATTATGGTTGGAACACACTCTAACATGTTACAGTTATCAATTTATACATGTCTCTATAAATTGTCACAACATGAGTGGGATAAAAATTTATGAGAATAATGTGTATCATTCTACGAAAAATCATATTTATGTATTAAATAATTTTTTTATAGAACATTTTTAAAACGGTAATATAAATGTTGAATTTATAGGAACTGAAAATTATCTTGCGGATATTTGTATAGAACTACTGAATTATGAGATTTTAAGCTACATCAAACATAAATTATGAATGAAAAATATTATTTATTATTAAATCTGGGAGGATCGACCATTGGAAAATCCAAAATTAGAGAATCCACTACTAGAAAATCCAATATTAGATAAGACAACATTGGACAAGCCATAGTGGGACCAGCCACCACTAGAGAATCCACTATTGGACAAGACATTGTTGGAATAATCCACCATTGTAACTATCCTCCATTAGAATGATCCACCATTGTAGTGATCCACAATTGCAATGATCCACTATTTAGATGATCGACTATTGGAAAGAGCCACCATTGAGATGCTACCATTCTCATTTTATTTTTCAATCAGTTGAACCTCTATTTTTATAATGCTACTAGTTCTGAATATTTATTTTTCTATTAGATTTAATTTTTTATATTTTAATAAATTTTTTAAATTAAAATACGTAAATAATATATATCAAACATAAATCTAAAATCAAGTCACTCTATTACTCAATCCTTTTCCCTTTGAACCTTTTCTCTTTCCCTTTATCCTCATACCATAAACCATATCACTCATTTTCATAATTATTATTTTTTATAAAATTTTTAGAGTTGATAATAATTCACTATAATCAACAAAAGGATCACAAACTACTAATAAATCTTTAGAAGAACCGATTCATGATGTTTTCAAACCGTGAAACCTAGAGCTTATAAGTGAAGATGTTTTTTTAGAAAAAAAAATAGATTCATAATAGTTATTATTTATAAATTAATATGTATTCCTTCAAATCTTGGAGCCATGATGAATAGATTGGTTCTCCATAAATTATATAACCATCCATCCTAGTTTGGTTAATCAGTTCTATCAATACACAGAGATAAATTTGATAAATAATAATTTTTTTTTTTAGATTTTTATTGATGGTAAATAGAATATATTTTCGTAAAATTAATTGGTTATGAGAATGAAATTTAATCATTTTATTTTAGTATGAATATAAAACATCTATTCTATGTGACAGTGAGTCATTTGTTTATGAGAATTCTATGTCAGAGCTGACAAGAGATAGTAATGTAAAAAAGGCCTACTGGTAATGAATTAGCTGAGGAATGTACACACCTATTTAAATTCATTCTTCATAAGTTATATCTAGGGAAAGAGGATATTAGTAGATTGAGGTACTAAGACATTTATTTTCTACTCTTTATGAAGTAATGTGATATTATTAATCTATGAAGATACCTAATGGGGCATATGATAGAGATTTTAAAGTCATGCCTAGGTTGAATTATTTAATTCACCTTGTGTTGATTTCATTCATGCTATAATCCAAAGTATTGTTTGATGAGGTAGAGGAGGAAACTATAGTGAAGTGTTGTTTTTTTTCTTATATATTGTTACTTGAAAAATGATAAAAGTGAATTGGATTCCATGAATGAAAAAGTGGGGTAAATATAATTAAAATATCTATGAGAATTTTTATCTTATAGAACATATTAATAAACCCAAAAATCTTTTTGACCTTGGAAGAGAGACAGATGATATTGTGGTTTATTCATCGAAGGAAAAATATGTTGATGTTGGTGTAGTTAAAGAAGATGAGGTGGCTAATTGTATTGAAGAGGTTATTGATCCTAATATTCCTCATATCCCAATTATATCTTATGGATCTGCTAGACCATCAGTCATACTCGTTGTTAGAGAGTCTATTTTGAGTGAATGTGATTATTAATAGACTGATGTATCTAGAGATAAGAAGAATAATAGTACCTATAAGACCTCAAAATATGTTTTCGATGATTCAAATGATGAAAATGGTGAGAATGGTCATAGAATTGGTGGTGATGGAAATAACGATGAGGATATTACTAATGATTGACATTATCACACTAAAATAATCACAAGTAGGGTTTGTTATAGAATTTATAGTGGATTATAATCCTGTATTATGGCTTTAGAGGCGGTTATGGTGAACTGACACTAATGTGGCCGTCTATTATTAGTATTGTTAGTTTTTTTTTTGAAAAGTTAGTAAATTTTAGAGGGAAATAGTAGTGGTGGAATTTCAATGGGTTTAAACCCCTTATAGGGTATTTCAATATATATATTTATTTTCATGCACATTAAAATATATTTATTTGTATAAATTTTGTAATATAATATATGAATATTATTTTATGAATAAAATTTAAACAGATAATTATATTATATATAATTAATATTATATGAAATATAATTTATAAAAAAATTATATAATGTTATATGAAATATAATTTTATATTATATATAATTATTATGCATTTTATATATAACTAATATTATATGAAATAAAATTTATATAAATATATAGTTAGTATTATATAACAAAAAATTTATAGAAATAAATAATTAATATTATATGAAATAAAATTTTTACTATTCTTTATATAAATTATTTCAAAATAAATATTTATTATAATGTACATTGATATATATGTATTTGAATAAATATAATTGTATAATATTGTGTACATAAATACATATCTATTTGTATAAATTTCATTTCATATAATGTTAATTATATATAATATAAATGAATAAACATTTTATTTTAAATAATATTTAATCTTATATTAATATAAAAAATAAAAACTATAAGATTTTGTTTTTATATGATATATTTTTAAATGAATTATTTTTATATATATATTTCGGTAATATGTTTAAGATTTTATATTATATATAATTAATATCATATGAAATACAATTTATACAAATAAATATACACTAATCCACATAATACAACGGATTTATTTTTTTTAATACATATAAATTCAATTATATACAATCATAAAAATACATTATATAATATTTTCATATAATTTAATTATATACATTTATATATTTATTTTTGATAATCTATATATATATATATATATTACTGAATTTTTTCTTTTAATAGTGGTGGGTCACAACCCCTATTAATCTCTTAGATTAAAGGGGTCTTTGATCAACCTATAATTTAATGACATTTGAGGGGGATTTTTACCCACTCTAAAATATGACAAGATATTAAAAAAATAAGGTTTAAAATTTTATAAGTGGTTCATAACCCCTCTAAATTTGATGATTAGTGAGGGTTGTACATAACTACCCTCTAATTGTTACATAAAATGAATTTAGAGGGAGATAATACCCCCCCTAATTTTTATGACTAAAGGGGGTTGTGTATAAACCAATCTAATTATACAAAAAAATGAATTTAGAGGGGGTTGTGAATAACACAATATAAATAACCCCCTTTGATATGCTATTTTTTGTAGTTTTGTTATGTAGATAGTGATGTTAAGGGGACTAAGTCATATCCTCCCAATTTTATTGGCTCTTCTTTAGTTAGGTATATACAAGGATCTGGTTTAGCACGATCTATGTGATTAGAGAGATCTATTTTAGTTAAACCAGTTGGTGATGTTATCTCTTTCAGAGGTGAGTCGATGAAATATGTAGAGAGGGGGGGTATTAAGGTTATGTCAAAAGTAAAGTTGTTATTATAGATCCTGGTGAGATGACATATTCTAGACTCGATGTGGTAGCACAAGATGATTGGGAGAGGTTACCTGTGTATTTCAATATTTAACATGGCTACTCATAGTCAAAATAAGTTAGAGAAGAATATGGATACCATAGTGATGCTCAGTTTGGTTATTTCTTAGTAGAGGACTATGTATATTCCATGGGTGAGACTTCTCCTAGATCAAAATATCTTGGTATATCATATTATTACTCATATTTAGATGGTTGAAGTAAGGATGGTCACATTAGTCCCCCAAATCATGGTGGACCAGATGTATTGATTGGTGATGGAAGAAATTCTAATGGATGTTTAGTAGAGTAGATAGAAGTTTCTTGTTTGTGGCATTATTTCACATAATATTAACCATCTATATTATATATTATATAGGATATTTTTCCAAATATTTTAATATCTAAAACACATCAACATATTTTGATGGATTTTCCACATAAATTTATTTTTATAGGGCTAACTAGGATGTTTTCAAAGAGATATTGATTTTTTATTTTAGTGGTCCTTTAAAATTTCAGGAAACTCCTATCACTCATCTTAGTGAAGATTATAAGAGATGTCATTTTGATTTGGTTTCTTTCCATATTCACCCCAATATAATTTTCAGTATTTGGGAAAGTGAAATTTTAATTAGAAGCTTCGAAACCAAAATGGAAGTTATGAGATCTATGATAGAGGAGATGAGGACCTCCTTTTATAATAGTCATGATGCTTTGTTTGTTATATTTTAGTCTCTACTAGTTATTTATTTTACATATTCTACTGCACCACCTTCCATATTTTTGTTTATAATGAGATGATCATATCCATAATTTGAGAGGCACTGCAAGCTATTATGGGTGATTTTCATACATCTCATTCATATGATCTTCTTCAAATTTGAAAACACAATGACCATATATATAAATAGGTAACTGAGTGTTTGAATAAATCCTAGAGTGATAGGGAAACCATCACCAATTCTATCAAATTCAACCTTTCCATGGTATATTCTAAACTGGAGTTAAATTATCACTTCAAGTTTTTTATGATAACTTATGGAGGAAAACAGTTACTAAGGACTTCAAGGAACATGTAGACAAGATCAAGGTATAACCCCTTTACTTATGTTTTCCATTAGAGAGAATAATGTATTATTTATTTCCATAGAGAGAGGTGGAAAAATAATCATGAATTTTTTTGATCATAATGAAGCCTTTATTATACGAATATGGTACAATAGTGGTTGCACATAAGGCCATTCCCACATTAGACTTCCACTCTGTCCCATCTACTGATCTTTTTCCACCTCAGTGTTTGTAGTTATAGATATTTCTTGACAAATAATTTTGTCATATCATACCAGTGGTGATCTAATTTCATCCTAATCTTATCTTTAAACCCTCAGCCACTACTTCAGTGCCTTTTAACTCTGGAAATGGTAGGGGGCATGTATATCTTACCTCTTGAACTATGAGTGATTTATATTTTAAATAGTCTTTGATATTTATTAAATGATACATTTTATTTCTTTTTTACTATAATGAAATGAAATTTTTTTACTTAGTTATTTTTCTATTTTATTATTCATTTTTTCCTTCAATTTACAGTATTTGGTCGTGTATTTTTTATAATCCCAAAAACGGGAGAAATTGTTTTATGGAATTTACCATTAAATTTTCATGTTTATGTTTTATAACTTATGTAAATCATTACCAAGTGCTTCTATTACAAAAATAAAATTTAACATATCACATTAGATTATTTATATTTTACATATATATCCTTAATTTTGAAATTCATCTATTATTCAAATGTTTATTTCATACATGTTTTTTCAAATTCCATTATTTTTTATCATAAAAAGTTGGAGTTTATTGGAACCTCCTTGTTTTAATTCTTTAAAATGAATATTTTAAATTTTCTAAATATCATAAGGTCTTATAATAGTTTAAAATTTTACAATTTAAATTTATGTATGGAATGAATTGTTCCACTGTTAGTATAATTGTTCCACTGCCATGAATTTTAAATCCCTATCTCTTGCTACTGTCAGAGTATTTCCAACACTACAGTTATATTAACTTCATGCTTGATATCACCAATAATATGAAACCATTACAACCATTCCATCACTAGCCTTGTTCTACCACTCTAATTATGCTACCTATAATGATATTTTGTTTCTGAGAAC
Source organism: Viscum album (assembly GCA_963277665.1). Classification (NCBI taxonomy): domain Eukaryota; kingdom Viridiplantae; phylum Streptophyta; class Magnoliopsida; order Santalales; family Viscaceae; genus Viscum; species Viscum album. Next base: position 1,133,181,463 of record OY728123.1, on the reverse strand, counting down.
ATATTATCTCCATGGATGTGCCATCACCAGAGTCTTGCTACCACCAACTCTCTACTAACATCAACTTTATGCCACCATTAGGAATGCTACCATTATAGATGATCTACTTCCAGATTGGTTCTATCATTAGTTGAATTTTTATACTATTGGTTTAGTTACTAATATTTAAGCTTCTATCAAAGTTTTGTTACCATTGTACCATGATACAGTTAGCCTAGATTCCATTGATGTACAAATGTATTTAAATTTAACTCTTTCAATGTCAAGTTTATGGAATTTAATTTTATGAAATTATTTAGTGATTATTTCTAAATCATTCCACATATGCATTGAATAAATATTCAGAGGTCTAGTATGAGAATCCATGAAATCTTTAGGATTATCCTTAATCAATATTTGTACCTGTAGTGATATATATTTTTTGACAAACTAGCTTGTGAAGAAAAGGGTATTGATGAATATTAAAAGAGATAGAATCTACATGTTGTATATTTATGAATATATGAGTGTGAAAGTGTGGAACATATAAAAGGTCATGTGAATTTCTCACATTTTGATGAATAAAATATTTTCATTGAATATTATACAAAAAAAGTAAACCCAAGATACTTTGTTTTCCGGAAACATTTGGAGAACTAATTTAAGATCCTAAAAAATCCAAATCTGAGATCCCTAATTCACCTGGAATATTACAGACCTAGAAAAATTACATATTAATTATCATCTTACTTGATATCAATTTTTTTTACATTTGAAAAATGTGAATTGTTTTCTCTCTATTTATTTAAACACAATGAATCCTATTATTAAATTAGAAAATAAATGATATTCTCAAAAACCAATTTATCTATGAACCCATGTAAACTATAGAGGAAGTCTATATATAGATTATGTTGTATTTATTCCCATATATACTTATGGAATATGTTTTGACCCTCTAATGTTTCCATACCCGATCTAGTTTTTGGAAGTGATTATTGGTTATAATAATCTTCTTATTGGTTGGTGATTTTCATGTGGAGGATATTATGTATTGGATTTAGATTGAACCCCTTGCTTATTATGTTTTGTGTTCTTTTTCTCTTCATTTTTAATCTTAAAATGTCATTTTTTTAATCAATAAATGAATCACATACTTTGATAGTTATTCTTAACTTGTATTTCATTAATGATTTGATTAATTAAATTGGTTATAAAATCAAATTTAATATTAAATATTGTTTTAACTAATATTTATTCATGTTATAGAAGATATGTTTAAGGGTAAAAAATATATCAAACTGCTTTATTTATTAAATGGGTGATTTTAATTTTTTTTAAATTTTTAACATAAATTTTATTAGAAAATCAATCACCCCCCCCCCCTTGAGTTACTCACCCTGATAAAAAATTAATAATTTATATATATAATTTATTATTATTTCAGTATTATTATTCTAGATTTTATGGAATAATTAATTCACTTACCATAATAAATTAAAAAATTAAACTTGTACATATGAATAAAATATCACCAAAATGCCTAATTTGTATATAATTGATGAAGTAATTAAATACAAAATGGTAATAAATTAAATAAAATGAATTATAAACATAATCAATATTCTTAAGAAGGTAATTAATATAAATAAGTATATTAATCTAGAAGATAATGAATGAACATGATGAATCAAACCAGAGGAATGTGATTTGGTCCCAATTTTCCTTTATTAATGAATATTTTACTCGTATGCATCTAATTTATCTTATATGGTATATATAATGAAAATTAATAAGTTATTTGTTAAATAAATCAAATTTCATGGTATTTTATGCTTCAATACAAATTATTTCATCCATGTGGGTTTTCCATGAAATATATAGTGTGGTAAGTGGGTTTAAAAATAAATTTATTTTGATTTGGTTATGTTAATATTAATTTTATTTGATATACTAGGATTTCGTGCATAATTTATTTTAATTATTAAATTTTTTATTTAAACTTTTTATGTTGGTTTAATTTTTATACACATAATCAATTCATTTATTAATTCTCACATATATAGTATGATTATTGTAATATGTGTCATCTGAATTTCAACTTTAATACGGAAAATTTGTTATATGCACCTACATATTTTTTATGAGGTTTATATAATTCCCATGTGATATATTATGAAATTATTCCCTTTATGTTTATTTTTTTACTATTTCATTTGAATTTTTTGTCATAGTAGATATGATTTAATGGTTACAAAAGTGATAAGAGTTTATGCATCAATATAATTTTAATCAGGATTATTTATGCATGAATTCACATTTAATGAAATTATTTGATCATTGTATAATAAAACCATTTCATTTTTCCCCATCTGGTTATTGAATAAATTTTCATGTAATAATACCATTTTTTATCTTTGTTAATTAAAATTATTTACAATTTTTTTAGAGAATCCAGCTGTATTTCTCTTTTCAAACAAAATTTAATTTTCTTACAATTCCATAATTCACTTAAATTGTTTTAGATAAGGTTTTTAATATTATCAAATTATATTTAATGGATTTTTAACCCAATTTAACTTTTTAAAAATGGTTTAAAATAAATCTTCTTTTCATTTACTAAAAAAGGTTATTGTTTACGTTTTATTGAAAATATGAAGGGAATATTTGTTTAAGAGACTCAAAAGAAATAGAGTATTTAGGTTATCATGACAACTAATTTATTTTAATTTTATTTTAATAATTTACATGGTTATTTTCAAAGATAATTCTTTTACAATGTCACGACCCGTCCTCGGGGCCCGTGCCGTGACTACCCCAAGCTCGCCTTCCATAGGCCAGGGGCTGGCGACTAGCACCAAGGCGTAAAATCCCAGTAAACAGGGAAGGCATTGCCTTTATAAGTAACAACCACACAGAGTCAGCAAGCGGAAAGTAAAGTGAAGAAAAGTAAAGGGGGCCGGAAATACAAGCCCAACTGTAAAGTACAACTGAAAAGTAAAGTACAGCAACTGAAGAAAAGACGGCGGCCTCGTGTCATCCACTGGCAATCCCACCTGAAGGGTGGGTACAGATAGCCTCCAGGCTCCTCGGGTCCCACGTCCGCTCCGAGCACGTCCCGCCCAGTGGTCCACCTCCAGGTACCGTCCTGCTCCACGCCCCAACCGTGATCAGCGTTGTCCGTCGTCTGCAACCAACACAACAAGGTGCGGGCATAGCCCGTGCAGGGGTGAGTACAAGCTACTTAGTAAGGACCCCGAGACCCCCGAAGGTCTCCCGAAATCCGCAAAGGATATAGCACAAAAGAAGGATGCAATCACGAAGTAACATCTGACTCGACTTAGGTATATGCCCATACATATACCTAAGTCCCCAATTCTAGCTCTGCTCACGAGCTCAAGAACAACTCAATCCACAAAGGAAAGCAAGACTCAAATCCACAAAGGAGAGTAAACAGTAAATCCACATAGGATAGTTCAACACAATCCACAAAGGAGAGTAACAGTAAATCCACAAAGGATAGTAACATAAGATTCAGGTCAACCAGGATTTTCATTATCGAAACCGTAAGTGTTGAAGAGCCCCATCTCTGAAGTGTACAGTGGTCCTGTCACGACTCCGAGGTACTGCTCACTAACCTAGACTGCTGAAGTACTCATCCTGTTGAGTACCGCGGGTCTACTGCCAACTACCGGGCGCTCCGTCCGCTGAGGGTCTGCTGCCAAATACCGGGCGCTCACCCAGATAGCCTACTGAGGTACTCCTCCTGTCGAGTACCGCGGGTTTGCCGCCAACTACCAGGCGCTCCGTCCGCCGTGGGTCTGCTGCCAACTACTGGGCGCTCCGTCCACTGGGCTAGTCGACTCACTCCAAGTCGAGTCGGTCAAGCAGTCGTCAGGTCTCAGTCATCTTCACGGTCTCCGTACTCCGCACGCACGTCTCCACCGTCGCGGGTTTGTCGCTACAACCAAGCGCACACACTCCGTAGAGTATCGCGGGTCTGCCGCTACAACCAAACGCTCCACCGCCAAGGGTCTGCTGCTGCATCCAAGCGCACCACCACTGTCAAGTACCACGGGTCCGCCGCTACACCCAAGCGCTCCACCGCTCAAGGTAAAAACAAGATTCAGCTCACACAGGTTCGGTAGCACTCTTCCACGTAGGATCGCTGAGTGCAGTAGTCGACGCAGTCCACTGAGGATCTCTGCACAGTCGTCGCCGCAGTCCACGAAGGATCTCTGCTCTGCCGTCGTCGCAGTCCACGGAGGATCTCTGCTCTGTCGTCGTCGCAGTCCACGGAGGATCTCTGCTCTGTCGTCGAAGCCACAGCCAGCACTAGGGTTCCCGCACTTAGCGAGCTCGTTTAGGAGGGTCCGCTACACGAGCCGAGAGGCTGATACATCAACTGACACTTAGTCCGAAGTTGATGTATCCAAAAGTTCCGTATCGACAACAGGATCTCAACGCGACAGACGGCGCGTCAATCGGACGCCCGGTCTGAGAGTTATTGGCATTTTCGTCCCAGGGGCCCGGTTGGTTTTTAGGGCAAAACCAACCCGACCGTACTCCGCCTGTATCCGATCCTCGGGCGGAGCATGCCAAAAGTTCTGTCTCACTTAGAGGAAACTACCACAGCTGACGGTACGTCGATCGGACGTCCGTAGCTCAAGTTATGAGTGTTTCCGCTCCGAGGGCCCGATTGGTTTCGTGTACGAACCAACCCGGCCGAACCCAAAGTCTCCCGAAACCTTGAGTATAATATACCGAAACGACCTTCTCGATCCAAGGATCGCGTAGCCGCTGACAGTTCGTCAATCGGAGGTCCCAGGCCCAAGATATGGGCGAAGGACCGAAGAGGGCCCGAAACGGGGGTTCTGGGCCCGGGGCGACCCGGCCCGAACCCCCCCCCCCCCCCTGGGTCGGCCGAACCGGGTCGGGCCGACCCGGGTCAGCCTGACCCGGCCCGGCCCGGCTAGGCCGGGTCCGGTTCGGCCTGGGCGCGGCCCGCCCGACCGGACCGGCCGGCTCGGCCGGCGCGGCTTGGCCGGCCGCGCGGGTGGAAGGCCGTGGGCGCAGCCCGCGGTCGAGGGAGCCGCGGCCTGCGTGCTGGCCGCGCGGGTGGTCAGCGGACGCAGCGCATTGCCGCGTCCCGACCGGGTGGACCGGACCCGCGGACCGCGGGTCCGCTGGTTCGCCGCCGCCGCGGCCGAGCCGTGGCGGATTCCTCCGGCGGCGCGCCGGGCGCCGCCGCCCCCGGTCACCGGAGATGCTCCGGTGGCCCGATTTGCCTCTCGTCTGCGCCGATGCCCCTCCCGGATGCCGACCTTCACTGCGGAATCAACGGATCGCCCCTGCCGCGCGGTTCATCGTCGTCCGCCATATCCGCACAACAAAAGAGATCGGCGGAGGGTTGCCGGGTCTTGTTCGTTAGACCCGCACCCTCCGCGTTAGTCATAATCAACGGGAGGAAAGGCTACAACAATTTTTAATCAAAGATAAAAATTGTTCACTCCTTTTCTTTTAAACGGCATTTCAATTTTTAATTAATTGAAATTATTCATGCCGTTCTTTATTTAAAAGAAATAAGAACACGGGAATGAATCATCAAGGAAATAAACCCCTACCTTGTCGTCGTCGTCGGACGAGAGGTCGTCGCGGGATCGCTCGTCGCGGATGAAGGAGATCGTCGCGTCGTCGCGGTATCCGGCGTCGCGTCGCCAATCTCCGGATCAAGAGCAAAAGGATTTAATTAATTAAATCCGTTGTCATCGAATAAAATAAAAAAAAGAATTAGAAGGTTCGATTCTCACCTTTTTTGCCGAACGAGGATCGGCCGCGGAAGAAGAGGCGTCGCCGAAGAACGTCGCGGGTAAAGCTCGTCGACGTCGCAGATCTCGGCGTGCGTCGTCGAATTCCGGTCGCCGGCGTTCTTCGCGTTCTTCGCGTTCATCGCGTTCTTCGCGTTCTTCGCGGGGAGATGAAGAAACAAGATTCTCTCAAATCCTTTCAAAGGATTTTTAGGTTGGTCTTATTTTATAAACATGCCAACACACGAAACCGATTGAGAAACGATCCATCAATTCGAAAGAAACGACCCATTTAATTCACGAAAGAAACAGCCCATTTAATTCACGAAATAAACCGCCCAATTAAATGGTCTGTTAAGAATTAAAGAAAACGCGTCGGTTGACTTTTCAGTTACTTTGACGGGTTTTCACGGGTGCGTTACTTAGCGAAAGAAACGGCGGGGCTCGTGCGGGCCCTGCCTCACAAATATCCTACCAAGGGGTAGGATATTTCTGGATAGCATCCTATCCAGTTCAACTCAGCTCAAGCTGCCTTTAAGTGACTTCAATTGGCTTCCAAGCAGCTTAAGTGAAATAAAATAAAGTTGTCGCACAAACTTTATTTTATTTCTGACTTAAAGCCGCAAAATTTAAAAACCACGTCTGAGCAAACGCAACTCCGGAAGAGGCGTTTCTAAGCAAATATCGGCGCTGCGATTTCATCGGTGCCCTCAGAATCTGATTCCGGGCAACGGTTCAAAAGATAGAAAAACCCGCTCGTCCGTTCACTGAACGTACCCGAGCCAAACTTCGGAAATTGATTCCGGGCACACCGGGCCTCGGAATCAGGTGCCGTCTGAAGCTGCGCTCTTGTAAAATTCCAAAGAAAATTAAGAAAAAAAATTTCCTTGAAATTTGCGGGTCTTTACATTACTCCCACCTTAGGGCTTTACGTCCCCGTAAAGATACATCAAAAACTAGGGGAACAAATGGGGGTACTGAGCACGCATCTGAGCCTCCCGCTCCCAAGTGCTCTCTTGGAGGTTCCCGTGCTGCCATCTGATGCGCACAAGAGGAATCGACCGCCCACGTAGGACCCGCTCCTGTCGATCCTCGATCTCCACTAGAACCTCCGCAAAAGTCACCCCATCGTCCACGTCCAGCTCCCCAAAGTCGATGATGTGCGTCGGGTCGTGCACGTATCTCCTCAGCTGAGACACGTGGAAGACGTCGTGCACCCGGTGCAACTGAGGTGGTAGAGCCAGGCGATAAGCCACCTCTCCTATCCTGCTAAGAAACTGGAATGTTCCGATGAAGCGCAGAGATAACTTGCCGCCTCGGCTAAATCTCCGAATACCACGTCGAGGTGAGACCCGCAAGAAGACGTGGTCGCCATCCTCGAACTCCAGTGGCCTCCGCCTCCGGTCAGCATATGGTTTCTGTCGGCTCTAAGCTGTACTCATCCGCTCCTGGATGACCTGGACCTTCTCTGTCGTGGCCTGGACCATCACAGGTCCCACAAGAGCTGCAAGATTTCTTCTTTGCCGAAAAGAGAAATCTGGTCTCATCCCCTGGATGAACCACATTCTTTGCCTAAAACAGTCAATCCTAACATGGATGATACTAATCCATACCAAGGATGACGTCGTAAGGCCTCGACGCTACTACTAAGAGATTCAACCGTTACTCTCGCCTCCAAGGGTTGAGTCACACTGTCGGCATCAGTGTGTGGTAACTGGGTCTCCTCCAGTAGACGTCTCACAAGTGAGGGTCAAGTCAACAGCCAAAACCGGAATCTCCTAGTAACATCACGAAAGAGGACACGAACGAAAAATATCACAAAGGTATGCGTCTTTTATTATTGCAGCTCATATTACAAGACGCTACACAAAAGCAACAAGGAACCAGAAGTACAAAGGATGTATCCACTAGTTCTGCTCCTGTCCATCAGCTCCCAGGGCTCCATGATCGAAGGTCTCGGCTGCCTGAAGCTGAGCTCTCCCCTGCGGTCGGGGTGGACCTCCTGGTGGTGGTGGTGGTAGAGCCTCAAAGCGTCGTCCACCACCTGCTGCTCGGCCAGCTCCTCTACCTCGTCCGTCTCCTCCCTGCAGACCGCCACGGTCGAACCTCTGCCTCTGCCTAGGTGGTTCCTCAACCGTCTGCTGCTCCCCCGCATGGCGGGTCGGGCAGTCACGAGCCATGTGACCAATTCCGCCACAGGAGTAACACTGCCCACTCTCGGCACGCCTGGCTCTGACTCCACCCCGGCTTCCCCGCACAACTGAGCCTGAGTCGTGCAGTCGGCCACTGGTAGGTCTGGTCTTCCTGGAACCCTGAGTCATCTGTCGGCTACCTGCTACCGAAGACTCCGCTACGTGCCGCCCTGCGGTGGGTCTCTGTGCTGGTGTAGACTCAGCAAGGAAGCTCTCGATCAGAAGGGCCCGCTCTAGCACTCCCGCCTGGGTCGGAATGCTGAGGGAGATCAGCGACGCCCGAATCTCCTGTCGCAAGCCCTGCTCGAAGGTCCGGGCCCGGAAGAAGGGGTCCCGTACCATGTCGGTCGAGTAGCGAGATAGGTCCGTGAACCTCGCCGCGTACTGAGCGACCGTCATGCTGCCCTGGCGCAGCTGGAGAAGCTCCTGGATGCGCACCGCTCGGAGGGTGGCCGGGACGAACTCAGAGCGGAAGAGGCTCTCGAAGTCCGCCCAGAGCAAGGATGCCTCATCGTGAACCTGGAGCATCAGGCTCCACCATCGTCCTACCGCTGCCTGCAGGAGGCTCGCTGCGAGAATCACCATGAGATCCGCTGGTGTCCTCACTAGCCTAAAGATCCGTACCACCGCCTCTAGCCAGTCCTCGGCGGCCTGGGGGTCCGCCTCACCGCGAAACCTGGGCGGTCGCTGGCTCTGAAACTCATGCAGTGCCCTGAGGCGACGTGCATCGTCAGCGTCTGGTACTGGCAGCATCGGTGGCTCGGCGGGTAAAGCTACCGCCGGTTCCACTGCTGGCAGGGGGCCCTGCACCGAGGCCTCGTCGCTCGGTGGGCTGCCGTCGCGCCCTACACTCGGAACCCTAGCTGGCTGTCGTCGCGGGGCCATCCTGAAAAGGAGAACAAGAGCACCATAGTCAGAACAGTATACCTGGTGAGCTGGCACAAGTAATCACAAGGAAAACTTGAGACTTCCATAAAGCAGGTCAGTATACCCGGTGAGCTGACACAAGTAATCACAAAGAAACATGAAACACACACGCAATCAATGTTTTCATGCATTAAGTCGGAAATCAGGAGTCAGGGTCCTGGTGTATGGATACGTCGGCCGCCGCACCAACACTGGGCTCCCTGAACTGATAACCACACTCAATACACTAAACACTATTGCTTCATATAGAAAGAAAGGACGATCAGAGTCTGCGGTAGAACCGACCACCTTTGATACCAATTTGTCACGACCCGTCCTCGGGGCCCGTGCCGTGACTACCCCAAGCCCGCCTTCCATAGGCCAGGGGCTGGCGACTAGCACCAAGGCGTAAAATCCCAGTAAACAGGGAAGGCATTTCCTTTATAAGTAACAACCACACAGAGTCAGCAAGCGGAAAGTAAAGTGCAGAAAAGTAAAGGGGGCCGGAAATACAAGCCCAACTGTAAAGTACAACTGAAAAGTAAAGTACAGCAACTGAAGAAAAGACGGCGGCCTCGTGTCGTCCACTGGAAATCCCACCTGAAGGGTGGGTACAGATAGCCTCCAGGCTCCTCGGGTCCCACGTCCGCTCCGAGCACGTCTTGCCCAGTGGTCCACCTCCAGGTACCGTCCTGCTCCACGCCCCAACCGTGATCAGCGCTGTCCGTCGTCTGCAACCAACACAACAAGGTGCGGGCATAGCCCGTGCAGGGGTGAGTACAAGCTACTCAGTAAGGAACCCGATACCCCCGAAGGTCTCCCGAAATCTGCAAAGGATATAGCACAAAAGAAGGATGCAATCACGAAGTAACATCTGACTCGACTTAGGTATATGCCCATACATATACCTAAGTCCCCAATTCTAGCTCTGCTCACGAGCTCAAGAACAACTCAATCCACAAAGGAAAGCAAGACTCAAATCCACAAAGGAGAGTTAACAGTAAATCCACATAGGATAGTTCAACACAATCCACAAAGGAGAGTAACAGTAAATCCACAAAGGATAGTAACATAAGATTCAGCTCAACCAGGATTTTCATTATCGAAACCGTAAGTGTTGAAGAGCCCCATCTCTGAAGTGTACAGTGGTCCTGTCACGACTCCGAGGTACTGCTCACTAACCTAGACTGCTGAAGTACTCATCCTGTCGAGTACCGCGGGTCTGCTGCCAACTACCGGGCGCTCCGTCCGCTGAGGGTCTGCTGCCAAATACCGGGAGCTCACCCAGATAGCCTACTGAGGTACTCCTCCTGTCGAGTACCGCGGGTTTGCCGCCAACTACCAGGCGCTCCGTCCGCCGTGGGTCTGCTGCCAACTACTGGGCGCTCCGTCCACTGGGCTAGTCGACTCACTCCAAGTCGAGTCGGTCAAGCAGTCGTCAGGTCTCAGTCATCTACACGGTCTCCGTACTCCGCACGCACGTCTCCACCGTCGCGGGTCTGTCGCTACAACCAAGCGCACACACTCCGTAGAGTATCGCGGGTCCGCCGCTACAACCAAACGCTCCACCGCCAAGGGTCTGCTGCTGCATCCAAGCGCACCACCACTGTCAAGTACCACGGGTCCGCCGCTACACCCAAGCGCTCCACCGCTCAAGGTAAAAAGAAGATTCAGCTCACACAGGTTCGGTAGCACTCTTCCACGTAGGATCGCTGAGTGCAGTAGTCGACGCAGTCCACTGAGGATCTCTGCACAGTCGTCGCCGCAGTCCACGAAGGATCTCTGCTCTGCCCTCGTCGCAGTCCACGGAGGATCTCTGCTCTGTCGTCGTCGCAGTCCACGGAGGATCTCTGCTCTGTCGTCGAAGCCACAGCCAGCACTAGGGTTCCCGCACTTAGCGAGCTCGTTTAGGAGGGTCCGCTCCACGAGCCGAGAGGCTGATACATCAACTGACACTTAGTCCGAAGTTGATGTATCCAAAAGTTCCGTATCGACAACAGGATCTCAACGCGACAGACGGCGCGTCAATCGGACGCCCGGTCTGAGAGTTATTGGCATTTTCGTCCCAGGGGCCCGGTTGGTTTTTAGGGCAAAACCAACCCGACCGTACTCCGCCTGTATCCGATCCTCGGGTGGAGCATGCCAAAAGTTCCGTCTCACTTAGAGGAAACTACCACAGCTGACGGTACGTCGATCGGACGTCCGTAGCTCAAGTTATGAGTGTTTCCGCTCCGAGGGCCCGATTGGTTTCGTGTACGAACCAACCCGGCCGAACCCAAAGTGTCCCGAAACCTTGAGTATAATATACCGAAACGACCGTCTCGATCCAAGGATCGCGTAGCCGCTGACGGTTCGTCAATCGGAGGTCCCAGGCCCAATATATGGGCGAAAGACCGAAGAGGGCCCGAAACGGGGGTTCTGGGCCCGGGGCGACCCGGCCCGAACCCCCCCCCCCCCTGGGTCGGCCGAACCGGGTCGGGCCGACCAGGGTCCGGTCCGGCCTGGGCGCGGCCCGCCCGACCGGACCGGCCGGCTCGGCCGGCGCGGCTTGCCCGGCCGCGCGGGTGGAAGGCCGCGGGCGCAGCCCGCGGTCGAGGGAGCCGCGGCCCGCGTGCGGGCCGCGCGGGTGGTCAGCGGACGCAGCGCATTGCCGCGTCCCTACCGGGTGGACCGGACCCGCGGACCGCGGGTCGGCTGGTTTGCCGCCGCCGCGGCCGAGCCGCGGCGGATTCCTCCGGCGGCGCGCCGGGCGCCGCCGCCTCCTTCCGCGGGCCGCCGGAGTTGCTCCGGTGGCCCGATTTGCCTCCCGTCTGCGCCGATGCCCCTCCCGGATGCCGACCTTCACTGCGGAATCAACGGATCGCCCCTGCCGCGCGGTTCATCGTCGTCCGCCATATCCGCACAACAAAAGAGATCGGTGGAGGGTTGCCGGGTCTTGTTCGTTAGACCCGCACCCTCCGCGTTAGTCATAATCAACGGGAGGAAAGGCTACAACAATTTTTAATCAAAGATCAAAATTGTTCACTCCTTTTCTTTTAAACGGCATTTCAATTTTTAATTAATTGAAATTATTCATGCCAGTTCTTTATTTAAAAGAAATAAGAACACGGGAATGAATCATCAAGGAAATAAACCCCTACCTTGTCGTCGTCGTCGGACGAGAGGTCGTCGCGGGATCGCTCGTCGCGGATGAAGGAGATCGTCACGTCGTCGCGGTATCCGGCGTCGCGTCGCCAATCTCCGGATCAAGAGCAAACGGATTTAATTAATTAAATCCGTTGTCATCGAATAAAATAAAAAAAAAAGAATTAGAAGGTTCGATTCTCACCTTTGTTGCCGAACGAGGATCGGCCGCGGAAGAAGAGGCGTCGCCGAAGAACGTCGCGGGTAAAGCTCGTCAACGTCGCAGATCTCGGCGTGTGTCGTCGAATTCCGGTCGCCGGCGTTCTTCGCGTTCTTCGCGTTCTTCGCGTTCTTCGCGTTCTTCGCGGGGAGATGAAGAAACAAGATTCTCTCAAATCCTTTCAAAGGATTTTTAGGTTGGTCTTATTTTATAAACATGCCAACACACGAAACCGGTTGAGAAACGATCCATCAATTCGAAAGAAACGACCCATTTAATTCACGAAAGAAACAGCCCATTTAATTCACGAAATAAACCGCCCAATTAAATGGTCTGTTAAGAATTAAAGAAAACACGTCGGTTGACTTTTCAGTTACTTTGACGGGTTTTCGCGGGTGCGTTACTTAGCGAAAGAAACGGCGGGGCTCGTGCGGGCCCTGCCTCACAAATATCCTACCAAGGGGTAGGATATTTCTGGATAGCATCCTATCCTATCCAGTTCAACTCAGCTCAAGCCGCCTTTAAGTGACTTCAAGTGGCTTCCAAGCAGCTTAAGTGAAATAAAATAAAGTTGTCGCACTAACTTTATTTTATTTCTGACTTAAAGCCGCAAAATTTAAAAACCACGTCTGAGAAAACGCAACTCCGGAAGAGGCGTTTCTAAGAAAATACCGGCGCTGCGATTTCATCGGTGCCCTCAGAATCCGATTCCGGGCACCGGTTCAAAAGATAGAAAAACCCGCTCGTCCGTTCACTGAACGTACCCGAGCCAAACTTCAGAAATTGATTCCGGGCACACCGGGCCTCGGAATCAGGTGCCGTCTGAAGTTGCGCTCTTGTAAAATTCCAAAGAAAATTAAGAAAAAAAAATTCCTTGAAATTTGCGGGTCTTTACATACAAATTCTCTCGATATTTTTAGTTTTTAAAATATAATTTCAATGTTAAAATGTGTGTTCCCATGAAATAATTTTGAGGGCCTTTTTTGGTTTTTATATTAATAATAGGCCAGAAAACATTATTTTAAATATAATCCTCTATAGATATGTTATATTTATACCATCCATAATCTTTCTATAGATATTTTACGATCATTTTCACCATGGAATGTAATTACATTCACTTTATTGCTTAATTATGTAGTAATTAACATTACGTTAAAACATTCACTTTCTTGTGATCCATTTACATTAAATTTTCTTTTCAATATACATATTTTTTCTATCTTTGATATGATTACTAACTAAAATATATATAATTTCTATATATATTATTTTTCTTTGATTTTTATTTTATTATTAGAGGAATTAATGATAATATTTATCCTTTACCCAATATAGATATTTATTAATAAGGAATATTGTTCATGAGATGAATGGATTATTTGACATATAAGGAATGTATTTTACATGGTATGATACGTGGGGACTGGAATTATATTACCCCTTGATGCATCGACATGTTTCATCGGAAATATTAGTTAGGTATAAATAAATTAGATTCTATTGTACACCTACCCATTGGTTAAATTGTCTAGGCTTGAGGATTTGATAGTATATATATCATGATGTGTGAAATCATAAAGTATAATATTATTTATTTAATTTATTTAGTTATCATATTTTTATTTCCATGGTATCATTGGAATACTTATAATATTCATGGAATAGGTTCAGTATAATGCTATTATTTATTTGGTATTATTTTATTATTATTTATTCCTTTATTATATTTATTCATGCATAAATAAATATTTAAATAGCATGTGTTTCCTGTTATTTACCTTGAAATATTATATATTACTTATTTAAAACTCACAACATCAAATTTTCATAACAATTAGTGATAATCTAGTCTCAACCTTATTTTTTATTCCCTTGGATAAGAAGATGGAATCATTGAGTTACTCCACGGATGAATAATTTTTACTTCAAAATATTGTATTTCTTATATTAAAGTATACTGAGAGAAATATATATGTATCTTCTTTACCAATACTAATAAACTATTCGTTCCTTCAGGATATGATCACGTTTATCTTATGCCAATATAATAAATTCACCACTAACGCTTGGATACCACAGTTGTGTTCCTTATAGTCTGTATTTGAGCCACATTAGTGGAATCCTTGGAAAGATGACATAGAAAAACATTAATTTGGGAGAATAACCCTATTACTAAATTTTTTGTATATTTTCATATAGGATTCCATCTTAAATATTTTTTAGTTTGTTGTTTATATATTTTTTTAAAAAAATACATCCCTACCTAGATACAACAATTAAAAGTGGTTTTAGATTAGATGAATTTTTCGGTAATAATCATAGATATAGTTTTTAAATTATATTATGGCCTTCATTCTAATGTATGGTGACTGTTCCATTACTTTACCCCTTTTTGGACACTCCCAGGGATTATTCTTTGGTTAATTTACATTTTCTCAGTAGACAACAATGATGAATTAAATAATTGAATCTATGGGACCCCATGATATTACATAGTGATATAGGATAAACCAAATGTTTATTTGTATGATTTGTCTATGTTTAGTAATATAATTAAAATCTTAAATACTCCAATTATGATTTTATGTGATGTGAGTTTATCATAAATAAGGAAATTTTGGGAGGCATTAATGTTCAAAAAAACCTTGGGTTTAATATGTTTTTTATGATAATTTTATTTTTGGAAGTGTGATTTAATATTTTATCCACATAATCTTAATTGTCTAATAATTATAATTTAAGTTAACATAATAATAGACCATTAAAATTATTTCATTTTTTAGAAAAAAATATGCTATATATATAAACATTGATTTTATAAAGTTATCTGATGATTTATTTCATTTTTTAGGTTGTTCAACATGTCTTTAGAAATTTTAAAAGAATTATATTAATATAGTTGTACAAAAAAAGAAAAGTTTCAAGCTAGAAGACAACATGCAACATATTTAATCACCTAGGGGCATGAACCCACAACCAAATGGCGAAAAGGGTGAAAAGCCTTCGACTAGATTATGTGACATATTGGTTAATATGACATTGTTTTTATTAAATTATATTATGGATAAATAATTATTTATTGTATTATGTTCAAATATGTGTGTGTTATTATGGTTTTATATATTACAATATTATATTGGATAAATTATGTTAATCATATTGGTTTTTGTAAGTATTTATAGGCACATAAAAGATATTTTAAATCATTTATGTATATTATGATCTGTTTCAGGGTAATTTTACTGCATCAAAAATAAAAAATTCATATTGTATATTCACTGATTGGTGTGTGAAATGAATTAGAAATTGGTAGAATAAAATCCAGAACATGAAATTATTCTTAAGAAATAAAAATATATCAAGTAAGTATATTTTATATTTTTCTATGACTTTATTTTAAGATAGTTACTCATATTTAGTAAAAGTATTTTTGAGAAAAAATATTATACATTTACCATCATTTCTGATGAATAACTGGTATGTTCACCAAATAAAATATTTATGGATTTTTTGTCATTACAAATCTCTTGATGATGTTCAATATCACTTTTTTCTAATCCTTGGGTGTTATTTTTCTCTTACAGGTCAATATTATCACATACTTTTAATATTATCCTATTTGGATACATACTTTTCTGTTATTATAGATGAAATTTATATTTCACATTCCAACTTTTTAGAAGGATAGTTTATTTAACTTCTTCAGGATGTGGGATTTGCATAAAGATATATTAAAATTGAAATCCTCTGATTACCAAGATAAATGTAAAATAGGAATTATGAAATTTATTAATGGTGGTGAAAAAAGTAACACCCCGGAAATTAAAAAAACAACATTTTATTCAATAGTATATATGACACACAATAATGATCTTAATCTACATATAAAATATTTTATATAAATTTAATCATTATATCATTATCGATAAAGTGGAGGGTAGGAATATGATTAACATATTTATAAAATATCTATGAAATTATTTCTCAATATTAAAATATTTTTAATTAATTATTTAAAAACCACCAAATATTTAGTATTGTCAATTTATTCATCAAAAAATTTGGTTTCTACAAAATTAATTTTTACTTCTCTATGTGGGAAAAATAATTTAGTTACTTTTGTCTACATCTAGAAGATGAATTTGATAAAATGAAATTAATTTTTGAAGTCATAATATAAAAATTATCTTATATGGAATCATTATCATTTAAAAAAAAAGAATTTTTCATTGAATAGAAAAAAATAATTCTTTTTGTTAAAAACTCTTTTGTAATACATAATTTATTACAATTTTAATTAATTTTAATTATATTCAATAGTGAATAATTTATATTTTTTTTAGATTATATATTTACATATATTAATCTAAATCCATATGAAGATGATCATTAGTCAAATAGTTAATGTAAGATCATATTATGCTTGAAATATGCATTCATTGAAAAACTATTTTTCGAAACATTTTTTAGTTTTATAATTAAATTATATTATACCAATTATATCAATTAAATTTTATAAAATTGATTCAATATTTATATCCAAATTAATTAATACTACATAAAAAGGGAAACATAATTTTTTTCATAATGAATAGTAAAATCAGTACAAAACTATTACATCAGTTAATCATAAAATAAGTTTACCTAGGCATAAACTAAATAGATAAGGGTTATAATGACCTATAAAATTTTCTAATTTATACTTAATGTCCATAGGTACACCCTATTTCATATATGTTCTACAGATTTCCCATTATGGATCTATATAACCATGATTATGACCTTTATAGTAATTTATGTAATGAAAATGTTAAAATGTCACTCACTTACTTTTAATAATATCATATGTGTTCACATGGGGATGAAATGACACACATTATGTTATAAATATTCATTTAAAGGGTAAATACTTTTTTTTGTTGAAAAATTTTATAATTTATAATGCATAAAAAATCACATTAAATTCTTATATAATGTTAATGTAGTAATTATTTAACTAAATGAGAAATATAATAAATAATTTAAAAAATAATAAATGTAATATAATAAGAATAAATTATTATATTCCAATTTTTTTATATAAAGGTAACATGCTAGTGATGTGTAAAAAGTATCAAATTTAATATTTATTTTTAACAATAAAATTTATTAAATTGTATCGATATTGAAATTAATGATATTATATAATAAATAAGATTTTATTGAATGATTTTAAACTAATAAAAATATTATTTTCACCTAATTGAATGAAAAATGTTTTATAATATCAATCACTGTCCATTTATTAGTTTTCTCAATTTTATAGGACTTTTCATCATCCCTAAATTGATAATAAAATATTAACATGATAATTGTCGAAAAAACGTTTAAAAGGGTTAAAATAATAATTAATGGTGAAAATATCACTTAAATATTATAGAATTTTTATTAGAGGGAATTATTTAGATTTACCATCTTATTTTACTAGAAACTTACCAAACTGGATCAATTTAAATTTATTATTTATTTATATATGTTATAACTAGGCATCGTTGACTGCACAAAAACCCCAACATAACATGGATGTCAAGTCCTGGCCTGCCAGGTACCACAAATTGCCTCGTAGACATGTGGTTCCCACCCTACATCCCACCCACATGCCCGAATGGGTTATCTAACTAATGATAGTCCCCATTGTCCAACAAATGTCATTTCCAGTGTTCTTTTTTCTCACTCACACACACCATAGGAAACATCTTTGAATGTCTCCCACCATGATGACTACTATAGGCCAAGAACACTTAACTATGGAGTTCTAATTAGATAGTCTTTTAAAAATGAAATTTGCCTTATGGGAAGTTTCCAAAATTTTCTGTGAGTGAGGAAAAAGCACACTGGAAAGGACATGTGTTGGCCAGTGGGGACTTTCATTAGTCATATGACCCGTTTAGGCAAGTGGGTGGCACCGAGGTTGGTACCATGTGTATATGGGGAAACTGGTGGTACCTGGAAGTCCAGGAACCGATAAACATGTTATTGTAGGGTTTTTGTGCTATCATAGATTCCTAGTTGTTACATTTTGTATCAGATCTTTTTTAGGACCAGGGCCAAATAGTGCTTGGTGAGATCATATAGAATGGGGTCTGCTCCTACTACTTCAGATAGCTGAATAGTTCCTTTCCCTTTAGGTAGGGTTTTCTACGGATGTCTTTTAAGAACTTTTGTATTTACTTTTATAGACTCTTTCTTTTGTTTGGATTGTATTTTGTCCCTATTTACATTCAAGTTTACTACTGTCATACTCTGTGATTGGTATTTTAGTATATTCATGCCATTTTTTACATAGTATTTTTTTCATTTATGTATTTTCATATTGGAAATGGTTGTGTGTACATGTCATTTGAAAAATGCCTCCCATTTTTGTTATATGCCTACTTCTTCCTAGTTTCTAGCACCTGGCATTTGGAGGATGGATTGGGGTATTCACAGCATGGTCCCTAGTGGTATGGATTGTGATAGTGTGGTATATAAACGGTTAGACTCATTGCATATATCCATTATAGATGGACTTGGATAATTTTATCTCTCCTCAATGGTTGTCACCTCTCCACTCATTCATCTATTTAGGGAGGCACAACTTAGGGATTTCAACTATTTGGATGTACATGCTCAAATGGCCAAAGGGCATACCCCTTATGGATATTCAAAAGGTGGGTACCACTTTGTTCTTTTCATAGGATGCATGATGATACCAGTTGTGTTGCAAGAGGCAGTTTTAAAGGAGTTTCATACTTCCTCTGTATTTGCACATACTTATGTGGAAATTATGTACAAGTACCTCCAAAATTAGTTTGGTGTCATGGGATGAAGAAGCAATTTGTAGAGTTTTTTTCTTGATCCCTTACCTTTCAACAAGTTAACGTTGACCATTAAGTTCTAGTAGGTTTGACTCAACCCCTTGAGGTGCTATAATGAAAGTGTAATGGTATAAAAATGGACTTTGTGATGGTATTACCACGTAAGTCTAGGTGGTTGGATTCCATATCGGTGATCATTGACCAACACTTCATGTCGGCCCACTTCCTAGATATTTGGGAGTAGAATTCAGTAGAGAACATAGAATGCCTCTACGTTCTTGATATAGTTTAGCTTCATGACGATCCATTAATTATTGTTTCAAATCATCATGCTCGTTCCACATCCTAGTTGTGGAAAGGATTATTGGAGGTGTTTAGGACTAAGTTGTGCTTGAGAACATCATTTCAACCCCTGAAAAATAGCCATAAAGATAGTACCATTCAAGTTATATAGGATTTGTCCTGAGGCTTCATCATGGACTTCAGTCATAGTTTGAAGGTCTATCTATCACTAGTTGAGTTTTCGTACAGCAGCAACTACCACTCCACAATTAGTATGATACCGTTCAAGGATTTTTATGGGTGACCCTACAGGTCACCACTTTTTTGGACTAACCTAGGTGATCCATAACTCATGGGACCAGATTGGGTGAGGGATACTACTAAGAAGGTACAAATAATCGAGGAGAAGATGATGATTGTGCACAGCTGGAACAATTCAAATGCCAATAGGATATGGAGGCCTCTTGAGTTTGAGGAGAGATACCATGTGTTCCTTTGGGTCTCACCTCTCCGTGGTTTATAGATATTTTGTTGGGGTGTAATGTTATATCCATGGTTCATCGGTCCTTTCAATATTCTACTCGGGTATTACTAGGAGCAGTGGTGGTGTGGATGAATGGGGCTTATGCACTAAGACGACCCTAATGGATGACATGAAATTATCATGATATGGGTGATGTGATGGAGGAGTTCATAGTTCATATGCATAGGATCTTACCATATGAATGGTGTAATCTTCCTCGCATGTAGCAACCCGAGTAAGAATCAGGATAGATGTGAATTATGTGAAAAAAATGGGTAAAATTGATGGGTTATTGAGGTTGTTGGGATTGAACAGCAGGTTGTTTTACAATGTATACAAGTTTTATGGGAATCAAAGTCCACATTGTTCTAAAAGATAGTCATGGTGCTTACATGTATAAGTTACCCGATGGTCTGAGAAGAGACAAGGTATCCCATGTGAAGGGCATGATGTTACCGGGGATATGACTTAAATGAGATAAATATGGATTAGGATGAAGGTATTAGAGCTCATAGAGTATTACCACATATATTAATTATTTTTGAATCATTTTCCATGTATTTTAGAAGGATTCTGTATGTATTACACATGGACGAGTCTTAGGTTTTTCTAGGAGTAGCAATGATGTGGATGGGACTGGCGTGTTGAAATGGGCCAGGTGTTACTGGGAGTAGAAATGATGTGGTTGGGGCTTATGTGTTGAAATGGGACATGTACTTCAAGGGGAAACAATGATGTTTAAGGTAATTAACTTTTGAAATGGCCCATGTGCTTCTAGGAGTAGCAATGATGTGGATGGGGCTTATGTGTTGAAATGAAACAAGTGCTACAAGGAACATCAATGATATGGATGGGGCTAACATGTAGAAATGTACCACGTGCTTCTTGGGGGATCAAAGATGTGGATGAGCATTACATGTTTAAATGGACCATGTTCATGGATTTTATAGCCACCACTAACATCTAATCTGACGTGATTTATTCTCGGTGCGAAAAACAACTGGAAGTATTTGACCAAATAGTTGCATCGTAAAAGATTTTACTGTGATTGATCAAGTGGCAATAATGAATGGATGAATCGAGAGCATTATTTCATGTTATATGAGGATAATACCATTCATTAGGAGTAATATCTCATTCAATGTCAGTTATACATATCATCCTATCAAAGGTATGTAGGGGCTTACATGGAGACTGCTTGAGGTGCACATGGTGACAATGCCAAAAGGGAGAGGGATGGTGAATTGAAAAAGAGGGAAGTGAAATGTTCTTAGTTCCTATATGCTCTCTAATCCATATGGTCTTGGAAAACATGTGGTAATCACATTTTAAATTCATGTGTTGATGATGGTGCTGTTAGACGGTTTAACATCCTATAACTCAAACATGGGGGATCTAAATCCTCTCCCCTTGAACATACATAACTAATACCGACACACAAATGGTGAATGGAATTAATTAGTAATTCTTGAAGAGAGTGGTGTAGAGGAGTGGTCAATTATGGTATTTATTTTAGAATAATAATGATGAAATGAAATATGAATTAGCGTACCTATGATGAAAAGATAAAGGTATGACAATGCAACACGGTATTACCCATTAGGGAACACAGAGTCATTGTGTACAAGCCTAGATGAGCACATATAATATGGTCTCATGAAGTTGGGGGCCTTGTTGAGCGGTTCTTAAGTAAGATTAGGTGCTTCAAATAGGTTATGGGCTTCATGGAGAAAAGAGGTTTCTAATGCAGGGTGACCCTAGCTCAACATGGATCCATGTGTTTGCTGGTGACTTCTTCATGATGGATTAATGTTTCATGAATACCCAAGTAACCCAGAGGGCCTTCTTCCACTATGAAAGGTGTATCCCTTCATGGAGGGAATACCTACCATTATATGTGGTAATTTTTAATAAGGGTATGTGCGTTTTGTGTTTCTCTAGTAACATCTGGGATTCATTTTTCTCTCATGGATGTAGAGCTTGAGCTATTTGAAAAAGAAAAAACTGGAAGTTGACAGTTTGGGGTAGCATTGATTTTGGGGTGGGTTGAGCCAGTTTTTTATTGTAAAATGGTCCTCAAGATCCTTGGATGTGTTCCACAAATCATAAAATGATATCCACAAAAGAGGTGTGGCTACATCAGATTCATAGAGTCATCCACCTTGATTTTTGATGTTCATGATGATGTGAGATCTTCATAAAGGAGTTTTGTGAGTTAGACTCCATGGATGATTTCTCAGGCCATTTGACATCGGATGCATCCTGATGTCTATGGTTTTTCTCAATTTATCTAGGGGAATATATTTTTGCATCAACAAAGCTCCACCTATAAAGTGGGAGCTAAAGGGAACCTAAGGCATAGATTCAATGGTTAAATCATAGAAAATTGGTGAATCGTGATTAATGGTTCATGATTCAGGTGGTTGTGGGGTAACTATATATATGGGGGAATAGAGGTAACTAAGAATCTTAGTTATCCACCTCTTTTAAATAGTGATTGGGGGACCACATACCATAATGGATCTTCACAAACGATGGTGTTTGATTTTTCTTTTCGTAAATCTATCATCCCCAAGAATACACCTCTGAGAAATGGGTTCTACAGTCCTTTTCTCCATGAAAACTATTTAGAAAACTAGTTCTCCACAATATTTTCTTCATCGAGAACCACATTGAGTGTCTTTTATCTTCACAATCATGTTCTTTTCAAATGATCTTTTCAAAATATATATGCGAATAGGGTCTGGAATTTGTCTTTGTCCCAGATCTGATGGAGAACCAGCACACTTCTCTAGAGGTCATTGTGGATGCTTCTTTAATAGAATATATGATGAGAATTCTAGATGCTAATTTCTACTACTCTATGAAAAGGGATGTCCAATTTTATTAGTGGTTAGACTAATTCTTAAAAATCCTTGTAGAGGTGTCGGTCGAGGGTGTGGAGCAACCCATTAAGTTGTCGGAAAGGCCTCATAAATTTCTGAGAGGGCCCTAGTGGGGTAGAGCTATCTCTTACTGGGGGATTATGAAGGATATCATGTTGTGGTATTGGGGGTACAACATCAATGATGAGAAGCAATAGATAGTCAGTCTAGCTAGATTCATTGAGTCACTGATCCAAGGGTGGATATATCCAATGAGATATATTCATATGGGAGTGAATCTAATCATGTTTATATTGGAAGAAATTCTAGAAATGGGAAATCACATCAATCTTGGGATCTTAGTAATGGAAATATGTATAAGTTTTTTTAGCATATTAGTGAGGTGAATAAGCCATTACATGTGTGCGAGCCACTTCACATTCTGTAAATTATGGTGGCTACACCCAAGGATTCCTATGAATATCTAATTCCCATATCCCCTCTTATGAAAAAAAATTGACCATCAATTTTGAATATCACGAGGAGTTTTCCATTTCGAGCTGGGCTCCATGGTGGTACAGAACAAGATTGTGTGACTAGATAAGTTCACCATTCAATCATTTCCCCTACTGATGGGAGTGATAATTGATAATGGAATGAGAAATGGATAGTGGCGTTCGTATCTCTTAGATGTTCAAGGTAGTGTGTTGGTGGCCCAGGTGGACTTCGAGTCAATATGTGAACTATACACATCACACTGATTTGAGGGGTAGTTTTTGTGTCTATAGTGGTTGACCCCAAGGTGGAACTAGGAGTACATCATGAAGACCACTCACATGTGATGAGGTATATCTAGATCATGTTCATGGGTGAAGATAGAATGATCTTCTACCTTTCATTGTGGCATTCAAACCGGTCCACACATATGCATAGAGCATGAAGCTGCCCACCCGGGATAAATGTTGTAGTAGTGGACAATCTATAAGAATGATGGAGTAGATGCTCTCCCTTAAGGCTGAGGTTTAAGGGTGATGAGAGGTTGTTTTGGAAACTAGAATGATTCTGGTCATGGTGATAACATTGTAGTAGTAATGTCAATGATCTGTAAACTAGTCCTGATTAGAGATGAAGGAAGAGGAGCAGTATCACCAGATCCAGTTCTCCTAGACAACCTAACCTCGGATATAGGGGAGACATTGAGAGGGTTCCACAGGATGTCCACATAGGCTCCTAAGAAAAAATTTCATCATGTGGAGATCCCTAATTATTCCATCTATCATGAGGCTTGGAAACCCTCGGATACCTCCAAAAAATTCCTCAACACTGGAATGATGTTGGACCATATAAACAATTATTTTTTTGAACCCTTCAAGATTGGGTATGCCAAGATTGGATTCCTTATTTCCCAGTCATAGGGAATCTTAATGTGGGGGATCTAGATGTCTTACTTCATTGCAAAGGAACTACGCATCCCATTACATATCGAGTAAAATTATTGTTGCATCTAGCATCTTCACCACAATTATTAGAAACTAAGTAGGTAGTTTACGTCCTATTATCCAAGTAATTAGATGGTTCCCAAGGTAACATGATGATAAAGGTATCCCCCCCAAATTATGGTGACGTTTTAGCCTTCGAAGAAGATGAATTCACAACTTCAGAAGAAGAATCCTTGGAGGGATTCACAGAAGATCTCAAAATAGGTTCTACCTTATTCTCATGCATTATTACTTTTCTCCGGATCTATCTGGAACTAAAATATGTTATTTATAGGATAATATTACACATGTTTCCACCTCTCATGGGGATTGACATGTGGAAACATGGGCAGAGAACTAAGTCCTATGACATGTGTCCGAAGTGATTGTATTTATAAGGCCTAGTAGTGCGAAGCAGGCCAGGGTGGCCTCTACATAACCCTGAGGGACCTCAATAATATATGAGGGGCCACATCGTAAGATCCAAATAATTACAACTATAAGTCATGAGAGACCATCACTAGACCTCTATATGTTTCCTGCCTCATAGATTCATACTTTTTTTTACTCCTCATGATCGACTGATGTGATCCTTGTCTGAACAGTCCTTTTAATAGAGAGTGCATCACATGTAATAATTCTTAGAGGACCCCGAGATCCTTTACTAATTGAGGTGTTGGTCCATATGTATCTTGGTGCTAAATATTACATGGACACACCCTCAGTTGATCGGTCAATTGTGGTTGTTGGTGATGCTAATAGAGGGACAATGCTTCTGGCTAGAAGGGAAAACATCATCGAAGTAGGTTCAAGTGATCATGACTAACCTCAAGAAATAGATCCCATCCCATCTGACATGATGCCAGAGGTTGATCCTAACACTAAATTCTTGGACTCTTTTCCATAGTATGAACCTACACACCTAAAGGGGCTAGACGAGTCAAAATCTTATTTGGTCGAAGATGGTTGGGCTACCCGATGTTGGGCATGGTAGTTGGTCAAGAACTTAATCAACAATACTCAAGAACTTTAGTGCATAATTGTATGGGATCACATCACCACTGGCTATGAAATATATGTTCTGGAGGGGTGGATGTTTGTGGTTTTCACACACTCATTCAGGACTACCTAATTGAGAAAATATGGGAAATAAATAATCATTTCGATGTTTCCTAACATTAGAAGAAATCTATCAGCACTCATAAATGTCATGAGGCTGAATAAGAGATCAATCATATAAAAGGGTAGCTGGATAAGTTATCTTCTAATTCTACCACCCAATCAAAATAGGTAGCACGGTTTAGGGTCAAGTTTATGGAATCTCTAGAGAGACTGAAAAAGATATATCATCAAGTGGCTGATCTGCAAACTGAGCCCCACTAGGTGATAACCGGGGTGGATGAGCTTCATCCTGAGGAAAATAAAGAGTAAAGGTAACATAGGTGGTGATAGTGGATCCTGGTGGCCAAACCCCAAAGGGTGAAGGAGATGAAGTGCTCCATTGAATGGGAATAACATTCCAAACTTATAAAACATTTATTACATTAAATTGTGTGTGTGGACATATTTTTACATACATTAATTATCACACATAAATCATATCTATTAAAAAATTAATGATCAAACATTAAGAATTCATGGTCATTTAAGCAGTGAGAATGAATGGAAGGCCACATAATTTTTTAATTTTCATGGGAGTGTTAGATAATCATCGAATACATGGGGTATTTAATTTCTAACTATTCACCAAGATTCTTCGGGCTAAGAGATGTTGTGACTAGAGAACAAGGCTCTTGAAATATCCAATTTTCATCTTCCAATGTGCACTATTGCTTGGATGAGATAACTCCATGGGTGTTGGGATCTATCTAAAAAAAGGGAATGAAGTGTGAATCACAAAACTATAAAATTCATAACACAGACTAGTGACATCATAAGATATAATAACTGGATACCATGTTTGATGAACAGTATCCATACAAGTTAGTCTGAAATGGGGACAAACAAATGAGGGTGAAGTGTTGACTGTATTTGAAACATATATCATATCTGAAATTGCTATCCAAATTCTTGTACGGTTTTGTCCAATGATGGAAGGGGAACCATGTGGCCATGAACAATGACGTTAGGGGGTCCCTTTAGATGTGGAAGAGGATGAAGATCCGAATGAAGGGGTACAAGATGTGTAGGAGTAGAGTGAGGAAAACATTGAATGACTTCCATCACCCCTAGGGTTATACCACTATGGAATAGAACACACTAGTTTAAGATAATATTTATGAACAATGATCAATCCTAACTTCCATGGGAGTTTCATCTCAGATGTTGACTGAGAGCTGAAGATGTGAAAAATGAAATAGATTACCATCATAAAGGGAGATGACCGCTTAAGAGAGGCCTAGAAGGATTGTCCATTTTACATCATGAAAATGAGGATGATGAACATGTGGTTTGACATTATATGATAAGGATGATGCATGGTACTTTTTAACTTGATATGATCTGAATGTATCCTGGAATTTAATATCATGTGACGGGGACATTGCACCTAGTCTAAGGTCATACTTCTTTGAACCTAGTCAATAGTTGAAATTTTTGTATCATGGTATAAGAAATGTCTATCATAGAATATTAATGAGGTATTGGTGGAAGAAACCTAATGTGAATTATCCGACACAATCTTGCATACCATACATATATTCGATTATATATGAGAATATGGAATCCCAAAATAGATGTGTTTTGTGTGGGGGAGTGATAAACTCGACATGAATGAGACCATTGAAGGCCCAATGTCATACCTCACATTTCTTAAAGAGAAATTAGTTTAAGGTCATAGAATTCGGACCATGACCACTTTTGTGGCTCAACCATACTAGTACCCACCCAAACAAAAATCAAAATCCTGCATGAGAAATGCTCGGTGTTGGAAATAATGAGTGGTACATTGGGTTTACCTGAAATGTGTGGGAACACATTAAGAGTTAACAAAGGATGAAATCACACCATGAAATAAGGATATAAAAAGGAGATATGTAGAGAATTACAAGGCAAGGATGAAATGTAAACTGGTAATAAAGGTTAAATTTTTGACCATGTACTAAAAACATGGACTATAACCATACCAGCCAAGAATGGGGTGGACAAACTCAAAATTGATTCTCTAACATGTTTGGAACATAATATTCACCATTAAATTCCAAATATCCATTAGGGAGTTGGCTAAGGATGGGAGTCGAGCCAATGAGGAATTAGGAAATCACCATTAAGGACCATCTAGATCTGAAGGGTGATATATAATCCAAACAATGTAGGACTCAATATGTGGGTTAAACAAATTAGAAAATGGGATTTAGACCCATGTGTTAAAATAGTTTAACTTTATATTTAATTGACTATTGAAAATAATATATAGTCATGTTTCTATGACTATGATGTTTCTATCCTTAGTGTATTCATACATCACACATGGGAGAATAAATAATGTGAAAGAGGCCAAGGAGGAATATGTGTCTCATAAAAACCTTATGAAGCATCGAATAATGTTTATGGTTTCAATTCGTAGATCGTAACTACTGATAGAGGGAAAACACTATAAATTAAATAATGGATGGACCTGAAGAAAAAAATTAAGGGCATCACTAAGTATCCTAGATGGGTATCAAGCCCCAAATAGTTTTAAAACATGGTGTGGTAGGAGACCAACACTAGAGGAGAAATCCTCTCAGAAGGGGAAGGTAAAGCATGCAACAATTATCATGGAACATCCTAACAATTTTCATCATTGGATCACTGTTTAATGTCATGTGTTGAGGATTTTATGTCCTAGTATAAGGTCATAGATCTTGGACCATGGGGAGGTGATCCAAAAGGAGTATTCAGAGTGTAGTTCCATAACAAACCAAATTTGAATGAGGGCCAGGAGGCCCACACACACCACATGTACATTCCTTAGGAAGCTCTCATACAGTTTTAAATCATGTTGCTTGGACTACACTATATATAGAAGGGAAAAATAGGAATGTTCATTCCAAATATAAAAAAGTGATACAAAATATAAAAAACCCAATATGAATGAGGACAAAGATCCCACATATCACATGGATACCCAATGATTAATTGCATATAGTTTAGGGTCCCGGAACATGGACCATGATCAATGCCATGGTGCCATAGGTTAAAGGAGATTGCAGATGGGCCTAGAGATGTAGTTTTTGGGAATAACTATGTAACCCATGAGTATGGGAATCAAGGAACACATAGTTCTTGACAGATTGTAGGGTAGATGACCAGTGTCAAAGGTGATATAATTTCTGGAAAGAACACCACAATGAGGCTACATAGTTTATAGTTATATAAAATTGAACTATAGGGGAAGCATATATTTTGTTATCATTGTTCTTGGACCAATGGAAAATAGTTTAAGGTCATGTTTCCTATACCATAGGCTCTTAGTTTATGTTCATAGAGTTTGTACCATGAGAAAAAGCGGATTCATGTGGATATATGTGGTGTGGTGATGTGGAAGACCCGACATTAATGATGTCCTATGAGGCCCTAACACCAAAGGACACAATTT
Source organism: Viscum album (assembly GCA_963277665.1). Classification (NCBI taxonomy): domain Eukaryota; kingdom Viridiplantae; phylum Streptophyta; class Magnoliopsida; order Santalales; family Viscaceae; genus Viscum; species Viscum album. The sequence goes on along the minus strand of OY728123.1, from coordinate 1,133,152,671 downwards.
GAAGAGAATCATGTGTATAGTTTAGATTCATAATGCTTTGACTCTAGTTCCTAGTTTAACATCATTGCCTAGGACATAAAATGTTATCCAATTTAAATTCATCAAACTAGGATGGGTATGTCCAGTTTAACATCATGAGGTAAGGATGATGGGGAAGATAAGTGTTCCTAAGGGGATTTGTATGGAATAGATAAATAATCCAATTTGGATATGGGCTGTGGAGGCCCACATCACACATTCTCTAAAGGAAACTAAGGTCAAGGTTCCTAAAAGTTTCAATTTTAAGTTTTTCCCTTTGTTGAGATCTCTAGGAACTCCTATATATCTCATAAGTATGAAAATCAAGCCACATGTAGTTCTTTAACACCAGTGAAGTGGTGTATCTACACCATGTGGGTATAATCCTTCCAAAACCACTAAGCCCAAGTAATCAATTCGTGGTGTGGGGAAAAGGTACTGATGTTAGGTTATCCTTATGACACGTAGAACCATAAAACAATGGTGAGGAAAATCCAGAATGAGAATGTCCCAACAAACACTGACACATCCACTTAACATGCACAAATTCCTGAAGGGGAAACACCATGGGCATCGGAGTTCCACCAGAACATAAGATGGTGGAAATTGTGAATCACAACACCTAATATCTAGAACACAATAAGGGTGGAACTTCAATAGAGAATAACTATTGACCTTATTTGAAACACAAAATCTATATCATGTTACCTGGGATGTGGACTGACAAATTTGGGTCTACCTCTCTCCATTTACACAACATGGGAACTATCTCAAATGTTTTGAGGAGTATTTTGGGGGGATTTTCCCCAGATGGTTGGTGATCCATGTTACTGAGAACCATGCCATTAGGGGTTACTTTTATATTTAAAAGGTTGTGTACATATAATTAATAGTACATGTGATGCATGGAGAAGGAATGAGAGAATGTCCATGAAGAATCCAACAATCTCTGTTATATTCCATAGTGCACTTAATCATGTTAGTGGGGCATATTAGGTAGATGAATCAATCCTTTTCTCAAACAGATAGGTCATAAGGAAAATCCTGGTTATGAAAAGGCCGTGGACCAGTGAAAAATTCATAGGATAAAAATGTTAACGAACCTATGGATGGACCTGAAGACAAAATGTCCAAGACTCGCTGCATATACCATAAAAATTAGAATAAATAGCCCAAAATTCAATAATTTCATTCAATTTAACATCATGTGGTAAGGATACTTATTTCCATTCATTTTTTATTCATTTATCTAGGATGATACATGCAATAAATTTTATTGTCATATGGATAGGATATTTGGGGGGTTCCTTCAAAGGGATTTGTATGATGCGGTCACAATTATCGAATGTGAATGATGACCAGGATGATACATGTTATGCCATAAATTTCCAAGGAATGATTGGGAATAGTCTTGAAGACAAAGTTCATGGGTGTCACTATGTTACCAATAAGGATGGGGAATCATGCCTTATGTAGTTTTCTAATTCAATTGTGTTTAACATCATGTGATTAGAATAACGGTGAACAAACATGTTGAAGATAGAACTTTGTGGCTAGAACTAGAGATAAAATGTTTCGGAGTCACTACATATCTTAAAAGGATGAGAATCAATTCATAAACAGTTCTTGAAAAAAAGTCTCCCTATACAGGTTTGACCCATACGAGGGAATATATATATATCTATTATTTTATTTGTAGTGTGTTTTTTTGATTGAATGGTTAGACCTAGATGGAAACTCAAGGTGTTACTATGTATCCCAAAATGATAGGAATCAAGACACACATAGTTCATAAATGATGGGATGTTGGGTGAGCAGTGCCAATGGTGATGCCCTATCAAGTGAGAACCCCATGATGTTGTGACATTTTTTCATCGTGTATCCAGGATGATTGTAGAGACCCGAAACTTGATGTACATTGACATTACATTACATTTGCGGAATACTTAGTACATACACACAAGGATCGTAATAGTTTAGTGTCTTTGGAAACTCGGAACGTAATCTTGTAATCGTGGTGAAAGATCATCCACATATCCTATAAAGATCTACCTTTTTTACCTAAAACCTTTCTTTATATCCTGGGGAAAAGAAAACATAAAAGGGTGAGCTCAAATGCTCAGTAAAGGTAAACAAGAGAAATATCAATCACATCGTATTCATATGAACAAAACATTTTTGAAATCTTAACCAGTAAAAGAGAGCATAATTTCATAACATGGGATAAATCATGGCAGTGAAATGTAATCACAATAATCATAACTTAAAACATGAATCTTTGTGGCATTCACACATAATCATAGATAATCATTTCTTGTTAGTCAAGACTCATTTACAAGACTATCTTAGTGGACAAAGTCCCTTTCTGAACCGAGTCATCCTCGTTCCAGTCCTGTTTCACTGAACCGGTATAACCTAACGTTCCAGCCCTGTCTATCTCATGAGATATAAAATCTTTACCCAATGCATTGGAGGGAGATATAGGTCCCACCCATCTTATAATGAATCCTTTCTTATGTGTGCCACATAATCATAAATCATACATCTTTTCATAACACATGTAAGAAAAATGGGATTCTTAAAACATCATGACATCATAAAACAAATCACATAAGGTAAATGACTTCATAAAAATAATTCCCTCACAACATAATCAAATCAATGTAATAATAGGGATAAAAACAGAACCCTTTATTATCTTATATGGAAAATAATTTTGATAAAACACTTGAACTCCATTCTTGAGGAAAATATCCTTTCTTCTTCAAAAACATTTTTTTCTTTCATAACATGTAATACGACTTTAAAATAAAAGAAGTTGATTAAAAATAAACTTTAAAACTTGTAAAGGAAGCTTCTTGGAAATAATGTTTTAAAAATCCATTCATGCCGTATAAGTTAAAAAAACATTCTTCGTACTTTTGTCGGAAAAGTCAAAAAGTACCTCGTACGACAAAAGATTCCTTTCATACATATTACTAAAAACACACTGAAGGGTAAAAATGGATTTAAACAATTGTAGGTGGATGGAAATAATATTACATATTGATGAAACATGTATGTGGATGATAAAATACACCCCAGTAAATACTTACGAATAAACAATCTCGGATAAAAATGAGATTGTGATATTTCCCTTACCTTAGGTCCGACTTGCTTCGTAAGTGTACGAACCTCCTGTATAATGATTTAAATCATGTTATTGACTTATTCCAGAATCATATTCATTGTTATTATATCATATATGGTCCACTTATGACTTTATATTACCCATTCTTTTGTAAATTCATGTTAAAGTAGCGTTTTGGGTAAAACCGTCTCATTTGTCGTTTGTGTTTTTAACTTGTAATTATTCATATGATTACATAGATCATGATTACTTAATTCCAGAATATAAAACATGATTTATATATATATATTCAGAATATACATATATAATAAATCAGTAAATGGAAAGAAATACACCGTTCATGGAGACGGTAGTCCATACGTACGCATGAACGTTGTTTTCGTTTCCTTATTGAATTGAATGGAATTAAGTAGATGAAATAAATATACATAATTCCAGTATCATTATTATGTCATATATTTCATTATTACTTATTATATATACTTTATAATCATTCATGAATGGTTAATCATTGAGAATAAATCTCATCGCGTCGTGGAGACGGTAGTCCATACGTACGCACGAGCGATGATATCATTCCCATGGTCGTGGAATTGTGTTGAAGCGTATGTATACTATTTCAGTATCAATATAGCTTTATAATAATCATATATAGTTACTCATTAAACCATTATACCCATCCAATTAAGGTGGTGGCGGAAAATAGATTACACCACGGCGTGGAGACGGTATTCCGTACGTACGCACGCGCGGTGATTTACTTTTTCCGTAGGATGGATAGAAGGTTAATTAGAGTTGTTTCATATTTATAATAACATATCAGTATGTAAGTAATACTGATGTTATTACTTTATCATGAAACAACTAAAGAAGAAGAAGTTGAAGAAGAAAGAAATTGAAAAGATCAGTAATGGTTATTACCTCTTCTTTGAAACACGTCTTTCAATCCTCCACTTAGGGAACTAAGATTGGACTTTGAAGATGATCAGGACCTCTAGGATTATTCTAGGGAAGTGGAGAAGGGATTTTGGCAGGGGTTGGCCGAGCTTGAGTGCTCAAATTGGTGTGAGGAGGAGGGGGAGGAGGTGTCCTTTTATAAGGGAGGAGAGGGGCACCTTAGGAATACCTCAAAATATTATTTTATATTAATGCCAAAATCGGTTTGTAATGGTTCCAAAGGGTCTTATTTCGAAGCTAAAGTGGGGATGGGTCGAAATCCTATCAACCAATAATATTTAGACAAGTTTGGGGTATTATTTTAACCTTATCAATTAGATTTAACCCTAAGTTAAATAATTTAACTTTTACCGTGTCTTTTTGTTTTCTTTCACTATATGGTTAATACACTTACTATAACATGCCAAACGAACCCCAAATTGTATATTATTAACACATATATCCTTATCTAAGTCATTTGGCCGAACCTTAGATTTTTAGGAATAAAATAACAATTAATAATATAATATTTGATTTAAAAACTATTTTGTGTCAATTTTGACACTATTTGATATATGATTTTTGTGAAAGTCATAACAGAATTATAAGTTAGAACCAAGTTGATTAAAGAAACACTAATATATCATATTAACCTATAAAATTAGTGGAATTCATAAAAAGGCTCAAAGTACATTTATTTTGTTGTTTATAACATCAATTATGTCAATATTTCACTAATAAGATAATTACGGCATCATCATTGTGTCATAAATAAATTAAATTATTTAATGTCTAAAAATTACAAATAAAATACCATTATGTACGAAATCTTTTTATATTTTTAATGAATATTTATAGTCGAATTTATCTTATGCAAAACCCCATATTAAAAATGTTTTAGTAAATAAACTTTCACTTTAACTCTTTTAACTCTTCTTTGAATTAAATAATAATAAATGTCCTAATCTAATCCAAGTGGGCCTAAATGATAATATTTTACACTTAAGGTTGTTTTTGGTCGATATAAACTTGTCCAATAGAATTAGGACATGTGTTAGGGTAATATTAATATCATTCTTACCCTTAATTACCCTATTTACTTTTAACCGTGGTAAATAAAAGTTAAAAGTTACTATTCACCAAAAATTATTTTCATCTCATTGAACCACATTTTACTTACTGACATCAAACGTGTCTCTCGGATTTTTGAAATTCCATTCACAGAAGTGGTAAAATTATGTTTTATGAAAAATTCAGTTTTTTAACTACCACTTAGTAGTTTCACTATTCATCAAAAATTGATGTTTTTCAGAACAATGCCAAAATTACATCCTAAGCTATATTTCATATTCCGAATTCAAAAATGAAATCTATTTTACCAAATTCATAACGTAGAAGTTGCATTAATTTATTTTATAATTAAATCCCGCTGTTAAAATAAATATCGTGTTTTTAGGAAACAATATATATCAAAAGATTGATACTTGATTATGTCTGGTTTAAATGTGAAATTACAACCAATGACCAACAATGTATTAAATTGTAAAAATATATTCTAAATATACTTTAAAACCACTCAAATTAATAATTTATCACTATTAATTATTTCGATTAAAAAAAGTTGTTTTTAATTATAATTTAGCAATTTTCACTATTCATCGGAATATGAAAGTTATCCGAAAAGTACCAAAATTTCACCTTAGGCTAAATTCGATACTCCGAATCCAAAAATGAAGTCCATTTTTAGAGCTAAATTTTCTAAAATTTAAAAAGTGGTTATTACTATTCATAACAGCTAGTTTTAATAATATTTCGTGAAACTCAGTATTGCGTACTACACACGCTATCGAGGAAGGTTGTGATTGCGTGTAATGCAAGGCAAGTAAAGGATGCATGTTGTGAAAGCTCCTTTTGGTGTAGCGTACAACACAAGACATTAATAAAATTAAAAAGAATATTTTTCATAAAATCTCGGGCTGTTACATTCTACCCCCCTTAAAATGAATTTCTCCCTCGAAATTTGTCGGGGTTATAAATGGTTTACTATTCGAAAGTTTCTTTAATATAAACCCACATCGTAAAAAGGAATACCAAAACCAATCTTTAAAAACAAAGTTATGAAACGTAATGGTTACCCAAATAAACTAATCACTGGGTTTCCACATAGGTGAAAATATGGATATAGAAGAGAAATCTAACCATCATGTTCTGATGGAGAGTGGTAGAGAACATGGCTATGGAAAAGCCAGTAATCACAAATCCATAGATTTGGGATGATATAAGGTACCATCTGATTTATCAGGTATAAGATCACTAGGACAACATTTTTGGTTTTCAAGATCATTTCCCTAAAGTTGAAAATTTGAATTAGAATAAATACTTACTTTATTTTGGAACAATCTCACTGTTGTTCGTGCCTTGAACAATTTCCACTTCATCTATTAAATAAATTAAGTTGAATTTGTTATTCGTGAAGTGTTAGCAGATCATGTGATAGAATGACGGGTCATTCCATCTGTCTCAAACAAAAGGTTAGCAAAAATTATATACATAAGTCGATCTATAGTGAGATTAATCATATATGGTTCCTAAAATGGACTTTATACTTCATATATCATACTGCTTAATATAATAAAACTAGTTTCTACTAAACATGGACTTCCTGTAGGCCAGTGGTAGATGATAAAGGCCAGTCGCACTTCGGTTGTGGGTTCGATTCCCATAGCCTTGTCCGACGCGATGGGTTGTCGCTCATCCTGCATGTTGTCCTTTTTCTAAAACTATATTACTATAACATCCCATAAATAATATCGAAAAAAAACTTCTATCCTTAAACAATACTAACTTATGTCCAACATAATCCATTCCAATATTTAGGCTTATCCATAATATTGTAGTCCACTCTCATAACATAGTGAAAATGATTACCAGAGATTTAATACCATCGTTGAACCCCATATATCATAAGATGTGTTTTGTTGGTCACATTCCAAACATTCAAAGTCCTTAATCCTGTATTCTCTTGAATACCTTAGTGAAAACATGAATGCAGTTAAAAGTTAACACTTTCCACATACCAAAATCCTCAAAATTCTATATACTCAAACCATGATATCACTTAGTCCTTATATCAATCATGAGCTCATGAATACTATTAAACATTTCATTTTCTCGTTTTCCCTTCATTATGCGCATATCATCTTATTTCCAAAAATATATCAATCACTTTGAATACCACATCAATAAATATTGCAATACTCAATGATACAACATTATTTTGGAATCCCATTACATAAACACTTAATCATTCCACCACATCGTTGTCATATTCAACATTGCCAATAGTGATCGCATGTGACTTCCCTTTGTCCTTTGCCTTCAGTGGTTGCTCATGTTGATCATCACTAACCCTTGGATTAGGGAATTTATTAGCATAATTCCCCATTTGCTTGTACTTGAAGCATTGAAGTGTTGGTGGTGCGTTCTCTGCAGTGTTTGCTTTATTCACATCATTAGAAACCCTTTTTCCATTACTTCGACACTCAGCTGCTCGATGACCTTCTTTTCCACAGTTAAAACATTTTCTAGTCCCTTTAAGACAATCTCCACTATGCTTCTTTCCACACTTTGTGCATAAAGAAACATTCATCTTCTTTTCACCATTATTCTGAGATTTCTCCTTGAACTCCATCTTTCGTTTCTTGTCAAAACTATGAGATGGATATGTAACACCAACTTCCATTTCTACCTTGATAGCACAACGTACAATTTCTTCATAACTACTGAAGTCTCTTATAGCTAATGCCCTTCGAAGACTTGGTTTTAAGCCACTGAAAAATCGATCAACTTTACTTTCAGGTTGGATGATAATGCCAGATGCATACCTTGCTAGTCTTGTAAAATTCGCTTCGTATATACCAACAGATTCATCATCCTTTTGCGTTAGTTCAAGAAACTCCTTCTCCATATTTGTTCGAAGAATACGAGGGAAGTACTTATTGAAAAATAAGTTCTTGAACTCGTCCCATTCCATGGACTCAATTTCATCTCTTTGCCTTGTATTCTTGATAAGATTCCACCATTGATCAGCTTCACCTTCCAAACGATATACTGATAAGATGACTTTATCATGTTCAGAACATTGAAGAACTGAAAATATCTTTTCAGTGGTACTGATCTATTGTTCAGCAACAATTGGATCAGAAGACCCACTGAAAGAAGGTGGACGTTGCCTCATGAAGGACTCAATAGAATATTGTTCCCTTCTCTGCTCATTTGGAAGTCCAGAATGTTTCATAGCTTGTGTAAGTATAACAATAAGTTTTTTCACTCCATCTCCCATAACATTTGTTTGTTCAGGAGGACAATCATTGCATTGTCCATTGCATTGATCAACACGGTTCCTTCGGGTTCCAGCCATCGTCTAAAACCCAAAAAGAATAGTGTGAGAGGCAAAAATCATGCTAGGGAAAACAACATAATAAAGGGTGAGTACCATCAATATCTAAAATCTTAGGTTTAATTCTATGATCGTTAGCGTAATTCTAGTACTATAACCTATACGTATACTTAACCTTAGGGACATCCCTAGACATACCTTAGAAATATCTCTAGGGATCTCACTAATGTTCTCGCATCATAGTTTCAAAGGTTGACTAAACCTTTCCTCTGAAACCAACTGTAGAGACCCTAACCTTAACGTACATGAACATTACATTACTTTTGCGGAATACTTATTACATACACATAAGGATCGTAATAGTTTAGTGTCTTTGGAAACTCTGAACGTAATCTTGTGATCATGGTGAAAGATCTTCAACATCTCCTATAAAGATCTTCCATTTTTTTACCTAAAACCTTTCTTTATATCCTGGGGAAAAGAAAACATAAAAGGGTGAGCTCAAATGCTCAGTAAGGGTAAACAAAAGAAATATCAATCACATCGTATTCATAAGAACATAACATTTTGGAAATCTTAACCTGAAAAAGAGAGCATAATTTCATAACATGGGATAAATCATGGAAGTGAAATGTAATCACAATAATCATAACTTAAAACATGAAAATTTGTGGCATTCACACATAATCATAGAGAATCATTTCTTGTTAGTCAAGACTCATTGGCAAGACTATCTTAGTGGACAAAGTCCCTTTCTGAACCGAGTCATCCTCGTTCCAGTCCTGTTTCACTGAACCGGTATAACCTACCATTCCAGCCCTGTCTATTTCATGAGATATAAAATCTTTACCCAATGCATTGGAGGGAGATATAGGTCCCACCCATCTTATAATGAATCCTTTCTTATGTGTGCCACATAATCATAAATCATACATCTTTTCATAACACATGTAACAAAAATGGGATTCTTGAAACATCATGACATCATAAAACAAATCACATAAGGTAAATGACTTCATAAAAATAATTCCCTCACAACATAATCAAATCAATGTAATAATAGGGATAAAAACATAACCCTTTATTATCTTATATGGAAAATAATTTTGATAAAACACTTGAACTCCATTCTTGAGGAAAATATCATTTCTTCTTCAAAAACATTTTTTTCTTTCATAACATGTCATACGACTTTAAAATAAAAGAAGTTGATTAAAAATAAACTTTAAAACTTGTAAAGGAATCTTCTTGGAAATAATGTTTTAAAAATCCATTCATGCCGTATAAGTTAAAAAAACATTCTTCGTACTTTTGTCGGAAAAAGTCAAAAAGTACCTCGTACGACAAAAGATTCATTTCATACATATTACTAAAAACAAACCGAAAGGTAAAAATGGATTTAAAAAATTGTAGGTGGATGGAAATAATATTACATATTGATGAAACATGGATGTGGATGATAAAATACACCCCAGTAAATACTTACGAATAAACAATCTCGGATAAAAATGAGATTGTGATATTTCCCTTACCTTAGGTCCGACTTGCTTTGTAAGTGTACGAACCTCCTGTATAATGATTTAAATCATGTTATTGACTTATTCCAGAATCATATTCATTGTTATTATATCACATATGGTCCACTTATGACTTTATATTACCCGTTCTTTTGTAAATTCATGTTAAAGTAGCGTTTTGGGTAAAATCGTCTCATTTGTCGTTCGTGTTTTTAACTTGTAATTATTCATATGATTACTTAGATCATGATTAATTAATTCCAGAATATAAAACATGATTTATATATATATATTCATAATACACATATATAGTAAATCAGTAAATGGAAAGAAATACACCGTTCATGGAGACGGTAGTCCATACGTACGCATGAACGCTGTTTTCGTTTCCTTATTGAATTGAATGGAATTAAGTAGATGAAATAAATATAAATAATTCCAGTATAATTATTATGTCATATATTTCATTATTACTTATTATATATACTTTATAATCATTCATGAATGGTTAATCATTGAGAATAAATCTCATCGCGTCGTGGAGACGGTAGTCCATACGTACGCACGAGCGATGATATCATTCCCATGGTCGTGGTATTGTGTTGAAGTGTATGTATACTATTTCAATATCAATATAACTTTATAATAATCATATATAGTTACTCATTAAACCATTATACCCATCCAATTAAGGTGGTGGCGGAAAATAGATTACACCACGGCGTGGAGACGGTATTCCGTACGTACGCACGCGCGGTGATTTCCTTTTTTCGTAGGATGGATAGAAGGTTAATTAGAGTTGTTTCATATTTATAATAACATATCAGTATGTAAGTAATACTGATGTTATTACATTATCATGAAACAACTAAAGAAGAAGAAGTTGAAGAAGAAAGAAATTGAAAAGATCGGTAATGGTTATTACCTCTTCTTTGAAACGCCTCTTTGAATCCTCCACATAGGGAACTAAGATTGGACTTTGAAGAATACCAGGACCTATAGGATTATTCTAGGGAAGTGGAGAAGGGATTTTGGCAGGGTTTGTCCGAGCTTGAGTGCTCAAATTGGTGTGAGGAGGAGGGGGAAGAGGTGTCCTTTTATAAGGGAGGAGAGGGGCACCTTAGGAATACCTCAAAATATTATTTTATATTAATGTCAAAATCGGTTTATAATGGTTCACAAGGGTCTTATTTCGAAGCTAAAGTGGGGATGGGTCGAAATCCTATCAACCAATAATATTTAGACAAGTTTAGCATATTATTTTAACCTTATCAATTAGATTTTACTCTAAGTTAAATAATTTAACTTTTACCGTGTCTTTTTGTTTTCTTTCACTATATGGTTAATACAATTACTATAACATGCCAAACGAACCCCAAATTCTATATTATTAACACATATATCCTTATCTAAGTCATTTGGCCGAACCTTAGATTTTTAGGAATAAAATAACAATTAATAATATAATATTTTATTTAAATACTATTTTGTGTCAATTTTTACACTATTTGATATATGATTTTTGTGAAAGTCATAACAGAATTATAGGTTCTAACCAAGTTGATTAAAGCAACACTAATATATCATATTAACCTATAAAATTAGTGGAATTCATAAAAAGTCTCAAATTACATTTATTTTGGTGTTTATAACATCAATTATGTCAATATTTCACTAATAAGATAATTACGGCATCATCATTGTGTCATAAATAAATTAAATTATTTAATGTCTAAAAATTACAAATAAAATAAAATTATGTAGGAAATCTTTTTATCTTTATAATGAATATTTATAGTCGAATTTATCATATGTATAACCCCATATTAAAAATGTTTTAGTAAATAAACTTTGATTTTAACTCTTTTAACTCTTCTTTGAATTAAATAATAATAAATGTCCTAATCTAATCCAAGTGGGCCTAAATGATAATATTTTACACTTAAGGTTGTTTTTGGTCGATATACATTTGTCCAATAGAATTAGGACATGTGTTAGGGTAATATTAATATCATTTTTACCCTTAATTACCCTATTTACTTTTAACCGTGGTAAATAAAAGTAAAAAGTTACTATTCACCAAAAATTATTTTCATCTCATTGAACCACATTTTACTTACTGACATCAACCGTGTCTCTCGGATTTTTGAAATTCCATTCACAGAAGCGGTAAGATTAAGTTTTATGAAAAATTCAGTTTTTTAACTACCACTTAGTAGTTTCAGTATTCATCAAAAATTGATGTTTTTCAGAACAATGCCAAAATTTCATCCTAAGCTATATTTCATATTCCGAATTCAAAAATGAAATCTATTTTACCAAATTCATAACATAGAAGTTTCATTAATTAATTTTATAATTAAATCCCGCTGTTAAAATAAATAGCGTGTTTTTAGGAAACAATATATATCAAAAGAGTGATACTTGATTATGTCTGGTTTAAATGTGAAATTACAACCAATGACCAACATTGTATTAAATTGTAAAAATATATTCTAAATATACTTTAAAACCACTCAAATTAATAAATTATCACTATTAATTATTTCGATTAAAAAAAGTTGTTTTTAATTATAATTTAGCAATTTTCACTATTCATCAGAATATGAAAGTTATTCGAAAAGTACCAAAATTTCACCTTAGGCTAAATTCGATACTCTGAATCCAAAAATGAAGTCCATTTTGAGAGCTAAATTTTCTAAAATTTAAAAAGGGGTTATTACTATTCATAACAGCTAGTTGTAATAATATTTCATGAAACTCAGTATTGCGTACTACACACGCTATCGAGGAAGGTTGTGATTGCGTGTAATGCAAGGAAAGTCAAGGATGCCTGTTGTGCAAGCTCCTTTTGGTGTAGCGTACAACACAAGAAATTAATAAAATTAAAAAGAATATTTTTCATAAAATCTCGGGCTGTTACAATGATGATGTCAAAGTTTTAGGCCATATGACCAGACGAGTATGTGCAGTTTAACATCATGAGGTATGTATGGGGGAAGTAACATAGTTTATCATTATGTGACTTAGATGATGCTGGACAGTTGGATTCCATGTTGTAGGTAAGTATATCGAAATTTTAAGGTCATGTTACCTAGACCGTATTATCCTAGTTTAGGGTCATATACTTTGAACAAAAATAAAAAATAGTTTAACATCATGTAACTAGGATGATGATGTTGTCCAGTTTTACATCCTACATCTCATAAGGTAATTCCACAATTTTAAATCGTCTAACAGGACCTATATATGTCGTTTAACATCATTAGGTAAGTATTGGGGATGTAACACAGCTTATCAACATGTGACTAGGATGATTTAGCATAGTTTAACATCGTATTATAGAGATGTATGTATAAAATTTAAGGTCATGTTTCCCAAACCACAGTATTTTTTTCTATGTTCCCAATGTTTGGACCAAAAAGTAAAACAATTTAGCATCATGTAACTAGTAAGATATTAGTGGGTAGTTTTATGTCCAGCAGCTTGGATGAAAATATCTTATGTGAATTACTGCTTAAGGATCATTTAATTTCTCGGTGGAATGAAGCACTCTACATCCTTGGTAACCAAATAATATTCACCTTTGGGATAAACCTTTTGAATAAAGTAATTCCTTTCCCATTTGGGACCCAACTTTTGGGGCTTCTAACCAAATATCACTAGCATCCTTATAGCCAGTACTGCATCACCCTGAAGGAATGACCAGAGGCAAACTGCCTTGTTGGAATCTCTATCTATATTATTCCACTTCGACTATATATTATTTATGGGCCAATTCCTGATTTCATCGAGGGATTAAAATTTAGCTAAACAGACCCTGGATATCTAATCTGACATCTTTTGTACATAAATATCTATAAAAATTTATGGAAATTGAAAATCAATGGGAATAATTTTCTCAATTCCATATGTCAGGGAATATAGATTCTCCAAGGTTGAATTATATCATGTCGTTCGGCAGGACCATAGAGCATTGGGGAGATTTCATAGACAACTTTTCTAATTATGACCAACAAAAATTTTCATAATGTTAGAGAGGGAATTATTGATTGCATTGATCAATCCATTTTCTTGTTTTTGATAGTCAGAAGTGTCGTTGGATAAGATTTTGTACTTAGAGTATAATTTATTCAGCTCATCAGCTTAGAAATGGGAACCATTATCAGTGAGAACAGTGTGGGGGACATTGAATCAATGGATGATATTGGTGATTGATAAATCAACAGTAGAATGAGCCTTGACTTCCCTGAAAATAATCACTTCCTCTCACTTGGAAATGAATTTCATCATGATTTGAATGATCCTCCATTGGCTAGTTTTCACTGGTGGTTATGGTCCCATGAAATTGATTCCACAGATCGAAAATTAAAAGATTACATGGTAGTATATATGAGATATGGAAGTATATACCTGAATTTGGCATGGATCTGACATGTGTGTAAACTTTTTAAGAACATGATATAGTCATTGACCATGGTGGTTTAGAAGTAGTCTATCCTTCAGATCTAGTGGGAGAGCTTCAACCCTACAAGATTATCTCCATAGAAACTGTCTTGAACATCCTATGTAACCTAGTAAATATTGTATCCTTGAATGAAGCTAATGATAATCCCATAAATCCTACATATTAGAGATTCTTATCAAGGCTGAAAGCACTCTGAAGTGTGAACTCTATTGCATGTCAGTGGATTCACTCAATTTTGGATCTTACTGCTAGGATATTTCTATTATAGAGATACTCAATAATGGGATTCCTTCGATTAGGGGTCTCATCACATATGGTCTATTCTAGATGTCCTTATCTGGGGTCACTGGTGGTAAGATGTATCACCTATAAGTTTTTATCATCGTTCAGGGTAACTGGAGTAATGACCCTTTGATGCACCACATGGATGATCATAATGAACTAATCATGATCTATAAGATATGTGAAAAAAATGGACAAGTCATGATATTGAAAATTATGTGACGGGGGTACATGAGTTACCTCAAACCATGAATGGAACTCAACCATCAGCAGACAAGTGCATTCTAGTAGGGGAACAATTTTCATCTTCCTGATGACGTAGTCGCCGTTTATCTTCATGATAACTATCTCAGGGTCTCCCTTCACATGTAGGTGGGGATCATAAATATCAAGAGATAGATTGAGACCATTGATGAGAGCTTTTTTATCTTCCTCATTGTTGGTGTATCCTTATGATAGCAAGAAAAAATAAAGTGAGATAGTATGTGTGGGCATGATGAAGAAAATCCCCAGGCATACACTATTGAGCCTGAGATCGTTGAGCCTTATACTGGTCAAGTTTCAAAAGGCACCATCAAAATGCATATTCCTATGTGGAATAGACTGATCTACTGAAAGGATGGCTACCTCTGGAAAATCAATTTTTAGTGACTCCTCTGTGAGGGCCGTATGGGGAGCCAGAATGTTTTCCATAACATGAAGCTTGACAGCATTGTATGGGATGAATCTCATGTTTAGCACCTACAGGATCACCACATAACATGATATATGACCAAAAACATGGGTAAGTTTAGGATATACATTACAGTATCCACATG
The DNA here is from genome assembly GCA_963277665.1 of Viscum album. Lineage (NCBI taxonomy): Eukaryota > Viridiplantae > Streptophyta > Magnoliopsida > Santalales > Viscaceae > Viscum > Viscum album. The sequence continues at coordinate 1,133,137,103 of OY728123.1, read as the reverse complement.
AGACCTTTGATGTATCATAGGATGCTGAAAATAGTGTTGTAATATTTACACTAAAAAAATGAGTAAGGCATCTCTTCTCGATAGGACAGTATCTAGCCTTCTCGAGGATCATAAAAATGAGGAGGTATAAACAATTATATGTCCCATTGTTGTTCCTATGAGTGATTAACGTTTCGAGGGATCATTCCAGGTTGGTCACATAGATGAACAACAAACTCTCAGATATGGGTCGTATCCTAAATAGAGTCTAGAGCAGATATCTCTTGATTTCCTCAAACATGTTCTGACACTCTTCATCCCATTCGTAGATAGAACCATTTGTTATGATCCAATAAAACGGATTACACATTATATAAAAAAATATGATCAATATTCATATGTAGGATAAGTTTCCATTAAATCCATTGATCTCCCAGAGGTTTCATAGAGGATACATCTGACTGATTTCCTTGATATTCTCTAGATGGATCTCGATTCCTATGTATCTGATGATGACACTGAGAAAATTTTCATAGGTAACCCCAAAATCACACTTCAAGGGGGTCATCATCATATGGTAGGATTAGAGGATGTTAGACACTTCCTCGATATCTTTTATTTGGTCATAACATATGCCATATTTTCTCACCATGTCATCCATGTAGCATTACACTAGCATCGTAAGGATCAATTTAAATATGCGGTGTATGTGACGCTGATAGGTGGATCATGTATTCGTAATACTATGGGGAATTAAAAGATAAAATAATTTTCATTGAGTCTCCCTAAAAGATAGTAGATTATTCATCACGGTGGGTCCATTCAGATTTATTTATATCTATAATACCCATCAATGAAGGAGAGAGCCTAGTATCTAGCAGTGGCATCGATCAACATCTATGTAACAGGAAGGGGAACATCGTCCTCAAAACAATAATGATTGACTTCCCAGAAGATAATAAAAACATTTATTTGCCAGTTATTTTTACAGATGTAAATGATTTTGGCTAAGCATCTAGGGTACTGGACTTCCATGAAGATATTTTATCTGATGAGACTATCAACTTTCGGCCTCAAACGTGGTACCATGAGAGGTTTTCATCTTCCTAGTAGGCTATTTGAACTCATGATGACTCATTTGGAGGCCAAGGTGATGGATGGTGATCTAAGGGTATAGTCCTAGCATCTGTTCATAGATCTAAGAAAATTACTCCGGATGTTGCTTTAGGAAATCGACATATTATTGATTTCCCTCCACAGGAATAGATACATTGATTTGTGTTGGACTTAGATCTATCTTGGTGTAAAGGTTAACCTGAACTAACTCATCGACAGTGGTGGAGAATCCCTTATAAAATGTGAGATGTTAATTTTCCAAGTCTTATTCATCATATTATTTAGGGAAACAAATGGGGGGACATGATTCATCCAAGATAGATGATTCTCGAGGAACACTGGTGCCCTATTTGGCTGATGTGGAATTTTTTTTGGGAGACTCCACCACTTCAGAATCCATGGTAAAAAAGGGTTTCGACCTGATTTCATCAGGGATTTGAACGAGGGGTCCATTCTTGTTGATGTCAAAGTCATGGTGACATGTCATTTTATATCGATTAAACCCATATCATTGGATTAATGATGTGTGGCGTACAGTTTTAGACATGGAGAGAGTTTCTTCAAACTTTAAATGGGTAGGCGTTTGTGGTATTACTCAGGCCTGAATCATGTAGGAAAATGAGGTAATCATCCAAATTTACTTTTACTTGTGAATATGTATTCCCCTCAAATTTGAAATGATAAATAAATGTCTCATGTCTTGGGTTGTGTCCTCCAACCGGTGAATCAGGAGGATGAAAGCGCCATCCAAGTCCATCAATGGGTCATCCACAGTGGTAGTGTGATTAACATCATTGGTCTGAACTTGATTTTTCATGTTATTATAATATTTGGCATATAGATTGTGAGAATACCAAGTGGAAAAGGGAGATCCGTAACCTTGGAGCATGACCACCCTACCATTGAGGGAGTACTTGAGGCACTAATGATTTGAGGAGGGAACTGCTGCATACATATGGAGCCAAGGTCAACCCATCAGTGCATTGTAGATGGTATCCTACAAAACAAACCATAACTAAGTGCTTGAAACTTGGCAACTGAACATGGTCTTGAGGCGTATTTTTCCACAATGCCTCTACTCAGTCCTATCAAAACCCTGAATTGTTAGTAAGAGTGACTCAAATCTACTTCAGTTAATCCTAGCATGTGGAGTTTCTAAGTCAATATTAGATTGATCCTAGTATTTGTGTTGACTAAATAGTGGAAAACTTCTATTACATTTAATTTTCTCGTGATGTATTTTGGAAAATAGTTCCCCTAAACAGATGAGCCTTCGGCTTCTCCTGCGAATGAGTTGATGGCTTGGAATTCTGCTCGCTCGAATTCCTTGAGATGGAAGGCATCTATGGCCGCTACCAATTTATCAAAAACGATGGGTCTATTGAAGGATTCATTAAGGTATTCACTTATATAATATGACATATAGAGGGCCTCATGAATTGAGATATTTTAAATAATTATATCTAGGTGAATGCATACATCATACTTCCGTTATAGATGCACATTTCTATTAGTATGAGGTTGCTAATTAAAAAGATGTATGATGATAATTTCTGGTCGAACTGGTGGATTATATCTAATTCTGGGAATACAATTCTATTCACTAGCTGAACCACACAAAATTACTACCCTTTATGTTTGGTGACTAAGGCTTGGATTCATCTTGTCATGGTCGATCATGATGGGGTCATGTTTTTTCTTTTTCACTGAGTAACATGATTGGATTTGGTAGGAAATATGACAATATGGGTAGAGAATAATTTTTCTAATGAGATCTATGAACATTTTATTGTTTAGTCTCAATAGTGTTCACATATTCTATTAAATAATTGGCATGATCACTCCTAAAACTCAAATATCCATGGCCCTTTCAGTGAAGGCATTGTCTTGGGACATTATGAGGGCTTTCCTGATAATCCTCTTCACTAGGGATCACATTTGAGTCCACCATCTCAACTGTATTAAAAGTGGCATACTCCTAGTCATCATAATAGTGTTCTTCCAATACTATATAGACTATGGGGGAAATTCCCATATATAGAGTCATGAAATCTATGGGGGTGAGAGATGGTTTCTACACCAGTGGGGGGATTTTCCTTACGCTAAACCTTTAGAGACTGCTTTTTTTTAGAATAAGAATGATGTGATGTAGAAATAGAAGTAGTTGATGGTAGATCCATAACAAATTATAGATAATGTTGCTGATTCAAATAGGTTCTAATGATACTATAAGAGTGAGAAACTTCACTATGAGCTAACCAATCATCATACCACTAAGATCCGTGACTGGGTAATTTCTCCCATTCACAATCACAATTGTTTTCAAGAATTGCAGAGATGAATTCTACCCACTGTAGGGTAGGGACCAATATTACAACATTATTATATACCTAATATAGGATACAATTATTGAAAAAAAAAATTATTTTTGATGGTATGTCCAAGTATTATTTGATAAGGGTAGTAGTTAGGGTGATCAGTAATCTCATCTTCTTGGAGTATTCTCCATTCTAATAGCCTCAGAATTTCTTGATCCAAGGCACTATTTATGTAACTAGGAACCTAATGCTTTGTGAAAGAGTTGGTCTGGTTTCAACTATTTTAGAAGGTAACTTTGGGATAATGGATCTAATGAAGGTATGGATTTTGTAAAGGGGCATGAGACAGAGTGTCTCTCCTGGTTGGTGGCAGTTGATGGTGGGGTGCCTTCTAATTCTTTGGTAGAAAATTTTCAGGATGGGGAGGAGATTGAGGATGATTCCCTTAGTCAGTCTATGGATGAGGCTCTACTTGTAATAATTCTAGTGGTCAGGGTGAATCTATCTATGTGATACCATTAATATCTACCTTTTTGACATTTCTTACAGGTGTTGGAGGAGGCAATGGAAAGGTCTGCATAGCATTCCTAGAGGCCTCTTCTAGGCATTGTGCCTTGTTTTAGAAATCCCAAAATCCACCTCATAAACTCTAAGTGATGTGGGAGGTAACCAATTCAGACTTAATAATCCCTATATACATCATTAGTAGATATTATTGAGATTATGGCTTGTCCAATGAATAAGTCAATCGCTTCCACCTAGAGATAAAAAATTGACTCTCACTCAACTGGACATTGTTTTCACTTAAAGAGGTTGGCAATATTCATCTTACACATGGTAGAGATTAAATTATAAAGAAACATCTTGTGAAGATACTCCCAACCAGAAATGGACTCAGTGAGTGAATTTCTATACGAGATGAATTCATTTACTTCTTATGTTTATACAAAAGAAAATATTTTGTGGGCTTCTTGCTCTGTTAGAGTACCTAGCATGGGTTCACAAAAAAAAATAAAGGGGTCTAAATACTTCAGTGGGTTTCACATCCTATTGAAGGTGGGGAAGGTAGGATTCATGAAAACTAGGGGTTCTTTATATTCATCCAACCATGCCTGATATGACTTGACATCAGGTGGTATTTCCACCTACAGTGTCTCAAGGTCCTCAAGGAAGGAGATGAGAGGATCCATTGGATCTCCCTAGTGGGGATTATTATCTAGTAAAGGATCCCTAATGTCACATCCTAAGTAAATAAAGAAATATTTCATTTTCATTTTTATTAATATTTGAAAATTAAATATTAATTATATTTTAAAAGGGGTTACTATGTTCGATAACATACTGGATTAACAACAACGGGTTTCATTGAAATCTTACGTTGCACAATAATAATATAATATTATTATTTTAAATGGTAGTTAACGCCTAGACATTGTATTGGAAGTAATGAATAGAACGATCTAAAATATTATTATTCATGTTTGTTAAATATTTTTACATTTATCCTATAAACGTTAGAGGATTAAAATGTGAATGAATATAATTTTAAGCATAATTTACTTTAAAAGGTTGATTTACCGCTTTCAGATGGTGAACGCTCTTTAAACTAGTTTTGGTCACTATTATATGTTATATATGACAAAATAAAATTCCTATTTAGAATTGGGATATCAAAATTTACTTTGGGTAAATTTTTGGTATTTTTCTGATAAAAATCATTTTTAATGAATAGTGAAAAATAATGTATTTTAATTCAAAATTGCCTTTTTATCTAATTTTTTTATATGGCTAGATTATATTTTTAGTTTATTTTATAGTGTAATTAGATTATTTTTTTATTATTTAAACCAATTTATTTCATTGGATGTAATTTCACTTTGAAATGGGACAAAAACTAGTGTCAATCTTTTTATAGTTATTATTTCTTAAAAACACGCTTTTTGTTTTGATAACTGCAATTATTTTTAAATTAATTAATGAAAGTTCTGTGTATTTAATTTGGTAAAATAAAAAAAAAATTAATTCTGAATACCAAATATATCTTAGGATAATGTTTTTTATTTTTTCTAAAAAACATCAATTTTTTATGAATAGTTAAACCACTAAGTAATAGTTTAAAACTGACATTTTCATTTAAATGAAATTTTACCACTTATGTGAATTGAATTTCGAAAATATGACAGACATGGTTGTTATTAGTAAGTAAAAGTTGGTACAATAATATGAAAATTATTTTTTTTAATAGTAACTTTTGACTTTTATTTACCGCAGTTAAAGGTAAATAGGGTAATTCAAGGTAAAAAGAATATCATAATAATGAAAAATTACCTTAACACTTTTCCTAAACTTATTGTATGAGTCATGGAAGACATTGGTCATATGTGGGTATATTTTGGGACCCCATGGAGCCGCATTAGAAGGATAATGACACTTTATTTTGATTAACAGAAAGTAAAGGCAAAATGGTATAAACAAATATTTTTCAGTAAATTAGTGTTTTCGTAGAGTTATATAAGTTATCTATTCAACTATAAATATTCATTAGAAAGATAAAATTATTTCCTACATCATGGTATTTTTTTTATTATTTTTATAATTCGAATAAAAATGAGTTATTTATGACACAATAATGATATACTATTTACCTCATTAATAAATGATTTAAATAAATAAAATTATAAAGATTAAAACAATATCCAAAAAATATCCAATTATTTTTGGATGATTTTATTTCAAACATGAGTCATCTTATATTCCAATTTAATTAGTTTTTGAACTCTATAAACCGAAAATCATTATGTAATAAAATAATATTTTCACACTTTACTAAAGAGCCCCTCGTCCCCCTTATAAAAAGCCCTCAACTCTAACCCATTATTCACACTTCTTAAGCACCTTTCCTCTTCCAAACTCTACCCAAATAAGTACTAAAGATACATATATTCCTCCTAAAAGCCTAACCATAGGTAGAAGGCACATCAAGAAACCCTTTTGGTTCAAAGCAAAGGGTGTTACCTAATTTAAAGATAACGTCTTCTCTTAAGTTATTTTGTTTTATTTTACTTCTCCAACCCGATAAACACTTTTTATTGCATTATTTTATAACAAAGCCACTATCCTCAGTATACTAGGTTTTTTTATGAGATTTATTTGAACTATACTTACACATAGATCCATCTAATGGTTAAAGAACATATTGTTTCTATGGACGGAAAACTAACAGCTCACGAAACGATGATTGATCAATCTTGTTCTACCACCTCTTATAGTGTTCATTATGATGGAACTGCATTTATATGTGATACATATTATATTTATATTGTTCCAATTCTTCTGTATTTTTTTTATATAGTACCTTTAATAATTTCACAGTATGTAAATAAGAAAATCTCATTTAAGGAAGTGCGGACTACCACCCCCTCAATGTAATATGACTTGTTCATGCCATATGTGAAACATATAAAGGATGGAGTTTCTGAGATTATCAATATGATATTATAATAGAATTATAATATACCTATGTATCATTATTTTTTCATTCCATTAAATATTAAATATAAATTAAAGTAGTGTTCATGCGCACGTACGGCTTATCGTCTCCATGAACGGTTGATTTCATTTCATACCTACAAATGTTATGTACTATTATAAATACATGAATATAAGGGATATATGTGATATATATGATATATAAATAATGAATATTTGTCTAGATATAATGAACTTTTGACCACATGAACAACTTGTAATTATAATAGGTCTATTTTTTACTCAAGTACCAAATATCGACAAAATAACCATTATTAGCTTAAATGATTAAATAATGTTTATAACAAAGTATTATGTGATATAAAGGGAATAATAAACTTGAAAAATGTTCATAATCAAGTATAAATTAAATTTAGTTTATTATTTAGGATATTAAAGAACGAACGAGTCATGTCGAACATGAGGTAAGGGACATCATCTCAATATCCTTTCATTGAGGCATGTTATGTTTTATACATGACATTATTTTATACACTGAATAAACAGCTTTGAAATTTCATTTCATTCAAAGGGAATCTTTTTATATGAGGTGTTTTAAAAAATGACAAAAATTAATGTTTCTTTTGATGTAAATGGTGACAACAACCTTTTCATCCGTTGTGAGTATTATTAGATCATATGGCTCCCTTAACAAGTTGTAATGTTTTTTAAAGGAAAATAAATACCATATACTTTGTTACATATTTTTGTATGTAAAATTTATTTGATAATGGATTTGTAATCTCAATATATTTAAATGATATATCGTAATTTAAATGTGTAAATGTTAGCTTTCCTTTATATTTGTTTTATGTGTAAGGAATATGTTATGGTTCATGGTCATTATTACGTATACGGATGGTTCTGTGATAAACCTAGGGTGGGTGAGTCTAAGATAGCTCTCCAATGCATTGGGAAACATGAAGGAGGTAAATGTGAATATTTCTCCTAATATATTTATGGAATATAATGTGATGGGTATTCTAAATGTAACTCCCTACATAGTTATGATATCTATAACGTAATTATGTTATGGATGCACAAGTTACCTTTATGATTTGGGTTTACTATGTAAATCTAATGATTTCAGGATGTATATTAAGGAGCTTATATTATGTATGTATTGATGAACTAATGTTTAATTTCATTTTTTATAACCCTTATTTAGCTTTTTTTATGCTCATCCCAAGTTCTGAAATTTTTTTCATAGGACATAAAGATGAATAGTGTCAAGGATGGGATCAAGGAAAAGTCATGTTGTGTAAAACATGGAACTAGACATGAATCCTTTTTTCAAGAGTTTTTATTTTATGAAAAAAAAATTTAAACTAAGTAGAAGTGTCTACTTTGTATCTTTTGAGATGTAATGTAATGGATCTGACCTAATTCTATAAAACTCTAAGCCAGAAAATATTCTCAATGTGAATTGTTCATTTAATTAAAGATTATGAATTGTGTTATGGTTTGGTCCTTATAGTTTGTATCAGATGTCAGTTTAGACAACTTTTGGATTTAGAATTTTGTTAAATTAATCTCCATAAATTAATTTATGGTATGATTAAAATGATATAGCATTTATAGATTACCATGTTGCTTCGCCTAAGATATCTTTGTGTTCAGAATGGTTTTCTGCAGAGGAAACAAGGCAGTATATTGGGATAACATTAGGAGGAAGACAACCTTCTAAATCAAAAACCTGAGATGGTCAGAATCGGAACTAAGCAGTTTGTTGTAGTGATTTCACCATTGAATCAGACTATATGTGGTGGTGGAAACCATGCACGAGATCTTCCAAAAAAAACCACAAAAGAATATATCAGTAGTGGAGAATTTCATGAGGCAATATCTCCCATAATTCAGAGGATCATCAGACTATGTGCTATATGAAGGGTGTATTAAAGTACCAAAGAAGATATTTTATGTCATGTGGTGTTCAAAACATCAAGAGGTTAGTCTCGTTGTTTACCATTTTGATGGTGAAGCTAATTAGTGGTGGTCGATTGTGAAAAATATCAGGGATAGTGAGGTGATTTATGCATTTAAATGGGATGAATTCAATGGTTTGTTTCTGGAGAAATATTTTCCTATGGTGGTAAGTCATAGTATGGAAATAAAATATCTAGAGTTGTTGTAGGAGGATGACTCAGTGGCTTCTTATGAAGAAAAATTCACTCGACTGGAAATGTATGCTCCAAATTTCATACGAGATATTAATTGTAAGATCAACCATTTTTACTCTAGATTAAATCCAAAGTATCAAAGGGTAGTATATTCTTGTGTGTTAAAATGTTATGAAAATATTCTTTGATGAGCGGATAAGGTGGAAATGGAGTTTTTCGATGATCAAGTCTTCCTTGAAAAAAAAAACAAAAAAAGAGATTGAGGTGGTAGAAAAAAGGGAAGAACTCTTCAAAAAATTCTAATGGTAAGAAATGTAAGTTTACAGTTTGTGAAAATTGTGGTAAAAGGCATGTCGGGGAATGTCTTTTGAATTCTGGTAAGTGCTACAATGTGGTAATGTGGGACATAAATCTCGTAATTGCACTGAAAAAGAGCAGGGTAATGGTAGGAAATAATATAATTTAAAGTCAGTTAAATGCTTTAAGTGCAATGAAATGGGTAATTATGAAAATGAGTGTCCAACAAAGAACTCAACTAAAGGAAAGTAGCTAGACTACAAGAAGAAAGGGGTGTTAAAGTATTTGAAACTACTTCAGTAGATGTTGGGCCATCAAATGAAGTAGTATTAGGTACACTATTTATTTTTTCAAATTATGCCAATGTGTTGTTTGATTTGGGGTCTACACATTCATTAATTTCTGAGAATTTTTCTAGGAAATTGGGAATTCCATATCAAGATATAAATTCGAAACCTATGGTAAAAACACCAGGGGAAATGTTATGACAAAAAAGAAATTATGAGAACCTTCTTATCCTTGTGTGTGGAATGAATCTACCTGAAAACGTTGTTGTTTTTCCTCTAGTAGTGTTTGATGTTATTCGTGAGTATGGGTTGGATTTCTGTTTATCATGCTAAGATTGACTGCAGAGCTAAAGAGATTTCTTTTCAGAAATATTTTCAGTTTGTGTACAAGAATGAACCCTTATTTTTGATAAAATATCAGAAATCTAAGAAACTAGTAAAAGATGGAAATGAATGTCACCTTGAACATATTGTTGATAAAAAAGGAATTGTTCAGATTATTGATGTTCCAGTGGTAAATGAGTACCTTGATGTTTTTCTTGATGAGGTGCATGGTATTATACCTGATCAAGAAGTTGATTTTACGATTGACTTAGTTCTTGAGGCTATGCCAATTTCAAAACCCCCTTATCAAATGGCTCAAATTAAACATTAAGAGTTAACGAAACAATTGCATGAGTTATTATACCAACGTTTCATTTGACCTAGAACATCACCATGGGGTGGTCCTATCTTATTTGTTAAAAAGAAAGATGGCTCAATAAGACTATTCAGTGATTATATAGGATTGAATTAAATCACTGTTAAGAACAAGTATCCTTTTCCTCATATTGATGATTTTTTTGATAATCTCTAGGGAGATTAGTATTTTTTGAAGATTGATCTGAGGCCGGGGTACCATCAGTTGAAATTAACGGAAGCAGACACTCCAAATAGAGTGTTTCTTACTAGATGTGGCCATTATGAATTCTTAGTTATGCCTTTTGGTTTAACAAATTCACCTACTGCATTCATGGATCTTATGAATAGAATTTTCAATGAGTTCTTGGATAATTTTTTGGTTTTGTTCATTGATGATATTTTGGTTTATTCTATAAGTAAAGAGGATCATGAATGTTCCGTTAAGGGTTGTCTTCCAAACCTAAATAAAATAAACTATTCGGGAAATTTAGAAAGTGTGACTATTTGTTACAGAAAATTTCTTTCCTTGGTCACATTGTTTAAAAAAATGGCATAACTGTTGATCCTAATAAATCAAAAGTTGTTGAAGAATGGGAAAGACCCATAAATATAATCAAGATCCGTAGTTTTTTGGGTTTAGCAGGATATTACTAGGGTTTATTTGGGAATTTTTTACGGTTATCTAGTCAAAAGACTAAGTTAACTCTAAAAGATGTTAAGTTCGTTTGGACTACATAATGTGATTATATTTTTAGGAATTAAAAAGAATATTGGTGAATGCTCGAATTTTGGCACTACCTTCTAGAAATGGTGAGTTTTTTATCTACAGTGATGCTTCATTAAAAGGACTTGCATGTGCCCTTATGCAGAATGATCAGGTAATTGCTTATGATTCACGTCAGTTGAAACCTTGTGAGTTAAATTACCATACCCAAGATTTGGAATTAGCATCTGTTGTTTTTTTACAAAAATTTTGAGGTATCATTTTTATGGAGTAAAATGTGAAATATATACTGACCACAAATGTTTGAAGTATATATTCATTCAGGAAGAATTGAACATGAGAAAGAGAATATTATTGGAATTAATCAAGGACTATGATTGCACGATCCATTACTATCAGGGAAAATAAAATAAAGTGGATGAGGATTTGAGTCCAAAAAGTAATGATTAATTAACCATGACACATTTGGAACAATATCCTTTGGTTTTTATTTTAAAACATTGTCATAGAAGTTGTTGGTGTAATAAATTCCCCTGTTTTTTTAGGTGTTAGTGAGATCATCTCTATTGGACAGAATTAAGAAGGCATAGAAGGAATATAGTGAGTTGAAGAAAAAGGTAGGGTTGTTTCATATGGGTATGTTATATGATTTTAACATTGATAATGATTGTATTTTTATATTTGGGAAGAGATTATGCATGTCTTGTGATTCACGGTTGAATAATGATTTGTTATGTGATGCTCATGGTTCTCCATTTTCAGTTCATCCTGGAAGTACTAAGATGTAAAGAGATCTTCAAGGAGTATTACTGGTGGGATGGAATGAAAATATATATTACTGACTTTATTGTGTGGTGTTTCACTTTTCAGCAGGTTAAAGTAGATCGATAGTTACCGAAAGGGATGCTTAAGTCTTTATCAGTGCTAGAGTGGAAATGGGAAAATATATCCATGGAATTTGTTGTGGGATTATGTAAGAACCCGGTTTTTTTGTGATATACTTTGTAATATTCTTGATGTTATTCCAGAGTAGCTCCTTCAGACGGTGTGCGATTCCGAGCCACGGAGTGGCCGGAATTAAATTTTTAGTGCGTTCACACTGAAAATGCCAAATAAATGGGATAACTCCTAAACGGTGATCCAGATCAGAGATCCGATTGTATGGATGGGTCCATAATGGTGGTTTAACCCTAGGAACGACATAAGACATGTCAGTGCGGAAATTTTGGACCCCACGCTCGCTATTGGAGCGTGGAACGGATAAATTAAATAATTAATTTATTCGTTTAACGACTTAATTCAAGTATCTCTTAAACGATGTATCGGATTGCAAACCTGAGGACACCGTTGAGTTCAGATCATGCCATTTAACTTAAGAGGGGTTTAACTTTCGTGGGTATTGTCACGAACCAGCCCTAGTCGACCCTGAACCGGTCACCCAGGCCAGCCCACAACAAGTCCCGAGAGGCGTTCCTGATCCTCCCAGGATGGTGGCAAGCACCAAGGGCATCAATAGAGTACAGAAGGGAACGATTTAGCCCATATATAAACAATCAAACAAACAGAGGAAATAAACGGACAGCCCAAAATGAATTTATATAAAAATTGAACTAAATATTATTTGTACAAGAAACTAAAATTTGAACAAAACCAACAACTCAAATGAACAATCCCGATAAAAAAATTAACTCCATGTGAAACTTCTGGTCACTCTCCAACACAATGATAAAAAGTCACCCTAGGTGATCGAACTAAAGATGAAACCTACACAAGGGCTAAAAAAAGAAGACTATAGGCATGAGTATTAAAACTCAGTAGGTTAGCCCGGTATTCTATTCCCAATGAACATTACTTTAAAATAAAAGAAACATCTATTTATAGTTTTAAAATCAAGATATGAAAGTATGGTTTTCAAATGAGGTTCCATGCTATAATAATTATCAGACAAAAACATGCATGTTTAATAAACAAAAATGCAAGTAACAATTATTTTCAAAGAGGTGAAACTTCAAAATGAAAATATTTTTCAAGAGGGATGCTTTAAAGAATTCTAACATTCAAATAAATAACACATACTACTGAATTTACCAACCAGACACACCGTATGCCGATGGTGAGTACAAAATAGCCAATGAGCACTAGTCACAGGAATACCCCTAGGCACTAGTTAGTTGTGAGCCCCAGGTACCTTGTATCTCGGTGAAAGTAACCATAATAAATATCTGTTCTCATGCACGAGCCACTAGTAGGGAACATACCCATAACCTATTGGTCCCCAATCATCATCATCAACATAGTTTAGTTAGTGTTGTCATCGTCAAACTTGCTACGTGAAACAGGGTCCAACCCCCACAGAATCACTAGCATACTAGTACACGTCAGTCCACCTAGATACCCGGGATTCCCTTTAGTGCTCAATCAAGTTACACATATTATCAAATACACATTTCACATCCACATTCCATTCCAAAACCATAAAAACACAAACATCCCATAATCATTCTTCACATTTCTTACACTAATCAACAAATCGCTAAATATTTTGGTAAAACAATTTCATGAAGTGTATTGAGGCTTTGCACATAAAACTCTTTCAAAAACACTCTTTAAATTATAAACACACATCATAACCAAACCAAATCATATTTTTCATCCCAATAAACATTTAATAAAATCATTTAATGGACCATAAAACAATCCCAATTGCACAAATTGTTATATACAAGTAAAACACTCCTTCATTTCTAGGAAATGCCAAATGGGTCTTTAATTATTTTCTCAAAACTATCCTTTGACGAAGGTATGAATTTTAATTCTATTAAGGATCTGTATAAACACAATTTATAGCAGAAAACCACATTCATTAATATCTTATAATACTCAGGTTACATATTCAAAACACAACCCTTTTCATAAAGGTGTGAAACAGTCCATTTTTGGGCAACTCGGGCCAAAATATGTTGTAAATCAAAACCCACTTGATTGTAAAAACAAATACAAATAGTAAATCCATATAATTACCCAAAAATACCATTTATCATTATTCCAATTCCTTTATAAATCCAAACAAATAACTTTTAAATCACACATCACACATAAAAGCCAACCGGGCAATTTACCGAACACATGACATGCCCTTTTTAAACAAAACAATTTATTTAATGTACATGAAAAGGAATAAAACACCAATTGAAAGCCATATTTTCATTCAAGATACTGTAACATGTTAAAAATACCATAGACCAGATTATAAACCTCACAAAATATTTGCAAAAGATAACGGAACATTTAAACAAACTCTTGTTGAGAACTTTCATGACAAAACAAAACTACCGTTCACAAACCAATGATTAAACAACCACTTTGAACACCAATAAAATTATCCAAAGGATGAAAAACAATAATAAACATATATATCAGGTGTTAGATATAATAAAATGATGAATCTTAAATAATAAAGTCACGTGCAAGGGGTATCCTACCTCAAATCTTTGGCGTAATTGAAACGCACACCTGAAATCACCCACTGCGGGTTTATAAACCATAAAACTATAAAGATAAGACCTAAACAAACAGAAACCCCATAAAAAACATGGTATAACAGATCCCTAGGTCGATCATGTCTAGGTTACAATATCAAACCATGAAATAATGAATGGAGGGGGAAGAGGAAGAAGAAAGGAGAAGGAATCTCACCTTTCATCCTAGAAAACTATTCATCTTCCATTAGATATGAAGCCCTAGAGAAAAGGGAATGGCTTGAAAATTCATGGAGAGACTCATAAGGTCTGTACTAACCAGGGTAAGAATATTGGTGGCAAAAGGAGTACTAATTGATTGATTTATGAATGATAAAATTTACCTTGGAAATTCTGGGCGATTTGAGGTTTCCTGAGAATTTCGCCCAAATTCGCGACCCACATGAGCTCAAAAGAGGTAACATCTATTATGAGGGTCAGGATAGGGTTATTGGATTCGAGGGGGAGGTGGAATCACCGAAAAATAGTAAAAAATGAAAAATATATAAACGAAAAAAATTATTTTTTTTAAACAAGAAATGGGCCCATGGGCTGGCCCAATACCTAAATGAGTTACCCAAATTCACCCGGCCTATGAATTTATAATGGGTCCAAAAGGATAAATATGTTTTAATATATCAGTATAGGACAAGTTGGAAGTTGAATGCGTGAAAAAGGATGAAAAACAAAAGAGTTATAAAAGAAACAAATTCGGTTTTTAAAACGGAGAATGGGCTCACGGTTGGCCCAAATCATGAAGTAACCACCCTTTATTCAAAAACTACTAAACAAACAATGGGGATCCCAAATTAGGGTGGTTAGACATATATGAAACTTCAAAACTCAATATTTATCTCATCAAATACCCATGAAAAGGATCGGTATTTCTAATGGGCCGGATCAATACAATGACAGAAAATAAAAAAAACCGTGTGTGACAATTCTCCCCACCATTAAAGCTTTCCGCCCCCGGAAAGCCATATCTTTTTCCGGATGAAAAAAAACAACACCTAAGGATTCCAGAATGTACTCCCCACCATTAAGAATCAACTATAACCCGAAATTTTCTTAGGATGAAAATCCATGAGACCCATGGTGGGTCTCCCCACCATTAGAAACCAACTAACAATGAATAGACAAGAATTGAACATGAGCTAGAGTTGTGACTCACTCACACAAGCCCAAAAAAAACCCTCCTACAAAAAACTACTATACCAAGTTAATAGAGTTACAACATGAACATATAAACCACCCACTCTCGAATGGAGGGGACACTAACTTGTTCAACCCATTCAGCACAATTCTGGACCCCCGTCACTTGGGAATGGGAGGGAAGGGGACCCAATAATTTGGCCACTTAAACAACAAAAGAAACAAATAAACTACCCAAAACTCTCCCCCTATGAATAGGTAACACCAAGACTGCATCTGATTTTTATAGGCGGTCCACACAGGTACATTGATTGAAAACCCAAATCCATGAAGGAATAACCATAGACACTGTGTGAGGGGTTAAGTCCACCACGCTTGTTGCGACAAAGGGAAATTCGTAGAAATGAAGAACCAAAACATTGAAATAGAAAATAACTTAACAAAACAGAGGAGTAAGGGTCATAATCGAGCACTCCACACCTCTGTCGATTTTCGGACTGCGTGAAAAGCTTCACTCCGAGGCCTATGGCTGGAGCCCTGATTCTTGAAGCATTTGCTGCACCGCAGTCAGGTGATAAGGATCACACCACTCAAAAAAACCACACTTGATCACCAAACAAAAACGTTAATATAAATAGGAACTCATAGATACATATCAAAATTCTACCTCACTCTAAACGAAGGGCAGAATGGACAAGGAATACGAAGAAACACATCAACATCACCAAACACAACTGCCCTGTCCAAAAGAATTATCATGACCTAGAAACACTTTTAATAGATCCCAAACAGCTCTCTATTCCAACAAACAAGTTGAGGCATCATCAAAATAGGTGGATTTAAAATTTTAAAGGAATACTTAGGTTGATTAGCAGGAAATATTTCCAATGCAGAACTATCCATGGCCACATCACAACATCAAACACATTTTTAGAAACCCAATGAAAATTAATCCAAAACTGAGACACCAACAAGATTTCATCACTATATAGAACAAGAGTATGAATTCTAGATCACATGGAAGATAACCAAATAAAAAACTCTTCTAAGACATAGAAAAATGAAGCCACATAACCATTGGTTTTTAAAAAAGACAATAATTTTCAGCTCAAAGCAATTTTGAAAAAAACAAACTAACTTGGTGGGTTTCCACATTCACCAATGGTGTTTCATCGAGTCTCACCCACATGCACATTTCCATGCCACCCCTAACACCCAACCACCATACCATATAGGCCATAATTCCAAATATAAATAAAACCATTCATGTGAGAACCCATGAAAACACCAAAGGCTAAAATTAAACATCATAATTCAAAAAAAACAATTTACCTTCAAAAGGAACACCAACCACCAAGTCAAAAAACATTTTCATGTGTCACAAAAAAACCACAATTAATTAAGAACCATTTTCTTGAAAACCTACCCCTTTTAATTTTTAAAAACTTTTTAAATAACCAAGCCACTCCAGACAACCCCTTCACATTATTTTTTTAAAAAAATTAGTAATGTATATTTTCATAATCCGAGGTCCATTGAGACCAATAACGTTTCTAGTAAAACACCAACCGATCATAACTAATTTCAAAAACTAATTTATCCGATTCAAAAACTTTTTAACATCCTAAAATACCCCACTTAAATAAAGATCCAGAATCACTTTAAAATGATTCACAATTTCAAAACATTTTATTTCAACAAACCACATGTTTAGATTATGGATAATCCAATCCCTTTAAATCATTTCTGCTTCCCTCCATTTTTTTCACAAAAACACAACCTTCCAAAACCATTATTATATTTAATTATTGAAAACCCCATTTTTCACTTTTCAAAATCTAATCCTTACATTAAAACCCATTTCCACAATTCTCACACAAGGATTTTTAAAAAAAATCCAGAATTCAAGAAAGGTTCAAGAGACCCAATAAAAAGGGAACTAGTGTCGGTGGGTGACTTGACCATATGGTTGGCGGCCATATGCCAAACACAACACCAACACAGAGAGACTTATTAGTACCATTCCCTAGCTCCACATGGCTTTCCAGGCCCTGTGAGATCATGAAGGCCGTTGGTCTGACTCCCCTTGTCATATCCAAATACCAAACAATCAACTAGAACAAAGGACACTAATAAAACCGGACTTCCATGGAAAGCTGAGGATTAGAACAAGAAAGAGTTCACGACGCTCTTCTTGCACTTACCCCTCAAGTCCAAACAATCCTACTCCATCTACCTAGATATCCCCAAAATAACAAGGGTGCTCTAAAAAGAAAGGTCCGCTAATAGCCAACCTGCCTCTAATACCATTTTGTCACGAACCAGCCCGAGTCGACCCGGAACCGGTCACCCAGGCCAGCCCGCGATAAGTCCCGAGAGGCATTCCTGATCCTCCCGGGATGGTGGAATGAACCAAGGGCATCAATAGAGTACATAAGGGAATGATTTAGCACATATATAAACAATCAAACAAACAGCGGAAATAAATGGACAGCCCAAAATGAATTTATATAAAAATTGAACTAAATATTATTTGTACAAGAAACTAAAATTTGAACAAAACCAACAACTCAACTGAACAATCCCGATATAAAAATAACTCCATGTGACACTTCTGGTCACTCTCTAACACAATGATAAAAAGTCGCCCCAAGTGATCGAACTAAAGATGAAACCTGCACAAGGGCATAAAAAAAGAAGACTATAGGCGTGAGTATTAAAACTCAGTAGGTTAGCCCGATATTCTATTCCCAATGCACATTACATTAAAATAAAAGAAACATCAATTTATAGTTTTAAAATAATGATTTGAAAGTTTGGTTTTCAAATGAGGTTCCATGCTATAATAATTATCAGACAAAAACATGCATGTTTAATAAACAAAAATGAAAGTAACAATTATTTTCAAAGAGGTGAAACTTCAAAATTAAAATAGTTTTCAAGAGGGTTGCTTTAAAGAATTTTAACATTCAAATAAATAACACATACTATTGAATTTACCAACCAAACACACCGTATGCCGACGGTGAGTACAAAATAGCCAATGAGCACTAGTCACAGGAATATCCCTAGACACTAGTTAGTTGTGAGCCCCAGGTACCTCGTATCTCGGTGAAAGTAACCATAATAAATATCTGTTCTCGTGCACGATCCACTAGTAGGGAACATACCCATAACCTAGTGGTCCCCAATCATCATCATCATCATAGTTTAGTTAGTGTTGTAATCGTCAAACTTGCTACGTGAAACAGGGGCCAACCCCCACAGAATCACTAGCATACTAGTACACGTCCACCCACCTAGATACCTGGGATTCCCTTTAGTGCTCAATAAAGTTACAAATATTATCAAATACACATTTCACATCCACATTCCATTCCAAAACCATAAAAACAAAAACATCCCATAATCATTCTTCACATTTCTTACACTAATCAACAAACCGCTAAATATTTTGGTAAAACAATTTCATGAAGTGTATTGAGGCTTTGCACATAAAACTCTTTCAAAAACACTCTTTAAATTATAAAATCACATCATAACCAAACCAAATAATATTTTTCATCCCAATAAACATTTAATAAAATCATTTAATGGACCATAAAACAATCCCAATTGCACACATTGTTATATACAAGTAAAACACTCCTTCATTTCTAGGAAATGCCAAATGGGCCTTTAATTATTTTCTAAAAACTATCCTTTGACGAAGGTATGAATTTTAATTCTATTAAGGATATGTATAAACACAATTTACAGCAGAAAACCACATTCATAAATCTCTTATAATACTCAGGTTACATATTCAAAACACAACCATTTTCATAAAGATGTGAAACAGTCCATTTTTGGGCAACTCGGGCCAAAATATGTTGTAAATCAAAACCCACTTGATTGTAAAAAAAAATACAAATAGGAAATCCATATAAGTACCCAAAAATACCATTTATCATTATTCCAATTCCTTTATAAATCCAAAAAAATAACATTTAAATCACACATCACACATAAAATCCAACCGGGCAATTTACCGAACACATGACATGCCCTTTTTAAACAAAACAATTTATTTTAAGTACATAAAAAGGAATAAAACACCAATTGAAAGCCATATTTTCATTCAAGATATTGTAACATGTTAAAAATACCATAGACCAGATTATAAACCTACCAAAATATTTTCAAAAGATAACGGAACATTTAAACAAACACTTGTTGAGAACTTTCATGACAAAACAACACTACCGTTCACAAACCAATGATTAAACAACCACTTTGAACACCAATAAAATTATCCAAAGGATGAAAAACAATAATAAACATATATATCTGGTGTTAGATATAATAAAATGATGAAACATAAATAATAATGTCATGTGCAAGGGGTATCCTACCTCAAATATTTGGCGTAATTGAAACGCACACCCGAAATCACCCGCCGCGGGTTTATAAACCATAAAACTATAAATATCAGACCTAAACAAACAGAAACCACATCAAAAAACATGTTATAACAAAACCCAAGGTCTATCAAGACTAGCGTACAATATAAAACCAAGAAATAATGAAAGGGGGGGAAGAGGAAGAAGAAAGGAGAAGGAATCTCACCTTTCATCCTAGAAAACTCTTCATCTTCCATTAGATCTGAAGCCCTAGAGAAAGGGAATGGCTTGAAAATTAATTGAGAGACTCCTATGGTCTGTACGAACCAGGGGAAGAATATTGGTGGCTAAAGGAGTACGAATTGATTGATTTATTAATGATAAAATTTACCTTGGAAATTCTGGGCGATTTGAGGTTTCCCGAGACTTTCGCCCTAATTCGCGACCCACATGAGCTCCAAAGAGGTAAAATATATTATGAGGGTTAGGATAGGGTAATTGGATTATAGGGGGAGGTGGAATAACCGAAGAATAGTAAAAAATGAAAAAGATATAAACGAAACAAATTATTTTTTTTAAACATGAAATGGGCCCATGGGCTGGCCCAATACCTAAATGAGTAACCCAAATTCACCCGGCCTATGAATTTATAATGGGTCCAAAAGGATAACTATGATTTAATATATCAGTATAGGACAAGTGGGAAGTTTAATGAGTGAAAAAGGATGGAAAAAAAAGAGTTATAAAAGAAACAAATTCGGTTTTTAAAACTGAGAATGGGCTCACGTTTGGCCCAAATAATGAAGTAACCACCCTTTCTTCAAAAACTACTAAACAAACAATGGGGATCCCAAATTAGGGTGGTTAGACATATATGAAACTTCAAAACTCAATATTTATCTCATCAAATACCCATGAAAAGTATCGGTATTTCTAATGGGCCAGATCAATACAATGACAGAAAAGAAAACAAAAACGTGTGTGACAGGCATGGCCCGTCTGTGAAAAATGGCCCCAGGGCAGTTTTCATAATTTTGCGGCCTCGGGCGTTGAGTTTAATAACATTTGAATAGAAGCTCTGAATCAAATTCTGAGACTGCAGTTGCGCTCAGAGTGTGGTGTTCACCATAGGGGAGGCTTAACCTCGACCTTGTCGGATGTTTCATACGCGGGTTAAATTTGGGGGGTTTTAATTAATTAAAAAAATTAATTAATTTTCTTATTTATTCCTAAACCACCCCCACTCCACCCCCTTGCCCAATTACCTGAAATAAGGAAGACACCAAGGCAGCTCAATCTCCCCCTCCCATATTCATCCTCTCTAAGGCATGGCGGCCGGAGAATCTACGGCAAAGCTTCGGGCTTAGTCCCACAAGGTAGGATCTTGCTTAGTTTTTAAATTCCCTCACCTCCCTTTGAACTCCATTTTCTGCATGAATCTTTTGTTAAATATTCTATCAAATCCCAAATATGTGTAGTAGAATTTAAAATATGTTCAATTCATTTTTCGGTTCTAAAATCCGAGACCCGACGTGCTCGCAATCACCCACCGAAGGTTGCGGGTTTTGGTTGTTTTTCCGGCCGGTTTGGGGGTTCGGTAGCGGAGGTCGGCGTGGGCCAAGGCGGCGCCACATGGGTGGTCTCAACAGCATGCGGTGGTCGTGGCTCGTATGCGGCGGATGGTCGGGGGCGAGGGGGTCTGCGAGGCTGGCTCCAGGGTGGTCGGAAGGCTCCTTAGCAGGCGGCAGTAGCGGCACGGTGGAGTGGAGGCCGGCGGAAGCGGCGTGCGGAGGCAGTCCGCTGGGGTTACAGGCGGCATCATCCAAGCGAGAGGGAGAGGCCGGCCAGCTGGCCGACCGATGTGTGGGCAAAGCAGGGGTCGCGCGACGCGACCCCGTGGGAGAAAGAGACACTATGCTGCGGGGTCTCCACATGGAAAACAGTCGACCGGCCAGTGCCGGTCGGTGGTCTCTTTTTTTTAAAAAAAGAAATAAAATTGGAAAACAAAACAAGAAATGGTTTATAATAATAATAATAATATTATTATTATTATTATTATTATTATTATTATTATTATTATGAAGATGATTTTCATATCATAAACGGCGTCCGATTTGGCCACCATTTGCGGTGACACTTCCCTTATATTGAGATAAACTTTTTGAGATGGTTTCGGGGAATTTTAATTCTCTAAATGAGGGGCTTGGGGTCACGGGATGACCATTAAGTGGATGGACGTTTTTTCGGGAAACTTGTTTTGGACGACACGGACGCGTCTGACATCCGTTTTGAGCACCGTCAGCGGTGTTGGGACCCTGGCAATGGGGCAATGCATTCCAGGTTGGTTTCGGGCGTTGAGGTTGGAGTTGAGGCGTGGGACCCACGGCCCATCATTTGATATGCGAGTAGTGTTTAACGAATTTCTCATCAGGCGTCCGTTCGGGGCGTGCGAGTAGTCGATTCTGGATGTTTCTCCAAGGGGATTACAATGGTGAAATCCGCCCTCTCTAATTCGGCATGATGGTGGAGGCCCCACAAGGGCCATTTCGGGTGTTGACGTTGATTACCAGCATTATCAACAGGTGTCCGTTTTGGACAGTTGATTAGTCGAACTTGTGTATTATTTCTAGAGAAGCGCAATGGTGCGATCCATCCATTGGGTTTCGGGACCGGGATGCGGGTCCCACGTAGCACCGCTCGTGTGCGGTGTGCCGGAATGCATCTTATTCTCTGGATATCTGTTCCACTCAAGTGAGTAGTCCTTTTGATGTGTTTTTTGAGGGTATCTCAATGGTGCGACGCACCCGACTTTTTTCGGGGCTGAGGCTCGGGATCACGAGACGTTATTTGGGAGTGAGGCAGTGTTGGTGACTTTTCCGTCGGATATCCGTTTGAGGCGAGTAAGTAGTCTAACTCGGGTGTTTTTTTGAGAGGATTATAACAGTATGATCCTTTTGGCTGTTCGGAGCCTCTTTCACAATCTTATTAAATGTGGAAATGTGAAAGGTGCCCCGGTGGTGGTTCTTCTACTGTGTTTGCAGAGAACCATTGGGGTGTGATCGTGTTCACTCTTGGGAGAGTGAAGTGAATGCTTTAGGAGATGTGGATGGTCGTGCATGAGCCATTGAGGTGGCGATTTGGAGTTGTTACATTACGTCTTCATGTTGACGTTGGGTTCCGGGTGCCCGTTATCCTTTGGGTTGGAGACGTGGTATACTCTGGGAGTATACGGGAGCGCTGGGAGGTACATGTGGATGTTGGTACCTGAGAATGTTTGTGTGCATGGTCGGTGTTGACTTGGGGCCACACATTGTGTGGGCCTCATGTGTTGGTCGTGTTCTGCTTTACGTACTTTTGACCACTCGTGACATAAAGGGTTCCTTTTTTCTTGTTTTCTGACCAGCAGGGTTGAGTTTTCCCCTAGTTTGGTTTTCATTTTACCAGAAGAGTTTGTTCGCTTCCTCTGGTTCATCACCTGTGAGGGGTTTCATTACCCTGCCCCTTTCACCGGACTGCATCGCCATTTACGACTACAGGTGTTCGTAAAGTTTGGGTATTTTCCCCACTTTCTAGGATGAGTTGTCTTAGTCCGCTTCGACAGTGACTCAGCGGATTGGAGTGTGATCACCTTGAGAGGCATGGGGAGTTTATCTTGTTGGTTGGTGGTCCCTGGTAGAGTTCATGTTGATTCGGTGTGACCAACACTTTACACAGGCACTAATCCTCTACCCAGGAGGTTGTTCCAGCATGGATGAGGTTGATCCATAGGTTTGAGGTTGTTTCCAGTAGGGATGAGGTTGTTTTGAGCAGGGATCACCAGTTGTACAATCCAATAGGGATGGCTACTACAGCAGTGTTCACCTAGCAGTACCATCTAGCAGGGATGGCTAGAGCAGTCCTGGGTTTACCTCCAGCAGGGCTAGAAAGTGGTCCTTGATGTCGGGCTTTCCTCTAGCTGGGTTGGGTAGTGGTCCCCAATGTCAGGCTTACCTCCAGTTGGGCTGGGCAGTGGTCCCCGATTCCGAGCTTACCTCCAGTTGGGATGGGTAGTGGTCCCCGATGTCGGGTTACCTCCAGCTGGGCTGGGTAGTAGTCCTATCTCCGACTTTATACGGGTCACCCTCCAGTGGATTACCCTTTTTCGGGAGTGGGTAGTGTGGCACCCATCAACTCTTTCCAGGTTTCCCTCCAGTGGGAACCCGTCGACATCCAGGGAACCTCCAGTGGGGCTGGGCAGGGGGTCGCCTGTCGACTTTGAGCAGTCCTCTTGACTGCAGGGAAATGAAGAGGTGTGGTTTTCCATTCCCCTAGGACTCTCAAGTATGAGGGGTGATTTCCCCACCAAGACGCGTCCTTGTGACGCGACCTAAAACCGTGCGTGCGATTCAGTTCCGCCCAAAGCAGATAGTGTTGAGGTGCGGTGGTTTGAGCCCCTTGACTTGTAGTTCGGGGTAGACGTGTGGGATGATGGGCATCAATGGTGTTTACTTCTATGACTATAGGCGACTCACTTTTCTTGGGCTGAGCTACAGGATATATATGTCCTTATGATCTTGTTTGGGCTTCTTGATTGAGCATATGGTTATGTATATACCTTGTTTTGGTGCCCACTTCATGGGTTTGGTTACTCTATCCAGGATAGGCGAAGTGTGCGTGGTATGCCACGTGATTTCCGTGTCTAGATTCTAATGGTCGGATGAGTCTACTCTCTGGCTATAGGTAGCAATGAAACGATGGGAAGTTCAACTTCTCACCATTTCCATCTCCTTGTGTCTGGACGAGTCTACCTTCGTTCCTCTTGTTGGGTAGAGCTGGACTCTTCACTGTACTCTTTAATTCACTCTCTGTTGTACTCCTTTTCTTTCCTCTATTCGATCTACTGCTCACCCTTTGGTACCTCATTTTGATGTTTTCTCGAGCGTTCGGGGTATCCTACTGAGTATTTTTATACTCACCCCTGCTTGGGATTTTCCCGCACTTGGTGTGCCCTTGCAGACGAAGGACAGGTTGGTCGTGAGTTTAGTGGAGCATAGGAGTTTAGGATCTTGGACCGCGTGCGATGGTTGTGGTCTGGTCCCAGGTGGGGGACCCTTCCAGATGTTTGTTTTTATTTGCCTGTTATTGGGTTGTGGCACTTTTCTGGTTGGGCGCATGTTTTCCCCTTTTATTTTTCAGTTACCTTCAACTTGTACATTGTACTTTTAGAGGTCTATGCACATTGTTGTTTATTTATAGAAGTATTTCTTTGTTTTCCATTTTACTCTGCACTTTTTCATTGAGTGTTCTGCGTGTGTGTGTGTACATGTTCTTAGGAAAAGGCCTCCCCAAGTTGTTGTGCCTTCGGCACAGGTTGCTAGCCCCTGTCATATGGAGGCTAGCTTTGGGTAGTTGCGGCTCGATCCCGGGTAGGGTCGGGTCATGACAAAGTGGTATCAAAGGTGGTTCGTTCCTTGGGATATTTTTCAGATGTCCCTAAAATAAATATAATTGGTTGGGATTTAGGGAAACAGTGTTAACGTGTCTCGAGAGAGGCTCTCAGGCTAGGGAGTCCAGTTATGGTGCGGCGGCCGATGTATCCATTCACCAGGACCTTGATAACCCGCTTGTCGACTCGGCATGCTGAGACACGTGTTGCAGGGAAAATTGTTTTGTGCATCACATAGGATTGATTCTTTGACTATCCTTCTTGATTAATCTCCCCATAATTTTTATTGGTATACACATATATGCTCATCTGACCACGACACTCTTTGATAATTTTTAGGATTTCTCCACGATGATAGTCCACCAGGATACCAGTTTTGGTTCATGACAATGACCCTGTGAGCTACGAGGCCTCAGTCTAGGACCCATCATGCAAGCCCCTTTCTCCAGGTGGGCTGGTAGCAACACCCCCACATGTTGAGCAGCAGACAGCTTTAGCAGGGAATGCTGAGCTTGAGCATAGGTTGAGCACGCTCCGCGAGTTCCAGCTGTAGGGACTGCTGAGGTTCAGTGGTGAGTCAGACCCTCAGGCAACAGAGGTTTGGCTCGACGCAGTGGTTCTCCTTTTCAGGCATGTGTAGACGCCGGCAGATCAGAGAGTGGCATTAGCAGCTAACCTTTTTTGTGGAGCATCTTGGAATTGGTGGAGTCTGGTGACTCAGTTTCTTGATGAGTAATCATTTTCATGGGCCGAATTCCAGTTGTTTTTCTGTGAGGAGGTTTCCCCTCCTGCTTGTTCTCCGTTCGGATTCAGGAGATCCTGCAGTTTCAGAAGGGAGGTATGATGGTGGCTAAGAACGCGGCTAGTTTCACAGACCGTGCACACTTTTACCTGAACTTGGTCCTTGACAACAACATCCGAGAGCAGAAGTTTGAGCAGACTCTCCGCCGAGAGATTCATGCTTTCATATTACCCTGGGGAATTTCCACATATTTCGGGGTTCTAGAGCTGGTGATGGTGACAAAGAGCTTCCTGTCTCATTCTGGAGTTGGTGGTTGGAGCAGGCACGTTGGGGTCGACACGTCTGCTACAGCTAGCGGGCGTCGGCAAATAGAACCTCGACGCATGTGGCTTTCTGACAACTGGACTCAGGGGCATGGTCGTACACCACAGTGGCGCCGGAGGGCACTAGTGCCGCCCGAATAGAGTCAGTTCTATGCTTGCAATGTGTGAGGTCACTTGCATGGGACTGCCCGACCAAGCAAGCGGAGAGCTTCGGGCAGGCAGCAGGTGCGCCACCATGATAGAGGCAACACCGTGATCAATGTAGTGCCCAGAGAGGTGGTGCTAGCAGAGGAGCAGGAGGAGATGGTAGTGGGGGATGACTTTACGAGATCTTCCCATCACCACTAGGAGGTCCACCTCAGGCTCTGGGAGCTGACATTTGGGACCATGGATATCCATGAGCCTTGAATGTCTACGATCCTGCAGAGCATGAGGTGATAACAGGTATGCTCTACAACTCTTCTACTTTTTGCAGTAGAATAGTTAGTCTATGTGTGTTGAATTATTTTCCCATGCTCCTTGTTTGAGGTGTTACCAGGGTGATGCGGGGCGTCGGGTGTAACCCTGTTTTGGTAATGTAAAAGGAGTGGGACCTTTTTTTCTCTAGTCGATGGTGTCGACTCCTTCACCTTTCTAGCGTGTAAGAGAGACTTGGATGTGGGACATCGACTGTGGAACCTTGCGTGACCAGATATCCTTAGGTGTTTCACCATATGGTTAGTATGAATGAGGGAATCATCGGGCCTTGTTCTAGGTGAGGGCGGTGATTCCAGTAATGAAATGCGATGTAGAGGTTTTGTCGGGGACGTGAGCTACCCCTGAGGTCCTTCAAACCATTTGATATCGTGCAAAGGGATGATGTGGTTCCCTACCGCCTTGACCTAACACTAAAGGCTGGTTTGGGTGCATGATGTCTCCCATGTGACTCACCCGAGAAGAGGTGAGTGTGATCCCATGCATGGCATCGGTGAGGGAAGACCTCATGTGAACAGATCAAATCCTTTGGTCTGTGTACGGTGGCATAGAGCTGTGCAAGAGTTCTTCTAGGTATGGGAGAGCCCGGTGTGGGCTTAGTACCCTGAGTTGTTCCTTGGTTTTTCTTTTCAGGGATGAAAATCTTGAATGAGGGAATTATGTAAGAACCCGGTTTTTGCTGTGAAGGACTTTGGAATATTCTTGATGTTATTCCATATAAGCTCCTTCAGAAGACGTGAGATTCTAAGCCTCAGAGTGGCCGAAATTAAAATTTCAGTGCATTCACACTAGAAACACAAAATAAATAAGATAACTCCGAAACAGTGATCCATATCAGAGATCTGAGTGTACGGATAGGTCTGGAATGGGTTTTTTACCCTAGTAACGACATAAGACATGTCAGCGCGGGACATTTGGACCCCTCACTCGCTATCGGAACATGGAACGGATAAATTAAATAATTAATGTATTCGTTTAACAGCTTAATTCAATTATCTGTTAAACGGTGGCTCATATTGGAAAATAGAGGACACCGTTTGAGTTTGGAACGTTCCTTTTACCCTAAGAGGGGGGTAACTATCGCAGGCATGACCCGTCTGTGAAAAATGGCCCTAGGGGCGTTTTCATAATTTTGCGTCCTCGGGCGTTGAGTTTAATAACTCTTGAACGGAATCTCAGAATCAAATTCTGAGACCGCCGTTGCGCTCAGAGCATGGTGCATACCCTTGGTGAGGCTTAACCTCGACCCCGTCAGATGTTTCAGACACAGGTTAAATTTTGGGGTTTTTAATTAATTAAAAAATATTAATTAATTTTCTTATTTATTCCTAAAACATCCCCACTCCACCCCCTTTACAAATTCCCTGGATTAAGGAAGACACCAAGGCGGGTTAATCTCCTCCTCCCATCTCCATCCCCTCCAAGGCGTGGCGGCCTATGAATCGACGATAAATCTTTGGGCTTAGTCCCATGTGGTAGGATATTGCTTCGTTTTTTAATTCTTGCACCTCCCTTTGAACTCCATTTTATGCATGAATATTTTGTAAAATCTTCGATCAATGACCATATATGCGTAGTAGAATTTATAATATGTCCAACTCATTTTTCGGTTCTACAATCCGAGACCCGACGTGCTCGCAATCACCCGCTGAAGGTTGCGGGTTTTGTTTGTTTTTCCGGCCGGTTTGGGGGTTCGGCAGCGGAAGTCAGTGTGGGCCAAGGCGGTGGCCCACGGGTGGTCTCAGCGGCATGCGGGGGCCACGGCTCATAGGCGGCGGACGACCAGGGGCGAGGACGTCGACGCGGCTAGCATCAGGGGGGTCGGATGGCTCCTCATCAGGAGGATCTGCGTCACAGTGGAGCAGAGGCCGGCAGAAGGGGCGTGTGGTAGCGGTCCACTAGGCCTGCAGGCGGCATCGGCCGAGTGAGAGGGAGAGGCCGGCCGGCTGGCCGGCCGGCGTGTGGGAAAAGCAGGGTTGTGCGACGCGACCCCGTGGGAGATAGAGACCCACCACTGCAGGTCTCTGTGTGGAAAATAGCCGATCGCCCAGTGCCAGTCGGTGGTCCCTTTTAAAAAAAAGAAAAAAATGAAATGGATAATAATAATAATAATAATAATAATAATAATATTATTATTATTATATTGATTTTTATATCATAAACGGTATCCGATTTGGGGACCATTTTTGGTGACGCATCTCTTAAATTGAGACGAGCTTTTTGAGATGGTTTTATGGAAATTTAATTCCCAAAATGTGGGGCTCGGGGGTGCGGCATGACCATTAAGTGGATGATCATTTTTCTGGGAATCTTGTTTTGGATGGAGAAGATGTGTCTGACATCCGTTTTGAGCGCCGTCAGTGGTGTTGGGACCCTGGCGTTGGGGTGAATCTTTCTAGGGTGGTTTCGGGCGTTGAAGCCATAGTTGAGGCGTGGGCCCCATGGCCCGTCTTTTGAACTGCGATCTGCGTTTAATGACTTTCTCATCGGGCGTCCGTTCGGGGCGTGCGAGCAGTCGATTTTGGATTTTTTTTGAGGGGATTGTAATGGTGCAATCCGCCCTCTCTAATTAGTCATGATGGTGAGGGCCCCATGATGGTCGTTTCAGGAGTTGACGGTGATTTCCAACATTATCACCGGGTGTCCATTTTGGACATGTGCTTAGTCGAACTTGTGAGCTTTTTCAAGATGATCGTAACGGTTCGATCCATCCATTGGATTTCGGGACCGGGATGTGGGTCCCACGTAGCAACTCTCATGTGTGGTGCACCAGAATTCATCTTTTTCTCTGGATATCCATTCCACTCAAGTGAGTATCCCTTTTGACGTGTTTTTTTGAGGGGATCACAATGGTGCGATGCTCCTGACTATTTTTGGGGACAAGGCATGAGATCATTAGATGTCGTTCGAGCATGAGGCAGTGTTGGTGACTTTTCCATTGGATATCGATTTGAGGTGAGTAAGTTTTCTAACTCGAATGTTTTTTCACGAGGATTACAACGGTACGATCTGTTTGGCTGTGCAAATCCTCTTGCGCGATGTTATTAAATATGGAAAAGTGAATGGTTCCCCAGTGGCATTTCTTCTACCATGGTTGTCGAGAACCCCTGGTGTGTGATCGGGTTCACTCTTGGGAGAGTGAATTGAATACTTCAGGAGATCTTGATGGTCGTTCCTGAGCCATTGAGGTGGAGAGTTGGAGTTGTTGTGTTATGACTTCGCGTTGACGTTGGGTGTTGGGTGCACGTTAGCCTTTGGGCTGGAGAAGTGGTATACTCTAAGAGTATACGAGAGCACTGGGTGGTACATGTGGATGTTGGTACCTTAGAATGTTTTTGTGCTTGGTCAGGGTTGAATTGGGGCTACATTCCATGTGGGCCCCATGTGCGTGTCGTGTTCTGCTTTACGTACTTTTGAACTCTCACGACGTAGAGGGATCCTTTGTTATTGTTTGTTGACTAGAAGGGTTGCGTTTTACCCTATTTCTGTTCTCGTTTGATCAGTTGTGTTGGTTAGTTTCCTCTGTTTCATCAGCTGTGAGGGGTTTCAGTACCGTGCCCCTTTCACCGGACTATGAAACCATTTGCGACTATGGGTGTTCGTAAAATTTGGGTGTTTCCCCACTTTTTGGGATGATTTGTCTCAGTCCTCTTCGATAGTGACTCGATGGATTGGAGCGTGATCGCATTGAGAGGCCTGGGGAGTTTCTCTCGTTGCTTGGTGTTCCCTGGTAGAGTTCATGTAGATTCGGCGTGACCAACACTTTACACTGGCACTGATATTCTACCCAAGTGTTTGTTCCAGCAGGGACGAGGTTGTTCCAGCAGGGCTGAGGTTGTTTCCAGCAGGGATAAGGTTATTTCGAGCAGGGCTCGCCAGTTGTACAATCCAGTAAGGATGGCCAGTACAATAGTGTTCACCTAGCAGTACCATCCAGTAGGGATGACCAGAGCAGTTACGGGTTTACCTCCAGTAGGGCTGGGTAGTGGTCCCCGATGCCGAGCATACCTTCAGCTCGGCTGGGCAGTGGTCCCCGATGCTGAGCTTACCTCCAGTATGGCTAGTCAGTGGTCCCCGATGTCGGGCTTAACTCCAGCTGGGCTGGGCAGTGGTCCCCGATGCCGAGTTACCTCCAGCTGGGCTAGGCAGTGGTCTCATCACAGACTTTAGCCGTGTATCCCTCCATTGGATTGCCCATTTTCGGGACTGGGCATTGTGGCACCCATTGACTCTTTCCGGGTCTCCCTCCAGTGGGAACCCATCGACTTCCTCGGACCCTCGAGTAGGGCTGGCCAGGGGGTCGCGTGTCGACATTTAGCAGTCCTCTCGACTGCGGGGTAGTGACGAGGTGTGGTTTGATATTCCACCAGGACTCTCAAGTAGGAGGTGCACATTCCCCACCGAGACGTGTCCTTGTGACGTAACCTAAAATCATGTGGGGGAGTCAGTGCCACACAAATCCGATAGTGTCGAGGTGCGATGGTTTGAGCCCCTTGACTTGTAGTTCGAGGCAGACATGCGGGATGCTAGGAATCTATGATGTTTTCTTCTGGGACTGTTAGCGACTAACTTTTATTGGGCTAAACTATGGGATAGAGATCCCCTGACGATCTTGTTTGGGCTTCTTGATTGATGATATGGTTATATATATACCTTGTTCTAGTGCCCACTTCTTAGGTTTGGTTACTCTCCATCCAGGAGAGGCGAAGACGAGCGAGGTATGCCACGTGCTTTCCGTGTGTAGCTTCTCATGGTTGGACGAGTCTACTCTCCTGATATAGGTATCGAATACTCGACAAGAAGTTCACCTTCTCACCATTTCTAGCTACTTGTGTCTGGATGAGTCTACCTTCTTTCCTCATGTTGGGTTGAGCTGGACTCTTCACTGTACTCTTTACTGCACTCTATGTTGTACTCCTTTTCTTTCCCCTTTTCGATCTACTGCTCACCCATCGGTATCTCCTTTTGTTGCTCCCTCGATCCTTCGGGGTATCCTACAGAGTATTTTTATACTCACCCTTGCTTGGGCTTTGCCCGCACTTGGTGTGTCATTGCAGAAGACTGACATGTTTGTCATGACTTCAGTGGAGCTTAGGAGTTCAGGAGCTTGGACCGCATGTGGTGGTAATGGTCAGGTCCCAAGTGGGGGACCCTTCCATCTGTTTGTTTTTGATTACCTGTTGCCGGGTTGTGGCACTTTTCTGGTTGAGCGTGTGTTTTTCCCCTTTTCTTTTTCAGTTACCTTCAGCTTGTAATTTGTACTTTTAGAGGTCGATGCACATTGTGGTTTATTTGTTGGAGTTTCCCTTTGTGTTCCTTTCTTACTCTTCACTTTTTCATTGAGTGTGATGAGTGTGTGTGTGTGCAGGTTCTTAGGAAAAGGCCTCCCTGAGTTGTTGTGCCTTCGGTGCTGGTCGCCAGCCCCTGGCCTATAGAGGCAGGCATGGGGTAGTTGCGGCTCAAGCCCAGGTAGGGTCAGGTCATGACAGTTTACCAAAGAAATCCCAAGTTAATAATGAAATTTGGGATATTGTTGATTGGTTGAATAAATCTGTTCATTTCCTTCCTATTCAAGATACATTTCCTCAAGATAAAATTTATCCGTTGTATGTTAAAGAGATTGTCATATTTCATGGTTTCCCCTCTCCATTGTATCTGATCGTGATCTCAGACTTACTTATAACTTTTGGAAAGGCCTATAGAAGTCATTGGGTAGTAAATTAAATTTTAGTACAGATTTTCATTCGCAAACAGATAAGAAGTCAGAACGAACAATTCAGACCTTGGAGGATATGTTATGTGCTTGTTCACTAGATTACCGTGGAATTTGGGACCAACATATTTCTTGGGTTGAATTTTCTTATAATAAAATTTTTCATTTCAGTATATAGATGTATCCATTTGAGGCATTATATGGGAAGTGGTGTCGAACTCTAGCCTTTTTGGATGATGTAAGTGAAATGAATCTATTAGAACCATAATTGGTATAAGAGATGTTAGAAAAAATTTAGTTGATTTAGATGAACATGATAATAGCTCAGAGCAGGCAGAAAAGTTATGCAGATAACCAAAGGAATGATCTTTCTTTAGAGGTAGGTTATCATGTCTTTCTCAATGTTTCTCCACAGAAGAGTGTGATGCGCTTCGATAAGATGGGGAAGTTAAGTCTGTGGTTCATTTGACCTTATTGAATCATAGAAAAAGATGAATCAGTTGTGTACAAAGTTGATTTACCTCCAAGTTTGTCTCACGTACATAATGTTTTTCATGTTTAAATATAGAGAAAGTATATTCTAAATCCATCTCATGTTTTATGTCCTATGGTAGTTTAATTGAAAGAGAATCTCTCTTATGAGGAACAACCACTCTAGATTCTTGATCGTAGAGATCAAGTGTTGTGGAATAAGGTAATTCACCAGGTAAAGGTTTTGTGAAAAAACCATATTGTTGAAGAGAGAACGTGGGAATCTGAAAATTCTATGAGGGATAAATACCCCCATTTATTTTATAAGTGAATAATATTATGAGGACACAATTTCCAAAAGGGCTGATGGATATAACATCCCATATAAATAAAGAAATAATAAATTTTTATTTTTTTTTTAATATTTTTGAATTAAATTATTATTTTACATTAAAAGGGGTTTCTAGGTTCGATGGTGTACCAGTTACGCAACAAAGGGTTTCTTTGAAATCATATGTTGCACAATAATAATATAATATTATTATTTTAAATGGTGGTTAATGTCTAGTCATTGTATTGGATGGAATGAAAATAACTCACTATAATATGATTATACATGTTTTTTAAATATTTTTACATTTATCCAATAATAGTTAGAGGCTTAAAATTGAGTGAATCTAATTTTAAGCATAATTTACTTTAAAAGGTTGATTTACCGCCTTTTGATGGAGAACTCTCTTTACATCAATTTACTAATAGCGAAACCACTAAGTAGTAGTTAAAAACTGAATTTTTCATTTAAATGAAATTTTACTACTTATGTGAATTGAATTTTGAAAATCTGACATACATGGTTGTTATTAGAAAATAAATTTGGTTCAATAATATCGAAATAATTTTTTTGAATAGTAACTTTTAACTTTTATTTACTGCGGTTAAAGTTAAATTGGGTAATTCAATGTAAAAAGAATATCATAATGATACAAAATTACCATAAAACATATCCTAACCTAATTGGATGAGTCATGTCCAACCATGGCCATCTGTGGGTATATTTGGGTACCCCATGGAGCCACTAAAGAGTGATAATGACACTTTATTTTAATTAACTTAAAGTAAATGAAAAAATGACATAAACAATCTCTTTTAGTAAATTGATTTTTACATAGGGTTATATAAGTCATCATTTCAACTATAAATATTCATTTTAAATATAATACAATTTCCTACATCATGGAAATTTTTTTATAATATTTAGACATCAAATAAATAAAATTATTTATGACACAATAATGAAGCAGTGTTTACCTCATTAATAAATGATTTAAATAAATAATATTATAAATATTAGAACTATATACAAAACCTATTAAATTCTTATTTTATTATTTTATTTCGACCATGATTCATCTTATCTTCGACCTTAATTAGTTTTGTACCTTTTGAAACTGAAAATCATTATATAATAAAATAATATTTTCACACTTTTTTAAATAGCCCCTCCTAACCCTTATAAAATGCCCTCACCTCTATCCCATTCCTCACACTTCTCAAGGCCCTTCAATCATCTATAGTCTACCCAAATAAGCTATCAATATCTCTATATTCTTCCAATAAGCCTTACCTTAGGTAGAAGTCCCTTCAAGAAACCCTTTTGGTTCAAACCAAAGGATGTTACTTGATTTAATGGTAATGTCTTCTCTTTAGTTATTTTGTTTTTTTTACTTCTCCAACCGCATAAAATCTTTTTATTCCTTTCATTTATAACAAAACTAGATACCTAAATATACTAGGTTGTTTTTATGATAAGTATTTGAACTCCACTTACACATACCTCAATCTAATGGGTAAATAACATATTGTTTTTGTGGACGGCAAACTAACGCCTCGCGAAACTATGATTTTTCAATCTTCTCATACCACCTCTTATGATAGAAATTATGATGGTAATTTATTTATATATTATATATATTATATTTATATTGTTTCTATACTTCTTTATTTTTCATTTATAGAATACCTTTATGGATTCCATAGTAGGTAAATACGATAATCTCATTTGAGGAAGTGCGGACTACCGCCGCCTCAAAGTTATATGACTCGTTCATGACATAGGTGGAATGTATAAAGGATGGAGTTACCAAGATTATATATATATATATATATGATATTATAATAGAATTATAATATACCTATGTATCATTATATTTTCATTCCATTAAATATAAAATATAAATGAAAGTCTCATTCATGTGTACGTACGGCTTACCATCTCCATGAATGGTGATTTTCATCTCTTACCTACAAATGTTATATACTATTATAAATACAAGTATATACTGTATATATATGATATATATAATATCTAAATCATAAATATCATTCTAGATATAATGAAATTTTGACCACATGAACAACTTGTAATTATAAGAAGTCCATTTTTTACTCAAGTACCAAATATGGACAAAAAAACCATTATTAACTTAAATGATTACATTATGTTTATAACATGGTAATATGTGATACAAAAGGAATAATAAACATAAAAAGGTTCTTAATCACATATAAATTATCTTTATTTTGTTATACATGAGATTAAACAATGAATGAGTCAAGTTGGACATGAGGTAAAGGACTTCGTCTCGATCTCCTTCCATTGAGGCATATTTTGTTTTATACATGACATTCATTTATACGATGTATAAACTCCTTTGAAATTTCATTTAATTAAAATGGAATCTATTTCTATGAGTAATTTTACTAAAAGACAAAAAATAATGTTTCTTTTAACGTAAGTGGTGACAACATCCTTTTCTGACGCCCGAGTATTACTTGATCTTTTAGATTCCTTAATAAGCCGTAATGTTTTTAAATGGAAAATAAATATCCTATACTTTGTTACATATTTTGGTATTGGAAATGATTTTGATAATTTATTTACTATGTCAATATATTTAAATGATATATTGTTATATAAATGTGGAAATTTTATCTTTCCTTTATACTTGTTTTATGTTTTATGAATATGTTATGGTTCTTGGTCATTCTTACGTATACGGGTGGTTCCATGATAATCCTAGAGCGGGTGTGCTCGAGATATCTCTCCAATACATTGGGTAACATGACAGAGGTAAATGTGAATATTTCTCCTATTATATTTAGGTAATATACTATAATGGGTATTCCAAATGTAACTCCCTACGTAGCTATGAAAGTACAACGTAAGTATGTTATGGATGCCATAGGTTACCTTTATGACTTGTGTTTATAATGTAAATCTAATGATTTCAGGAGGTATGTTAAAGAGCTTATGATATGTATGTATTTATGAACTGATGTCATCTTTCTTTGTTTTATAACCCTTACTGAGCTTTCTATGCTCATCCAATGTTTTCAAATGACTTTAATAGGACATAAAGATGAATAGGGTCAAGGATGGGACTAAGGAAAAGTCATGCTGTCTAAAACATGGAACTAGACCTGACTCTTTTTTTCAAGAGTTTTTATTTATTAAAAAAAATGGAAACTGAGTAGAAGTGTCTACTTTGTAACTTTTGAGATGTAATGTAATAGTTATGACCTAATTCTCTAAAACTCTAAACCTGAAAAGATCCTAAATTTAAATTATTCATTTATCTAAAGATTATGTAATGTTTTAAGGTCGGGTCCTTATACCTAAAAACCAATATGTTAGAAGGTTCTTCAACATAATAGGAAGGCTCAATGGCTCATGGAGTGGTTGGATGAATGTTCTGTGGAGCTTATATAGAATCTACCAATGGAGCTACCAAAAGAAAAACCCGAGCCAGGTCTTGAGGAGTGTTATCACGAAGCATGGATGGGTTCATTGATAAATATCATGGTATATTAAAAGACTATCTGGTCCCTACCATTTTTGGAGGCACCTGATATTTTAGATCAGGGAGAGGAAACTGTGCAAGGAGGGCTTGTTGCTACCCATACTAACATAGTGGATGAGGGAAACGATTCTATCAAGGATCACCATAATCCGGATTTCATTCTGCAATGTTCTCAGTAGGGAGCTCATCAATGAGCCTCCTTTGATATGATAGATACATGAGTAAAGTGGTATTAGTGAAGAAAACCTCTCTATCTTTCACAAAATTGGTTGAGTTATATGGTTTGGAGGTCTCGATCTTATCCTTACTATTTTTGGGGA
Organism: Viscum album; assembly: GCA_963277665.1. NCBI lineage: Eukaryota > Viridiplantae > Streptophyta > Magnoliopsida > Santalales > Viscaceae > Viscum > Viscum album. Next base: position 1,133,099,673 of record OY728123.1, on the reverse strand, counting down.
TCTTGTCAATAGGGATTTATACAAAGTATTCCCCAAGGTTGTGTACATTCCACAACTAGAGAGTATGAATACATGTAAGAGTGTCCACGTCATGATGAAATTCCCTTAGGAGATGTTCCAATTCCGTGTAACATACATTGGTTTCCTTCTCCTTGACTGTTCCATGCTTGTCCGTATTAACCATGACTACTCATGGAGGTATATCCTCCTTGTAAACTAGTAAATCAGGCTATCACATGATAATAATGAAGTGAAGGGATGCATACATCCCCCTTCTATGGATCTGAACATGCGGGGTTGACTCTTTAATAATTCTATAGAGCATGGTGAAGCTCTGAATGAATCATTTCTGTAGGGTACAATTAATGTCATGTGATGCATGGAACTGATTCATATGAAGTGCTGATAACTTAACCATGTGTCACTGTAGGATGATGTCTTCACAATTCTCAAGGATATTTGGATAAGTTAAATGATGGCCATCGATCAGGAAAATAATCACCCGAATAGTCAGGATGAAGTAGATGGCCTCATCTTTGGTGAGGAACTCCAGAATGTCCAAATCAAGAGTAGCGATCGACTAGAACAACTCAAAAAAACATATAAATAACTATAGTATCCCGTAAGCTTCTCTATTCAGAAGTGAGAACAAACTATTGGTTTCTCCATACTTTGGTCTGGGTGTCTTTGGTAATGGTAATGACACTGATGTGCATCATTGTGGCAGTGAACTGGATAGTGAAGAGAACACTATGTGAGCTAACTAACTGTCGCGTACTAGGTCATCTCTCGAAGGTGGTACTAACATCATCATCAAGTCCATGTAGGATGGGGGTTTAACCAACAAATCATGTGTGAAGATTGTGGTTGTTGGTAGTGATTTCGTAAGGTTCACTTAATCTACCAAACCCCAGAATAACTCTCTATGATCTCATGTGGACGTAGATAATGTAATTGGTGATGATATAGAGGACCGCATGAAAATGCCCTAGAAGGGAAACAATTCATCTTCTCCATATATTTACCTATAATGGGATTCAATTATATGGTGCATCTCACCTTCTAGGATAGAAAAACACGCATGTAGGGTTCATTCCCTAGACTCTGATGCAGAGGAATGCGATGAAGGATCCATTATTGAGTCTCATTCTAATACAGAACCTGAAAACATGAATAGATTGACAATGATCTGGAACTTCTCAAAGTTCTTCTATCAGTGGTGATAGTTCACCCATTTTCCTCATGACTTATATTTAGGGTAGGGTAGTGCTTTGGACCTAGGAGGACCTTCATGTGGGTTGGTACTAGAGCATGGAGTTTCTCTTCTTGATCTGGTTATGGAATGAGGAACACCTTCATATCAGTTGTCATTGAAGTGTGGAGAACCCTCAATAGGATTGCTATGAGAGTGTGGAGGACCTCCACTCTGAGTTACGATATAACAAGGATGACTAATGATTGAATCACTAATGACATGGGTATGACCTCCATGTCAAGTATGAGAGAGTGTAGGAGGTATGGTTTGGTAAGATGAGGTGTGAGGAGCACCTGTGAAAATGTGAATCGGGGAAAGAGGAGTACCTATGTGTTGGTGATATTGAGTACATGGAGTAAATATGTACTTGTTTATGGATGTGTGGGGAGTACCTCCATTGTGATGAGTGCTAGAGTTGGGAAGACCTCCACTGGATCTGGTGAGAACATGGGGAGGCCCCCCAATTGCCTTCTTGTGGCATGGGGAGGACCAAAATGTTGGTTGGCAGTGGTAGCATAAGGATATACTTTGTAATAATCAAACTAGACATGGGTAGGACCTCAGTGTTGGTTGTTGATAAATTTAGGAATGCCTCTACTTTGACGGATGCTAGAAAAGGGTTGACCTCCATATCAGGAACCATAGGAATGGGGAGGACCATCGAACTAGATGTCCACAAGGAACGGATGACCTCCACTTGAACTAATATTTAAAACATGGTGAGGACAATTATACAAAGTGTGAGAGTAGGAAGGACCTCCACTTTGGCTAGTGGTGGTTTGAGGAGAGACTCCATACAAAATCGCATCATCATAGATCAGTCCATAATGGTTGCTGGATATGTCTGTGATCAAAACAATCCACCCATCCCACCCAAGGTGAGGCTGAGGATTTGACCCTGATCAGGCATTAATAAGCCACTACTCAAAAGTGGTAGGGATATGGTGGATTCCATCGGTTGTGTAATGGGCCACTATAGTGGTAGAAGATGATCCCTCTAGATATAATCTTCTAGATCATGTTCCTAATGCTAGTTTTAGGTCATATGGACTTGGGATGGCATAGCATGGGGTACATACCACCTATTCTTCATCATGAGATACATTTCATTAGTGGAATTGAGATGGCCTGGTGGCAGCCCCCCTTGGTAGCTCCCCGAATGTAGTCATAGTCATAGTGAGCATGGAATCCCCTACCTAATTGGTTTACGGGATCGAGTCATAATAGTTCCCTAGAGAGAGGCTCCTGAAGCAGTTGGATATAGGAGTGGGGAGCAAGGGCTCCATGCACAGCCCTTGGGGGTGATAGTGAGGATATGGCACAAAAGCCTCTGGGTCCTTTCGGGCCATGTCCCCCATGGGAATGACACCCTCCTACTAATATTTTTGTATGATTTCATTGATCACCCTCCTATGAATAATTTTCAATGGTTATACAAGGTGTGGGTGGCTGGTAGATGTGGTCTTGGATGAGGCCATGGAAGAGGCCGAGTTATGTGAGGTTTCCTCATTGTTGTTCCTCCTACCGCAGCGTCTACGAGCATGAGGGTGATTGTTTTCATGTATATGTGGTCTTATAAAACATGAAGATTTTTCTATCAATGTTGATATCAAGAAATCAATTCCCAAGGTAGTAGCACCGTCCAATCTTTCATATTTTAAGAGAGAGATCCACACTAACAATATTGAAGACCAAAATTCCAAATGATTAACAGCCTCAATCACTTGTGATGTCCATGTCAGGCACACTATTTTCCTGGTGAGATTAGGCATCAAAAATCAGGATCTAATGACACACTTATCTTTTGATGTTTCAAACACTACTAATACCCATATTGAGGAGAATAGATTCTCATTGGGATCACTGTTATCTAGTTTTGACACATTCAAACCGGGTGTGATGCATGCACATTTGTTTATTGTTCACAGATGGTTCATTGTACCTTTTATTTCATATTTCCATAGGTGGGATATATTCATCACTAATTCTGAGATGTTTTCATATTTATCAAAACTTTATTATGGTATTTCTTTCCATCAATCCATTGATTCCTCTTTGGAATCAGTCTTATAGTCCACATATCCTATTTAGATTAAGACATTGTTCATGAAACTCTTTCTTGATGCCATATCTTTTTGGATTCCATTTAATTATACTTTTTGTTTCTCTTTATTCGAAGGGGTCATTTTATGGAAGCAACATTCATTCAAAAGATTATACATGGTTGGAATCACTAGAATGTCTAAATGTTGGAACACTGGAACACATGTATTCTTCCTTATAAGAAGGATTCTCAAGGGTGAAGAAACCCAAGGAATCCTACATAGATCATGAGGGATTTATTTCTAAAGGCATGTATTTTGAGGGTTTCCTTAAGCATCCCATGCTTAACATGGGGTTGGTCATGAGTTTAACATCTGTCAATGATGGAGGGTTTTGAGTTTAACTTCTTACGAAGATGGAATGGACTTTATCAGAACATATGTGAAGGTGGATTGAATAGGTATACCCATATGATGGAGTACCTAGAGGGTTTAATATATGTATGGATCAGAACACCCAATGAGGAAATACCCAAGAGTGGTTTATGCCATATATGGAAGGTTTCACACTATTAAGGATGGTTTGGACACCAAAGAGGGTGATTTAGGAATGTGTACCCCTAGGAGGAGGTACTGATTTATAACATTGGATTGGATTTAACCACTTAGAGGGTTCTTAAGTACCCTTTTTAGAATATAGGGATAAAATCTCATATAGTTTGTTGGGTGGAGTGTGTCTTAAAAAATGAGATAAAAATTTTCCAAGAGGATTCCACTTGGTTTGTTTATTGGGAGATTACACATTGATACTATCAAGTGATTCTAGGAGCAGTGGCGGTGTGGATGAATGGGGATTATTCATTGAGATGACCCAAATTGATGACATGACCATTCCATGGTAAGGGCGATGTGATGTTGATGATGATTAGGGATAATGAATAGGATCTTCCCAGATAAATGGAATGATTTCCCAGTGATGTGGAAAATCCGGTAATAATTAGGATGGATGTGAATGAGGTCGGAGAAATGGGTGGAATAGATGGGTTGTAGATGGTGTTAGGCTTGAACCTCAAAGAGGTTTGCTACATCACCCAATTTTTTGGGAATCAAGATCAATGTAATTTTGAAAGGGGGCTGAGGATTACACATAGAAGCTGCCAAATGTTCTTTCCATAGATAAGGTCACTTTGGTGAAATGATTGGTTTTACTAGGGATACAACCCAAAAGAGATCAAGGTGGATATATATGATTTGATTAGACCTTAGAAAAGAATTATTATATATCCTAATTAGTTGGGAATCAAATTCCACATAGTTCAAAAGGATGATGTTATTATTAAGCATGGGAGAAACCCAGGTGGTGATGGGAGACTCAATTTTTTGGATGGGGCTTAGGTATAAAAACATACTAGGTGATTTTTGGAGAAACAATGAAGTGGATGGGGAATATGTTTTTAAATGTTCCATGTGATTCTATGTGCATAAATGGTGTTGATGGGGTTTACATGTTGGAGCCTCCCATGTGCCTCTAAGAGGATCAATGATGTGTGTGTGGATTATGCTTTGAAGAAGATAATGTGATGTAAGGAGAAGAAATGAGGTGGATTGGGATTACATATTGGAATCGACCATGGGCATAGATGTCATGGTCACTACTAACATCTATGCCCACATGGGTCATGATGGGTGTGAGAAATAAGAGGATGTAGTAGACTGGATGAGAAGGTTGTGAAATATGCTTCAGTGAGGGATGGAGTGGGGGATTATTAATAGAAGTAGACTTAGGACGATTTCTTGTTATATGAGAAGGATCTCATTCTATGTGAGGAATATCTTATTCCATGTCATTCATACATATAAAACCCTATCAATGGGGTGTTAGAGCTTACATAGTTACCACTCAAGATGCACATGGAGACAAAGCCTAAAGGGAGAGATAAAAAAGATTGAGAAGGTTCCAATTGAATGGTTACCTATGCCCATCCCCTCTATGATCCTTATAAACATGACACACATGGGGGGATATCTGTTTAATGTCATGTGTTGAGGATGTCGGTGTAGTTAGTTTAAAATCCTCCAACTCGAACGTGGGAGGACTTACTCTTCACCCCCTTGGACTTATATAACTGATACCAACCCACACTTGGAGAATGGGTGTCATGAGAAATACCTTAGAGGAGTGGAGTGGAGGATTTTTCGATCATGGGGTTCATGTTTGCATACTTTTCTGAAATGAAATATCCTTTATTATACCTATTCATAAATGAAAAAGGAAAGTCAATACAAAAAGAGATTCCCCACGAGGGGAAAAAAAGTCACTACGTACAATCCATGAGGTCCGCACGGAAGAGGGTCTCGCAAAGTTGGGTGTAACACCATGAGATTTTGTGATTTAATTTTTTTACAACTAATTTAACCCATGTGAAATTTTTCATTTCACATAACACTGAAAATAGTTTATTTTATATTAATGGAATATGTTTTCATTGTATTATACACAACACCACGTTAATCGTGCACTGTAGACAACATACATTTTAGCTTCCCCAACATGGAAGATCGAGGTTAGTGGGGACATGGTGTAGTTTACATGAAACATTGACTTAGAATATGAAACAAGAAACTCCAAATTGGCATACATTATAGGAAACACTGAATTTCTACAAAACATATTTTAATTATTATATTATTTAAATTATATAATTATAACCTATGAATTAAAATTACTAATATGTATTGTTATATCTACTGTTAAAATATTTTTTATAATGGATCTATATAAACAATACATCCTAATAATGAAAGATATAATTTTTTATAACATCCTTATATGTTTAAAAATACTACTTTCTAAAATAAACTAATTTTCATGTACTTCTCTAAAAAATTGTAACATTGGTTTTAGAAACATTTATAAATATAATTTGTTATAATAAAACTCATTTTTTATTTTATAATATATAAATTAGAGTATGTATAATTTTTTGGATTTGTTTTAGAAAATCATTTTCTGATGAAAAGTGAAAAATACCATAATTTAATTAAAAACTATTTTTTATATTAACTTATTTAAAAGGTTAAATTATATGTTAATTTTTCTTACATGATTAATGAGATTATATTTTTATATATTAATTCATTTTTGGTAATTGGAACTAACTTCACATTGAAATTCTATTTAAAAAACTGAGCAAACTATTGATCATTTTGATATTAAAACCCTGCATTATCGACCCGGCAATAGGATTACATTTAGATTAATTTCTTTCGCATCTGTGATATGAATTTTTTAAAATGGATTCCATATTTAGAATAATAATTATTTATAATGTTTGATAAGGTCAATTTTTTTACCAAAAATATTAGTGAATGTGATAAACATAAAATTTAATGGTTAAGAGAAAAATTAAATTAATAAATTACTAAACCTAAAAGTTAAGTCCCAAAAAAAATAATAAACATATCAGAACCCCATTGTATGGGCATTAACCATAAATTAACCTTCCATTATTGCGTTATACTGGATTTTTATGAATTTTTTTTGGTAAAACTAGGGGTACATCGAATTTGTTTTCAAAAATGTCAAGTGTGTCTTTTCCCTTCCCAATAAAAGGCCGCCAAATCTTCCTCTTCTTCACTCCTCTCAAACCACAAATGTTCATATAATATAATCCAAATACACTTAAAATCATCTCAAAATTATTCCTTTAAGAATTCCATTTTTGGAAAGTGATTCAATGATGCCTTTTCACTCAAACCAAATGGAGTTACCCAATTAAGAGGTAATGTCTTCTCTCAAGCACCTTTATTTTATTTTTTTCTCAACCCCATACATTATAATTATTCATTTCATATCTAAAAACACCAGTATCCTCAATATATTATGATGTTTTTATTCAATTTTTTTAACTACACTTACACACACCTCCATCTAATGGGTAATGAACATACAGTTTATGTGTACGGTGAACTATTGCCTCACAAAATGGTATCTCTTCATTTTTCCTTTACCACCTTTTATGGTAAACAATATGATAAGCACTTTATTTATATATGTAATATATTATACTTATTATTTATTTATACTTAAGTAATTATTTTATAACACATGTCTTTATACATTCAATTTTGTGTTAGTACAATAATTTCATTTGAGAAAGTGAGGACTACCACCCCCTCAAAGAGATGTGATTCATTATTACGCTACGTGGAATGTATTAAAGATTGTTTTAGTGAATATATATGATTTTTCTATGATATAATAAAGAACATAAATAAGGATATATATTAATATATATATATATATATATTTATATATTTATATTTATGTTACTTTCATTCTTTCAACATGAAAATTAAATGGAAATAGCATTCATGTGTATGTATGGCTTACCATCTCAATGAATGGAGTATTATATTCCATTATTAAATATTCTATTGATTATAATAATACAAATATACAAAATATAAATTAAATTTAAACCATTTTTTACATTCTAGAATCATGATAAAATGTATAAGGACCAAATATATAACAAATTAAAACACATGCGAAAAACGAAGTGGATAATACATTAAGTGAATCCTTAAATAAGAATGATTAACAAGTTGGTAACATAAATCCATAATATTACCCTATATGGTAATTGATGTAAGAATATTGTTGTTTGATAGATTTATAATAAATTTATTTTTATTATATTGTTGGATTGAATGAGTATAATAAGAGTCAAGGCTCAAGTTAATGGGATTTCATCTCACTTTTTTATTTCCATGAGATACATTCTTTATTCACCACCAATTACATTTATTTTGTGTGTATACTTCCCATGGATGTATTAAATTATTCTTATACTTAAATTTATAGTTATTTACATACCCATTCTATGACCATTATTTCATGGAGTTAATGATTCAAAGGCTACCAAATTAGGAAGACAATTATGTCTCATTTTTCCTCCTTTAAGTTACATGTTTTATTATGCACCTACATTCTCTTATAAGGTGTATATACTTACCTTTGACATGTTATATCTTGAATCTAGTTCATTTAATGATATTTTATGCTTTATGAAATTTCACATTCTTACATGGGGGTATCGCTTAAAGTTACAAAGTGATAAGAATTTCTTGAAACAATATCATCACTTTGGAAAAATGAATATTTGAGATGGGTTATTTGCTACGGGATCATCTACAAATTTAAAATAATTAGTTATTTACAATATATAGATGGTACACATCAAAAAACATTGGGCACTAGTTATCTAAAAAAACTATAAGATGGGTTTTTACAAATGGCATAAGAGACCATCACAAATACCCGGCAGCATTTTTTAGTATTTGTAATGAGATTTACCTCCCATCACAAATAATAAGTCACCATGTTGATATTTGTGATAGTAACCAACAAAAATACCTTTGAAACCAATTCCCTTAATTAATAGGGGTTAATATCTATGATGGGAATCCCATCAAAAGTAATTTCGTCACAAATAATATCATTGCAACTAATATCGTCACAACTAATCTAACCTATATTGTAAGAACGAAAATATTCTTTTAGGTTTTTTTTCTTTATTTGGGTTGTTTTTTTTGAGAAAAATGGGAATTTTTGGAAATTTTTGAAGTACATGCCATGTACTTTATGAGTATACTCCATGTATTGGGTTTCCACAGGATGTAGTTTGTTGGTCGTGTGATTTCCACACACACGACCACGTGGGGGTGACCTGGAGGCCACCTAATGTGGAGTACAGAAACGGAAAGTAAACATTGTGTACTTCCAAAGTACATGATGTTTATTTTCTTTTTTCATTAAACGTACCGAGGTCACGTCTAATCACCAGAAACACCTTCTTCTCGACCTACTTCATATGAGAGCTCCCGTATGTATGTAGTCTTTCTCTGATCCCCCGACCGAGCATCCGATCTCTTATTCGACCGTCATTGATTGCATTCGGATCATCTCGGTAATCTCTCACTTCTGATTGATCTTTGTTTCCCAATTCCTCCTCCTTCTCAAGTTATCCTCTGTTGAATTTTTTAGACGTGTTTATAGATCTTTGGCATTCTAAGGTTATTCAAGCCTTGAAACTCAAGTATATTGATCTTCCAATGCCAAGGTAGGTGTTTTGTGTATTTCTGTTGATTTTTTTGAGTTATATGTGAAACATTGCCAATACCCATGAACAGGGTATTGTACATTTACTATTTAAGCCCTATTGTTTTCCTATTATGCTTGTAGGCTTGAGTAGAGGTTAATTGAATGTGAATAGGGTCAATTTTTATTCTATGGAAGTGTTTTTCCATGCATGATTGCGTGTATTGACCGTTGGGTGTAGTTTTCATATAAGGATATTTTTTAACTTCCATGCCCAATATATTATGACAGGGTGATTGTATCCTTACATGTTGTTTTGCTGTATACCGCTAGCCAAGTAGGTCTTGAGGTTTACTTTGTCTGATAAGAATTTATATACCTGCTTGATTTACACAGGGTCGTGAGAACCTAGCGTAGTAGACCATAGAGAGAATTGATGTAATGGATTCTCCAAATTTTCTATTTTAATTATGATGCAACACCATAGGGGGAATTGATGTAAGTGCCTCCTCAGGGTCTCTGTAGTTCCTAGGTGTTGGCCACATAGGGAATGTGATGTAAGTGCTTCCCTACAGCGCCTTTATTTACCGATATGAGTCTAAGGAGGAATTGACGGCGAGTGCTTCCTCAGAGAGTCAATGCTTCAGCTGAACGAGAGGGGTTATACTGAGTGTACTGCCCAGAGGGTTGCTTGTGTTTCTAGGTAGAAGTAGAGGGGATAGGTCGTGACTACTTCATAGAGGGTTACCTGTTTGTGATTACATATTTTTTATTACCTGTTATGATTGTATGTTTCTTGATATATGAAACTGAATGTATTGAAACTGTGGATTGTTTACTACTGTGTACTTCCTTGTTTACTATTTTTTGTACTTATTACCTTCCATATATTCATTGACTATTAGAAAATGATCTTTTGGTGGTTTAATACTTGGATTTAGTCTCAAACCCTATTTGGGCAATCCTTTTCGGCCCAAATAGATTATATTGTTGCATGTATAGATAAGGGCAAGCACCCTTATACTTTAGGTACTTGATTTGTTGTAGAGATGGAGAGCATGGGACCAAGATATGGCTTGTAATGGTGAAGAGTTATTTATGTGATTTCTTTGGTACTTTGGTTTATTAGTATTGTATTCTAGCGTTTGGATTTATTTCTTGCTTTCATAGACATATGTGGCATTCATCATTCATATATATGTTTATGCTCTATTTTATTACTTCAAGCCTTCCATTGTTTACTTTTGTATGGATTATTCCTGCTTCCCCTATTCTTATTTGTTTTAATTCCACTATTTTACTCTGCCAATAAAAGCATAGTTTCCCCACTTTCACACACAAGGCCCTTTCTACTAGTCGGTAGCCTTTGGTGTTTGGGGAAATACGCTTGAGGCCATGTGACCAACCAGGTACGGGGCGCCTCTAGGTGCCTTCCAGAACCAGGACATTACAAGGTGGTTTCAAAGGCAGGTTCTTTTCTCCTGATTTACTGCTTGGATCCTATATCCATGACTAAGAAATAATAGGTACTTGGTAGTATGTTTTTCCCAACATTATCTAACCCGTGTACATGGAAAATCCAATCTACAACGTTATTGTAATTTTTTGGATTTCGCAATTATTATAGTTGATTTGATTTTACCTTTAGTGATTCAAATGTTTTTTGTTGTTATTGTTGATGTTATTGAGGTTCCATTTGTATTGCAACCCGATGAGATGAGGGTATTCCATGTCATGCATCATATAGGCACTTGCTAGGAATCACATGCCATGCATTCATTCCATGCCATTTAGGGTGCATTAGAAATTGCATGTTGTTGTGATAGATTTTTTTAAAGATATGCGTGATGTTGTGATATATGATTTGATAGAATACCTGCTGTTTGATAGGGTATTTCATTGTGTAAGTATTTGTTTGAATGAACACCAAACACTGGTTCTTGAGGTATTAAGGTCCCTCATGAAATGGAATTTGGTGGATCTTTGACTTGTTTACCTTGTTATGACATGTATAAGATTGCAATCTTTGATTTGCGGGGATTATGGGCCCTCATGGATCGAAATTTGGAACTTTGAGGTTTTTTAGTGTTTTTATATGTTCCGGAGTAGTTTCTATGGTTTACTGTCTAGAAAAACCCAGAATACACGATGTGTAATATTAACTATACGCCATGTGTTCTTTTTTTCGGGAAGAAACTGTTTTTCTTATGTACAAGCCATGCACCGTATGTACATGCCATGTATTTTATAACCTTGTATCAGACTGTGTGGTAAGGGACACGGGGTTTGGAATCGTTGGTAAGACACTCCATGTAGAGAATGTACATGGTGTGTCGTAGAACCGTGTATCCGTCTGTGTCACTATCAACACAGCTCGGAAAAATCTTCTTAGTACATGCCATGTTCATTTGGAAAATATTGTGTGGTGTAACCCAGGTACCCGACCATGTAACTAACATAACGGGTTAGTGTTATCCTTCCTTGAACACACCGTGTCATCTTGGAACACGCCGTGTAGTGTGAGCCATGTTACTGGTCATGTATCTAACAACATAGTCTGTGAGGTTCATCTAGTACACACTGTTTTTGGCACTAACATGCTGTGTAGTCTCGTTGTAAAGAGAACCATGTGTCTTAGCCGTGTAGAAGGACTCGGGAAGTGGAAGAGGATTCAAGTAAATGACACATGTTAGGTGAACACACCATGTCTATGGGGAGTTACATGAACAGTTCTGGTAGGAATACATGTCCATGTGAATGGCTGAATGGAACATGTCTTGTAGCGGTTATACATGCCTTGTAGTCATGTTTTGGAAAAAAAACATGAATTCTTTATTTCTCTTGTTCCATTATTACACATTCAGTTTTTAGTCCTCGATAATCTTGATCTAAGGTGTGCACTTGACCTTGCAGATTCATGCCACTAAGACATCCTCCGGTTGTACACCAGTTGCAGGGTAGGGATCGAACACAATATGTGGCTGATTAAGGACTACATGTCGATCCTCCCATTGTTCCTATCTTGGCACCAGCCATTACACCAGACATAGTTCCTGATTTACAATTCATGGAAGGATTTACGAGGATGATGCAGATATTTCAGGGAGCACCACCTCCGGCCCCGTCTATGGTAGAATTGACACGGGTCATTCAGCATGAGCCTCCTCCAACTTTCTCAGGGGATGGAGGACCTAAGATATCGAGTCATGGATAGAGTCAATGCTGACAATCATTGAGCATCTAGATATGCCTCCAGAAAGGTGGGTCATTCTCGCTACATATATTCTTTGGGATTTCTCCAAGAAATGGTGGGATGTGATCTCACAGGCGAGACATAAGAAGGTTATGACTTAGGAGTAGTTCCAACATATCTTCTATGATTACTTCTACCCCGAGACTTTGAGGGTCGATTGAGCCAGGGAGTTTATGAGTCTTGATCAAGGTACTCATTCGGTTATGGATTATTCCTCTCTCTTTACCAAGCTACAGCGATTTATGCCTATTCCAGGAGGTGATCAATTATTCTTGGAAAGGAAGTTTGAGTATGGTCTGAGGCACAAAATATGATCATAGGTGAACATCTTCAGGTTAACTTATATCACTTATATCGTCAACCAGACACTGATTATAGAGCACAATATGAGAGATTCTGGAGTTGTGATCTAGTGCGACTCGGCATCTGGAGTTAGTATTCCTCCTACTGACAGTAGGAAGCCCCATAGTGAGTCTATGCGTGAAGATTCAAGGAGGCGAGATAATTCTTTTGGTAGTCAGGTTGTGTGATACCAGTGTTGGAAGAGCAAGAATACGAGGCCACACTACCCGAGAGACCTAGTGAAGTGTCGATCTTGTAGCAATATGGGTCATCTTTAGTGGTTCTGTTAGATCTTCTCACCAGCAGCTGGTGATAGGGGTTGTTCAACGACTCCTTGTTCTGGAGTACCACCAACAGTTTCTCACTAGTCAGGGAACTGGAGGTCTTCTGGACATTCAGGCTGAGGTGGAGGTCGTGGTCATGGTACCTAGTCTCTTGTTTTCTAGTTCCAACAGGGTGGATCAGCTCAGGGTGCCTAGATTGGGTCACAGGTTTGTGGTGTAGGTCCGTCTTTTGTAGTGGAGCAGACACAATAAGATCAGGATCTCGAACCCTCTACAGTGTGAGGTACGATCTTATTAGCCTCAGTTTTAGCTTCTACTATTCTCATTACAGTGGCATCCCATGTATTTATATATGTTTCGGTTGTGAAGAGCCTTGGGATTTGCATCTTTTCTTTTACTGATGTCTTGACACTAGACACTCTGTTGGGGACTAGAACGGAGAGTGTACGTCAGTGCAAAGAGTGACCTTTAGAGGTTGGTGGGTGTCACATTTTATGAGACCTCTATGTCCTAGATATGGCAGGCTATGATATCATTCTCAAAATGGATTGGCTTGTTTCCTTCCAAGAAGTCATTGACTATTATCATTGCAGGGTGAGTTTCATATCACTAGAAGGTGGATCATTTATTCATAAGGTCCAGTGGGATGTCTAGGCGAGAAGAGAGGGACCTGAGCATCATTGGTTGGGAGGTGTTATAGCCCAAATTTCTAGTATATTTCTGGATAACCAAGGAACTTCACAATTAGACATTCCTCTAGTGGTGGATCGTTTCAGAGATGTATTTCTAAAGGAATTTTTAGGTTTTACTCTAGAGAAAGAGGTGGAATTTTATATTGAGCTTGTGCCAGGAGCAGTATTGGTGTCCATTCATTCTTATAGGATGGCTACACTAGAGTTACATGAGCTCAAGAATCAGTTGGAGGAGTTAAAGACAAAGGGTTTCATTTGACCCAGTACTACTCCTTGGGGGTCATCTGTACTTTTTTCAAAGTAGGAAGACAATACCCTCAGGCTCTGTGTCGATTATCGGAAGTTGTACCAGTTGATGTTCAAGAACTAATATCCATTACTATGGATTGATGATATCTTTGATCAGCTTCGCGGAGCCCGGGTGCTATGAAAGATTTAATTGAGGTCCGGTTACCATCAATTTCTCATTAGACCATCAGATATACCTCTTACAGCCTTTTAGAGTAGGTATGGTATATAAGAGTATATGGTTATGTCGTTTGTTCTCTTGAATGTGCCCGCATTTTTTATGGCATTGACGAACCGAGTGTTCCATATATACTTGGATTCAATCATGGTGGTTTTTTTGGATGATATCATGGTGTAATCTCACACTCGAAATGACCATGCCACACATCGTTAGATCATTTTGAGTACACTGAGAGAGCATAAGTTATATTCTATGATCTCAAAATGCCACTATTGGATGGATCATATTCACTTTTTAGGTCATGTTTTCTCAGAGATAGGAGTGTCAGTAGACCTAGAAAAAGTGAGAGTAGTAGTTTCCTGGGAGCAGGTGAAGAATTTCTTTGAGGTACAAAGTTTTTTAGGGATGGATGGATACTACCTATGCTTCATTCAAGAATATTCACACTTAGCAAAACCATTTATGGATCTAACCAAGAAGGGTGTAAATTTATTGTGGTCGTATTCTTGTGATTTATTCTTTTAAGATATGAAAGGGAGGTTGACTTTAGCACTGATAGTAGTGTTGTTAGAGTTGGGAAAAAGCTATACCATGTACTATTATGCTTCAGGTATCGGGATGGGAGTTGTTATTATACAGGGAGAAGGAGTCGTTGCGTATGGGTCTCGGCAGTTGAGACCACATGAGAGGAATTACCCGATGGATGATCTAGAGATGGCTGCAGTTTTTCATGCCTTATGCTTTTGGAGACATTATCTTCTAGGAGAGCATTTTTGGGTTTTCACTGACTACAAGAGTCTCAAGTATATCATCACTCAGCATGATCTGGATTTCAGATAGTGAAGGTGGGTTGAGTACCTTCATTTTTTTGACATTGAGCTTGCCTATATGCCTGGTAAAGGCAATGCAGTGGCTGATGCGTTCATTAGGAGGACTCAGATACAGGTAGTTCCAGAGGCCAGCAGTGAGTGAAAACTTATGGCTCTATTCTATGAGATGCATTTGGAGGTGCACAATAGACAGCGACAGACTTTTCTTTCTTCTGTATCTGTTACCTCTACTCTACTTGATCGAGTGAGAATGAGGCATCTATCAGATTTTGATGGCCTAGTCCTACATTAAAGCGTGTTAGGAGAGGACCCTTTTCCTGGATAGACCATAGGCGAGGATGAGATCTTTCATTTTCAGGGGAATGTATGGGTGCCTATAGACATAGGCGAGGAGCTAATGCGGGACTTTCATTCCTCAGTTTGGGTAGTTCATCTTGATGTCACCAATATGTACCGTGATCTACATTATCAGTACTTGTGGCCAGGTATGAAGATAGATGTTATTGGTTTCTTTATGAGGTGTTCCACCTGTCAACATGTGAAGGCAGAGCATCAGTGACCAGTAGGGATTTTACAACATCTACACATTCCTGAGTGGAAGTGGAATGATGTAGCGATGGATTTCATGTCAGGTTTACAAAGGTTGCCTTGTGGGAATGATGCAGGATGGGTTTTAATTAACAAAATCATGAAGGATGATCACTTTTTATCGATCAAGGAGACCATATGTGTTGATGAGCTGGGAAGATTGTACATCCGTGAGATTGTGCACATATATGGAGTTCCACACACTATCGTTTCAGATAGAGATGCACATTTTACTTCTCAGGTCTGGTAGGGGATTCATAAGGCTTTGGGTATACTGGTACTTTTGAGTACAACTTACCACCCCCAGAGAGATGGCCAGTCCGAGCATACGATTCATGTGCTTGAGGAAATGCCCCGAGCATGTATCAAAGATTTTCGAGGTTCTTTGGAGAAAAACATACCTCTTGTGGTGTTTTCCAACAATAATAGTTCCCAAGAAACTATTCAGATGGCACCTTAGGAGGCTTTGTAAGGTAGGCCATGCCGATCACCCTTATGTTGGCTCGAGGTAGGATAGACAACTATGATGGCACCTCGTCTTGTCCAGGAGACCACAGAGAAGATAGAGTTGATTCAGAAGAGGATGGCTAATGCACAGTCTTGAAAGACGTATTATGGTAATCGATGGAGATGACCTCTAGAGTTCGAGTTCGGCGATCAGGTTTGTATATATGTCACACTAAGAATGGGATACATGAGGATTAGGAGACATGGTAAGGTTTCACCGAGGTACATCATGCTATTTGATGTTTTGGAGAGAGTTAGGCCGATTTCCTATCGGTTTCAGTTACCTTAGAGGTACCGGTCTATTCATGATTTTGTCCACATTTCTTAGCTTCGACGTTTCTTTTCAGACCCATCTCATGTTTTCCATCCCGATGAGGTTGAACATGATGTGGATGTGTTGTCTAAGGAGCATCCTATCTGGATTATTGATCACAGTACAAAGGTTCTCTGTGGCATGTCTGTTCTTCTGGTACGAGTGCTATGGCCGCATGGGCGAGTACATGATGAGACTTGGGAGAAGGAGGTCAATGTACGAGCACAGTGGCCTGAGCTATTCGGGGTTTCTTCTTCTACACTATCCTGCTAGGTAAATTAGGGATAAATTTCTTTAAGGGGGGTAGTTTATATGAACCTATAACTTCATTCAGGCATGTCTCCTTTCTTTGGGTCATTTTTTTGAGAAAAAGGATAATTTATGGAAGTTTCTAAATTACACGCCATGTACTTTATGAGTACACGTTGTGTACTGGGTCACCGTAGGAGGCCGTGTGCTGGCTCTATGATAGCTACACACATGGACATGTGGGGGTGACCTGGAGGCTGCCTAAACAGGATTATGGAAATGAAAATTACACGTCGTGTACTACCAAAGTACATGCCGTTTATTTTCTTTTTTTTCATTAAACGTACTGGTGTCGCGTCTAATCTCCCGAAACATATTCTTCTCAAACTAGTTTTCCGGAGAGCTCCCGTACGACCACAATCATCCTCTGAGCCCCTAACCGAGCATCTAATATCCGATTTGACTGCCGTCATCTGCGTTATGATCACCTCGATAAGCTATCTCTTCTCCTTGATCTTTGTTTCCCAATTCCTCCTCCTTCTTAGGTTATCCTCTACTGAATGTCTTATACTTTTTGTAGATATTCGGCATCTATGGTTATTCAAGCCCTGAAACTCAAGTATATTGATCTTCCAACACCGAGGTAGGCGGTTTGTGCCTTTCTGTTGAAGGTCTGTGAGTTATATGTGCAAAATCACCAATACCCATGAATGGGGTATTGCACATTTACTATTTAAGCCCTATTGTTTTACTGTTATGCTTGTATGCTTGAGTAGAGGTTAATTTAATGTGAATAGGGTCAATTTTTATTCTTTGGAGGTGTTTTTCCATGAATGATTTTCTGTTATGACCATTTGGTTTAGTTTTACTATTAGGTTGTTGTTTACATTTCATGCATAGTATAGTACGATGGGGTGTTTGTATCCTTTCATGCTGTTATGTTCTAGACTTCTAGCCAAGTATTTTTTTAGGTTTACTTTGGCTGATATGGATTGCTATACCTGCTTAACTTACACAGGGTCATGAGAACCTTGTGTAGTAGACCATAGTGATAATGGACATAAGGACTACTCCAGAGTGTCTGTTTTACTTATGATGTAAGACCATAGGGGGAATTGATGTATGTGCTTCCTCAGAGTGTCTGTAAACTACTACAACCATTCCTTTTATCAGCACTAAAAACTGACATTGACAGCGCTAGAAAAGCGTTGTTAAGGCCATCTTAGATATGGGGGGGGGGGTCACCTTTATCTGTGCTTTTTTGGAGCACTGATAAAGGGGACCCCCCTTTATCTACACTGGCATTAACAACACTTTTCAAGCACTGATAAAGGGATTCCTTTATCAGCGCTCTTTTAGCGATGTTAAAGGAGTCCTTTATCAGTGCTCAAAATAGCGCCGATACAGGCACCTTCCCCTTCACCTGTAGAACCAGCACCTGCACACCTGCACACCTGTACAAAATATCACCTGCACATGAACCAAGAACCGAAAGATGACAAAGCATAGACAATATTTTCACAAACAATGCTATATACTTTTAATTAACATAAAGAATACAAAAAAGACACTACTATATACATTTCAAACAATGTTTAATATGGTTAAAATTAAAATTATCAAAAAACAGTTATAAAAATTAATGTTTAATCCTTTGATATCAAAAATCCTCTCTCAAAAATTGTCTTCCATTGTATTTGTTGCCAAACAAAGCATCCGAACTCAAGGAAAAAAATTCACCTACATATGAAAACAAATATTATGTTAGTAATACAATAATGAAATAAATTAAAACATTATTATGAAATAATACCTTAATATGGAAATTTGAAACTAAAATATAGAAATGATAAACTCAATTGTTTTCATTCTAATAACAATGAAAGGTAATAATGTAAAATCAATATGTTTTTGGATGATTTATCACATTTAATAAATACTGATTCTTTATCTAATTAAAAGATTTACCTGTCACACCGTGTGTCGGATTGAGGTTCGGTTGATTCGTACATGTCAAATATGACTCATGGATCTTTGTCCTAATGTATCAAAACAATATAAACTCATTTGCTCAATTTTCTGTATGTCACATGTGTTGTTTTCTAAAGTTATTGTCAATTTGAAACTATTATCAGACACTTTTAGCCATACCGGTCACACCGTGCATCGGATTGAGGTGTGGTTGATTTATACATTTCATAAAGGACTCATGGATCATTTTCCTAAAGTATCAAAACAATCCAAACTTGTTTTCTTAGTATTACGTATGTCAGTAGTGTTGTTTTCTAAAGTTTATGTCGATTTGAAACTGATATCAGACACTTTTATCCATACCAGTCACACCGTGCATATAATTGAGGTGCGGTTGATTAGGAAATGTCAGAAATGAATCATGTATCATTGTTTGAAAGTATCAAAACAATCCGAACGCGTTTTCTTAGTTTTCTATATGTCACTTGCGTTGTTTTCTAAAGTTAATGTCAATTTCAAAGTGATATCAGAAACTTTTAGCCATACCGGTCAATCTGTGTGTCGGATTGAGGTGAGGCCAATTTGTACACGTAAAAAATGACACATGGATCATCTTCATAAAATATTAAAACAATATGAATGCATTTTCTAGGTTCTCCGTATGTCACTTATGTTTTTTTCTAAAGTTAATGTCAATTTCAAACTGATATCAGACACTTTTAGCCATACCGGTCACACTGTTAGTCGAATTGAGGTGTGGTTGATTCATACACATCAAAAATGACACATGTATTCTTTTAATAAAGTATCAAATAAATCCAATCATGTTTTCTTGGTTTTCCATATGTCAGATGTGTTGTATTCTAATGATAATGTCAATTTCAAACTGATATGAGACACATTTAGCCATACCAGTCACACTGTGTGTCGGATTGAGGTGTGTTTGATTTGTACACGTCACAAACGACTCATGTACCATTTTCCTAATGTATAAAAACAATCCGAATGCATTTTCATGGAATTCTATATGTCACTTGTGTTGGTTTTTAAATATAATTTAAATTTCAAACTGATATCGGACCCTTTTAGACATACCGGTCACACCGTGAGTCGGATTGAGGTGTGGTTGATTCATACACGTCCCAAATGATTCATGGATTGTTTTCCTAAAGTATCAAAAACAATCCAAACACGTTTTCTTGGTATTTAGTATGTCAGTAGTTCATAAGAGTCTCTCATTAAGTTATCCTTTACTAGAAACTCAAATCATTTCTAAAACCATTCTTCACAATCTAAGGATATAAAACAAAAGAAAAGGTTGATAATAGATTCTCAATAAGTGTAACCAATGGAGATAAAAATGATCATATAAAGATAACATAAGTAGTAGGAATTCACCTTTATTTTCTTATTTGTTTACATTCTTCCATCAGGTACACTGCCCATTCATTTCTAAACACATCTATATCATCTTATGAATATGAGTTTTTGCGACAGTCATAATAGTATTGAAAAAATATAAATACACAAAGGATTAATAATTATTTTAAATGAAATATTACTTATTTTCAAAAATAACTCTTCAGGGATACATGTTTTTTAATGAAATATGATCTCTTTCATAAATTTACAAACATAATAACCGCAATCCTTTCTGTTTGTTTGTTTCGGACACTTCAGAAACATCAAGAAAAAAAGTTATCTTTTTTCATATGTATTTGGATAGTGAAATATTATTTTATATACCATGATGCTTCTCCATTTTTAGATCTCGTGCGCCTTGTCGTCCTTAAGCCTTGGATTCATTCCAGCCTTTAGACGATATTAATACACCACCCTATCATAACAGAATCCTCATTAAAAGACAATATAAATTATATGAATAGATATTTAGTTTTAATATGTTGGATATAGTGTATTAAAAATTGAAAATCACAATCATGTGTGGTCAGTTTGTTGGATATCCATGTAGGGAATCCAGAAAATAAATCTTTGGAGTATCCAAATTGACTGCAATGAGCATCCAATACTGCCTAAAAACACAAAAAGAAATGAGTAATGATTGAAATGAAAATATAATTGATATGATTAAAATGTAACGTTTTACCCCTGCAATGTTGGTATTAAAAAGAGATTGTCAGTCGTAATTTTTCATTGAAACTTTCTGACCAGTTTTGACATTAATGCAGCCTGAAAATAAGGATTTATTTCTTTTTGTTGTGTAGACATGGTGTGAGGAATAACAAGTCCAAATTTATGTTCATGGGATAATCCCTTCAATTGTCTTTCTTATATATGCCTACAAAAAATATGAAATTTATTTTTCCATAATTATCATAGTATATCAGCTTCTGTAAATTCAAATCAAGAAAACATAAATCATGTATACATTTATAACTGATGCACCTATGATGATTTCAGCTACAACGTCAGTACTAATTAAATCTAATTTTTCCTCTCCATACATATGTTTTTCAGAAACAATTTTGTGATTGTTACCACCTTCCATTTTCATATCCACATGAGCTTGAAATGATATTTAATGTGGATATAGAACCGGCGGGTTGAAGATGCTCTCAATAGATTGTTTTGATCGGTTGGTTGATCCTTTTGAGTTTCTCTTTCGTTTTAGCTCCTCCCTTTTGTCCTTCTATAATATCATTCATTGGTTTAACCCTTTTCCAATTAAATGTTAAAGGTTCTGCTTGAAAAATTAATTGGAAATGAATACCTCTTGGTTTACATGTTTTTTACAAGATTCGATGGCCATGCAACGAATGTTCCAACAGCTTTTTCCACCGTATGAATGTTGTTATCGTCATTTGGCATGGGTAGCTCAGTGCTCGGCTCATGATCTACGTTAATAGAAACTTTTACATGACCGATTGGAAGTGTTCTGGAGTCTAGCATGTCATTCTCCATATTGAACACTGTAGCCCTCACTACAAGGTGATGGGTGGGAGTTGACAGATATAAATCACAGTCCTTTTTACCCTATATAATATCATTAAAAGAAAGGTATCAATGTCTGGGTGATTCAAATTTCACAAAAACAAATATTAGAAAATTTATTACCTTGGTTATGTCAGGTTTTTGAGGGTGATGGCTCACCTCAAAGCTAGTGGGGGTGGGGCGGGATCTTCTCGCACGGGTTGTTCTTGAGTTGTTTCTTCTCTTCGCCTCTCCACCATCAAAGTTTCTAGAAACTCTCCCTGACATTGGAATTTTTATTCAAGGGTAGATAGTCTATCTCTAATCATTTTCATTTCTTTAGTTTTTTCATCCTCTTGTTTTTTTCTGAAAATATGTCAGGGGTGTCACCCCAAAACCTGCACTTCTGACTCGGTCATACTATTCTGGTTGTTTCAAGGCCTCTGAATGTATGTCTGCATCCGGTGCGGGTATTGTTGATTCCTGTGACTATGTAAAATATAAAATATTGTAAAATAAGTATTCATAATTATGTAATAGTGATTTGAAGCAAAAAAACTTATATTATGTCATTTTTAAACATGTTTTCCACAATTTTTTGTGTGTTTTCCACTACCAGTTTCCCCTATTTTTTAACACGAGCCTCCTTCCATAGCACATGGAGTGGGATGGAAGTGGCTTGGGATTTTGATTTATCAATATGCATATAAATAGAGAAACATGGTTACAGTATTGTTTTATATCACATAAAAGTATTACAATTTGTTTAAAATATGTACTAATTGTTTTTCAATTGAAGTGTCCCCTAGCCTTGCTTTACGATAGGGGTACACTAGTTTTGGTGCCCATTCTTTATTTTCAGAACTCAGTTGATATTTCCTAAAAAAATATGTCAATCAAAGTGATGAATACAAGAAATGTTAAACAACGTGTTACCAAACACAATGTACCTGAAAAGTCTTCTCCGCAAGACGGTTGCAAAACGCATCCCTTGCTCCTTGGAATATCAAGTGTGCATAAAGAGGAGGTGGGTGTGGCTTGATTTTCCGTTCAACATATTTTAGAAGACATTTCATTAAAATGGTGTGAAATCCTCTATGAACCCTTTGTTTTATTATTAATACATATTATTTGTGCGAGATATCTACTATAAATGCACTCTACAAGAGATGATGAAGAGTTAGTCAATATTTCAGTATTTTATTTTATTTTATTTTAATAAATTAAATAAATGATATAATAATGTTACTATAATATCTTCCTAAATTAATGTTTTTAGCTCACTGACAGCATGGTGCCACGACTCTACATCAATCGGCATGCATTGCCGAGTGATGATTCCAATGTAGCTACTAAACATGGCTTTGATGGGGTTTACATGTTGGACACACTTATTCCATCCCACCTCATATTTGATGACTTTTTCTTTTGCATAATGGATTTTTGCTAAAACTATAGCGTACCAGTTATTTTTTGTGTCGACGGGGTTTCATTGCCTACAATTTCCTTAGTTTTTGCATCATCATTATGTTTCTACGATGCACTAGCATCGACATTGGGACCAGAAACAACCGGTTGAGAAACCCATTGTTACTCAGCAGTGGGACCATCATCAACAGGTTGAGAAACCTATTGTACCACAGCCGTGGGACCAGCTTCAACAGGTTGAGAGACATTTTGTACATCAACAGTGGGACCAGCTATAATAGGTTGAGAAAAATGTTATCTCTCGAGATTGGGTGCATCAGCAGGTGCAAAAGTCATTATTTTCAGAAGTGGTTTAACATTTAATTTAGATCACATAAAAGCCGCAGCTAACAGATAATAATATAATCTAACACAATCTATATTAAAATAATAAAATAACCTTATTATTGAACTCTCTTATTTTAAAGGATGAAGGGATTTGACCCCTCTATCGGCTATTCATATCCCTTCATTGTGGTCTCCTCTGACATAAAAAATTTCATCTACATTGGGACCACTGTGAAATAATTGTGAAGTAAAAATGAAAGGGTCATACTCTGTTGAATTTTGATCTGGCCCTTCAGTTGTTTTGGTCAATAACAGAACAATTGACCAGTTTTTCTTTGTGGGATCTAGAAAATAAAATACATCCACTACTTGTGATTCCATTATAAACGGTTCGTCTTTCTCCCCTTCCTTAATGAAAGAAAATTTCAAGAATCCTAATAAATCTATTTTTATATCACTCTTGTTATCAACCCAGTTGCATTGAAAAATTGGAACATGGAATCCTGTATAATCTAACTCCCATATTTTTTTGTTGATGCCAACGTATGACATATTCGCATAAATTGGATTTCAGTCCTTAACACAGGAAACATGAATCGCTTCAGCCACAATTGTAGCCCCACTATTCTCTATGGTACTGTCTTCATCATGTTCATTAGTATAAAATGCATAACCATTAACTACATAAGCTTTGTAAGATAATACATACACACTTGGTCCTCCGGCTAGCCATCGAAGTCTTTCGGAAATTGACTCTAGATTATTATATGACTTATTAAAAATATTGTCCCGAAACCATCTATAAACTATTGATTATGTGTATCTAATATCCATATTTCAGCCCTAGATGGATTCAAATACCTAATAATTTCTTTGGGTGTTTCAACATATGGATCAACGTCGAAACTGTTATGCAAAACATAAATATGGGCCTGCCCCTGATCTATAATATTGATTGTGACAACCTGTCTTTCAAAAATTCCTTCACCCTCAAGCCACCCAGTGTGACGAGATTTCGGTAGGACAATGCTTTCCACACCAGACAGGTATTCGATACAGAATTCAACGACTTCCTCAACAATATATCAATTCTCAATACAACCCTCTGGCCGACTTTGATATTTGACATTCCCTTTCAAAATCATCATATATCGTTCAATGGGGTATATCCATCTGTAATGTACATGACCACATTGTTGAATCTCTATCACCAAGTGGACCATCAAATGGACCATCATATCAAAAAATGAAGGTGTGAAGAACATTTAAAATTCACATAATATGATGGAAATTTCTATTTCCATAGTTGGAAATTTCTCCAGGTCTATAACTTTGTTGCATATAGATTTGAAGAAGAAACACAAATTCATTAATGTTTGGCAGACATTCTTTGGAAAAATACAATGTAAAGCAACAGGAATTACATCTTGCATCAAAACATGGCAGTCATGTGATTTCAGACCTTTTAGCTTCAAGTTTCTCATTGACACAAGGATCCTGATATTTTTAAAAATCCCCTCTATAACATTTATTTCATTCAAGAAATTGAAAAACTAATATCTCTCCTACCCCGAATGAGTGTATGCAGCAGGAGGAATAAATTTTCGTTTTTCACCCTTCACTAGTGCTAATTCTTCTCATATTCCCATATCAACCTTGTCCAAACTAGCCTTAATTCCATCTTTTGTTTCTCCAGGTGTATTTAGCAATGTGTCGATGCCACTATCAAAATTTTTTATCTATATGCATAACATCAAGAAAATTTCTTACATACAGACAAATCCTGTATTCTAATTCAAAAAAACTGATCTCTTTTTCCAACCGATTTTCGTAAGGTTTATTATGTCGTTTTACCAAAACTAGTGTCCACATTTTTAACTTTCAACAATTGATCACCTGTTAGTGGAGATAGTGATGTACATTCGTCTGAAATTCCACTGAATGATGTCATCCTAGATTGGTACTTATGTTATTAGGGTAGAAATCTGTGATGTCCTAGAAACACAGTTTTCGATGAATGTTTCAACCTAATTGATTGTCTACCTTGTTTGAAAACGGGACAACATTGAGTTCTTTTAATTCTATATCCTGAAAAATTTCCATAAGCATGGAAGTCATTTATCGTCCCATACAACATGGATCTCCAAGTGAAATCTTCCTTTTTGTAAGCATCATAAATTGTAACACCTGTATCCCACAATAATTTCAAATCTTTGATCAATGGAGATTAATAATCATCAATATCATTACCCTTTTTTTTCCTGATATAAGAATAAATAACATGATGTATTTTCATTTCATGCATAACCATGGTGGTAAGTTATAATTTCCCAATATAACAGGCCAAGTACTGTGACAGTTGCTTCGAAAACCAAAAGGATTTACTCCATCTATAGATAACACAAGAGGAAGTTTTCTCGACTCGCTTCCAAATTCAGGATACTCAAGATCAATTCTCTTCCACTGAGGAGAGTATGTCAGGTGACGTAATATCCCATATTTAATTCTTTTATCTGCATGCCATGTCAATTTTCCTACAGTGTCCTCACATCCATATAGGTGCCTAAACCTTGGAATGATTAGAAATTACCATACAACTTTAGTAGGATTGGATTCATCTTTATTGTATCGAGAAGCACCACACTATGGGAATTTTGTAAGTGATTTGTGGTCCTTGCGTAACAGTATACAGTCATTCGGGCAGGCGTGTATTTTTTCATAGATCATACCCATCAATCATATCATTCGTTTTACATCGTATGTTCGGCTCGAGAGCTCATTATCTTCTGAGAGCATGTCATTCAAGAGATAAAGTAGTTTTCTAAAACTGGAATCACTCCACCCATTGTCTCCTTTCAAATTATACAGTTTCAGTACGGCTGACATTGCTGTATATTTAATGCAACCCGCATACAATGGCGTATTTTCACAACTTTTTTACTTCCCAAAAAATTTTGGGCAGTCACGAAGTTCCCCTTCGATGGTCCTTGTAATTTCCTCAATACGATCTTCACCATCATTCACATCTATAATAAAATCCTCCAAACAGTCATCTTTATTGTTCATGCTTTTAATCATATCAGATGATCCATAAAATGCAGTGTTATTCCAGCCACTACCTACATTCGTTATTTCCCTGTGATTATTCCATCATGTATAACTCTGATCTATTCTGTGACAGATCAAGTGATCTTCCAACTCCTTTGGACAAATTTGTTTTGAATAACAACAGCGTATTCACAGAAAAAGGATTTGAGAAGTGTCATATTCATGATATTTTGTAAACATGATAAATTCATTCACGCCTTCTTCGTACTCTTTTTTCAACCTATTGACATTCATCCATTCTTTATTTATATTCATCATATTTGAAATCCAAAGGAAGGGAATATAGGTTAGGGGAGAATTAATATGAGTATCATTTAGATAAAATACTACATACTTCAAAAATGGTGGGGATGTGCTCATTAATAGAAAATCTTGGGTGGTTCTTTAGATTCATCCATTCTCTTCCTCTCTTCGATCCCCCCTGATGACAGGTGGTTCTTGAGAGTTTTTTATAGTGTGTTAGTGAGTTCTTCCCTCATACTTACTCCATTGAAATTATCCTTTATTTCCCTAGGATTTTGGATGATTTTACCTAGGATTTTTGTGGTCATTTCACTATATCATCATCAAATAAATTCAGATGATGTAGATTTTGTTTCAATTGGCCAGAGGTTATCCTCGTATGATGAATGCACCATGTTTTATGTGGTTTAGGTGGTGTTGAGTTTCATAGTGATTTTTTTAAAGATTATTCCTAATTATTTTATGGTTAATAATTTATTATAAGTTTCTATAATTAATTATTTGGGAATTGTGCCTTGCGATTGGGTCTCAATCATTGGTACAAGATTAGATAAGGCATGTATAGTCTTGGTTGGGTATGAGTTGATCTTGGTGAGGGGTTTAATCCATTTTTTTAGGTAGGTGGACCCTATATTACAAAAACATGTTCCAATTTATGCATGATTGTGAATTCATGCATGAGTATATGTGTTCCAGTGAAAGGGATAGAAATCAAGAGTAACATAGGTAAATAAATAGGGTGTTTTTGATCCACCAAGAGATAGAGTGAGTGCTCTATTGAATGTTTTTTATTTTGTGATCATCCAGGGATTATTTCTCCATGGAGGTGAGGTTTCTAGTGCTGTTTATGAGAGGATCAGATTTGGTATGAGATTTGTATAGCCTAGTTAGGTTTTCTGAGGCTATTTGAGTATGTATTAGAGTCTTAGACCTAAAGAACCTGGATAATATAGTTTTATATCCTACGTGTGATGGGGAACACCCTCTTAAGGATATATAAGAGTCATGGTGTGCGTGATGAGTGGGATATTCCATATAGGGATTGGTGAAGTGTGACATAGAGGATTTCCTCCTTATAATTGGATTAAGAGATCTCCAAGGGGAGATATGATAGGGTACCTAAGTTAGGGTCATTGTAATATTCTGGATGACTTAGCATAGGGTATCCAAGGCTCTTAGTGCGAGTTTCTTAGGAGGGTCATTATTTAGTTTTAATAAGTTTTAATGTGGTAATTAGAAGATGATATATACTAGACTATCGAGGCCTAGATCAAGTATAGCATGTTGGTTGTGACATTACCATGTAGAGATGAGTGTGTGTTGGTATCAATGAGTAGAGATGGGTTAAGTTTGTAGAACCCAGTAGATTCCCATATAGGTGGAATTAGAATGTTGATAGGTTGGGAATAATTTTCATGTATAACCAAGATGATTTTAAGGAGATTATTATGCAATGCTAAATGGATGGTGACTTTTATCATTTTT
Source organism: Viscum album (assembly GCA_963277665.1). NCBI lineage: Eukaryota > Viridiplantae > Streptophyta > Magnoliopsida > Santalales > Viscaceae > Viscum > Viscum album. The sequence continues at coordinate 1,133,071,253 of OY728123.1, read as the reverse complement.
GGTTAGACCGAATAAGACATTGGGACTTCATATGAATTTCACCTAGTTGAAGTATGATCATCCATGGGTCCCACCTATTGATGATGTGGTTTAGCTAGTACGAGTGGTTGGCTATCTATATACCCTCCTTAGATTACTATTCATATGTTTTGTGGCATGAGACAAGATGGATGGCCTTTATTTAAGTGATAAGGTGTTGGTAGGACCCTATTTTGAGTGAGAAGGCATTTGTCAAAGGGGATTGGTGTGTGACATCCATGGTATCCACCGATTGATGGTGCATTTTTACTTGTGATAGAAGATGGATATTGTGAATCCCTCTTTAGATCATTTTTTGTATGATAATATGATGTGAGATATAGAAATGGGGATCACATAGAATTGGTTTGGAGTAGTTTTGTGAGAGGTTGTCTATAGAGATTCCCTCCTCAAATTGTTTTTTATGTGATGTGATGGTGAGACCCACCGTAAGTGAGAGGGGAGTAGCTACTATGTTGTGGAATTAGAGGATATGTGAATCACACCCAATGTGAGAGGTTGGTGGCACTGTTATGTTATAATAAAGGATGTAATATTTAAATTGGTACATGACCCGACCTAGAGAGAGTGGGTAGTGCGCATGAATTGGTAGAAATTCTATTATGGTTTGTTTTTTCGAACCCGAGGAGAATAGTGTACAATATAGTGTACAATATAGAACATACTAAACATATATTTCATCCCATTGGAATGCCTCACCTGATGACATGAATTTACCAACACATATGGTTCAAACCCTACCTAGCATAACTATGGTATAGTATCCAAAATCAGAAGAAGATCCATACTAAGGGCCACTAGACTGTGTGAAATCCTAATCTAGTGTAACAAAAATTCAAAAAAAAAATACTATATCTATTCAGATTTCTATCACAAGGATATAGTGGGGAGAGAAAATCAAGATCAAACTAGTAACCAACCATATATACATATGTCACACACAAAAGAATCACACACAAGAATCACGCCGAATCATTATTAATCTCAATATTGAAAATAAATGAAAACATAATTAATTCAGGAAAATTATATTTTACTCAACTTAAGGAGGAGGACCTGGTGGCAGATGAGGTTGTGTTGACAAAATAGGCAGCAGAGGTAGCGAAGGAAGTGCAGAGGAGGCACGGAGGCAATTGAGGCAGCGAAGGCAGCAGAGGCAGTGGAGTCAGCAGATTCAGCAGAGGCAGCTCGGAGGTAGCGGAGGCAGTGGAGTAGGCGGAGGAGGTAGAGGTGGAAGAGGATGATGTGGAGGCAGCAGGGGGGGATGATCCAAGGTAGAGGAGGAGGATGATGATGATGAGCCACGGTGTAGGAGGAGGAGGAGGAGAAACGACAATAGGAGGAGGATGAGAAGTAGGCACCAGAGGAGGAGAACAAGGTGGCAGTCGTGGGAAAGGAGGAGGAGAAGGAGGCGGTGGCGGAGAGGAGGCAGCAGAGGAGGCACATGGTTGGGCTTCCGTGATTTACAAGGTGTGGGGAGGAGGAGCCGCGACAAGAGGAGGAGGAGGAGAATGAGGCGGCAGTTGTGGCAGAGGAGGAGAAGGAGGTCGCGGTGGAGAGGAGGCAGCGGTGGAGGTGTAGGGTAGGGCTTTCGCGAAAGCTTGACAGGGTGCGGGGAGGAGGAGGAGGACCTAGTGGCACTTATATATCCCATGGGGACCTTTATCAGTTCTATTAAAAAGAGATTATAAAGGGGGTCTTTATCCGCGCTAAAATGAAATGTGCTGATAAAGACCGCCTTTATCACCGCTTTTTTAGCGCTTATAAAGGTAGGACTTTGTCATCTCTTTTGTAGCGGTGATAAATCTATACTGTATCAGCACTAATAAAAGTGCTGATAAATGTATAAATTTAATAATTTTATTATATTATCATATATTTATTTAAAATTATATTTATGATAAATATATATATATTTATTAATAAGTATAACTCTAAATAAATATATCATAATTTATACTTATAAAATTATTTGAAAGGTATATTTATACATATATCATAGAAAATATAATAAAATATATATTTATTTTCTAAATATAATGTAATTTTAATTATTAGTGTAAATTTTTTAGAACATATATATTATATGGGTAACATAATGAATTATAAATTAATAACACATCAACGTGAAATGTAATTATAATCTATAAATGAACATTATTCATGCACATATATGATCACATAACATATACACATGATATATTCATTGACCCTAATTCATTGGAAAAAAAATATATTCAATTATTTTAATTATACATATATATTAAAAAGTATTGTATATTTATAAATAAAAAGATACATTAAATATAAAAAAATATAATAAATATATATATTAAATATTATGAATTAATAAATCTAATAAATTAATAAATCTAATAAATATAATATATATAATAAATATAGTTATTCTCAATCATATATTTATTTAATTATATATATATATATATATTTAGTTATAACCTTTTTTTATTAAATGTATACAATAAACATTATCAGCGCTAAGAAAAGTGCTGATAAATTTAACCTTTATCAGCTCTAAGAAAAGCGCTGATAAATGTGCCCTTTATCAGCACTAAAAAAATCCATGATAAAGGGTACACCTTTATCAGAACTTGTTTTAGTGCTGATAAAGGGAACATTTATCAGTGCTTTTTGTGTGCTGATAATGTCTTATCACTTTATAAGCACTTTTCCATTAGAGATGATAAAGCCAGGCGCCTGCCAGGCCCAGTTTTGTGGTAGTGTTAGTTTCTCGATGCATGACACAGAGGAAATGTGATGTAAGTGCTTCCCTAGAGCACCTTCAGTTACCGATATGAGACAATATGAGGAATTAACGGTGAGTCCTTCCTCAGAGAGTTCATGCTTAAGCTGGACCAGAGGGGTTAGACTGAGTGTACTGCGTAGAGGGTTGCGTGTGTTGCTAGGTAGGACCAGAGAGGATATGCTATGAGTACTTCCCAGAGGGTTATAAATTTGTGATTACTTGATTGTGATTACCTATTTTGATTATCTGTTGATTGATATATGAAAATGAATTCATTGAAATTGTGGATTGTTTACTACTGAGTACTTCCTTATGTACTGTTTTCTGTACATATTACCTTCCATATATTCACTGACTGTTAGGCACATATCTTGTGGTGGTTGCCTACTGGGATTTAGTCTCACACCCTATCTGGGCCATGCTTTTGTGCCCAAACAGATTATATTGTTGAAGGTATAGATGAGGGGAACCACCCTTCTACTACAGGTTCTTGATTATTTTGTGGAGCTAGAGAGCATGGGACCAAGCTATGGATTGCAATGTTAAGGAGTTGTTTACTTCCTTTCTTTTGTACTTTGGTTTAGTATTGTTTTATTCCAGCATTGTGATTTCTTTGGATGCTTTCCTAGAAATATGTGTCATGCATCATTCATATATTTGTGTGTGCACCAGTTTATTATTTCCAGTCGTCCGTTGTTTACTTCTGTATGGATTAGTCCTACTTCCGCTATTGCTATTTGTTTTAATTCTGTTGTGTTACTCTGCCAATGAGGGCATAATTTCCCCACTATCAAACCCAAATCCCGCACTGCTAGTCGGTAGCCTCTGGTGTTTGGGAAAATGCGCTTGAGGCCATCTGACCAACCGGGTACGGGGCGCCTCTAGGTGGCTTCTGAAACTGTGATGTTACCTATATATACCCCCATCTATTTTTCCTCTCATTCCACTATTTCTCTTCACCTCTCTCCCTCTCAACTTACATTTCCTCTCTCAAAAAATTTCCAAGATAAAAATTTTAAATCATTGCAATATTTGCAGCTTAAATCATCAGAAAGACTCTGTTTTAAGGTATTTATATATTTGTTTTATATTTGGTTAATTCATTTTATTTGATATTAGTTATAATTATTGTTAATTGGCTGTAATTAAATTAAATTAGAATTAAATCATATTATTTTGCATTCTTTTTTTTACGAATATGTGTGATTAGAATTAATTATTATTAATTAATAGTTATACTAATTATTTTAAATTAGTAATCATTAGTATTAATTAGAAAAAGTATTAATAATCATTAATAATTACTAAAAATTGTTAATAACTATTAATAATTACTAATAATTATTAATAACTAATATTAATTATGAATAATTTTTCATAATTAGGAATAATTAGTAATAATTAAATATAATTATTAATAATTATGAATAATTAGGAATAAATTGTAATAATTTGTAATATTTATTAATAATTAGTAATTTTTTTGAATAATTAGTAATATTTATGAATAATTAGAAATTAATAATACTGATTAGGAATAATTACTAAAATTCAGATTAATTTGTAATAATTAGGATTAATTATTAATATTTACGATTAAATAGTAATAATTAGGATTAATTACAAATAATTAGGATTAATTAGTAATAATTATGATTAATTACTAATAATTAGGGTTAATTGATAATAATTAGTAATAATTAGTAATAATTAGGAAAAATTAGTTCTAATTAGTAATAATTATAAATAATTAGAGAAAAAATAAGTAATAATTAGAAATAATCAGTAAAATTTAGTTATAATTAGTAAAAATTACAAATAATTTGTAATAATTAGTAATAATTAGTAACAATTAATAATAAATCGTAATAAATCGTAATAATTGTTAATAATTAACAATAATTAGAAATAATTAGTAATAATTAGTAATAATTAGTAGTAATTAGTATTAATTAGGGATAATTAGGGATAATTAGTAATAATTAGATAACTTATTAACAATTAAGATTAATTACTGATAATTATGATTAATAAGTAAAAATCAAGAGTAATTACTAATAATTAGGATTAATTAGTAATAATTTGGATTAATTAGAAATTATTACGATTAATTAGTAATAATTAGTAATAATTAGTAATAAATAGTAATAATTAGTAATAAATCGTAATAAATTGTAATAAAAAACAATAAATAGCAATGAATAGTAACAAATAATAATAAATAGTATAAAATAATAATAAATAGTAATAAATAGTAATAAATCGTAATAATTGGTAATAATTAGTAATAATTAGTAATAATTAGTATTAAATAGTAGTGATTAGTAAAAAATAGTATTAGTTATAAATAGTAATTAGAAATAAATAGTAATTAGTAATAAATAGTAATAAGTAGTGCTAAATAATGATAAATAGTAATAAGTAGTAATAAATAGTAATAATTATTAATAATTAGTAATAATTAGTCATAATTATTATTAATTAGGAATAATTAGAAATAATTATGAATGATTAGTAATAATAATTAATAATAAGTAATAACTTTGGTTAATTAGTAATAATTAGTAATAATTTGTTAAAATTATGATTAATTAGCAATAATTATTATTAATTAGCAATAATTATGAATAATTAGTAACAATTATGATTAATTGGTAATAATTAGGAATAATTAAGAAAAATTAGCAATAATTAGTAATAATTAGAAATAATTTGAAATAATTTGGATCAATTAGTAATAATTAGGATTCATTAGTAATAATTATGATCAATTAAATATTATTAATTAGTAATAATTAGTATTAATTAGTAATAATTTGCATCAATTTTTAATAATTAGTAATAATTTTCAATAATAATTAATAATTAGCAATAAATAGAAATAAATAGACACAATTAGAAATAATTAGAAATGATTAGAAATAATAAGAAATAATTATCAGTAATCAGTAATAATTTTCAATAATTATAATAATTCGCAATAATTTGCAATAATAGTCCATAAATTACAATAATTTTTAATAAATAATAATGATTAGAAATAATTACCAGTAATTAGAAATAAATTTAAATAATTAGAAATAAATAGAAATAATTAGAAATAAATAAAAATAAATAGAAATAAATTTAAATAATTAGAAATTAATAGAAAATAAATAGTAGTAAATGAAAAAAAATACTAATTATTAGTAATAATAAAAAATAATTTACAATAATTAGAAATGATTAGCAATATTTAGTAATAATCAAAAATAATTAACAATAATTAACAATATTTAGAAATAATTTGAAATAATTAGTAATAATTCATAATAAATTGGCACAATTTCTAACATATTGACGAAATTCTTTTTGCTCGACGTCTCGTCTCCTTGAAGCTTTCTATCAATGAAATCACTATGAAAAATCCCCTCCAATGTATGGATATCCATTTTTATATTCACGAGAATTAATTTGCATATGTCGGAGTAGATTTTTCATTCTAATTTCAATGAGAGAATGTTAGAAGGAGGTGAGAAGTAAGTCAAAATATGTTATTTTTTTCAAACAACTCATCTTCTTGCAACTTTATCAGAAAAAATTCACTACGAAAAATCTGATCTGACGTATGAATATCCGTTTTTTTGTAAGCATGAGAATAGATAGAATAGCGGGGAGGCATCCCTACTCTCCATTATAATGTATATGAAAATGGATATTCATACATTCGAGTATATTTTTCATAGGTATTTCAATCAAAGAAAGTTGCAATGTGATAAGCCATCGGGTAAAATTGCTTCCACCAATATTATAATTCATATGTCATGTATAGTTTTTGATTTCATATATATGAATGTAGGGAATAAAAAACAATGAATCGTGGTGTCTACTTGAGAGTATATCATTATATGGAAGAATATGTTGACTTTTATGGTATTCTAGAATAAATTATTGAATTTTGATATTAGTGATAGAATTACATAACAATGATTAAATGTCACTCATTGGATACCGAGTGAGGATGGAATGTTCATCTAACTCATTCAATCTATGATATTAAATATAAAAGTCTTCCTGTAGTAAATAAATAAAATTTATTGGCTCATCATGCACATCAATTTTATTATGAAAATTATTGTGATACAAAAAATGAGTTGGGCAATTGGTGGAGCATAATAAAAATTAAATCTCAGGAAAATAAATTTACTCATAGTGAATGTGGTTCAAATGAAGTGAGAGGAATGGAAATTTTTCAGGAGCCTTCTCAAAATCCATCTTTTTCATGAAGATACGTGAATATCGATGATGACACCCCATAGTTATGGTTCGATAGTGATGATGATGTTAATGATGTTACAAATGAATTTTAACTGACAAGAGATGATGAAACTGAAATTCATAAGGAAATTGATGATGCTGATGAGGAATGTGAAGACATTAACATTGTCATATTTGAATATGTGGATGCAGATGAAGATTAAAATAGTTAAAATCTTATTATGATCATATATATTATATATCTATATATAATAGTTACTTTTAACTATTAATTACGAATAGTTATTTCGTGTTTCAGATGCACCAGGATATATTTTGTTAGTTGTAGGAGGCTGATCTACCTTTGTATGACCATGATATTGGATCACATGCCCTCATATTGTTGGCAGTTCAACAAGGACTCGGAGGGGGCATATTCATTCCCAATTGATGATTCATAACCATATCCCAGAGCGACATCCACATCATGGATTTGATCCACACATGCAGAGTTATGTTTACCTATGTATTTTAGTTAATTTTCATTAATTTATTTATATAATAATTGTGTGACTTTTTTATTTTTCATAATTTTTCACATATAACTATTGGACTGGGGAACACTATATTATGCACTTAATTTTCTCAAGCATGGATCACGTGGGATGATATTCTCATTGATGTTCAACACCAAATGTTCATTCATTGGCAGGTATGTTAATAAATAATATTTATTTTGATATTTATTTAATTAATAACATTATAATATAATTTATTTATAGGGTTCATGGTATCTCATTAATGAGATCATGTGTGGAACTATCTGGAAGGCATGGGAGGGGTTTGTGAATGATAATCACTGTCAGTTTTTGCACAATTTGAGAAGAAATTTAATTATGAAAATATGAGTGACAAAGATTGATGAGTCTTGTCATGACCACTGAGGTGATTACAATTCATCTCAGGTTTGGGATGGATAATTTTCAAATTTTTTGGGTGGATATTTTAAAAGGAGATAATCATAAGGTCGAAAAAACTAGGGGAGATATGAGAAGACATATCAAGATGATAGTCGTACATTCAGTATACATAGGGAACATATGGTAAGTATTTTTTGTAAAGAATTTATATATATTTAAATGTAATTGTTTATTTTATATTCAATAGACATTCAAACAACATGATGTTATGGAGTTCGACATTTATAGGAGGATGTATAGTGTTCTGATCACTAGAGAGATTAGAGGTGATCACAAATATTAGATTTGGGTTAGTATAATTTTATTTTGAGTTTTAAAATTAACTAAAAATAATATTTTAACTATTTTTAGATTTAAATTGTAAGTGAAGGAGTCATATGAGTTCATAACATCTCAGACATAGATTGAGATTCCGGCTAAGACTGAGTCTCAGACCAGCGCCCATAGATCTAATAAGGCGGCATGCTTTTAGGAGAACTAGTATTCCATTGAGAGAGGTTTAGTTGTTGGTATCGAATTTCAATTGAGGTTTGGGAGTAATTATGGTACTGTACAATATCGATGTCCAGCTTAAGAGGAGCTCATAGAGTGTCATCATAATCTTCGGCACAGTATCTAGACAATCTGCGTTCTCAAAGTGATCATATAGAGAGTATTTGTAGAGAGAAGAAGGAGATACATCAGTGGCAGTAGTAAGAGATGCGCCAATGGCTTCAGCAGGAAGATCTCTAACGATAGTTGTTGTAGAGGGGGGAGGAGATGTTTTGACGGTAGCATCAACATCATGAGTAGACTGAGTACATGTGATATCTGACTCGTTGTTTAAGGATAATGTTCCCTCCACCATATCCTGCAAATCCTCCATAGGTCCCCCTTAGTGATTTTATTATTTTTATAATAAAACATTTGATTGCAATTCTGTTAAAATTTTAAATATTTACATTTCTATATTTTTTGTTTTGTATATTGTAGTGAATATTGCGTTTTTTATTATTTATTTAATTTTTTATTAGTTTAATACTTTTTTTATTTTATTTTTTATTTTATTATTTTTTATTTTATTATTTATTATTTTATTTTTATATTTTTTTGAATATTGAGGTTTTTATTATTTTATAATTTTTTATTATTTTACTAATGTTAATATTATTATTTCATTAATAAGAATATTAATATTATTGTTATTATATTAATAATATCATTAATAATATTTTTATTTTATTATTTTACATTATTTTAATAATATAATGCTTATTATTTAATTCATATTAATATTATTAAAATTATGTATATTATTATTATTATTTTCTAATTCTTTTTTTTATTATTTTATAAAATTATTTTATTTTTATTAATAATTTTATTTTATTCAATTTTTAAAAGATTTTTTTGACGGGACCTTTTGTGAAGGGGGTCCCCATCGCAAATAGTATTTACGAGGGCCCGTCACAAATACTGTTTTTAAATAATCTTGGAGAATCTCTTAGTGATTATCCATTTTGTGACTGGAACCCATATTGAAAATAGTATTTATGATGGTCTATCACAAGATATTTTTTAAATTATTCTCAAGGAAACAGTTTGTGACAGTTCCACCTCCCATCGTAAAAAAATATTTTTCCAACACCCTTTTTTGCAATGGGTCATTTACAAAGGGGTACCGTTGCAATTGACCGATCACGAATAGTCCAATTTCCAGTAGTCATCTCTTTTCTAGATTGTTTACAATTATGCTTCTCTTATTAAAATCATATAACATATATATCAATAACATTCATTCATTTTCTTATCCTCTAGTTATTCATGGTATATTCATATATTTGTACCATATTTATACTTTTTGGTACATATTATTGTTAAGAAATAATTTTTAGGAAAGCCCGAGTATACCATCTCTTCGGTCAAAAAACTATATTCCTTCTGAACCATGTTTTCAAAAAATGGTTTCAAATAATATTGTAGTATTCTGCTATAATATTTAAAATATATTTTTTTCCTTTTTTCTTTTTATCAATGTTTTCAGAGGAATCATCTTGTCACTTTCAAAACAAGGAAATTTTCTAACCTTTAACTATGAAAATGGAATTTTCTTTCTTACCCCGTCTGACATGAATATATTTACCCGCCACAGTTTTTGTGAAGCTTCTTTTTAATAATTAAAAGAATAAATTTTATGAAAATATTTTTAAAAATAATTATCAAATAAATGGTTTCTAAAACGTTTTTATGATTTCTTTAAATGTTTTCAATGTATTTTATCAAAGAAAGTGTTTTTCAAAATGTTATTAAGATTATTTTATAAATTTTTAATGAAATCATTTTCAAAAATATTTTCATGCTTCTTTCATAAGGTTTTAAGGGAAATTGTTTAGAAAATGTTTTAAATCATCTTTTATATGTTTTCAAGAAAAATAGTTTTCATAGTGATTTCAATCATTATAATTTTTCAATATATTTTCATATAAATGGATTTCAAATATATTTCAATCCCCTTTTATAAGTTTTTAAGGAAAATAGTTTTCAAAATATTTTTAAGATAATATTATATATTTTCAAATATTAATGAATCAAAAATATTGTCGAAGCATTATTTATATGATTTTATGATTATTTTCTGGAAAATGGTCCTAAAAATTATTTTATATTTTAATGTGATTTATTTCCAAAGAAGAAAGGATATTTTCCACAAGAAATGATTTTTAATATCTTTCCAATTTATTTTATATCTTACATGGCATCTGTTGATGTTACTCATTCCCTTAAAATAAATAATCCAAATTTTCCATTTTTATTTTTTCTTTAATGATATATTTTTTAATGGAATGATTTTTATAAATGTTGTTTCTATCTCATGGGGTTTATTCCTTTGAAACCAGCTTCTATTCATGAGTAATTTTTATCATGAAATGAATATGAAACCATTATTTTTCTATAGGTTATGATATGATTACATGTTGATCAAACCCATTTTATTTCATGGGAAATGATATTATTTTTAATGATCATGTGTACCATGTATGTATGTTTCATTATGAGATGTGTGGGGCCTATATCTGTTTTCAATTCATTTGTTAATGATTCATATCTCAGGAAATAGACTAATATGGTACTGAGAGTGAACCTTGAAAATTAAGACACCCATGGGTGTGAACCATGACTACCAATATGGTATGAGGAGTGAAATCATGCTACTAATATGATGATGGGAGTGAACCATGAATACCAAGATGGTATGGGGAGTGAAACAATACTATAAAGATGGCCTTGGAAGAGATTCCTTAGATACTATGTAAATCATATTATATGATTTTGTGTTTTTAAAAATTCAATGATTTGTTCTAATGATATTTTTCATGGATTATGTTATTTATTTCCATGTGATTAATTTCGTATGAACTACCATTATTTATGTCATGATTCATGTATATGATATTTGATACACAATGTATGATCTCATATATTTATGATCATATTATTATACACTTATGTAGATTATTATGCTTCCATATCTCCCTTTTTTACCCATACAAATCATTTTACTTCCCCCCTTTTTAAGTTTGTTTCCAAAGGTTATGAATATATGAATTATATTTTATGTCTCATTATAAGGTTTATAGTCAATAAAAACCTAGTTGGAGGTAATGTAGTTCATTTATATACTAGTGTTTATGTTTTCATGTTTCAAAATGAACTATAGTAGTACAATCATTGGGTGTCTGTTTGTAGAATGTTTTATGTATTCCCCAAAAGTGATGTACTATTAATGTATGAAAGGAGGTGGTATCTATTGTTTCTATCCTAGAAAAGTTTTAGTTAACCATTTAAAACTAGGATGATAAAATTTTAGTGAGATCCCTAGGTATATTTATAAGGATATGTCTAGGGACATATATATGGATAAGTATAAGGATGAGTTAACATTTAGGAAAATGTCCTAGAATTTTAGTAAAGGATATAGTGATTGGTTAAATAGAAATACATAAAAGTTTGGATACTATAAGTGGATGTGTCTCTAGAACAAATTTATCAATAGGTAACAACTCTGACAAGATGTTTTAGGCCTGAATAGAGGTAATCTAGTACACGACCTTGAGCATTATTGAACACCCAGTTTGAAACTCCCTTGGTATTTGCTTTGGTTATTCTAAAAATCTTCATGAACCGTCATGAAGGATTTAAATATAATTTTCTACGAATTACCTATGTTTAAAGTAGGGTTTTATATATTATGAAAGTAAAATGCTTTAGACATCCAATAAGTAATTATTTTCATGACTATGTGGTTTTCTGCTATGATAAGTAATTTTCACACTATGCATACAATTTTAGTTAGTGGCCTGAACCAAGCGGAATTGGATTAATGTTGAATGTGATGGAAAATTTTATGATAATCAGTCAGGTGGGATTATTTGTGGATTCATAGAATTTTTGACCATAGCTAATCAGTTTTCATGGAACAGGAATAACAATATATACCTTAACCAACTCTCAGACTCACTAAGGAAATGAAATAAGAAGTTTGTTGAGAGGTGGGGTAATAGAGACCATAGAGAAAATAATATTGGTTTTTATTTTTGTGAATATTTTGGAAAGAATCACATAATTGAATGTCTTATAGAAATTGTAAGATGTTTTGACTATAGAATATAATGACACAAATCAAGTGACTGCAAGGGAAAAATGGTGAGTTTGTTTAATGAAAGGGATGAGAATATTGGCCTCCATAATAAATCATCAAAGGTTATGTGTTTTATGTGTGGAATAAAAGGTCACTATAAAACTAAATGTCATAAAAGGAAATATATAGAATACGATAATAAAATTAGTATATGTAATGGTTACATTTCCCATGATGAATATTAAATAGATGAAATGTGAAAGGAAAGAGGTATTGGGTAATAGGATGAGGTATCCTTGATAATGGAATACATATAAAGTGGAATGATAAAAGCTTTTAGGTATTTTGATTTAATAATTAAGTTATATGAAAGGTTAAATATATAATGATTTTTCAGTTTATGTTTCTCACTATGAATTTATAGGAGCACAATGAATAGTTCCAATAGAATAGAAAATTGATATAATTTCGAGGTGATGTCCATAGAAAACACATGATTTTGGGGCTGATAAACCTTAATATGTTCTTTATGTTATGATAATGTTGTTTGGATAATGATATGAGGGATATGAATAAGTAAATTGATAGGTTCTGATTACCTTGGAACTAATTAAGGACTTGTTGATAGGTGGTCTATGCTATCATTGATAAAGATTATAACATTTTTGGATTTATGGAATAAATCCAATATACTTTGAATAAGTAAGGATGCTTGTTTTCAATAAAGATTTCTAGTAATTTAATTTATTCCCATGTTTATAACGAATATATGATGAGGGTACTCACATGTTTGGAATGTGACAACCAAGAGCTAAATTGTTATATATAGGTGAATCAATGATAAGCAGATTTCATGAATTTATTATTAATTTTTTTTTTATTTTCATATTATAAATGGGTTATAAGGTTAACCATTCATGAAAATTTTAAGTTAAACATCAAAATAAAACTTCATTTATTGAGATTATATTAAAAACATTGGTTATAAATATATTTATTGATGAACCTTATTTCAAGGATGTCTATAATATTTTTGAAATTATATTAGTATGGTTTTATAAAAGTAAATCATGTATGTCGGATGAAAACCAATCAAATCTGATAAGGACACGGGTCTTTAACCTATAATCGAAGGACGATAATGGTTACATGCCTAACACTAGCCTACGCAATGTCCTAGTTAATGTATTATTATTTTTGATAAATAATTATATATGAATAAAAAGTAGTGTTACCATTTTTATAGGTTAATGTATTAGACATATTTATTTTTATGAATAGATATATATAAATAGTTGTACATTTCATTCATTTATGGGACCTAAGATCATCTAAAACTATTTTTTAGCACTTCAAAAATAAAAGTTAATATATGGTCATCCATTACACAAAGTAATGGATGAATTAGAAATTGATGAAATAACAACTAAAGAATGAAATTTTGTTTATATAAATATAGAAATTAAGTGTATTTAAATGTCTTATTGGTCAAAATTTAATTACTCAACATTAAGATAATGATCAAAAGAAAATTTGCTGTTCTGATACTTAAATTTTTGTGAACCAGTGGACTTTTAAATCATCACAGATTTATGACTTTGAGGCCCTCAACTTTTCTTTGATCATTCAGTTGTTTGCGATTGATGTCATAAATAACTCCATATAAATATTTATGTGTTTCCTACAATTCCAATATCTATTCCCAACTATTATTCTCATATGTGGAAACATAGTTATATGTTACAGTGGGTAACTGTTACGGTTCCGCTGTTCCATTTTTTTGGGATGTTTTAGTATCAATTTTTCTGATGTGTGTTTCTATGAACAAAACTTCGAAGTAATAATCCTTTGATAACCCTAAAAAATTCAAGGGAGGAAATTTTTTTAATATGGGTAGAATGTAACACCACAATTTTTTGTGAATTATGTTTTTCAAATTTATTTATCTTTTGTCATATTTTTCATTTCTCGTAACCCTAAAAATATTTTATTTTATATTAAAGATCTATATTTGACTTTTATTATACACAAAACCAAGTTAATCATGAACTACAAACAATATAAATTTTTCGATGATATAAACATAACATTGATGTTAAATATGACTTGTATTACATTACATGAAACACCGAATTGGTGTATAAAACATGCAACACAAACATTTTTCACATTACACACAACACTGAGTTTCTATGAAACATATTTTTTATATTACAATTATTTAAATTTTATATTTGTAATATATCTATTAAACATAGTAATATTAATATTGATAACTACTTTTCAAATATTTTTTATATTATTTTTATATAAATAAAATATATTTATAATAAAACTTAAAATTTTTGGTAATGTCCTTATATGTTTAAAAATAATTCTTTCTCAAATAAACTACTTTTCATGTCCTTATTTTAAAAATAAAAAAATGTTTAGACACATTTAAAATTTGAATATAATAAAATAAACGTCATTTTTAAAATTAGAAAATTGAAATTTTCTTAGGTCTAATTGTTTATATTTTTCTAAAAAATGTCATTTTTAGATGAATATTAAAAATACCTAATTTTAATTAAAAACTATTTTTCATCTAATTTATTAATAATATTAAATTATATTAAAATTAATTTCGAAGAATAATTAGATTAATTTTTCTTTTTCAATTAATCCATTTTATGTAATTGGAAACAATTTCACATTGGAATTGGATATAAAAACAGAGGAAACATTTAATCATTTTTTACTTTAAAACTTGCATTGTTAACCTGAATGTAGGATTAATTTGAAATTAATTTCTGCCACTTATATGATAAATATTTGGAAAAATGGAATAAATATTTTTAATAATCATAATTTATATTTTCTAATAAGGTTAAATTTTTTTTCACCAAAACTATTTGTGAATTTTATTTAAACTAATTGTAACAGTTAAGAGAAGTTTTTTTTAATAAAAAATTAAACCTTAAATTTACAACACAAAAGACCTAAAAACATGAAAAACACACATTTTATAGCCATTGTTTTTCCATTATCCTTCAAATATTGAGTTTTTTCAGTTTTTTATATCTTTTTTAGGTAAAAATGTGGGTATAGAAAACCTATTTTCAAAAATTCCAAGTGTGTCCTTTCTCTTACCTATAAAATTATACCACCTCTTCCTCTTCTTCACACCTCTCAACAGCTAAATCATTGGAAATTATATAAAAAATAAACATTTGAAAATCCCTCCATCCCTCCATGATGCATCCATTTGTTCAAAAATTAATCTAAGGAAGCCTTTTGGAACACAATAAAAGGAGTTAGTATATTAAGAGGTAATAGAATCTCTCATGCTCAATATAATAGTGTTTTTATATGTTTTTACATATACATAATCACACCTCCATCTAATGGGTAACAAACATACTGTTTACTTCTACGGTGAACTACGACCACACGAAATGATGATTGTTCATTTTTCCTTTACCACCTCTCATGGTAGAAATTATTATAGAAACTCTATTTATATATGTTATATATTATAATTATTATGTATTTAATCTTATTTAATGTTTCTATAACACATTTCTTTATACTTTCAATTTTATGTTAATAAGATGATTTCGTTTGAGGAAGTGTGGACTACCGCCCCTTCAAAGCGATGTGATTCATTTATACAATACATGGAAATTATTAAGGATATGTTCAATGAATATATATTATACATATATGATATAATAAATCTAATAAAATAATTATATATATAAATATATATACATAGATTTATTTTACATTTTTTCTTTCAACCCATCAATTAAACGAAAATAACGTTCATGCATACGTACATCATAGCGTCTCCATGAACAGTGTATTCCATTTCATACATATATATTATATGTATTATTAAAATAAAAAAAATAATAAATAAAAATTAAATTTTATTCATGCTTTAAATTTTTGAAATAATTATATAATTATAAATAACAAATATATAAAAATTCAAGATACATGTAAAAAACAAAGCAGATATTACCCGAAGTGAAATATTAACATAGAATTTTTAAAAAGTGGGAAATAGAAAGAAAGAATATAACCATATATGGTATTATAAGTAATAATATGGATTTTTATAGAATTATAATAAATTTATATTTATTATATAGGGGGTTTGAATGAGTATGATTAGAGTTAAGACAGAAGGTAAGGGGATTTCATGTCACTTTTTATTTCTGTGAGATACTTGATATATTCAATACCCATTCCTTTTATGTGGTGTTTATAATAAAAATGTATGTATTACATGATTATTATAATTAAATTTATCGGTATTTACATATATATCCTATGAACATTATTTCATGTTGTTAATGATTTAAAATATAACAAATCTGTAAGACAGTTTTGTCTCAATTTACCTTCTTTAAGACACATGTTTTATTATGAACCTAAATTATTTTTATAGGTTTATATAATTCCATTTAGAATTTTATATCTTGAATCGACATTGATACATTAAATTTTAAGATTAATTGAACTTTAATTTCTTATATCGGGTATGGTTCAATGTTACTAAGTGACATGAGTTTTTTGAATCAATTTCATCTCTTTTCAAGATTTTTTATGATTATGCTTCCCTTGTTGAAATATTATAAACCATCACACAATAAAATTCAGGAATTTTATTATCCTATATTAATTCATGATATCTTCATTTATTGGTAACATTTTGTTACTATTTGTTACATAATATAGTTGAGAAATAGTTTTTATGAAATCCGCAATTTACCCTCTCTTCCATCAGAAATCTATATTCCTTCAAAACCATGTTCTAAAAAATTGGTTTCTAAGAATATTTTAATATTATCATATAACATTTAAAATAAATTTTTCCCTTTTTTCATTTTACCAATTTTTTTAGGAATATTCTTATCGCTTTCAAAACAAGGCATTTTCCTAACCATTTACTACGTAAAAGGAATGTTATTCTTACATCCTACGACATGTATGAATTTACCCACTATCATTTATCTAAAAATTCCTATTCATGATTAAAACAAAAATTTTTAATACTTTTTTTAAATAATTTTTAAATAAATGGTTTTCAAAATGTTTTATAGATTTCATTATAATTTATCAAATTATTTTTTAATGTAATGTGTTTTTTTAAAATATGATTCTATTATATGTTTTTAAAGGAAAATGGTTTTTAAATATTTTTAAGCTTCTTTTAAAATGTCTAAAGGAAATTTGTTTTCATTATTATTTAAAATATTCATTTATAATTTTTCAATGAAAATGGATTTCAAAAATATTTCAATACTTATATATATGTTTGCAAATTATTTTCAATGAACTAGTTTTAAAAATGTTTTCAAGCTAATTTTATAAAATTTCCTAGAAAATGGTTTCAAAAAAGATTTCATGATCACTTTAAATTTTTCAACAAAAAAATGTTTCCAAATTTGTTCAATGTTTTCATTATAATATTTCATGTTTATTTTCATGATAATGGTTTTCCAAAAATTTTAAGTTTTAAAAATATTTTTTTTTCAAATAAGAAAGGACATTTTTATCACAAAATTATTTCAAAAGATCATTCCATTTTATTTTACATCTATGTTTAAATATTTGGATGTTACTCATGCGATTCTAGGAAATGATCTAAAGGTTCTGTTCATATTCATTCTTGAATGATATATTTTTTTATGGAATGATGTTTATGAAACCAATTCTTCTATCATGAGTTATATGATTTTGAAACCCACATCATTTCATGGGTCTGATTCATGATGAAATGATTATGAAACATGATTATTTTCCTAGGTTTTGATATGATTACATGTTTATGATTCTTGTTTCATTTCTTGGGTTATGATATGACGTTTAATAATCTATTGAAAAAATTATTTATGATTTCATTATGAGATGGTTGGGACCTATGTCTCTGTAAAATGCATCGGGTAAAGATTAATATCTCATGAGATACACTAAGGTTGTCATGGGAGTAAACCTTGACTACCAAGATAGCTATGGAGTGAAAAATGACTACTAAGATGGTATAAGGAGTGAACTCATGCTACTAAGATGTCCATGGTAGTGAACCATGACTACCAAGATGGTATGGGGAGTTAACCCACACTACTAATATGGTCTTTGTAGTGATTCCATAGCTACTATGGAAATCATATTATATGCTTCCATGTTTTCCACAATTCCATGTTATATTCCTATTTAATGATTTCAAGGATTATGTTCATTATTTAGTTATGATTTGTGTCTTATGAACACCCAATAATTATTCTATGAATCATTCATATGATCTTTCATATGTGGGTAATGATCATATATTTTCACAAACATGTTGTCATACACTTATGCTCATGATTATTCTTATATATCTCTCGTATTTAACCATAATAAACATTCTAACTAAACCCTTTTTATGTTTACATCCCCAAGTTAAGAATATATATATATTAGTTTTGAAATGTCCAAGAAGGGTTCTAGTCAAGAAAAACATAGTGAGAGATAATGTAGTTCACATAAGTACCACAGTTTATGTTTCCATGTTTCCAAAGGAATTGTATTAGTACAATATTTAGGAATTTGTTTATAAAAGATTTTAAGTATTATGAAAAAATGATTTAATGTTAATGTTTGAAAAGAAAGGGTCACTATATAGGTGGATTCATTAAGAATTAATTCACAACGATTAGGTTCTTCATATAGATAAGGGGAATAGAGAATAAAAGATCTTTGTGAAAGGGGTGGACCTACCTTGGAATGAATCCATGAGATGGATAATGAGTGATTTATAAAAGCATTGTTCATTACAATTCCTCAATTACCCTTTAGGTATATATTCTTCTAAAAAAGGATTAGGCCTTTTTTAAGGGAATCCCTACCATCGAATAGGGTAAATAGGAACAAGGGGATGTGGGTTTCGTGATGCTCTAGTACCTTGGGTGATTCATTTTTCTCTCAAGTTTATGGTGCTCGAGTGCTTTGTGAAAGGGGAGATAGTAAGTTTAATGTTTTATGTAGCATTAATTTTTATGTGGGATGGGATGGTTGTTTGTTAAAAAATGGGCCAGATAATTCTTGGAAGTGTGCCATGAAGAAAAAAATGATCTCTATGAAGTGGTGTACCTCCTTCAGTCTCGCGGAGCTATCTATCCTCTTTTTAGCATGGTCATGGCAGTCGTTGTACTCATAAACCATACACATTGAGTTTATTATTTTTCAAGGAGCTTAATTTTTTATACTCATTATATGTTTTTTTGTTGGTTTGTGGTTTGATGGATCATGAAAACCATGGATTTGCTCAACTTATCTCGGGGCTTGTATTTTGGTGCCAATAAGTATCAAAGAGTGGGAAAATTGTACTATTACTAGAAAAACATTGTGAATAACCGTATTTTAAGGTAAAATATTTATTTTTATATATAAATATCACATAATTCTCCTAAGGGAGACATAAAAAAACAGTCCACAATAATGATGAGTTTATTATATAAACACTTACCAATTTGGAAAAATCTGAATAGTAAGCCCCATAAAATTAATGAAAAAATTGAAACATTAAATAAAATTTATTTAAATGTATTCATGATATAAAATAAAAAGGACTTTATATACACCATAAAGAGGAAATAAGTTGTGAATATGGAATCCATCTCACAGAAGTAAAAGTGAGATGAGAAACCCTTATCTCAGGTATGATTTCATTCATACATTTGTACCTCCTCTACAATAGTTTTAATAATGTTATGAATTTATAGCAGAATCATTATAAAATTTATAATATCATATATTATCCTCTTATAATACATTACATCCAATTTTTTAATAATATTTCATTTATTTCATTGTTTCGTGTGTTAATTTTATTATTTTCTAATGTGTGTTTTCTCATGATATATTTGGTTTTATTGAATTTGATATATTTATATACATCATATCAGTAATTATAATATTTTTATGAATATCATATTTTTTAATTATATACATTTTTAGAACCACTTATTATATTTTGATATAAAAAAATGAATCGCGTCGATTTATAGAGAAGGTAAGTCGTATGTACGTACGAGCAATGGTATTATTACCATATCGAGTAAATGGTTAAGGAAGATTGAGATGTATAAATTTTATAGAATCAATATCATTTAATATATATAATATATATTAATTTATTTTTTCCTTATTTCATTCCATTTTAAGATTTATTGAAAAATGAATCGCATCGCTTCATGGGGAGGTAGTCCGACAGACACACGAGCGACATATGTTATTTGTAACGGAAAGGAATGTAACAAGGTATATTTAAAATTAAAATCATAAAAAAATAATTAATATAATATTAATGTGTCAAATGAAACATTATATCTATGATTGAAATTTGGTGATGTCAAATGAACTACCCCATTTTGCAAATCTACTGTACGTCGTACACAAGATCTATGATTTCATTACTCATTTGATGAAAATGGAGAAGGATAAATATTATTACATAAAAATAATAACATACTATTATAGAAGATATTTTATTTTTATTATATTTTAAGAGTCAAGAAATATTTTTTTGTAAAAATAAAACTTAAATGAATGTTATTTGTTAAGATAAATACTTTTTCAAACAGAAACCACATCTAGATCCCCTCTTAAGAACCCTGGGGATGGTCTTTTGGGAGGAAAATAAGATCTTGAATTTATATAAGTATGTGGGAGATATAATTTATCATGGGGTTTTCAATAAAAAAGGCTTGATAAGTGTAAATAAGTGAGGGGATATGGTGTCCTTTTATAATTGGGGAAAGGAAAACCTTTTAGAAATTACATAGACATTTCCCAAAAGAATCCAAAATGAAAAAGTAATTCACATTCCAAAAGCTTTTAAATAATATTAGTGTCAAATTGTGGATAATATAAGTTGTAAATACTTCCATAAAATACTATTTATTTAATTTGGTAGGAATTTTAACCCTTATCGTCTATGTTTAACCCAATAATAAACATGTTTTTACCTTTACCATGGTAATAAATTTTCACAATTTTAACTATTCATTTTGGCCAAAATAAATTTAGAAAAAATTAAATAATATAAATTTCTCTGATTCAAAATAGGGAATACATTTTTTCAAATTCTATTCACATGAGTGGTAGGGTTTAATTTAAAATTATACCAATATATGTGAAGAAAAATAAGTCTTTCAAAGAGGAAATTCTCAAAAGCATAGAAGGTTTAAATACAACAATTCACTATGAAATTGATTCCAATGAACTAAATTAGTAAAATTATAATGTAATTTTACAAATTTTATGTGATAAAAAATTTAAATTTAAACTTAACTTTGTAAATAATTTAAAGAAAAATGTTGTTATTTGTAAAAATCAATATTTTTAACTATTAATCGTAAAATGAAACACTTTATAAAAATCCAAAAAATTACTCTATAAACTAATATTGATATTATGATTTCAAAATGACGTTTATTTCTTCAATTATTTTATAGAATTGGTAATATTTAATTATAAATTATGTTCTCAATGTTCGACTAATCCACCTTTTAGAAATACAATGTTTTTCTTTAAAATATTTCTTTTACATTCAAATGATTATTATTTTATATTTATCAATAGATAACCATTGAATTTATTTTATACATCTGAAAATAATTTTTTAATAATTTAGTAATTAATAATATATATTACATATTAATCGCTAGGTTATTGTTTTCAGGGTAAACTATTAATATTTTAATAGAGTGTTATGTTTCATTTAAACTTGGTGTTGTGTGAATCACAAGCAGTCAAGGAGATTGAATTTATTTAAAAAATTATCATAAAGTCTTTGTATATTATATTCTATTATAATATTTTTTTCTTATTTCATAAATGATGTTTAATAAGATGTTCATATTTTAAAAAACTCAAGGTGTTACAATCACCCTATAAATAAATTGTGTTCTCGCAATTTAATCATTATCATTATAATATATAGTTTTACATATGGAAATAACATTGTTAAAAACCCATAATGTAAAACATGTTTAATAAAACATCCAATTAATGGTTTAGTAATTGAATTAAAAAGTTCACATGGAATAAAATATAACTAGGTTTCTAATTAAAAGAATATTGGTGGAATGTGAAGATATGGACATGAATAAAATGAATAAATAATTATAGATAGTGATAGAGGTTTCTAATATCATGAATGTGAATTATCATTAGAATGATAAGGAACTAAACACCATAATTATTGTGATGATTTAACAGACTATCTGTTCAACATAAATGACGGTATAAAGAATAAATTTTAATATCCTTTCCTTGAGTTGAGTAATTTCATAACCATCTAGACTAAAAATATATGAATATAAACGTACATTATAAAGTATTATTTCAAAGTAATAACTTCCTATTTTGTTTTTTAATCATTTCCACTTATTTGTTTACTATAATAAAAAAATATCTAAGTTTATTTTTTATCATGAAGCACTAAAACTAACATTTAATGGATCTTTATACCCATAAAAAGTTAAAATTATGTGATTATGCTTACAAATATTTTCTAAAACCAATATGGTTATCACAAGTTAACTAATATAATATAGTAATATCTTAACCTCAATATTAACACCATTGGATCAACAATAATATTTACCCATAAAATCATTTAATGAAAAACAATTACACATTTACCAAGACATCACATTGGGTAGGGGTAGGTCTTAAACCCTTAATGTTATTTGGTTGTGGGTTCATTCCTTGTGTACATGCTTGATGTGAAGGGTTTTCACCTAGAATAAATTTTGTATAGTATCTAAAACCATATTAAAATAATTTCTATAATTTAAACAAATTAAAAAGCCTATAATTACCTCATTATTAAAGAATAGTTAAACAATAATGGTAACTGATACCTTTATAATATCCTCTATATCATTTTTATATCCATATTAAGAAGAAATTAACTATTATCATCCCATAATCATATATTTTAATATCATATCAACTTGTCATTTAATATAATTTCCAGTCAATTGATACAATTCAGTATATTATCTCAAATACATTAAGAAATAGTAATGCATTAACATCCTTATACATTTAATTTTTCGTATAAAAATTATATCATTCATAAAATACTCGAATAACATAATTATTAAATCAATATATGGGAACTATAATCATTTAACATCAACTCATGTAATAAAATAATCTTTTTCATGATCCCATATCTTATTTTGAGTTATATTCCATTGGTGAATAGGGGATTCATTATTGTAATTCCCCATTACCTTATAGTTGATGTACTGAAAATTAGAAATTATTTTATTTTTGAAGCAATTATGAGATTGGTGTCCTTTATCTCCATACATGAATAAGACTAATTTTACTTTTATGCATGTACCAAGGTGTTTCCTACAATAAGTAGTACATGTTGGAAAATCCATCTTTATTTTCATCCCTTTATCCTTAGTTTACTATATTTTTATATTATACTTTTTATTTTATTCAATTTCATAATAATTTTGTAATTATTTATCATCCTTAATATCACATAACATTATATCCTCAACTGATGAGAAACCTTGGGAGACTAGTTCCCTTTAAAGGATTGGATTAGTCCAAAGAATGAAATGGACAATATTTTTATTTATATTTCTTACACAGTCTTTAAAATTCCATGATAATTATATATTTTTTTTTATACAAAGAAAAACTATCCATTTCATTCAATTTTAGAATCATGAATTTTCATTCCATATCCTCTCTTTGTTGATGAGAAAGATATTTTTCCATTAATTGTACATTGAAATAATTCCCATCCTTTCTTATCATACACTTTTCATTATTTGTTTTTTATTAATGATCACCATTGATCCACATCTACTATGAGATAACAAAATCCCAGAAAATATATCTCTATTTTAGTACTTACTATAGTGAGAAAAATTATATCTATTGAACATAACAATTTCTTACCTATAAATGTATTGGTATGCCCACTAAATTATGGTGATTTTTGATGCATTAAGTGGAATAAAATCATTATATAGTGTGGTTGATCTACAAGAAAATCCATATGGGAAATCTTATTCATCATAAACTCAGTCAGATAACCCAATATGATTATAATTTATTAATTAAAACTATTTTTCTAGTTTCATATTCATTATAATTCCCATGGAAAATGCCTACATTGGGTATGTGAATTGATATAGTTACCATTACTTCCATTATGCAGAGATACAATATATTTTATTACAACGTTCTGAATCATTTTGTATAATTCAAAAAATATTAGTGAATCCTAACAGAAGTTGAAAACATTATGCATATATATTCTCGTAATCATAAAAATTGTTTATTTGTTTAAATCATTATTTTCAACACTGTTGGAATAATTTGTAAATAAAATTTGATTTGTTATAAGTATATCTTGTTGTAGTTTCAAAGCATGTGAAAATTAAGGATTGTTTCCATGAAACATATTATTATCAGATCAAGCACAATATACCCTTTTAAAATTTATTTCTTTTGGATAGATCTATTATATAACCACATCAAATTATTGTATCCACATAAGGATTATTTATAATATAATTCATATAGCATCCACATTAAAAAAACATTAATATGTTCTTCAATAATTATCCTCAATTTCAATCATAGGATTTTTTCCCTAACATTTTATTTAATAAATATAGTTCCCATGGTTTCTACCAAACTACCTCTAATACTGACTATAGATACCATACCCCCATTTCCCAGAGTTGGTTACTACTTTATTAAATTGGCATAAAATATAAGGAATTGAATCCCTAAATAAAAAATAGTTTACTAGTCATGGTAAACTATATATATAATTTATAATCTTATTAAAATTGAAAACATAAAATAAAAAAGATATTTTCCTTGAGAACATCATTATTTAATAGAGCATATCACAACATTTCAATCAAATAACACTTCTTAGTAGCCTGGGGAAAATAAAAAATAAGAAAGGGTTGAGGTTAGATATGAAGCAAGTGCAATAATATAGCAGAATATATTATCATACAATTCATAATTAATACTGAATGATAAATATTTGAAACATATTTTGCTTAATCAATTGATGGAGGATAATATGGTATGAATAAATGATGATCAAATAATTCCACATAAATAATAACATGTTTTTGAAAACGTAACCATGGATATTATAATTAATAGAATAGTCACATGGAATATCAATAACTGAATTTATAAATATGTAATTAATAATTTTGAACATCTGAAAACATAAAATCGAGGCCTATATAAAAGAAATATAAATAAATTGGTATGGCCTTAGTCAAAACACAATATAGATTTTCTCGTGGTTCTTACTGACACATCAAGGGGTTATAGCGGGCCATGCACATAATTTCCTATGTCAAATTCATTCCTTATATGAAATGGGTGAATCATATTCAGCATAAAAATTATTATTGAAAAACATTTATATTAAATATTACTACATACCCTTTTTAATAAACATAATAAAAATTATAGAGAGTAAAATGACTAATGATAATAAAATTTTATATTTTAAATCAAACTAATCATTAAACTTTCTAAGAAACAATGTGGTTAGTATAAATAAAATATATCCATGGTGGATCATAATTTTAATTGAGGTTTTATGTCATTTATGATGATAAATACCATAAAATCATTATGAGAAAATAACCTTTTCATTTTCAAAAATAATATTTTAAAATAAGAAGTTAATTTTTTTTAAAAACAAATAATAGAAAATATAATTTAAAAACACATAAAATAATATTTTAAACATTTATCGGTCATGACAGTAGTAAAATATTTTCATTTCATACACATTAAAATAAATATTCCTTTCTCATTTTTTATAAAATACAAAATAAGTGTTCTTTTTAAAATGACATAAATATTCCTTTAAAATAAATTAAAATTTAAAAATTTGGTAAAAATATCATTAATAAATATTTTATAAATGGTAAAAACATTTTTTAAAACATTTTTATGGTACATCAGTTTTCATGAAAAGGTATTCAGACCAAAGGGAGAAATAAATTTAGTTTTTTTAAAAAACATTTTCTGAATAATTTTAATTACCCGAGAGTGGGAAAATAGTACAATTAGTTGAAAAAAATCATGAATGAATGTATTTTTATAAAAACAAAATGATTTTAAGATATATATATCAAATAATTCTCCAAAGTGATACTTAAACAAAAACAATCCCAAATAATGATGAGATTGTTGAATAAACCATTACCAATTTAGAAACATTTCAATTATTACCCATATAAAATAATTGAAATACAATGAAACATTAAAGACCATAAAGTTAAATAGATTAATGATATAAAATATTACTTTGGTATTATATATATAACATAATGGAAATAAATGTTGAATATGACATTTATCTCTTGTAAGTAAATGTGAGATGACAAACCCTTACCTTCGTTTTTATTTTCATATTACAGTTTTTACCTATTTAAAAATGGATTTAAGATTGTTATTAATTTCATATTAATAATAATAATATTTAAAATATCATATATTATCCTATTAATATATTTTACCACCCGTTTGTTAATACGTTTTTATTATTTTCATTATATCGGGTGTTAATTACCTTATTTTTCCATACACATTTTGTCCAGAAAGTCCATATTATTGTGGAAAAGATATATAACATATTTAGAATTATAATAATGAAAAAAATAATTTATTTACTAATTGTAAACATTATAAAAATAATATTTTAAAATTTTACATGTAAAATGAATCACATTGCTTTATGGATCTGGTATGTTATACATACCCACGAGTGATGATATCATTCCCTTAATGTGTGAAGTGGAAAAGAAGGGGGTAATGAATTAATTTTAAAAAATAAATATCATAAAAAATATATATATATTAATTTTATTATTATTATTTTCCATGTAAAATTTATGTGATAAATGAATCACATCACATTTTGAGGTGGTAGTTGTATGTACACAATAGTGGAAATATCGTATTTCAAATAGAGGGGATCATAAAGATGTATATGTGATATTAAGTTTGTTGATGTATAATAATATCATAAATATCAAATAAAAATGATAAATATGTCATTTTATCCATCCTTTAATGGAAGATATGGAAAATTAACTAGATCGTTTCATGAGGTGATATTCCACTATACACACGATCTATGATTTATTTTCTACTTGATGAAAGTGGATATAGGTAAATATTATTCCATATACATAATAATATCTCAGTATATGTTAGATATTTGTGTTATTATTTTGTAAGTGTTAATATATAATTTAATGTTGAAAATTAAGAAAGAATGAAATTTCATTATATGGATAATTACCCTCACTAGGATAAATGTCCTTTGGGACTCCACCCAAGGAAATATTGGATGGTACATTGGGAGGAATATAATCTCTATAATAGTTATATGGATGTTGGGGATATATGGTTTTAGTGGTTGGTATACCCAAAGGGATTTCAGGGTGTGAAAAAGTTAGGGTAGGGAGTTCCCTTTTATAAGTGGGGAAAGGTAACCCCTTCGAAATTACTTATAAATTTTTCAAATGATCAAAAATGATAAAGTTATTAAAATGTAAAAAACTTCAAAATAACCATAAGTGAGATTTTTGGATAGTATATGGTTTAAATGTATCCCTAAAATAATATTTTTACATTTTATTAGGTCACTTTAACCCTTATCATCCTAGTATAACCACAAGGTAAACCCATTTTTACCATAGCCATAGTGAATAATGTTTTCTGTTATCACAATTTATTTTGGTAAAAATTTATGTTCAAACTATTAGATAATAAAAATTAAACTAATTTCAAATATAGAATCTATTTTTTTAAATTCAAATCACTCAAGTGTCAAAATTCTATTTAAAATTATAGTCATAGGCCTGATGAAAATATAGGTTTTCAGAGAGAAAATGAATAGAATTATAGAATTTTTTAAATTAAATTTTAATGCGAAATTATATAAAATTACTACAATTATTTCAATTTTAATATAATTGAACTAATTTCTATTTAAAACCATTTTAGAAAATAATTTTTCTTTTAAATATTTTAACAGAAAATGCACTTTTTAGTGAGAAAAAGTATTTTTCACTATTCCTAAAAAAACCAGAAAATCACCCTAAGATCATTTTTAAATTCATACATTAAAATTTAAGCTTATTTTTTAAATTAATCTTATAAAATGAGTAAAAATTAATTATATGTTTTGTGGGGAATCATAGCTAAACCACCATTTAGGAAAATATTGATTTCAAGAAAACATTTCTTTTACATTTAAATAACTATTATATCATTTATAATTAATAGATACCATTTAAATTATTTTTTAAATGTTTAATCCTTAAAATTTTCAAAATTTAGTCAGTACAATTCGCACCCTTTATGAAAATGACTATCCTATAATTTCCATGTTTAAATAACAATAATTTTTTATATATTATCATGTTTCATTTAAAGAGAGTGTTGTATGCATCACAATCTATTAAAAATTCTAATTTATTTAACATGAAATTGATCATAATTATCAGGACACTATATTCTATACTAACCTTGGTGTAATGTTTCATAAATTCTATCAAACTAGATGTTCATATTTTATAAATATTAAGGAGTTACACATATAGTGTTTTACCATGAATGTTTTTAAATTCCAATACAATTTGATTTTTTTACATTCAAGAAAAAACCATTTTGAGGGTGTAATGGGAACCTGAACATACAAGACCAACTTTGAGGTTAAATATAAATCGATAGAACTAATCCATTCCAAAAAAAATTAACATACTATTATGTTTCACTCTTTTTAAGATCTAGTCAAATTCTAATTTACACAGCCGGAGTTCTTCTTAAATTATATCCTCAAATAAAGACCCCATCATGGCCCAAACTAAGAGATATTTATCCAAAATTATCTTATGTTCATTGAAACCATGAATCAATATGATATATTGGGTTTTGATAGAATTAAATTCTTCTTTATTATTATAAATATGAATCTCACTCTCAAATATTATGTTGACATCCTCTAGAGAGTCTTTGATGTCAAACATTTCATCCACTATATCCTCCTTGGAATGAAAAGTCTGTTCCGACATAGGAGTGGCTTTTTCCTATTATTATATCATCATTACAACTTCACTTCATACATCAAGATGAAGTTGAGCATCTAAAATTATGAACACTCCAATCACTTCCTTTCATTTTATGGTATCTTCCTCATACGTTTCTATTCAAACATCAATTCAATGATGTTTTTGTCCTGTGGAGTCATTGACCAAGGGAACTCCTCTACCTTTTCCATTGAAACAATTTCCTTTACTTTCTTATCTAGTATTCATTGATTCTGTTATGTTGTAATAATCATTATGAGATTTGGTTTTCTTCCCTCTGCTTATATGATATTCCCTAGAGTCAAATATTCCTTCTTCGAGTTTGTTTCAACTAAATGGAAGAAATTATTAACCTTTATATCTTATTTATAGTCAGAAGAGGATGTGGACCAACCCAAAGAACAATATTTTTCTATATTATATCGTTGACACTTCTCTTTGGTCCCTGGTCCTTGTGTTTACAATAGGTTTATTCCTACTTCCATGTAAGAAGTATCATTTTTCATCCATGGTATTATTCACAACCCAAAGCATCTATTCCTATGTAATTGAACATGTTTTGTAAAATTACTGTTGTGCTGATCACCAGCACCGATGGCTCTACAAAAAATAATGGAGTGGTCACATAAACTGGAACCTTCTTCTATTCCTCAATCACCTCAAGAATCGCCCAGGAGATCACTTGATCATCATGAATAATAGAACCTAACCTATAATGTAATTTTGGAAAAAGGAAAGGATGTAAACCCACCCGTGGGCTCAGAAGTGTAGTTCATAGATAAAAGAATCTAGAAAATATTCTGAAGGCCTAGTAGTAGGAATAGGTAAACTCTAGGAGAGGGAATTGTCTCCCAATTATGACACTACCTTCAAGGATGTAGTCTCACCAGACATTAGAAAGAAAAATTTATTGGAATTATAGGTATCATCTTAAAGAAGTGGTCCCATCTATCCAAGTCTATTCTAGCAGCCTAGATGATGGTGACACAATCAGAACCAAGAGGAAAACATTTATTTAAGAATCAAACTAAACTGTATGAATAAAACCGAACTCTCCCACAACCTAAATCAAAATAGATTCTATCATAGCCTTTGAAAGATCAATTTTAACACAAAATTTCCATTCTATTGGGTGGATTAGTTTCATAAATCTACAATTAAAACTCATAAACTGGCCCATGAGACTACCAATCATATGAAGAATAACTAGATTGTGAAAGGGAAGAAGAAATTATGTTAAAATAAAACATATATACATGGTCAAGGGATCCCTTTTCTTGTGGAAATTATAAGACCATGTCAATAAGGGGATTCAGAAGACACCAGCACACCATTGATCTTGGGACCATGTGAGGGAGAAGCCATCTTTTTCAAAAAAGGGAATGGGAATGTGGGGTGAACTCAATAACCTGGTAGATTCATACTTCTTCAACCCCAAGGTGACATTAATGATTCTATTGAAAGAATCCACCAATGAATTTACCTACCCAAAATGATCCCTAGTTAATGGTGGAAGAGAGATGAAAATTTATAAAACCACAAAAAGAGGAGTGGAAGCTTCGGTATCCCATTGCTGAGTAAAGCTTCCATCATGAAACTGATATGGGGGGGATGTCAGAAGGGATTCATAAATACTGAAAGGGTAAAGGGAATAGGGTCATCTAAACACATTCTATCAGATGATATGAAATATCACTCCTGAATTAAATTAAACCTTCATTATATTATTAATTCATTTAATAGTTAGTGATGAGTGTGGAACAAAATTATTTATAACCATGATGCATCAAACAATCTTATTAGACAATTCAATAATCAAACATTAAATGGGTTTATAATGTGTATATACAATCAATTAAAATTTAGTGGAATGTAGAATTGATGGTATGGATATCATGATTTCATAAATCATGATGTTCAATATTTGGAATTTTCTTTTTTGGGAACTCATTTATTTTTTTTATGTGGTTATTTAACTTATTATGATATCCAAAAATTATCATCAATCTCATGTGAATATTTAAATTAAATTATTTTAAAACCATTTATTCCTTTTTTATTATTCATTATAATAATGTTACTATTTATATAGATTGGGTTTACAATTATCTACCTTTACATATTGATTATTCCTTATTTACACATTTTTACTTCAACTGTACATAATCCTTAATGACCATCTGACCTCACCATTATTTTTTTTACTTTTCCAAGGATTATGAGAATGGATCCTTGAATAATTCCATTTATGTATAATATTTACATTCACAATATTTTATTTCATTTTTCCAATTGTAATGTGAGATTCAATTATTTATAATGTTTACTAAGACTAGTAAGTTATTCAGTCCATTGGGGAATTATCTAATGGAACTCATATAAATGAAATAACGTAACTACCAACTTTAGGTTACCGAATTTTGGTTATTTACAATAATTTTTTTGGATATTTATAGTTCTTCATGTGAAACATGAAAATGAAAGTATAATGGGAAAAATTCACATATCTATGGAATGATATGGGTTTTGTTACATGGGGGGTTCCTAATTATCTATAACTATAAACCCACAATGGGCTGTGAATGTAAGAAAAGTGAATTTTTTTCTAAATCATTAAATTATTGGTATTTAATGGTAAGAGATACTTTAAATAGACATTAATATTCTATTGAAATATGGTAAACATCTCTGAAAATGTCATTACATATAGTAACTAATACCAAAAGATGAATATATCCATCAAAACATATGATCATTCTTAAAACATATAAATCACTAAATGAAACACCCCAACATAATAAATCAATAAACTAAATATATATAAATTTCAATCATTCAAGTTCCTTTATAAACCTTTATTCATGATTTTACATCATATTCTTTAATACATCATTACTTAAAAAAATTATGAATCATTTCCTTATATTAATTAATTACAATCTATTCATTTAAACTAAATTTCAAATTGGAAAAACCAATTCGTACCTTTTATATTTTAATCATAGTTTCTATATATTCATCTTTATATAGTACATATATTCAAAAAAACATTATTTATATGATCCTGTTGATCCCCATAAAATGATTTATACCTAAGGAATCAAATATAATAAGGACCCTACTCTGCATTAAAAAAAACATAATTGACACATTTTGAAGGACATTGTTCTCATCAATTACATTTACAAAACATTTCATTTTTTATTGTAATTAATTTATCTATTATCCCCATTACAACATATCATGCATTATCTAGTTCAATTGTAATATTTCCCATGGTTCTTATTCCCACATTATTTAATTATTGAAAAGTTTATTCATTCTACCTTTATGGTATATATCACAAAAACATCGTGAAACCCCATTTTTATCTTATTTGGGGTGTTGGAAAACTCATATTAGTTATTTTTTTAATTATAACTCTTGATATATGGTTAGGCATAATAGTAATATTTTTGACTCTAGATCATATCTTGTTTAGTTTATTATTCGGAAAACTAGAATATTTTCCTTCACATCCATTGTTAACATAGTTCCTTCTTGTGGAAGCCATTTATCAAAACACCAAATTCTTAGTGTGATTATAATAAATAAAATCAATATAATCCATCTTATAATGAGAATAAACACTATTCTATATCTAAAAATGCCATATATTATTCAAATATTTCAATTAACCTAAGAAATAACCATATTTCTCAATAATATATTAGCCATTATGGATATCAAATAATTTTACCTTATGATCCTAAATTATCATATTATATATTTATATTTTATAAATATTTTTAGTTATACTATTCTAATAACACCATAATTGTTAATGATATCTAAAATGAAATATGAAACTAAATAGAGTAGCACTCCCCCACACACCTGAATTAAAAGCTAAAAGACTTAACAATTGTATATTATCTTTGATTCCAACTCATGTTACCCAATTTTGACCTTCCATAATTAAATAATAAAATAAATAACCCATTCACATTCATTTCCAAGAAATTATTTTGATTATAGGTTTATAAGATTAAGAAAAACTTCTACTTAACATGTCTTATGTATTTCCCAATCAATATAAATTTTTCCCATTATGCATATATTTTCATATTCGAAAAGATTCATTTAAATTTTCCCCAAAAAAATTATCTACAAATGATACCCATATAGAATTATCGTATTCTAAAATCATCATCATATCCTCGGGAAGTGGATATATAAGAAATGATGAGATCAAACTATTAGTTAGAGAAAGAATAGAAAAAAAACTATCATATAATAAATTGGGACTAAATAACTTGGAAGAGAAAACAACAAGTGAAATATTTCATATAAATGTTATCAGGATTGGGTAAAATATCCATGAATTAATTATAAAAACAAATAATCATGTGGATAAAATTAACTAGTTTTTTAATGATAAAATGCATAATTTCGAATATCACAATATTATATCCAAGGCCTCATTCAAGGATAACATGAATAAATATATAATGAATACCCCCAAACCCAAAGTAGAATGTCACTTGTGACCTCTCAATTATTCTAGGGGAAATATAATATCCTTCCTAACCAATCACTTAATAAATCCAATGCATTAGTCATATGAATGAAATGAGTAAAAATACAACACATAGTCCCCATCCCTTATTAATAATCATTCATATTCGAAATTATATTACGAAATTTCAAAATTTCCATAGTAATATTTCATCCTAGCTGAGTAGTAAATATTCATTTTTATATAACCAACATAAATATGAATTTTCAATTTTTCATATGTTATTAAATGAATTACCATTATTGGTAAACACCCCTGATCTGATTGATATAAAATTAGGGTTTTTAAACTATATAGATTAAAGTGGATTCAACTATGTCAATATCTGAAATGATATAGGATAAATACATGATCATAATGAACATGTTGATGAATAATTCCACCGATTCTATATAAATACTGGATTAATATTAAAGAAAAATATTTTATAATCAGAGTGGAAAATTGAATAAAACCTTAAAAAGGGAATTCATAAAACATTTGTAACAGTTTATAAAACGAAATAATAAAAAATTAAACTCATATAATTATTGAATAAATATTTTTCATGTTTATTAATATTAATTTTATTGTTATATTCATTATAAAAATATTGAGTAAGTTTTTAAATCAAATTACAAATTGTTTTAACTAAACTCTATACTTAGATGATTCTATTTTAATGTTCAATTTATAAATTACTGAATTTGAATTTTATAATATGAATTTAAATTTTTAAATCATCATATAATAATTAATGTAGGAAAAAATTTATATATTTTTATTGAAAATGTTAATTTTTTAAGGAATAGTAAAAAATGCTAATTTTTACTAAAATGTCATTTCTTCTCAACAAATTATATAATTTAAAAGTTTAATTATTATTTAAATTTGATTTAAATTTATATAAGTATAATTTATTAATATTTATTTCAATTAATTACAATTTAATTTTATTTATTTTGGATTTTACGATAATTTTATTTTTGAGTTTAAGAACACATTTTTCAGAAAACACTTTTAAAACACATAATGTTTCTTCATTTTAATTAATTAGATCATCCAATGATGATGAATTTTTTAAATTAAATTTATGTATTATATAACTATAAATATAATATTAAATTTATATAATGATTTCTAAAAGTCATAAAGTTAATATAAAATCTTCTTATGCTTGAAAAATACATTTATATGAATATCATTTATAAATCATATTTACATATTCAATTTGAAAGTAAATTATCCATATTCTATGAATTTATATTGGTAAAATGTGTTATATTTTTTAAATAATAATAATTTTTATTTTATAATAAGGTAAACTTAAATTTTGTTCATAATGAATATTAAAAATACATTATCATAGTTAAGAAAAAAACAGATTTACCCGAGGGTTAAACATAAATGATAATCAAAAAAATGAACATAAAGGATGTCTAAATTATATTTTATGGAAATATTTTGACCTTATATAATCTTATTTATTCCAATAGTACATTTTAGAGAATATTTTTAAGAAAATAATGTGATTATCACTTTTTCATTTCAAAAATTCCAATTAAGTTCTATCCCCCACTAATAAAATCCGACCCCTATCGTCTCCTCTTCATACATAAAAATAATTTTGGATAAAAAATTTCATACCAAAATCTGTTTCTTACATCCCAAACGACATCCTATTTTTGTTTTCTTGATCAAAAACCAAATATTGGGAACATTTTAGTGTAATCCTTAAGAGGTTGTCTAAAGAAGAGGTATCATTCTTAACCTAGTATTTTTTTAATTTTGTCTTCCACCACCTGGAAATATTATTCAACCATGATCAAATAATAGCACCAATATCTCTAATATATTGAGATGTTACTATTGGGACCTTGTTGGCCAGGGAATTTTTTAGAAGAAAAAGTGTCTATTTTTCTAGTGTTTTCGTTCATTGTCAAGGAAGTATGAAATGAAAGGAAATCACTTAACTTTTTATAAGTGCATGATCGGACTGATATTCATACTCAGGAATTCATATTCACAATTCTTATGAATTTCCATTTGATTTGGAATGAAATATATTACTAGAATATTGGGAAATTACAATAAATTACTTGGTAATTCTAATAATGATTTATTGGTTTGCATTTCCCAAATATCATAACTCATTTAGAGAACAAGTGATGCAATACATATGATTATAAGGTGTAAAAATATGTTTTTGGACAACTAAAAATTAACATGGTTGGTTTTACCAATGCATATTTTAAGGTGGTGCAGTTTCCTATTGTTTTCTAAATTTATTGGGTCCAAAATTTGGGTTTTGGCTAGCATTTTGAAAACTGGATTTCCATAAAGGGATTATGAAAAAATAGAAAGGCATGAGTTTTTAGAATATGGGATTTGCAGTGTGTATTTTGAATAGGCATGAATATTCTAACAGAGATTGTTGCAATTACAAAAATGGATCGTTGTGAGCATGCAATGATTTACATGAAGCTTCATAACAGTGATGAGAATCACAAACAGTGAAGGTGAGGAGAATCTCGTGTAGAGCATTTCAGTAGCGTAATGTTTTCATATAAGCCTTCATGATTACAACAAGCATCACGAATGGGAAATTTTGGTGGAGCTTCATGAAATGGGAGCATCATGAAGGATAAAAAGAAGCTTCATGAAATGGTGATGACATTTCTTACAAGGTTCTAGAATCAGTGGAAATTTCTATGTATAGTCCTCTAACCCATTTAGAAAATTAGTGAGACTTAACAAAAATTTGAAGGCATTAGATTCATGAAGGTGGTTTTTAATGGTGGTATGAGAATATGTTCATGAATTTTGTGAGCCAACTAAACATTCTGAGCATCATGAAGAGTAGAGAATCTCTCAGAGGCTTTGTGATCTTTGCGAAGTAATTAGATTCCACAAAGGAATTTTCTCCGTGAAGGGTGTGAGCTTTATGAAGGGAGCTTCATAAAGGGTCTTTATGAAAGGTGTTTTGAATACAATGTTAAATTGAACAAAACATTCATAGAGCATCAAAAATAGACTGATGTATTGGACAAAATATTATTATGATGTATGCGGGGTTCTTACCAGCTTGTGGGTAGGAAAGAGAAGAATTTTTTTAAAGTGGAAATTTGTGGAAGTTGGTCAAGAAGAACTATAATATTTAATTACATCATTTTGTTCTTGAATAAGCACACACACTATTGTATTTTTTTTTCAAATTATGGCCTCAGTATAAGGGAACATACTACTCATTATATTAAATATAAAAGGATTTCTATTCTATTAGATTGTGTGGTATTGGATTGCTTCCAAACCATACCAAAGACGTAGATACTCTTATTGAGTAGTGAACCATTTAAATTCTTGTGTTCCTAAGGATGTTTGTTTAGATGGTGTTCAGTAGGGAATGAAATATTTAATAGGAAGAAAAGGTTGTTTCAAAAGGAAGGATACATAAAAGGAAAAAATATATCACTGATTCACTCATTCCCCCTATCAGTTATACATGAATTATTTCGTGGAAACCTAAATTGGTATTAGTGAGAAGCTTCCATTCATTTATTCTTTTCTGAAATTTTTTAATTGAACTTGTGATAGAGAATTATAATTGTATGAATAGTAATGGGATTTTGATAATTGATAGAAATAATTATCAAAACGTGAAAGATATAATGATGACTTTCCTTATGTCTTTTGGGTATGAAGTTCTTGAAGCTACAATGGATGTATTTCCTCCTATTGATGACAAGATACCTCTTACACCTTTCAATAAGAAGAATATTGAGAATTATATAAGGGATAAAAATGCATTACTTGCATCACTTTCTGAGATTTAGTTTTTACGAGTGAGTGGTGTTTCCATAGATAATGTTATCCAAGATATGATGAAAAACATCTATGAAGGAAATACAAAAGTGAAGAAGGGAAAACATCAAATCTGGAGGCAAAACTATAAATATTTGAAAATGAGTGATCTTGAAATTGTTGGGTACTTAATTAAAACAGAAAATTGCATTATTAGTACAATCAAATGTCTTGGTGAAAAGTTTTTAAAATCAATAGTTATTATAATGATCTTAAAAATTCATCTCGACAACTTTAATGAAAATTTTATTCATTGGTATAATGAGATCCTAAAAAATTATCTCTTGATGATCTATATATCACTGTCGCCACTTATCAAATGGGAAGAGAGAAATCCATGAAAAGAAAAAAGAAGATGATTGAGAAATTTCTTTTAAGAATGAAATGAAAGAAAATTCAAATAATATTCTCATTGAAGATAAAGATTGTGAATCTAATTTCGATGATAAGGTATGTAAAAATATTGATAATATTTTATCATTGTTTTCTAAGAATGTAAGATAAGGAATAAGGAAATATAAGTGGAAAATTTCCTAGAAATATTTTGAATTTAGAGTTTTTGGTAACATTGTGGATAAGTATCCTCAATGAGTGAAATAATAAGACAATTATGAATTTAAAAGAAGGCCAAGAAGTTCATGGAAGAAACAGGCTGACAAAGATAAACATTTTTCCAAAGGGAAGGATAAAAAGTTTTTCAAATCAAAAAGAATAATATTTTTATCTAAATATGATGAGAATGATGATAGTAAAGCTAAATAGGAAAACTTTTTTTCAGAAAATCTAGAGAGAATACCTTTTTGTAGTAGTTAATAAAGAATGTTTTAGTAGAAACATTTTTGAATAAGAATAAACTCAACTTGAATCTCATCTAAAGGAATAATTGACAAAATTTATGAGAATTATTAGAAATCTTAAAAATTAAAATAGAAAGTTGATAAATGAAAGCTCCTCATCAAACAACCAAGACAGTTTTCCTAATGAGAAATATAGCTAGTAAGACATATTAATGATCTTATGAACTCTATTGATAATGAAAAGAATCATAATGAACATTTGGATGTAATGTTTATGTTAAAAGGATATGAGTTGTAACTTGTCCAATAGAAACTTTCTAGAGCTGAAGAAAGGAATATAAGTTATAAAAACCCTATCTCAGATCTTGCTTAATTTTCTAGTAAGAATGAACCTAAGAAGGATAAAAAACAATTTCCCTCAGATTTTTATAAGAAATAATAAATTGATTCATTAAAGAATAATGCATAGAAAGCAATGTATTTGGCCAAAGGTAACAATGATGAAAAATAAAAAGATTTTAATCATTCTGATCCCAATAAAATATCTATTACATATAGTTATAATAAGTCAGGGTTGAAATGAAATATAAATAAGAATGTTACATTTGATAATAGAATGTCTCATAGTCAATAACGGTTTGTTAAGAAGGATTCTAAGAAGCATGTTCATAACTCCAATTAGAATATAATTTTTAGTAAGAAATATTATTTCCATGACTACTACTGGTATTTTGGTAGATTAATAAATACTAAAACTATGTTTTGGTTTAAAAAAAAACATATCTTCTATTCCATAGTTTATGGAAGAAAGGGTTTGATGGGAATTCAATCTTCTAAAAAGAAGAATTCTGATAAGGAATTTTAGAAGAAATATGAAAAGGTTGGTGTGAAAGTTGAGAATAGGTTCCAACCATAAGAAACTATTTGAAAATGATGTCAAAACCCTATAAATATTGTTAAGGTTTGCCTTGTTCTAATACCCTAAAAAAAAGTTTCCGAAAAAATCATAGAAGTTGTAGTTGAAGAAATAAAATGGAGAAAAAAACAATTCCTATTGAAACTTCTTTGAAAGATATAAAAGGAGAATGATCATTGATTTTATATAGTCAGTGTTCTTCTCAT
Source organism: Viscum album (assembly GCA_963277665.1). Taxonomy (NCBI): domain Eukaryota; kingdom Viridiplantae; phylum Streptophyta; class Magnoliopsida; order Santalales; family Viscaceae; genus Viscum; species Viscum album. The sequence continues at coordinate 1,133,031,134 of OY728123.1, read as the reverse complement.
ATGATTGGAGACATAAATTTGTTGAATAATTTTAATTACTTCAATGAAGTAATGGTGACATTTGTCAATGTTTAATCTTTAAGGATCAAAGTTGTTGGATTAACCATAATTAGGAAAGAAAAGTTGAAATTCAGGTAAACATTATATGTTGATGGGCTAAAGCACAACCTGCTAACTGTTTCACAACATTGTGATACGGGTAAGAATGTTTTCTTCAGAAAATATGGGTTCTTTCATGAAAAATTGAGGATGATGGAAAGTTATTTTAAAGATTCCATCATATAAATAAACATGTTTCAAGTTGGTGAAATAAAGAACTCTTGTTACATGGGAATGGATGAAGAAAATAAATTATGGAATAATAGGTTGTAACACATTTTCCAAATAAATATGAGAATGTTATCAAATTTAAAGAGTGTCCTATATATTTCTGATATGTGAAGAAGAAGAGATTGGTGTTTCACTATATGTAGAAAAGGAAATATCACAAATTATGTGCATAATAAAGTTAAAATTTGTTCAAAATGACCCCTGGAAGTAATTCATTCTAATATATATTTCGCAATGAGAAAATAGTTAACAAATATAGATAAATACTTCATAACTTTCATTGAATAATTTATTCACATTACTTGGGTTTTTTACATGAGACATATTTTAAAATCTCTGAAAAAGTTTAAGGGTTACAGTAGGAAAACAGAGAATGAATGTGAGTATTCAGTGAAGAATTTGAGAACCGATAATGGTGGGGAGTATAATAATGAGGTGTTTGAAACTTATCTTTATAATCAAGGAATTATTCATGGGTTTTCTTCAATATACACACCTCAACAAAATGGGGTTGCTGATAGAAAAAATAGAATTTTGGTTGAAATGTGTCGAAATATGTTATTAGAACATGGTCTATCTCATTACTATTGGAGGTAATCCATGAGTATTGTCATATACATCCAAAACCAATGTTTCTATAGACCATGTTCAAATATGAATCCATATAAAATAGTTTTTGGAAAACTCTATGTTTGAAACAAATTATAGTTTTTTGGATTCCCTGAACTGTAATTGAGAAAGGTAGAAAGCTTGGAAATTTTTACCAAAAGTGGATATGACGGAATTGTTCTCGGCTATGCTCAGAAAGGAATAGGATTTATATGTTTCAATAATGAAACAAGAATAATTATTTATTCTGATAATGTTAAATTTATTGAAAATGTTGATAAATAAAAGAATATTATTTCTTATATAAAAGTTAAGTAGGATAAGGAAGGTTTTTATAACAATTCTGATAATGTTGTTAATCCTACTCAAGAAGAAGAATCTGAATCTAAAATTTCGACTGATGAGGATAAAGTTAAAACAAATAATCCTAGGATATGTAAGAAATTGGAGGCTTATAAAATTATTGGTGATCAACATTAGTGGTTTCAAACAAGAAGAACAATAAATGTTGTTACATATACATATTTGAATTTAAAAGTGGAGCCCAGGGATGTGAATGATGCTTTTAATCATCCAAAATGGGGTCAGTCTATGAATGAAGAGCATGATCAATTAGAAAATAATGATACCTATGAACTTATGCCCAATGTGGACAACAAGTACATTATTGATACAAAGTGGGTTTTCTGAAAGAAGATGAATGAAGAAGGTGAATTTATAATAAATAAAGAAATATTGTTCTAAAAAGGGTCTTCAAAAATAGTAGGTATTTTGTTAATGATTCATTTTCTCCAGTGGAAATATTCAAAGCAATCAGAATCATACTTACTATTACTGCACAATGAGGGTACACAATTTTTTAAATTTATGTAAGGTCTATATTTTGGAATGGGAACACTGATGAACAAATTTACATTGAATAAAATTGTGTGTTTATTTTTTTGGAAAGATTAAAGATATGTTTGCATGTTAAAGAAACCCATGTATGGGATAAAATACTCTCTAAAGGTATGGTATTCCAAACTAGATACTTAAGAACGACGAGTATAATGAAAGGAATATTTTACAACAATATTTATATCTAGTAATGGAAGGAGTTTTCTCTCGTAGTAATTTCTTATCACATTATCATTTCTAAGAATGATGAAATATCTTGTGAAATAATTTCTAAAGAGATAAAGAAGTTGTTTCAAATATCCATGATAGGATAAATGAAATACTTTCTTAGGTTGAAATTTTGACAAACGAAGAACCACATTTTTTGTTTCTCAAGAAAAGTATTCTAAGGAACTTCTAATGAAGTTTGGAAGGAAAAATTAAAATCCATTTTCCACACTGATTTTAGTGGGAACCAAGTTTTATAATGATGGAGGAAGTAAGAAAGATGATTAGAAAGAGATTACAAATATTTATAGGATGTTTATTGTATCTTTCAGCATTAAGATCTAACATTTTTTATGATGTTACATTATGCACAATATTTTAGAGTTCTCCTAAATAATCATATTTAATTTTTGGAAAAAGGATTATCATATATATCAAAGGAAAAAAAATTGGTATCTAGTACAATGGATCAGAAAATATTTATTTTTTTGGGTATTCAGATGATGATTGGGTATGAAATGTGGATGATAGAAGATCCACATCTGGTGGAGTTTTCTTTCTGGAGAACAGTTATTTCAGTTCTAATAAAAAGAAACAGAATTAAATAACTCTTAGTATGGATGAAGCTGAATATTTTTCTACCACTCATGATGCGACCAAATTTGTGGATTAAAACATATTTTGAAGACTTACTTATTGAAGTGAATTTACCATTGATCTTGGGATGTGAAAATCAAAGATCAAACAATCTTACAAGGAATCCAGTACAACATTCTCATTCAAAAATTTGGAGAAAATGTACCACTTCATCAAAGATCATGTGGAGAATAATTAATTGAAGATGGAGTACATTCCTACATCAGAAAAAGTTGATGACATATTCATAAAACCTTTTCCAAGTGAACCATTTTCTAAATTGAGGTTAAACATGGTCATCTAGCCTCCTTCTCATCGAGGATGAGGTATGTGATTCTACCCCCACTCTCATATTACCTTTGGATAGTCATTTAAAGGGTGATAAATATTTTATAAAACTATTCTTATGGAATCATTCATAAAGGGGGAGTTGTGGGTAGGCTTTGACTCCAGCATGTATGCATTTGAAAAATTCTAAATGGTTGTTGGAGTTGTTGTAGGGAAACAAAATTTTGTATTCCAGGAATGTTAAAGAAGTGTGTATAGATGAGGTAGAATTATAAGGAGGAAATCGTGAAAGAATGTTGAGGATGTTTTTCATAAGGATGAAGAGGAAAATTAAGAGATTTCATAATTACAAATTTTGGAAAACATAGTTTTTTCTATCAATAATTATTCATTCCTACAATGTGTTAGCTCATGTAGGATTAGAATTTATTATTTTTAATCCATAAATTGAGGTTAAAATGTTCAAATATTTATGAATCATGGATTAAAAAAATCCTAATGGAGGGATTTCTGGCAACATGTTGGATGTAGTTGTTTTTTGGAAGTAAGATGTGGTTACTTTCAGAGTATTTTCTTTAATATTCAAGGAAGATTGAGAAGAAATGAAATCACTTCACTTGGTATAATTGGATGATCAGACAGATCATTATACTTAGGAATTCAAATTCAAAATTATTATGAAATTCCATTTGAGTTGGATGGAATGATGTTACTAGATGTCATGTATGTTACAATACTTTCCTTGGTAAATCTGATGATGCTTCGCTAGTTTGTATTTAAGAAATATCATAAGATGTTTGGAGAACATGTAATGCAATCCTTATGATTGTTTGGTGGGTAAAATATGTTTTTGGATAACTACGAATCAACATGGTTGTTTTTTCCAAAACATATTTTATGGTGGAAAAGTTTCCTTATATTTGACAAAATTTTAGGGTCCAAAATTTAGAGTTTTGATAAAATTATGAAAAGTGAATTTACTGGAAGGGATTATTAAAATATTTAAAAGGCAGGAGTTTTTTAGATACATTATTTGCGAAGTGTGTTTCGTAAATGCATGAATATTCTAACGGTGATCTGGGAAATTATGAGAAATGGAGAATTGTGAGAATGTGGTGGTTTTTTAGGATTCTTTGTGACCATGAAGAGATTGTGAACAACAAAGGTGAAGAGAATAACTATTGTAGCATTATAGCAGCATAATGTTTTGATGGAAGGCTTTAGTATTATGATAAGCATCGCGAAAAGTGAATTTTGGTAAAGGTTCGTGAAAAGGGGTCATCGCGAAGGAAACAAATGAGCCTCGCGAAATGGTTATTATGTGTCCTAGGAGATTCTGGAATCGATGGAAATGAATATAAATAGGACCCTACCCACTTCGGAATATTATAGAAACATAATGAAAAGTTTAATGCTCTGAATTCAAGAATATGGTTTGCAAAGGCTGTATGTGAAGAATTTCATGAAGGTTATAAGCCAACTAAACATTCTGCATATCATGAAGAGTACTGAATTTCACAAAGTCTAAGTGAGATATATGAATTAAGTAGGTTCAATGAAGGAATTTTTCTTCATAAATGGTTTTATATTTGGAAAGGGAGATACCCAAAGGAGCTTTGCAAAAAAACAATTTTTAATACCAAGGTTAAGTGAACAGAATTTTCATAAAGCATCAAAATAAGACTGAGGTATATGAAGAATTGTCATTATGAATTCCAATAGGTTCTTACTATCTTATATGTATGAAATAGAATAATTGTTTTGAAAGATAAAATTTTTGGAATTGGATCAATATTCACATTAATGTTGAATTACATCATTTTATTCTAGGATAAGCATACAAATTTTTGGATTGTTTTCCTGGTGTTACATGAGTGTAAAGCCACATCCTACTAATTTTATTCCACATAAAATGATTGTTTTATAGTGGATTATGTGTTATTGGATTGCTTCCAAATAATAAAAATTATGTAGATACCTTTATTGAGTAGTGAACCTTGTAAATTCTTGTGTTCATGTCGATGTGTGTTTGGATGGTGTTCAACTAGGAAAGAAAAATTTAGCTGGAGGTGAAGGTTGATTCAAAAGGAATGAAATATAAAATATAAAGGTTATCACTGATTCACCCCTTCCCCTAGAAGTGATACTTTAATCCTAATATGGAAAATTTAGTTTCATTATTAATTAAATCTATTATATTCATATCCACTTCAATAATATCGTAAATTAACCCATCATTCATGTGTATGGGGTACTACCACATTGTGAACCGATTTTATTCTATCATCGCCTATCATGTATATAAATAATAGTGGGATTAATTTATATATATAATTATTGAAATAATCTTCATTATGAGAAGATAATATATCATTTACTTTTTTTACTTTCCATTCACCATGAAATTATAACGCTCTTCATGTGTATGTGTGGACTATAATCTCTATAAGGACTTGTTTTTTTAACACACCACCAAATTGATGATATATAAAAGTATATTAAATGAAATAATATGTTATTTATGATATTAATGTAATTATAAATATCTAATATAATAATCACCTTATTTTGATAATGTTTATTGAAAAATAGAAATGTTACTCATGCGTATGTATGGCCTACCATCTCCATGACTGTAATGTAGTTTATTTTTCAAAATCATCTTTAATGGTTGGTATAAAATTTATAATTTATTTATAATTATGTTAAATATTTTTTTATTATTTTTGTTGAGATATTTAAATAATTAAATACTTGACTATAGTCAACCTACTAATGTGATTTTGACATATAAGTAGAATACCATCAAAACATCATATATGAACATAGATAATTGAGTAATTTTTCTTATCATGGTAAGAGTTAAAATTAGAGGAATAATAAAATAATAAATGCATATTAAGAAAGTATATTATTAACAGAATTTTATTGTGTAAGAAGATGAAGAATATACATGAAGATTCAGACATAATGTAAGGGACATTATTTTTAGAATCATATTTTAATGTTTCCTTTGAAACAATATTTCTTTAATATTCATGTAATTAAAATGATACTGTTAATGTAATGATATGGAAATTTACATTTTATAAAGGGAATTTTTTTTATTTCATTAAATAGTATTCAATTTTTTTTATTTAATGCTTTAATTTCATTTCAGAATAAAAAAAGTAATGATTTATTTTTACATATATGGAGACAATGACTTTTTTCATAGCTATAAAAGTTAATTTATTTTGTTTATTCCACTATAAAAATTCATTACTTTCATAGAAAACCCATATTTCCTTTTTTTCAAGGTATTTTATTATTTAAAATTGTTATTTAAATGCAATCTATATTTCTATATATATGTATTGTTTTCTTATCGGTCCAAATAATATTTTATGAGAGTGATGTTAAAAATAAAATGTTTCTTATATTAAGATCTCATTATAGTTCATGGATATTTTTTATAATGTCGGGTGGTTATGTTATAATCAATGTATGTGTGGTTCCATGATAAACCATGGATCAATGGTTATTTTAAGAACCATGTATGGGTGGTTACATTACAAACCAAATACAAGTGGGACCATGATAGCCCTCCAATGCATTGGTTATGGAAGTCGACCATATGGTAGTTTCATTTATAATATTGATATGGAAAATGATATCCTAGGATACATAAATTCTTTTTCTATGTTTTCTATCACTTTAATGGTAGTGATGTAATTTTAAAAAATGTATGAAATGAGTGTATTTTAAAAAAATATTATTTGATACTTTTTAAGAGTGAAATATATAATTTTGTGAAAAAAGATATCATGACTTTATTAGGTTTCCAAAGAAACAATTTTGAGTTTTATTTTCCCTCATTTTTGTTTATAAAATGTTTTATAAAGATATTTGGGTTGGGTTAGTGATTTCTTGGTTAAGAGAATTATTATTTTGATCCCAAATATTACTTTGAGAACGAAATTTATTATATGTAATCATGGACAAATGAGTTTCTGTATATTTTAAGGTAAAATAATATAATTTTTGGGATCATCAAAATGTGTTAAATTTTTTCATATGATTTCTGGATTGATACGAAAAAAAATGATTCAAGTTGATATTCATGAATATTTTTCATTAAAAGGAAATACGTTTTACATTAAAAGTTTTACATTTTTGGGAAAATGGATACTCATCAAGGATTCCACATTGTAATATATTTTTCATTTATATAATTGTTATATCCTAATTAAGTAATCTTGTAAAATATATTTTAGAAAATAATGTCATTTCTAATCAATATATACTATAATATGTAATATTTATAGTCAGGTCTATATAGTTAGCCTCAGAGAAAAGGTTTATATAATTTAGGAGGTTAGGATAATGTGAATAACATGATAATGAATTATTTTAATTTATGGTTATATAGAAATGATATAGAGTTTTAAGATTACCATGTTCCTTCATATAAAGTATTTATGTTATGAATGGATTTGCATTGAAGAAATATGGAAGATTGTGTATGAAGGCATGGAGGGGAAGATATCAATCAAAATCAGCAGTCGAGGTGGTTGGAATTTGAATTGAGGAGTTTCATAAAATGATGTAGATTTGAAACAAGCTATAAATAGTTGTTGTATCAATTCTAGAGAGAAACCTCATCAACCATATCTGAACATGTCAATAGTGGAGATTTTATGAGGCATCACCTTTTATATGTAGTGGACCTTTAGACCTAGTAATAGTTGAATGATGAACTAATATCATAGAAAATCTATTTGATATCAAGTTATGTTGGATAACCCAAAGGAAACTCTTGTTATATTTTTTTTATACGTTGTAGATAAACATTAGAGATCAGTAGTTAATAATATCATATAATGGTAAGATATTTATTCCTTATAATGGGATAAATATTAGAAAATTTTCCATGAGAAATATTGTCCTAAGGTTGGTTAATTTATAATGGAGACAAAATTCATGAAATTTAAGAAACATGTTAAATCTTTTGTGGATTAATATAAATAAAACATCACCTTATTGGAATGGTACATTATAAATATTATCTAGCATCATGATAGTTTAATAAATCATTTTTACGCTAGATTGAAGACAAAATATTGAATGTAATTTGATTACCATGGATTCAAAATATATATGAAACATTATAAATGTGGAGAGAAGGTAAAAATATAGTTTACTGATGATTAGTTATTATATGATAATAAATATAAAGGTAATGTTATGTGTATGGGTAACAGTGGGATGGTTCAAATAATTCTGATGGAAAGCTGATAATGTTAACATATTGTGATAAGTGTGGTAAAAATAACCCTATGGAATGTCTTACAATGTTTTGAAAGTGTGTCATATATGGTATGATTAGTGATCTAGACCATGAATATAAGGAAAATTATTAGACAATTCATGATAATTCAACAATAAAATTAATTAATTGTAAAGTGTTAGAGAATTTTTTCATTGAATGTTTGAAAATGGTTACTCAGAGTGGAAATTAGCATGATAAAAAATAAGAAAATGAGTGTGAAAATATTTTTATACTACAGTGGTTGAGGTTGGGCTTCCAAATTAATTGGTGATGGGTATGTTACTGGGACTTTTCTAATTATTATATCACCCTATTTGAAATTGGATATTTGAAAACATTAATCTCCAATAAATTTTCAAGAAAATAGAAATAATATATCATGAACTGAAGATAATACTTTTAGTTAAAACTCTAGGATGATATATTAATATAGAAAATATTTATATGAATATTCATGATGTTATTAGTGGAATATAATTTCCTTAAAATCTTATTGAACATTAAATAGTATATTTAAATGTCATTTTGGATATGGAATGGCTTTTAGTTTATCAGACCATGATAGATTTCAGAGCTTAGAATACGTTATTCAATGACTTCAGAACTTTGATAACTTTCTATGAAATTGAGAATTTCATTAAAGAATGATGAAAAAGTTACAAATCTTATATTGTTAAAAAGTATTAAACTCTTTAAATTAGTGATGTTCTAGTAGTGAAAGAATACATTATTTAGTCATTGCACAAGAGCTTCAACCCAGTTGTTGAGGACTCAGAAAGTGCACCCATGAGACCTAATATCAAAACCAAGAAGAGGGATAATTTTCGGGGGTAATATAATAGTACTTTAGAATTACTATAGTGGGTATTGTATCATTTACTGTTTGTTAGTATAGTTGTTAGAACTATTCATCTGTTTGGGCATTCGGGCCACTGGTTTGGTCTTTGGGCCCTTAAATGCCTCCGGGCCAACCAAGGCCTTCAAACCATCAAGGCTTTCGGTCCACCACATGGTCTTTAGTCCGCATTAAGGCCTTTGGGACACAAGATCATTTTAGTTTCCCCATATAGACTCTAAAAAAAGAATCATCCCTAGAGGAGGATTAAGATTAGGCACACTCACCAGAGCAGAACCAATGAATTTGGAAGAATGAGAGAGTATAGAAATTCCATCGGGACCAGACTTTTCTTTCACAAGAAGATTAGTTGAACAATCAACCAAAGGTGGATAGCTACCATTATAATGTAGATGCTGGGGAGGGGCAGTTCCTTATAGTTATAGTCTGGTTGAATTCCCTAAGACCTTCAGGTCATGTAATGTCCCATAAGCCTATGGTCCATGTAATATCTAATCCTATGTGCCTTCTAAGGGTTCCCCATAATCCCTTGAAAGGGGGATTTTCAAAAATCAATAAAAATAATGGCCTTCTATCCATTTAGGTGTAGTTCTTGGTGATTTTCATAGTGTTATTCTTAAATAAAATGTGGAAGTTAATATTGACATAGTTTATTATTATATGAATTTTTCAACCCATGCAATCAAATGTATCAAGTGGAACATTATAATTGAAAAATTAATTATAGGAGTTGTTAGATAAAGGATTCATTCAACATAGAAATTCACCATGGGATTATCTTATTTTTTTGGTTATAATTAATAATGGTTAAAGGGTACTTTGCACTGATTGATTATCCTTTAATTACATCACTATTACGAACAAGTATCATTTTCCTCGTATTGATGATTTATTTGATCATATCTAGGACGATCAATATTTTTCAAAGGATTCTCTATGTTAATAATACTATCATTTAATGTTTATTTTGGTTTGAATTCCAAAGATAACATTTATAAATATATAAGGGAAATAAGAGTCAGCAGTTATTCCCTATGGGTTGTCTAATTCATCAGTTATATTAATGGATATTATGATTATTGTTTTCCATGACTATTTAGAAATATTTTTTCTGATTGTTGATGATATATTGGTATATTATAGAAAACATTAGGATCATAAAAGATATCATAGTATAGTTTTGAAATCTTTAAAAGAAAATAAACATTTTTGGGAATTTTGAATGTGTTTGTTTCGGTTTTTTTTTCTTCCTTGGTCATATTGCTACTAAATATGGATTAATTCTTGACCGTGGTAAAATTAATATTGTTTAATAAAGGGAAAAAACATCAAATTTCATCAAAATTAGTTGTTTTATTGGATTAATATGTGACAAAAGTGGTTTCTTTAAATAAATATCGATTATCTATCCCATTGTATAGATAAATTTACTTTTTAAATTAAAATGGTGGAATTAATGTGATGCTTATTATATGGAACTTAAAATATGATTGTTTAATTATCCAAAATTTCCTCTAGAAATGTATAATTTTTAATATATGGTGATGCTTCAATAAAAGGTCATGTTTATGTCCCGATGTAGATTGATCATATAATTTTATATTCTTCATAAAAATTAATACCACATGGGTTGAATTACCATAAACATGGTATTGAAGTATCTTTTCTAGTTTCGTTTTTAATATTTAGGTGGAATAATTTTAAATTAATAAAATATGAAATATATACTACTCAAAAAAGTTTGAAGTATATATTCAATAAAAAAGAATTAAACATGAGATATAGATAATGGATGGAAATGATCAAGGATTATGATTGCACAATAAATTTCTATCATGGAATAGAATAAAATTTGGTTAATCATTTAATCTGAAAAATAATGATACATTATCCATGATAAATTTGAAACATGACCCTTTTTTAACACCCTAATCTTCCATGGTATGCTTCTCCTTGAATAATACAATAGAGTGGGTTGTATGCAACTTTGAGTTGTTACACAACACAACCAATCAAACTAGCTGTTATGAATAGTAATACCCACTTATTGAAATTTTATAAATATTAAATTTCAAAATGGACTTCATTTTTTGGATTCGGAATTTCAATATTATATTAGGGTTTTTTTTTTGATATTTTTCTGAAAACGTTTAATTCATGATGAATAGTGAAAAAACAATGAGTTATAGTTTAAAACCGAATTTTTATTTAAATGATTATATAATTTATTTAAATTTATATTAGTTCAAAATAGATAAATAATACCAATATAAGTTCAATGTGATTCATTAGAGTCATTTTATAATAATTATATATATATAATTTTTTTGTTAACTTTTTACTGCCTTTTACCCAACTCCTAGCAGTATTTTCAAATTTACATAAAATGTAATTTTACTGCTTCTCTGAGTTGAATTTAAAAAATCTGAGAGATATGGTAGATATCAATAAGTAAAATGTGGTTCAATAAGATGAAAATAATTTCAAGTGAATAATAACTTTTTTACTTTTATTTACCACGGTTAAAAGTAAATAGGGTAATTAAGGGTAAAAATGAAATTATTATTACCCTAACACATGTCCTAATACTATTGGATAATTATAATTCGATCAAAAAAACCTTAGGAATAAAATATTAACCTTTTTGTTCCACTTGGTTTATATTTGGAAATTTATTATTATTTAATTCAAAGTAGAGTTCAATGAGTCAAAATCAAAGTTTAATAAATAAATAATTTTTAATATAGGGGTACACATACGATAAATTTGAATATAAATATTAATTAGAAAGATAATAACATATCCTATATAATTGTATTTTATTTATATTTTTTATATTTTAAATAATATACTTTATTTATGACACAATGACGATGCAATAATTACCTAATTAATGAATGATTAAAATAGTTTACATTATAAATATCAAAATAAATGTTATTTGAGACTTTTTATGAAATAAACTAACTTTTTAGGTTAATATGGAATATTAGGGTTTTTTAGATGAATGTTTTTTATGTAATAATGTTGTTATGAATTTAGCAAAAACAAAATACCAAATAGTGTCAAAATTGACATAAAAAAGTGTTTTTTAAATAGAGAGTATATTATTAATTTATATTCTATTCATAAAAATCTAAAATTCCGACAAAAGTCTTAAATACATATATTTATATCATTAAGGAACCACATGGGGTTCATTTGGAAGTATATAGTATGTTTATTAACAATATAATATAAAAATACAAAGAGACATGGTAAATGTCAAACTATTTAATTAAGAGTTAAATATAAAAGATAAGGTTAATATAGTCACCCAAAAATATATAAAACCTATTGGTTGAGTGGTTTTCGACCCATTCCCACCTTAGATTTTAAATAATTCATTTCTGAGCCATTATAAACCAAAAATTATTTGATTATAAAATAATAATTATAGCTTTTCCTAAAGTTCCCCTCACCCCTCTTATAAATGGGGCACTCCCCCTTATCTCTAATTCACACCTTCAAAGCCATTATTATCTGCCAAACCCTGACCAAATACCCTCTAAACTATCCTACCATCATTCTAGATTCCTTCCTTTAGTCATAAAGCCAACTTATGGAGACCTTTTGATCAAATCAAAATGAAGAACTTGAAAAAGAGGTAAATATTTCATCACATATTTTAGGTTCTTTTCTTCTTCAACTTACTCATTCATTGTTGTTTACATTATAAAATAATAACTCCATTATATTTTATATACTTTGATGTTTTTACAAATATGGTACAACCATATTCATTATTATATCCATCCTTGGAAAGACATGTCACCATACATGCGTATGTACGGCTTACTGTCTCCACGTCGTGGTGTAATTGTTATCCAGTACATTATTATTTGGATGGGTATAATAATGACTTGTAATTGATGTAAATAATAAATATAACATGATAAGTATTCATTATATATGATTCAACATCCAATTATATATTATTTTAATACCAAAAGAATAATATTTTCACTCGTGCATACGTACGGATTACCGCCTCCACAAACGCGATGAGATTCATTCCCCATCATATACATTCAAGAATAATTTTCATTAGATGATTAAAAATAATTTTTAAAGACTTAGTATCATTCTGAATATGAATAAAATACATCCTATCCATAAAAGACATTACTTTTTTAACTAATCATATAAAGTAAAATTAATCAGTTAACACCCGAAACGATGATAATACTATGATATTATTACCAAATCAATTCTAAAAGATCATATATGATATCATATTAATGTATATGATTCTTGTATAATTTAATAAAAATTATTTTACCATTATACAGGATGATAACCTACCCTCAACCGAGGAAAAGTACAAGTGTTAATTTCACAATATCATCATTATCTGAGGTTGTTTATATTTAATTATCTACCAAGACCTCTTTATCATCCAAATCCATGTTTCCTAAAAATGTATTTCAAAACATTATTACTATTTTATAAACTATGGTTTAAATTCATTTATACCATTATTTTAATTTTATAAGATGTTTATAAATGAATCTTTCCGTCGTTTTCCAAACAAAGTACTTTATTACCTTTTTGACAAAATTAAGGTAAGAATAGTTTTTTAACTTATATGGCGGGTGTGGCTATTTTACGCCGTTATAACATCATATAAGCTTACCTTACAAGCTTATAAGAATATTTCCAAAATAAAGGTTTTATTTATAATTATGTGACTCTTAAATTATTTCAAAATACAATGAGATGTTTCTCTATGAAATGTTTTGATTTCATCTATGTCAACATCCTTTGATGGATTTAATTTTTTTTTAAGTTGATTTATTATGAAACAAAACTTACATAATGTATTGAAGGTTTCGTGAAATGTTTTACTATGGATGTTCTATTTTTATACCATTCTTGGTTTATGGTTAAAGAATTGACATTTTGTATGCTGATTTTAATACAAATGTTTATGTTATATTTCAACCTTTTCATATGAGGAATGCATTTGACTTAGAAAGTGATGGGTGGAGCCCATTATAGCTCCTCTATGCATCAGTAGGTCTCTTGAGACAACTAGACGTTGAATTATCCAAGGCCGTTCTCAATTTGATCTATAGTTTTGGCCGATGCCTTAATCATTTTTAGACATCTTGGTCGAGGCCTTGAATTTTTTTTCAGAATGTCCAACATTATACATTCCCTCAATATGAAAATAATATTAATGGTTCATGTGGTCATTTGACTAGTTGAATACCCATGATTATGTTTTATTATGGCATTATTTACTCATCTCATATTCCCGCCATTATAGTATTCATGTTTATTATTGGTAAAGGTATGTGGTTTCAATTATTCACCATACTTAATATTTATGTTATCTTCCACTGTATTGCTTACCCTTACTAAGATATTGAGCTCACCTCTTTCTTATGTTTCATTTTCCTAGTATATGAAGAAGTTAGTTATGAGTGACTTGTAGGAATAATATAGGAGGCTTGGATGTTTCTAATGGAATAAATTCCTGTTGTATTTCTTTTGATGTTGTAATGATGAACTTATGTATGAATCTTGTTTCCAATGATACTAAAATGATCAGTCATTCAAGACATGTTTTCCTTGTGATCATGCTAATGAATTGTAATAATGCACCAAATCTGGGTAACTAGGGTTGGGTCATTACATTTGGTATCAGAGGATGTTTAGTACAAACCTTGTAAACTAGATTTAGATAAAATCTGATTAGAGCACATTACCCTCAGATAGACTTTGAGGATTAGTATAGAAGATGTTCCTACATTTTTGGTAATGTAGAGATTTTGTGAGTTTTTAAAGAAATAAACCCCTATCTGAATACGATCAGGTAGAGTCGGCTCTGGCATAGATGTACCTTGGGGTAAAACCCGAAAACACTTCTTTGAGCTAGACTTGAATGAGAACTAGTGCACGACAATGGGCCTTGTTTCACTCTTGGTTACGACACTCCTGGGGGGTATGCTTAGGATAATTCTCATTTTCCTTACAAACCATTATGAAGGGTTTATGAGTATATATTTCCTCAAATTAAACATTTTTATGATTAAAGATTATATCCATAAACTATTCAATTTATGTTTAGTGTTTTATATGTTTGGATTTATGTATTGTGATTCATAAACTAATCTATTGAATGCCATTGTTCAGAAATAGCACCTAGTGGACGAAATGTAAATTGTATCAATTCATGCACTATCTTTAGGGATTTACCTCTTGTTCAAAATAATTATAGTGGAGCTGGTGATACAACTGGTTCTGATCATCTGATCACCATACTGGGACAACTCACATAGGTTATTAATAATAACCATACCCATATGGAGCACCCTGATGCACAACATAGAGGATCAATGTCAGACCACTTCATGAGGAAACAACCACCAACATTCAATGGTGTTACAAGTCCATTAGTAGCTGATTAATGGTTAAATTCCTTAGAGAAAATATTTCATGCCATGGGGAGCAGAGAAAGGGAAAAAGATTTCATGGCAGTTTACCACATCACTGGAGATGCTGATCAATGGTGGTCATTGATTCAAATTAAAAAGGATTATTATGAAGTATCAAATATAGAATGGAGGGAGTTTAAATAAACTTTTTTAGAAAAACACTTTCCTCATTACCATCGAGTGGATATGGAAAGACAATTTCTGAGTCTGAGGAAAAATGAGGTTGAGAATGTCACAAAGTATGAAGCTTACTTTATTAGGTTAGCAAGGCATGCTTTAGATTATATACATAACCCTAGAAGTATGATTGGTTGATTCATTGATGTGTTAAAACCATTTATCCATCGAGCATTACTATCACAATCCTTCTCATCATACGAAGATATTGTCTCATGTGCTGTCAAGATAGAAAAGGAATTCTCTAAGTCCTAAGACTTTAAAGAAAAGAAAGAAAAGTAGTGATCTTATGAATAATCTGGGAAAGAAAATAATGAAACGTGGAAGAAGGGAAGAATTTATTTTCCACCCTGTAATAATTATGGAAGGAATCACATGGGTTCCTGTCTAAAATGAAAAGGAGTATGCTAAAATGTGGACAAAAAGGATATCTTGCTTGAGATTTCAAGGGAATTAATGATGCTACAAATGTTCAATGCTACAATTGCAGGGATATGGGACATTATGAAAAAGAATTTCCACAGCGTCAGGGAAACATAACATAAAAAATACCATGGGATCAAGTCAAAGCTTATGCGATCACTATAACTGATGTTAAAGCCCCGAAAGATGTTGTGGCAAGTAATATAATGGTTTCTTCAAGTTTATCCAATGGTTTATTTGATTCTAGATCATTACATTTCTCATATATTCCAAGATTGATAAGAAATTAGATATTTCCAATTTGATTTAACAAGGGATTTGTTAGTCAAAACTTCTAATGGAAGTATCATTGCTACAATGTTTTTGAATTAGTTCCCATTAGGGCATATAAATGTTATTTATCTGGTGATCTCATCGTCATAACCATGATTGAATTTGATATAATCCTCAATATGGATTGGCTTTCAAACCATGATGCAAATATTTATTTTAAGAAGAAGGAGGTTATTATTTTTGATGACAATGATAAAGAACACCTTATATTTAGAGAAGCATTGTCACCACCTAATTCTTATTTAGATCCACCCCCAGTGGCTCAACTAAATTAATTTATTGGGGATTAAGAGAATTAAATAATTTTGGGTGAGGAAAATAATGTTCAAGTAGAGTATATTCTTATTGTGAAAGAGTATGTTGATGTATTTCTAGAGGATTTACCTATACATCATCCAAAATTAGAAATTGATTTTTTCCTTTTATTTAATTCCGGGACCAATGCTCATATCAAAGATCCATTATAGAATGTCCATTGTGGAATGAGTGGAACTAAAGAAACAACTAGAGGAGTTGAGTAATAAGGTATTTATTTTCACTGATGTTTCTCTATGGGGAGCCCCTGTCCTTTTTGTTAAGAATAAATATGGATCTATGAGGTTGTGCATTGACTACAGAGAGATCAATGCTATAATGATAAATAAAAAGTATCTCTTACCTCACATTGAGGATTTATTCAACCAACTTCATGGATCTCAATACTTTTCAAAGATTGGCCTTCGATCTAAATATCATCAGTTGTGTGTGAGGAAGGAATACATTCCGAAAACAGCATTTCGAACCAGGTATGAGCATTACGAGTTCACAGTAATGCCTTTTGGATTGACTAATGCACCCTTAGTCTTCATGGATATAATTAATAGATTTTTCAAGGAATACCTTGATGACTTTTTAGAGGTATTTATTAATGATATATTGGTATTATCCAAAATCTATGAAGATCATGAAAATCACTTGTGCATTATCCTAAAGACTTTGAGATTACATGAATTATATGGGATGTTTAACATTTGTGAATTCTAGCTTCAGGATATTTCTTTCGTGGCCATATTGTCTCCAATGATGGAATCTCTGTTAATCCTTCTAAGACAGGAGCAATCCAAGAATGGCCAGCACCGACATGTTTAACTGAGGTATGCAGTTTTATTGGTTTTGTAGGTTATTATCGGTGTTTCTTCAAGATTTTTGCCCGATTGGATTACTTATTAACCAAGATCACACGTAAAGGGTTGAAATTTGTTTGGAAAAAATAATGTGAAGAATGTTTTGAATAATATAAGATAAGATTAGTCAATTATCCTATATTGACTCCACCATTGGGGAATTATGGGTTTGTTATTTATAGTGATGCTTCAATGAAAATACTTGGTTGTGTCCTTATGTAGAATGATAGGGTTATTTCCTATGCATCAAGACAACTAAAAATTCATGAGCAAAACTATCCTACTCATGATCTTGAGTTAGTGGCAATATTTTATTTGATTATTTGGAGACAGAATCAATATAGTGAAAAATGTGAAATTTATACTGATCACAAGAGTTGGAAGTATATTTTCTCAGAGAAAGAACTCAACATGAGGAAAATAAGATGGATTGAACTACACAAGGATTATGATTTCATGATACACTACCACATGAGTAAGGAAAATAAGGTGGAAAATGCTTTGTGTAGAAAGGATCATGGAGTTTTGAACAAGATGAGGGTTGAAATGGATCCTATATACAGTGATCTAGTAAATATGGATATGAGAATCACCATAGAAGGTAAAACATAAATAATTTTTCAAATGGTTGAAAAACCATCATTACTAGAAAGGATAAAGAGTTCTGAGACTGGTGATGAAGAGATTTAAAATAAATTAAAGCTGTGAATGATGGTAGATTAAGTGACTTTGTGTATGAAGATAGAATTTTCAAATTTGGGAAGAGACTTTGTGTTCCCGATATACCTGGTCTAAAAAGGGAATTTTTGGATGATGTTCATAGTTCCCATTTCTCTATACACCATGGGAGAACCAAAATATATATAGATTTTATGGAACATTTTTGGTGGGACAACATGAAGCGATATATTTTTGATGTTGTTTCAAGAATTATGGTTTTTCATCAAGTGAAAGATGGAAGGCAACATTCTGGAGGACACTTGCATCCTCTTCCCATACCTGAGTGGAAATGGGAAAATATTACGATGGACTTTTTCATGGGACTAACAAAGACTCATAGAAGGAACAATGCAATATGGGTCATTATTGATCATCTTACCAAGTCAGAGAATTTTCTTGCTATAAGAGAATATTTACCACTTGAACGTCTAGAAAGAATATATATTAATGAGTTGTGAGACATCATGGAGTACCACTATAGATTGTTTCTGATCATCATCCCCATTTTACATCAGGATTTGGGAAAAGTATTCAAAAAGCCCTGCGTACTGATCTTCATTTGAGCATGGCCTTCCAACCCCAAACTAGTGGACTATTCAAACCTTAGAAGACATGTTGAGATCATGCTCACATGACTTTCAAGGTATATGGGATCAATATTTACCTATGGTAAAATTTTCCTATAATAATTGCTTCTATTCAAGTATTCAGATGGCACCATATTAAGCATTATATGGAAGGAGATGTCGCACACCAACCTGTTGGGATGATGTTGGTGAAAGAAAACTCATAGGCCCAGAACCATTGGAGGAAATGATGTAAAAGGTGAAGGTAATCCAAAACCACATCAAAGAAGGCCAAAGTAGAAAGAAGAGTTATGCAGATAACTGAAGGAAGGATTTGGAATTTTAGGTAGGATATCATGTTTTTTTGAAGTTATATCCATGGATGGGTGTTATACGTTTCAGTAAGAAGGGAAAATTAAGTCCCAGGTACATCAGATCTTTTGAAATTTTAGAACGAATTGGGGTTGTAGCTTACCATTTGGAATTGATTCCATGTCTATCCAAAGTTCACGATGTATTCCACATATCACTGTTGAGAAAATACATTCATAACCTAATGCATGTACTCACCTATGAGAAATTAGAACTGGAACCCAATCTATCTTTTTGTGATGTGCCTTTCAAGGTTCTTGATACAAGAGAACAAATGTTGAGAAACCAGACGACTCGTCTGGTAAACGTTATTTGGAGAAACCATAAGATGGAAGAGCCAATGTGGGAACCCGAGGAAATTATGATGAAGAACCATCTGAGTCTTTTTACGTAGTAATACTCTAGAAATTTCAAGGACGAAATTATTTGAAGGAGAGGAGAATGTAACACCTCAATCTTCCACGGTACGCTTCTTTTTTGAATAATACAACAGTGTGGTGTATGCAACTTCGAGTTCTAACACACCACAACCAATCAAACTAGGCATTATGAATAGTAATAAATACTTTTTGAAATTTTATAAATTGTATCTTACAAAATGGACTTCATTTTTTGATTCGGAATGTTGAAATTTAGGTAGGGTGAATTTTTGGTATTTTTCTGAAAACATTCAATTCTTGATGAATAGTGAAAAACAATGAGTTATAGTTTAAAACCAGATTTTTCATTAAATAATTATTTATTTTATTTAAATTTATTTTAGGTCTTAATAGATACATAATAACTATATATGTTCAATGTGATTCATCGGAATCAGTTTATAATAATTTATGATATATAAAAAGTTTATTGAACTTTTTACCGTCTTTTAGCCACCTCCTAGGAGCATTTGAAAATTTACATAAAACATAATTTTACCACTTCTGTGAGTTGAATTGCAAAAATCAGAGAAACACAGTTGATTTTAGTAAGTAAAATGTGGTTCAATAAGATGAAAATAATTTTTGGTGAATAGAAACTTTTTACTTTTATTTACCATGGTTAAAAGTAAATAGTGTAATTAAGGGTAAAACTGATATTATTATTACACTAAAACAAGTCCAAATTCTATTGGATAAGTATAATTATACCAATAAAAAACTTAGGATTAAAATATGAACCTTTTTAGTCCACTAGGTTTAGATTAGAACATTTATTATTATTTAATTCAAAGAAGAGTTAAAAGAGTTAAAATAAATGTTTAATAACTAAAACATCATTAATATAGGGTTAAACATAAGATAAATTAGACTATAATTATTCATTATAAATATAATATGATTTCCGACATAAGTTTATTTTATTTATATTATTTAGACATTAAATAATGTAATTTATATTTGACACAATGATGATGCAGTCATTACCTAATTAATGAAATATTAAAGAAAATTGTCATTATAAATATCCAAATAAATGGAATTTGAGACTTTTTATGAATTACACTAATTTTATAGGTTAATATGACATGTTAGGGTTGGATAGATGATTTTTTATGTAATAATTATATTATAAATTTAGCAAAAACAAATTACCATATAGTGTTAAAATTGACAAAAACGAGTTTTTAAAACAAATATTATATTGTTAATTGATATTATATTCCTAAAAATATATGTTTTGGCCAAAATACATATATAATTATATGTGTATAATTAATTAACCACTTGGTGTTCTCTTGGAAGTATATAGTATGTTTATTAACCGTATATTATAAAAATACAAAGAGACTTGATAAATGTCAAACTATTTAACTAAGAGTTAAATCTAAAAGATAAGGTTAATATAGTGACCCAAACCTATCTAAAACCAATTGGTTGAGCTTTTTTCTACCCATAACCACCTTATAATTTAAATAATTCATTTTTTAGCCATTAGAAACCGAAAATTATTTTATTATCCTAAGGTACCCCTCACACCTCTTATAAAAGGGCACTCACACTTCTCTCTAATTCACACCTTCAAAGCCATTTGGCTCGGCCAACCCCTGTCCAAATACCCTCTAAACGATACTCCCGTAATCTTGGAGGCATTATTTTAGTTATAAATCCTACCTATGGAGCCCTTTTGATGAAATAAGAAGTTATAACCCAAAGAAGAGGTAAATATTTCTTCACATCTTTCAAGTTTCTTTCTTCTTCCATTTCCTCTTTCATTGTTGTTTCCATTATAAAATAATAACTCCAGTATATTATATATACTACGATGTTATTATAAATATGGTACAACCATATTCATTATTCTACCAATCCATTGAATGACATGTCACCAAACGTGCATACGTACGACTTACAGTCTCCACATCATGGTGAAATTGTTATTCAATACATTATTATTTGGATGGGTATAATAATGATGTATAATTGATGTAAATAATAAATATAACATAATAATTATTATGTATATATGATATAACATCCAATTATATATTATTTTAATATCAAAATAATGATATATTCACTTGTACGTACGTACATATTACCCTCTCCACGAACGCGATGAGATTCATTGCTCATCTTATCCATTCAAAGATAATTTTCATTAGATGATTAAAAATAATGTTTAATGACATAATATAATTATGAATATGAATAATATACATCCTATCCATAACAAAAATTACTTTCCTAACAAATCATATAAAGGAAAATGAATTAGTTAACAACCGAAACGACAATAATACTAAGATATTATTTACAAAGCGATGTTAAAAGATCATATATTATATCCTATTAATGTATATGATTATTGTATAATTTAATAAAAATTATTTCACCATTATAGAGGAGGATAGCCTAATCTCAACCATGTAAAAGTACAAGGTAAGGGTAAATTTCACAATCGCTTCATTATCCGATGTTGTTTATATTTAATTATCTATTGGGACATCTTTATCATCAACATCCATATTTCTTAAAAATGTATTTCAAAACATTATTCCTATTTTATATACTATGGTTTAAAGTAATTTATACCCTTGTTTGACTTTTATAAGATTTTTATAATGTAATATTTCCGTTTTATTCCAAAGAAGGTACTTTATGACCTTTTCGACAAAATTATGTTAAGAATGTTTTTTTAACTTATACGGTGGGTGCGGATATTTTTCACTATTATAACATCATCAAAGCTTCCCGTAAAATCTAATAACAATATTTTCAAAAGAAAATTTTTATTTATACATATGTGACTCTTAAATTATTTCAAAATAAAAAGAGATTTTTTTCTAAAAAAGGTTTTGATTTCTTCTATGTCAACATCCTTTGATGGATTTAAAGTTTATTTGAAGTTGATTTATTATGATAATGAACTTACATAATGTATTTAAGGTTTTTTGATATGTTTAAATGTGGATGTGATATTTTTATACCATTCATGGTTTATGGTTAAAGTATTGACATTTTGAATTAATTTTCTTAATATGAATGTTTGTATTATATTTCAACCTTTTCATATGAGGAATGCATTGAACATAGTAAGTGACAGGTGGAGCCCGTTATAGCTCCTCGATGGATTAGTAGGTCTAATGAGACAACTAGACGTGGAATTTTCCGAGGCCTTTCCCAATTTGATATAAGGTTTTGGCTGTGTCCTTAATCATTTTTAGACGTCTTGGCTGAGGCCTTGAAAAAATGTTTCGGAATGTTTGGCATCATACATTCCCTCATTATGAAAATAATACTGATGGTTCATGTTTTTATTCTACTAGTAGAATACCCATGATTATGTTTTATTATGGAATTATTTACTCAGCTCATATTCTTTCCATATAATAATTCATGTTTATTATTGGTAAAGGCATTTGGTTTCAATTATTCACCATGCTTAATATTTATGTTATCTTCTGATGTATTGCTTACCCGTACTGAGCGTTTGATTTCACTCCTTTCTTATGTTGCATTTTCACAGGATATGAAAAAGTTAGTCATTAGTGACTTGTAGGAATAATCTAGGAGTCTTGGATATTTCTGATGGAATAAATTCAGGTTGTATTTCTTTTCATGTTGTAAAGATGAACTTATGTATGAATCTTGTTTCCAATAATACTAAACTGATCAGTCTTTCAAGACACGATTTCCTTGTGATCATGAAAATGATATGTAATAATGCACCAACTCTAGGTAACTAGGTTCGGGGTGTTACACCTTTAGTTAATGATTTGGTGAATTTTGTCCTAGAATTTCCGGATATAGGGACATCCACTATTCTGTTTCAAGTTTCAATGTAGTATACTTTGATAAAAATAATTCAACATGATCTGTAGGAAGATCTAGTTTTTTTGTAAAAATAGAATCATCTAAGGGGGGTATGTTTCTGGAGTATAATGTTGATGAAGAAGGAATTATTAGAATTGAAAAATGATTATATGTTCCCTATGATTACCAATTTGAGAGATAATTATTGTGTAAAGCTAATGGTTCCCCATTTTCTCTTCATCAATGAATCGCAAAGAAATACAAAGACCTTTAGTAATATTATTGATGGGTTAGTATAAAAATAGATATTTATTGACCTTACCATGAAATGATTGACATGTTAGTAGGTAAAAAAACAAAGAAAATTCTCAATGGTAAATCTTCAACACTTTCCAGTCCTAGAAACAAAATGGTAAAATTTAATATTGTATATCATAGTGGAATTTCCAAATACATATTATGTTAATAATTTTATATGGGATATTTTTTATCAATTAATGAAATTTTTTCATTTTATTCTGATTTGGGATATTATATATTTGGATCATCTTTCTTGAATACATCTTAAATATATAGTCATGGTA
Organism: Viscum album; assembly: GCA_963277665.1. Lineage (NCBI taxonomy): Eukaryota > Viridiplantae > Streptophyta > Magnoliopsida > Santalales > Viscaceae > Viscum > Viscum album. The sequence continues at coordinate 1,133,006,945 of OY728123.1, read as the reverse complement.
CATGGATTTAATATCTCCATTGTATCTTACTATGATCCCTAATTTACTTTTAAATTGTAGAAATTTGATAGTTTATTTATCAATGAAAATACTCTTAATGTTTCAAACTCTATTTATTGCACCACCCTTGAAAGAATCTATTTTTATCAACATCTAATTTTGGATAATATTACTAGAAGAGATGTTAAATCATCTATCCCCTTTATAATCAACAATTCTTCAACATTGCACCATCATTGTCAAAGGTTGGTACATGATACCTAGAACAATATAAATATTAGGGATTATTGCATAGAATTTATTTTAATGAATTTTTTTTTGAGGAATCATAATGTCTAGAGCAAGAATTTCTTCAGCAATATTGGTAAGAACATGGAGAAAATCGATTCATCCCTTAATATTATTCAAGAAAGGAACTCTGGTAGTGATTTTTACTCAATAAATAAGTAGGAAAATGAGATCGTAATTTAACATAATATCCTACTAAAATATTATATAAGGGTTTGATATGGAAAATTTTAATGTGAAATATATTGTGGATGGTTACATAAACTTAAAATAATTCAACTCTCTATAATGAGATTGAAAATTCAAAATTAATTTAGAAATTCTAAAGGATTACAGGATATGTTTATAAAATATAAAGGAAAATTCTTCTAATTTCATATGATTATATGAAAATATGTTTAATATATACATTAAAATAATTAATAATTTAAAATATGGAATTTCCATGATATATAATCATAAAGACAATGTCTAGATCACTAATGTTTTTTTTGGAATTTGAGATTAAGGATGATTATTTTTGTCTCGACATGGTTAACTCCCCTAACACATATGTATTAACAAATCAAATCATACCAAAAAAATATGAGATCATTTAACATGATGTTTTTAGACTTTTTACTCATTTTTAAGGGGGTCAACTCACAAAGGGAATAAATATCCACTTCCATGATCTCCTTCCCATAGTGGATAATGACAATTTTCTAAATCTGTTCAGGCTTATGGATCTTACTAATAAAATTTACAAAATTATTTTAATAATTAATCCCAATTATATTAATAAAAATTATAATAATATATTCTACTAAAATTAGTTTGGATTCATTAACAGAAGAACCACACATGATTTCCTCATCACCACTTTTGAATTTTTTAGCCTTCTTAAAAAAACTCTGGAGGTAACATTACATTGAAACATGATATTAAAAAAATATTTTTATATTATGTATTGGATATTCATTTAGAAAATCATATCTAAATTTTATTCTGATGATTCATTCATCAAATCGATCAAAATAATTTTAATGTTAGCATATATATATGTTCTTATTGATGTTTTTTTCAGAAGTATACTTTATATTCTCAATAGGTTCTAGGAAGTTTGATTCTCATAGATAATTTTTTCTATAAATGAAGATTATATTTTTTGTGTTATTATCAACATGGTGGAAAATCACAAGATCAATCCTATCAGAGCATATATATGATTAAATGGTCTCACTCATTTACTATATTCCAATGATATAATCCACTTTACTCACGGAGGTAAGAGGAACATTAAAAACATCATGTATAATATTCTTCATTAAGTGAATCTATCTAGTTATAAGATCACTTGGAATAAGTATATATTATAATTTGGAGAGAATATCTCTACAGATGAAAATATGTGTTATCAATGAACATATAATTAGAGAAGGTGTTTTCCCTTTCAAATTAATTAATACACCACTATTTTGGGGAAAACCTTATACCTATTATTTCACACATATCTCAACCTAAATTTAAAATCAATGTCATTTTTGGATATTTAAAGCATTATTGATGTAATGAAGGATATATATTGTGAAAGCCGTTATTTTTTCTATTTTTTCATTTCCTTATATTAAAAATGATAGAAATGTATTATTAAGGGTACTAATATTTCCATCAATAACAATTTTGGTATTTGGATAATCATTAAAATAATACTTATATTGTTACACTAGAATCAGTTTTGTTATACCATTTATTACGGTGAAATGTAAATCAAAAGTAATTTCAATTCTAATTTAGAACTACACAAACATTTTATAAAGAGCATCATCAATGGGATGTTTGAGGTATATGGATTCTTAAGAATTTATATAGGAATAAATATTGAAATAAATATGAAATAAATTCCCCTATATAACCTAACATCAAAGACTCTTTTTTAAACCTTATTGTACAAATATGATGGTTATATAACATTAATTATTATCTAAAATTTATGTTGGATAATTTTATAGGTAAGCCCATTTTTAATAAGTTAAATCCACCTTATACTTCTTTTGAAAAAAATCATGATTATGGTGAAATGGGAGAATTCTATAGTGGTACTTTTTTCTGAAATATAGGAAGTATTATACAACCACAATTTAATTATAATTGATGAAAACATTATATGGGAATCTTCTTCCAATGGAAAAATTATTTCCAAACTAAACTATTATGGTGCATCTTAGAGATACGCAACCACATGGGATAGTAATTTCATTAATGGATGTATTTCACCATCAAGATTAAATTATTTATAGAGGTTATCCAATCCCAAGATTCTAAATAAATTATTTTATCTATATGTTGGTATTAATTTGTGCTCTAGGAGCATCCCTTTCAGCCAACATAGTGATGATTTGAAATACTTATTTTTGAAATGTTCTTCTGAATTAGCCATGTGGAATACAATGGCCAACACTTTTTTTGTTTCGATTCCCTGAAAATGTCATGTTTAGACACACTTCTAAACATGAATTAAGCTTATATTGCTATAAAATCATACCGGCTTGATTTTGGTTGCCAGTGATAATGCAATTTATATCATATAACTTTCCATAAATAAGAAGATTCATGATCATCTACCATTCAATAATTAATAGGCAATTAAAAAGATTATGGTTCCTTTAAAATGTGTTATTTTCATTCAAATAGTTTATTGTAACAACCATATTCAAGATATTATGGAACTTAAGAATATTGGAATTGATTGTATTATTCATCATCTTTCTGGGAGTCTTGAAGTCATATGGATTTCTCCATCCATTAGAAAGATAAAATGAAATACGGAAAATGATTAAAAGAGTAATATAGGACCTTCTTTTTTGGAGTTATCTATATAAATCAAAATGGATGTTTCATGGGATGATTTTTTGGAAAATTTGGTGTCACTAATTACCTATAGATGTAATTCCTAGAATGATTATTATATTTTAAATAGAAAGACAAGTAGGGTGGTGAAACTTTTGGTTGGAATGTGATTAAACACCTATTATTCATGAAAACAATAGTGGAACTATTCTTCTATCATGTAATCTACATACATGTTGAATAAGATGAGTATTTACTTATTTAACCTTGAGATATATCATCGCACATACATACATGGAGACCAACATTCTAGAAGATGTACTTTCAAACAAAGGGGTCTCTATTAATGAACTTACCTAGTAAAATTCCTTACCAGAAATATTTGGTTCATAGAAAATAGATTATTGTTAAATGAATTACTTTAGAAATTTGTAATATTGTTTTCTATTATTAATAAAATATAATTTTCCAATAGTTAAAGATCTTATCATTTATAAAAAATAATTTTCATTCCAGTATACATATGCCACCATTTGATTTATTATATAGAGTATATTGTTGAAGGGTGTATTTTCAGGATAAAAAAAGGGAAATTAAGTTTATTAGACTTGCTTATGTAGAGTAAATGTATGAGAAGGTTTAGTTGATTAAATATCATATATGTATGATTAGGAATAGGTATAAAATATATGCAGATCAGTGGAGAAAATATCTTTCTTTGAAGGTATGAGGTAATGTTTTTCTTATACTATATACATGGAAATATGTTGTACATTTTGGTAAAAACAAAATTTTAGGTACATGGAACATTATTCCATATTAAATACTATATAAATTTGGATCAGTTTCTTACCTAGGGAATTCTCCCATGAGTTTATCCAAGGAATCTATTTCATGTTTCAATACATAGGAAATATTTTCCTAATTTATCCCATGTTTTGAGACATAAGGTAGTTAAATGGGATGAGATTATTTATTATGATGAACATTCTATTCATATTTATAACGTATGGAGAATGAGTTTTAGAAAATGATGATCCATCAGGTTACGGTTTTATGGAAAAACCCTATAGTTGAAAAAGTAACATGAGAATATTACAATGCTATGGGGGTAAGATATCCCCAACTATTTAATAAGTGAATACAGTTGTGATGTTGAAATATATAAAACGAGGAAGAATGTAATAGCCAAAATAATTATATATTACACCATTTTTAGGATTATTAATTGGAATAAGATAGTTATATTAATTATACAAATATTATGTAATATTTAAATCAAAATATAAATAATTTTAACTAAAATACTTAATTATATAGTTTTATTTAATTTTATAGTTTCTAAATTATATAATTTGACTTTAATAAAAATAATCTCATTTTTAAATTATCATTTCAAAATTATCTAATTTTTTAATTTATGGATTCTTTTGGGAAATATTGATTTTTCATTTGATTGTGAACATAATGATTGTTTTAAAACTATCATTACTTTTCAACAAATAAATTAATTTAAAAGTGTCATTATTATTTTAATTTGATAAAAAGTACATAATTATTACCTATTTATATTTTATAAATTATTTATATTTTAATCATATTTATTATCAATTTTAGTATGACATATTTTATGGGTTTGAAAAGTCATTTTTCAGAAAATAGGTTTAAATTAAATAATATTTCTCCATGTTATTTAATTCAAAAACCCATAATATGGAATGTTTTAAATTATGTTTAAATTTTATCTATCTATAAATATTATTTTAATTTAAAATAATTAATCTTAATTTTTATAGAGTTAATAAAAAATCAACTTATGCTTGAAAAATAATTTTCTTGGATAACTAATCTTTCGTCGTGTTGGCAAGTTATATTTTGAATTAAATTCTGAAAATCTTGTGCATTAAATTTTTTAAAATTAATTAAATATTTAAAATCATATTAATTTTTATTATATAGTATGTCAAACATGATTATTGGTCAAAATAAATATTGAAAATAAATGAAAAACTTACTACAGTTAAGGTAAAATGAATTTACTAGTGGTTAAACTAAATTGATAAGGTATAACATTTCCCATAAACTGGTATACATTATATTTTATGGATATATCTCAACCATATCTCATTAATATCTCCATATTGTTCCATTTGTATCCATTTATTAAAGGATAAACGTGGGTATCCCTTTCTAGTTTGAAATGTTTTTTGTGTACTCTCCCCACTTATTAAATGCTACCCCTCTCTTATCCTCTTAACACCTACAAAGAATTTTTCCTTGTACGATCCCTATCCAAATATGTTCATAATTTTATTCCCTATATCCTAGAGTCAATTTTTATCATGAAACCAATCTAGGAATTCTTTTGGTGTAAACCCTAAGAGGGTGTCGAATGAATAAGTGTTGTTTTCAATCGAGCATTTTTTCATTATTCTTTCAGATCCCATTAATGTTATTGAAGCATACTAAAATAATAAAAAATTCTCTCCCATAAATTGAGATGTTGTTACATCATTCTAATATCCTCGATTCATCTCTTGTTCCATCAACTTGAAAATGAAATTGTCATTCATGTGTATGGGGGACTACACCTTGTGAACTACTGTAAATAATTTTTCATCATCACATCTCATGGTTTTAATAAATATGTAATTAATTTTTATTTATAATATTAATGAAATATTTATAATTATAAAAATATACTATTGTATTTATTTTATACCTTTCCATTCACTGAGAAATGAAATTGGCATTCATATGTATGAATGGACTACTGTCTCCATGAATTGATGTGTTACTTTTTTTAAATAAAAAATCGTATGGATTATATATATGAATTTATTTTAAAACTAAATTTTTTTATGATACTATGGTCAATATTTAATGATAAAATAATACCTTCCTTTTTCCATAATGATATTTTAAAAGTGGAAATGTTACTCATGCATATGTATGACAGATCATCTCCATGATTATAAGGTAGTTAATTTATTATAACCATCTTTTATTATTTTTTATAAATGTATAATTTATGAATATTTATGATAAATACTTTATTAATGTTATTATGGAGTGGTTTATGTAATTAAATATTTTTATAGTCAACCTACAAATTCATCTTCGACATATATGTTGAATACCATCAAAACATACAAACTAAATTGAAATTATTAAATAATTTTTTATATAATGGTATGAGATAAATTAAATAGAATAATAAAAATGAAAAAAATTATTAGGAATGTAAATAGTTAATATATTTTAGTTTATCACGATGAAAAAGAACATACATAAAAACTCAAAATCAAGGTAAAATACTTTCTTTTCAAAAGCCCCTTTTAATGTTTCCCATCCAACAATTTTTCATCAATTTTTATTTTTTAAAATTTACTCCATGAATGTAAATGTATGTATATGAACGTTTTATATTGTTCATTTTTTGAATTTCATTCAATGGTTTTAATGAATGAATATTTTTATGGAATGTTTGAGTTTCATGAGAAATGAAAAAATGGATGTTCTAATTTAATGTATGCGGTGTCAATTGATTTTTCCTCCACCATAAAAATTATTTTATTTTTTGTATTGCATTACAATAATTCATGTTATTTTAAAATAAAAAACATATTTATGTTTATATTTGTATTTATTAAATGAAAATGGGTTTTTATATAGAGTGGAATTATAGAACTTTTTTCTTATCGTCAAAAAAGAATATTTAATGAGTGTAATGATGAATAGTGCTAGGTTTTATATGTTATGGTTATGTTATTGTTCATGGAAGTTATTTATGGTGATGGTTGGTTCCATTATAATATAATTATTGGTGAGTCCATGATAATCCACGGATGGGTGGTTATGTTATGTACCAAGGACACGTGATATGTTATAAACCAAATATAGGTGGGTCAGTGATATCCCTCTAAAACAATTGGTATGAAAATTAGTCGTATAGATATTCTAGTTTAAACCATGATATAGAAAATTATGTATCTATATAACTGGTCATATAAGTTGATTTCATGGGTAATAAAATGTTTACTTTGAATCCAACATATACAATGGAAATTTAAATTTTTATAAGTAATAATGGTCCAATGGGTTTGTAACACCCTGAGTTATTATGATTCTTTTCAAATAAAATTATTCCCATTAATTCCATGAATTAAAAAACCCAAATTTAAGCATGTGTTTTAAAAAAACACCACCATAGGCTTTTTTTACACAGAATATCTTATCGGCTTGTGTTACAAGTGAAACTAAATTTTAACAAACCTATGAAATATTATTAATTTCTTTTTTAAAAACGACCATTAAAACCTAGTTTTTATATAGAGTGATATGAATAGTAATAAATAAGGTTTAAATATTATTCATTTTTTTTTCAAAAATTAAATCATTTTAATAATGATATATTTAATTTTTATCAAATTCTTTTCATGTTTTGAAAATATTATTTTCTCAAAAAAACTGTTTTTATATCATTTTGTGAAAAAATTAAATTAAATTTCGACACTATTGGAAAATTAAATTGATAATATAAATATAAATTTTTAATTAAGGATGTTGAAATTAAAATATGGTGAGTTCTTTTGATTTTTCTAAAAAAATCATTTGTTGGGGAGTAGTAAAAAATTCTGAATTTTAATTGAAAGATTCATTTTTTACTTATGTATAGTTATAAATTTAAATTTGATTTTAAATTTATCTAATGTTTAATTATATAAATAATACATATAATAATTAAATATATGTCAATGGAATAAATTTTATATTGAAAATTGGATACAAAAACTTATCAAACTTTTTCACTTTAGAACTTTAAAAAACTTATTTCTCATTCACATTTATGGGATTGATTATAAATTAATTTTATCCACTTTTGTGATAGAATTTGGGAAAATTTATTAAATATTTGGAATAAAAATAATTTCTATTTTCTAATAAGTCGAACTTAATTTTGTATCATAATGATTTCTGTAAATGTCTAAAATTAATACAATTAATTAAGAGAAAAATGATTTTACCAAGGGACTAAACTATAAACATAAGTGGAAATGATATTGAAACTTGTAAAACATCAATTTTATGGAAATATTTCAACCAAATACCATATATTATTGATATTTTTTCATTAATGGATCCAATTTTTATTGAAAAATATTTTTTGTTATTTAATCTATCAAACATTTACAAGTTTTCCACTCACCCCACTTATAAAAGGCCATATACTTTCCTCTATTCCTCACACCACTAAATAACCTTATTATACACTAATATCTAACAGAATTACATCATTTATTTTCTCCCCTTGTCCAAGAAGCATTAAATTGGGATTAATTTCATCCAAGGAAGACCTTTGGTGTAAACTAAAAGGAAATACCTGAGGAAGATGTAACATTCATCATCAAACGTTGTTAGTTTATTTATTCCTCAAAAACCATTAATTATTTTTATATAATGATTATATAATTGCATAATTATATTAAATATACATATATTTTGTTATACAGGGGTTATTACCTATATCCAAGCACACATCCATCAAAATGGATTACAAAATCTTCATTCATGTGTATGACGGACTACTGACTCCTGAACAGTTGTCATTCATTTTTCCACTACCACCAATCAAGGTTGGTAATAATTTTAGAGATAGAATGGGTATATTATATTTATAATACTGATGATTTTATTATTATTCTAGTATTATTATATCACATATACCTTCATACATTCCATTTTTTGGCAATACGGAAACATCGTTCATGTGTGTGGCGGACTACCTCCTCGTGAAGAAAATCAAAACATTAATAATTTAAGTTGAATGTATTAAGGATTGTCTTAATAAAAATATTTGATATATATGAAATTAAAATGATTATTTATTGATAATATATAATATAATTTTATTTCTATCAATACGAAAATAGAATGGAATGATCATTCATGCGTATGTATTGCTCACTATATCCATGAATGATGCCTACTTATTTATTTTACATAATAATGTATATACATATACACTTAATATATATTCTATTTAAATCATCAATATAATTATTTATATTATGAAATCATGATAAATATTTGAAGACCAATGAAATTCAAAACATATAGAAAAGAAAAGCATTTATTAACCAAAACATAACTTTATCATAATATTATTAATAAATATATAAAAACATTTATCAGAAAATTTATATATATATATATATTATAAAATAAAGTAATATGGTTATATAATAGATGTATAATAAAAATAATTTTATTATAAATGAGTATTTAATGAGTAAAATGGAATTTAATAATTGAGGTAAGGGAGTTCTATCTCAAATTAATATTTCTTAAGACACATGAGATGTTTTCCACTAATATCATGAATGTGGTGATTATAGATCCCATGGATGTGTTTTATAAATATAATATTTATAATTATTTGTATTGAAATATCCTTTTTAGGATCTCTATTTCGTGTGAATTATGGTTAAAACTTTACCAAGGTGATAAGGGGATTCAATCCTCAATTTTCCTTATTTCAGATTTGTTTTATGTTACAAACATATATTCGTCCATGATGTGTATATAAAACCCATCTTTCATGTAATATCAAGAATTTTTTCAACCTCTTAATATTTTTTTCTTCATTTTTTTATTCCTTCATGCATCTTATTATTCAATGTTACGAAGTGGTAAAACCTTTTTGTTATTATCTCATCATTTATCATAATTATTTAAGACTAACACTAAAATGTTCAAATGTCATGGCCTACCTCTAAAATTTTTTGATGAATTTTATTATCCTATAATTAGTCATTATATCTTCAAGTATTAGTTCTATTTTACCAGTCTTTGGTACTTCAATAAATTTTTAAAATCATTAAATGAAATCCATCTTTATCTCTCTCTTAGGTCAGATATCTAATTTACATAAAATCCATTTATTTTTAAAATGTGTAAAAATATATATATTACAGTATAAAATTTTTTAAAATACACTTAATCTCATTTTAGTTAGGAAAAAAATATTTTAAATAATTAATTTATCATTTTACAAAACAATTGTTGTTTGTCGTTTATCGATAATGTGAATAAAACATTAATTTTGACATGTAGAATATTCCAACATCATGAAAAATAATTGATTTTAAGATTGAATAGTTTTTTTCAATGTTATATTCAATGAAAAAGGATTGCAAATTGTTTTATTTATTAAATTTTATTTTCAAAGTGCAGATGATATTTTATACAAAAAATGTTTTAAATTATATTTCAAATTTATTTTCTATCTAAGATGAAATCTATTGGTATTGCTCATTCTTTTCTGGGGATATAATCCAAGGGTAAAATTAATATTATTTCTACTATTATATTCGGTTTTGATATTATGATTTTATGAATCTTTTTTCTATTGTACGTGTTATATTCTTATTAAACTCACTTCTTTTCATGGGTTATGCTATGATAAAATGATTATGAAACATGTCACTTTTACATAGTTTAATATATAATGAAATTTCTATAACCCCCATTTAATTTCAAGAGTTATGATATGATGAATTCTTAAGATCTTTTGGCACACACAAATATTTTTTTCATTATGATATGGGAGAGACCTATATATCCCTCCAATGCATTAGATAATTTATTATATATCCCATTAGATATACATGGCTATAATGGTGAGTGAACTCAGTATAGTAATACAAATCAATACAGTAATATAATACTAGAATGAGGAGTGAACTCTGTATAGTAAAGAACTTTGTCTGATATGATGGCCTAGGCAGTGATCCATGACCAATATGGAAATGATTTTTATACTTATGTGTATACCACAAATTCGATGTCGTATGCCAACGTAATACTTTCATGGATCATATTATTTTATTTTCAGATGACTCATGTCTTAAAAACTACCAATACTTGTTCCATGAATCGTGATTTTGATCTTTTATATCCAGGGTATGGTTTTCAAATGTTATTCACATCTTCGCATACCTTTCTATTGATGTTATACTTAATTATATCCCTTGTTTACCCTTACTGAGAATCTATACTCATATTTTTATATGTATCATTTCCACAGGTTATTAAAATATGTATTATGAATTATTTTTCTATGTAGGGTTCTAGTTATGAAGAATATATTGGGAGATTATATGGCTAACTTTTGGACCATTTTTAATGTTTATATTTTTACAAAGACACTAAATTAATATGGACCTTGGTAATGGGTTTGTTTAATGTAACAAATATTATACAAAAATAATTTAATGTATACATATGTAAATATAGGGTTATTATAGTTGGAATCAGAGAAAATGTTTAGTTAACCATGGGAATCATATATGGGAATACCTTCGTGAGATCCCTACGAGATTATCTAAGGATAATTCTATGTCTGAGTAAAAGTATAGTTAAATATCCTAAAATTATTATAAAGGATAGTGAAAATGGTTTCTTAGAAGTAAATCCCTATATAGATACTACAAGTTTATGTGGATTTGGTCCAATTAAACGTAGAGGTAATAAACTCGAAAACACTGTATTGATATAAACTACATCGAGAATTGGTGAACAAAAATGGATATTATGGAACACTTGGGTTGAAACTCCTTGGGGATACACATTGGAAATTAATGAACTCTTTACTAACAATCATGGAGGATTTAAATTGAATATTTATATGAATAATCTAGGATAAACCTGAGGTTTCAGATATTATACATGTGGTCATAATTTATCCACTCTATAAGTTATTTTCACGATTATATGGTCACCCACTATGATAATTGTTTTTTAATATATGTTTTTTAGTTTTAGTAAATGGATGTATTCTGATGAAACTTCATTAATGTTAAGTGAGATAGAAAATTCAATGATTGTCCATGTGAGAATCAAAATTTTCTGGGAGATGGAATGTAAAATCTGATTTCTATACTCACAAAATATTTTTGAGATATGAACCATATTGAACATTCAATTGATCAATTTAGGAAACAACATTATATTGAGTCTTTCTTGAGGTAACCCCCAAATTATTTCAGTAGATATTATGTTGTAATAGCTACTGAACAATGGATCTATATGATAAAAAATATATTTTTAGTTTCTAGTAATTGGGACATAAACATTTAATTTCAATTTTTTACTATTTGTAAGGTGAAGTGAGTCAATTAAGGACCCTTATCAAGCATATGAGCAAATAATATGAAATTGAATAAATGGATTGGAATAAGTTCAATAACATATCTTTCAATAATAACTTTCCTTATGTTCATTATAAGAATATACAGAAGGAGTTATTTAAGTTATGGAAAAAGAATGGTGAATCTATTTGTATATACCAGACTAATTTTACAATACATGTGAGGTACACTTCTGGTATTATAATCAAAACTAAATGTAAGGATTATTGATTATTTTGTGGATTAAAACCAAGTCTTTGAAAGGAGTTAGCCAAAGAGACATCAGTATATATAAATATATTGTGAGTTTTGATATCAAGGTCGAAATAGAGATTAGATTTATATATCAATCTCAAGGATTTGAAAATAAATAGAAGATAAAATTCCCAGAAAAATCTAAAAACCATGTAGATTATATAAATTCATTTCCATTATTCTCAAAGTGTTGGAAGAAGTATGGAGAATATTGTATTAAGGGGACTACTTAATGTTTTATGTGTTTAAGGGAACATCAATGGGAAATGTATTTCGGATGTGATGGGAATATGTGGGATAAATATTGAAATAGAGATAAACATGAATAATATGAACCTCACCCACTGTAGTTATTCCCTTTTAAGTAGAATGAAATTTTTATTAACCTGTGCCCAATTCAGAGGGATAATGATGATGATTAATTTCTACAACCACTAATTTTTAAGGACAATGGGGGAATCATGTGGTCACTATTTCTAATGAGGGGTGAGATAATGATATATTTGAAGGTACACATACCATACAGTCTTAAATTTCTAATGTCTTATTTGAATATATATATACAAATTCATTAATATATAAACAATATTATAAGGGTATATAGATTCCACCAAAATAATTAGATGTGCGATTAGTAGTAAAAACACGTAATGGTATGATGATGGCATCTCGAGTATTTGATTCAACTCCGGTAGATATTGGTTGGAATTTTCTTCTCAAAAATATTATCATTATCCCACTGGTATAATTTGATGCCATCCTAGGAATATATTGAATTTTTATGCATATATCCCACCTAAATTATAGAGTAATGGAATTAAAATTATATATTCGAATCCATTCATTGATCATATATCACTGTGCAAAAAATTTATTAACATTTGATGGAAATTACATATATTATATGGTTCTAAATTATCATCCAAACTGGGTGTTTATCTCAAATGGTTTAGAAGAAACTCAAAATAAATGATATTAATATGGTCCAATTATGTTTCTATTTCCTTATCAAGGAGTTTCCTATAGTTACACTAAAACATGAAGTTGATATTTCAATATAACTCATAACTTAAATATAATTATGGATAAATTTGGATCTAGATTGATTATTGTGAGTTGAATAAGATCACAATAGAGAACATATATCATCTTCTTTGAATTAATGAATTTTTTGATCAAATATCTTGAGCTCAATACTTTCCAATGATTGACCATAATTTTCGATATCATCAATTTAGGTGTATGACGAAGGATACACCCAAGACATTATTCCATACAAGCAATGGACACTATGAATATATAGTGATATAATTTGGTCATACTAATTCCACTTCTATTTTCATGGATTTATGAATAGATGCTTTAGAGATTACCTTGATCATGTTTTCGTAGTCTGTATAGATGATATTATTATCTATTCAATAATAATGTAAGGGAATGAAGATCAATTGAAAATTGGACTAACGTCACTATGGAAATAGAAACTATATGAAAATTCTGAAAATTGTGATTATTTTCTCTAAAAGGATTAAATTTTTATTCATATAATCTCAAGAGAGGCTATATCAGTACAATCATTAAATATGGAAGTAATTGAATGATAGATGAGGCTAACCTCAATGAATGAGATCCATAGTTTTATTTCATTATCTAAATATCATCGATGATTAGTGGAGAATATTTCATGACTATATAATCCTCTGAAAAAGTTAACTTAGAAGGGGGGATGATCCAGTAGAAAAATGAATGCAAGTAGAATTTTAAAGAATTAAAGAGAAGATTGGTAATTTCCCATATGATTATATATGGATGTGGCATCCATTAACAATACAAGAATGGAAATGCGACAACAACACTATGGATTTTGTCATTGGACTCCAAAAACCTTTAAATGTAATAATGTTATATGGATAATAGTCGATTTCCATATTATTTCAGTACATTTCATCACTAATAGATAATACTTCTCTTTAGGTTAGCGTTCTAGGATATACATTAAGGTAGTTATAAGGATGAATGGATTATCATGTTTAATTTTATCTGATCGGGATCTAAGGTTTATATCTAATTTCTTAATAATTCTTCATAATTCAATTGATATTGAATTTATTTTATGCACTACTTATCATCCTTATATGGATTGTTAGTTTGAAATAACAATTAAAACCCTAGAGGATATTTTGAGAACTTGTTTGTGGGATTTCAATGGTTGTTTGGATTAACACATTCATATAATTGAGTTTTGTTGCAACAATATATTTTACTCAAGAATTTATATTGATCCTTATGAAAACTTCTACGTAATGAAATTTTTTTCCTACAATGTGATGGAATGAATTTGGGGAAAGAAATATATTTATACCTAAGATAAAGGAGAAAATGGAAGATAAAGTAAGATCAATTCAACAGAATCTCATGGAATCTTAGAGTCGGAAGAATTTTTTTACTAATAATATAAGTCATGATATAGAATTTAAATTTGGTGATAAGGTATTTATATGAATATCTACATGGAATAATGTTATTAAGTTCAACAATAAATGGAAACTAATAACTATGTATATTAGACCCTTTGAAATTATAGATCTTATCAAGACGGTAGCATATGGGATGGTATTTCCACTAAATAATTATTAATTCAATTATGTGCTCCATGAATATCTCTAGATGTAGTATATACCCATACCTTCACTGGTATTGATCTAAAATATAATATCGATAGAGAAGAATCATTCTTATGAGGAACAACAGATAGGGATTCTAGATCCTTTAGAAATATTTCAATGAAATATGAAAACGTTCATGGTCAATGTTTAGTGGAGAAACCACCATTTTGAGGAATCTATATGGTAACTTTTGGATATTATTGGGAATAATTATCATCATTTATTTTACTAGATTTATTAATTTCATGAGTGAAATTCATTATAAGGCTGGTAGAATGTAACACCCTGGGTATTTATGGATTATTAGTTTTCAAATTAATTAACTTTCATTTATGAAATAGGTTACATGAAACATAAATTTATTCTTACATTATATGAAAACCAAATTTATCTTATGCAATGTGTGACACTGGCGAATTTTGGGTTACTTGAAACACTGAATTTTAATATATCAATGATATATTATTAATTTAGTTATTTAAACATGACTGTAATAACCTATCTAATAAATTATTTGATATTAATAGTAAATATAATTTATAAATACTATGTATAATGGTTTTATATAAATAAATCATAATAATAATAATTTAAAAAAATTTCTTTAAAGTGCTTATATATTATACAACTGTTATTTTCTCAAAAAAATAGTTTAGTTGACATTTTTTGAACAATTATATAAATAATTTTGGACATTGTTTAAAATGGATTTGATAAAATAAATGTAATTTTCATTTTATAATGTCAAAATTATCTTAGAATATTTTTTTCTACTTTTCTAAAAAATCTAATTTTTTGATAAATAGTTAGAATTACAAAATTAAAAACTGAAACTTCATTTTATGTTAATTTTTTTATGAAGATAAATGATATTATAAATTTTTTAAGGTATAATTTATTTAATTATTCATTATATAATACAATTTAGGTTTTTGGAATAAATTTCACATTGAAAATTTTATATAAAAATATTTCCAACATCAGATCATTTTCACTTTCAAACCATAATTGTTTTTACTATCTGTGGGATTAATTTTAAATTAATTTTTACACTTATGTGAATTTAACTTGGAAAATAGATTCCTTATTCATAATTATAGTAATTTATATTTTTTAAAACTTCTAACTTTAATTTATACCATAATTATTTTTGAAAAATGTTAAAATTAATCATGGTGATTAAGAGAAAAACGAGTTTACCAAGTGAATGATCTTTCAACATAATGGGAAAAGTCATAAAAACATTTCAAAAACCAATTTTGTGGCCATAGTTTTACATTATCCATACTTTTATAGATTTAAATTCATTATGGGAGCCACTTTACCTTTAAAACATTGGTGTAATTCTCTCTTGCCAAAATTTACATGTTAGCCACTCACCCACTTATAAATTGCCACCTCCTCTCCTATATTCCTAAAGCCACTCAATATTCTTTGAAATGACAATTCTATTCCAAAATCACTTTCTAATTACCCACCAATCATACATTATGCCTTAATTTGGGAATAAATACCACCATGGATGACCTTTGGCACAAACCAAAATGAGATACCTGATGAATATATAATGATAATCAATGAATATTTTTATTTTATCTCATCGTCAATCCACTATAATTATTTTAATATCATTATATATAATAACCTCATTATATTAAATATAATTATTTTCGGTTTGGTGTTGGTAAAACCTAAAACCATATAAACTTCTATAAAATGGGATGCAAAATCACCATTCCTATGTATGATGGACTACTGCCACATAAACTAATATTGTTCATTTTTATATTAACACATATCGTGATTTTGAATAATAATATAAATTCTATTTTTATTATTTACAATTTCATTTATTTTATTACGATTCTTAAATTATTAAATCACACATACTTTCATACTTTCTATTTATGGGAATACGAAAACATCAATCGTGTGAACGGCTAACTACCACCCCACAAAGCAATGTGATTTTTTCAAGATTTACAAGGAATATATTAATTATTTAATTAAAAAGAATATATTTTATATATTTCATAAAAATATATATAAATATAATATATCATATAATTCTCAATCTTTCAATCTGGCAAGAAAGTAGAAACTATGTTCATGCATACGTATGGCATATTATCTCCATGAAAGGGGTATTTCATTTCTAATTTATATATATTAAATATTATTAAAAGTACTTATAAAATTATTATATATTATATTTTAATCATGTTTACCCTTCTAGATATAATTAATTCATGATCAAATTATGGGAAATATAAAACAAATCAAAGCATATAAGAAAAACAATGTGGTTATTTCCCAAAACGTGCCTTTAACAAAGGATTATTAATAAACTGGTTATGGAAGGTTATAAAAAATATTTTATTTTAAATTATTAAATAATATGGTTTGGTATTATATATATATAAAATTATATAAATTATATAGGGTAACATAATAAGTATAATTTAATTAGAGATATAAGGTAATGAATTTATGTCTCACATTTATTTTCCATGAGACACAACCCATGCTCGTAACTGATTTCTTAAATTTGGGGTGTATAATATCAATATATATTTTTTCAAATTATTATTATAATAACTAATTTTATTTTCATGTATATTTTATGATCTCCCTTCTCTAGGGTTTACGGTTAAAATGGAACCATTGTAGTAATGTGATTTTTGTCACAATTTTCTTTCTTTGAGAAGTATATTATGTAATAAAACTATATTTTTTCAAGAAGTGTATATATATCCCCTATGACATGTAATATCATGAAATATTAATCAAAGTTATATTTTAGGTTTCATTTTATGTTATTCCTTCTTGGGGATTAGGATTCAATTTTACTAAATTGCTAAATCCTTTATATTTCAATCTCATCATTTATCAAGATTGTTTACAATTCACCATCCAATAATAAATCTCAAGACCTATCTATCAAACATTATAATTAATATTATTCTTTGATGAGTATTCATGATATCTTCAAGTAATAGTATTTTTATCTATTTTACATAAATATATTATTAAGAAAATTATAAAAAATTTACTTTATCTCTCTCATCAATCTGAAATATGTTTTCCTTCAAATACATGATTTTAAAAATGTTTTATTACAAATTATATTTTTTAATATATTTTTTTCAAAATTTTTTACAATATTAAAAATGTTTTTAATGTAACCTTCCATTTATTTTCCAAAAATAATATTTTTTTTTACTTTACTAAAAATGTGAAAGGAACCGTTATTTTTATGTATGGAATATTTTGGCTCCATGAACTATCATTGATTCGAATCATACATTGAATTTTTTCAATGTTATTTTCAAATAATTTTTTCTTCAAAATATATAATGTATTTCAATGTATTTTGCTGTTTAGAGAGAATATTTTAAACAAGAAATTCTTTAATTGAACTTTAAAAATTATTTTTCATCTTAGAGGACATATGTTGGAGTTACTCTAGCTTTACTAGGGATATGATTCAAAGGTACCATTTATATTTTTATTAGAATTGTTTTTTAATGGAATGATGTTTATAAAACACATTTCTCATCCATAGGTTATATGTTTATGAAACAATCTTATTTTTATGGGGTAAGATATGATGAAATTATTATGAAACCAGTCTCTTTTCCACAATATATGATATTTCGGATTTTTTATGATACCCATTAGATTTCATGGGTTATGAAATAATTAATTTTTTTGATCTTGTGTCACACATAAATATCGATTCCATTAGGATATGGGTGGGAACTATTTCTCCATCCAATGAAATAAATTATTATTTATATGTCTCTGTAGATTAACATGGATAGAATTTGAAGTTATCTCAGCACAACAATATATGGTTGGAATAGAGAGTGAAAACAGTTTAGTATTATAGAGATGGAATGAGGATTAAAATCAGTACATTATATGAATTTTTCTGATATTATGGCCTTGTTAGTGATCCATGACCAATATGGATATTTTTTTTGAATATTTGTATTCCACAAAATCCATGTCACATGGCAATGTTATAATTTCATAGATCATTCTCATTGATTTAATTTTTTATCATGTCTTATGAATTTCCAATATTTATTCCATGACTCGGGATTATGATAATTGATATGAAAGGTATTGTTTTAAAATATTATCTTCAAGCTCTTGTAACCTTATGTTCTGATTATCCTTAAAATATCCCATGTTTACCCTTATTGAGAATATGATCTAACCCTTTATTGTGTATACATTCACCATGTTATAAAGATATATATTGTGTATGATGTGTATAAGAAGGTTTCTATTTATAGTAAACATATTGGGTGATGATGTACCTTACTTATGGACCAATGTTTAAGTTTCCATGTTTCTAAAGGAGCTAAACTATTATGGTCTTCGAGTGTGTTCTTATGTAATGTAATAAAAATTTATATAAAATAATTTAATTTCTATATATACTAATCTAGACCACATATAGTGTTTATTAAATTTAATTTATATCCCTTTCTAATCCTTTTGAGATCATCCCACATATTTACATGTTTCTCAAAGAGTATAATGATGATTAAAAATGAATAAATGAAGATAAAAATTGTGAATATTATCCATGAAAGGAAAATGTGTTTTATTTTATTAGTTTAACATTATGGAAGAATTAGATACTAATTTTAAGTTCCCACATTGCAATATATGGTTTTATTATTAAAGTGTTTTAACTAATACTCTAAAACTCTAAACCTAATAGAATATTTGGGAAAATAATGTGGATTCTAGTATAGGAACTCAAGAATATGTAATGTTTAAGGCCAAGCCCATACAATAAATAAATTACAAAACACATTTCTTAAGATTTAGAGTGAAAATTTAAAAAATTATTCATAAAATAATTTTCCGAAATGAAATCCAGAAAATAATATATGAATAATTAACAAACTACTGAGTGATTTTTTAAAAAATAAAAATATAAACATTTTTAAAACATTTTGAGAAAATAATATCCCATTTGTTAGTGGCCATAAAAATAAATAAAATGAAAAAAATAATGGGATTGTAATTTTCTTTGAAACCCTATGCAAGAAACTAATGAAATATTGATAATGAATAAAAACTACTAAAATTTCAAATTATATTCAATTAATTAATTTTAAGGAAACACTTTTTCCACACATTTTAAATTAGTGAAAAAAATAATGTTTGGGAAAAATGACTAAAATATTCCATTTAATTTTTTTTAATAGATGTTAAAAGGTATTAAAAATAGCAATAAATAATAATTTATATGTTGAAAATAACATCATTGCTCCAAAAATATGAAAAATGTAAATATAATAAAAATATTCCAAAATAGAAAGAATAAATGAGGTTGACCTTTCTTAAAAAATACATTTATTTGGATTTCAATACCCAAGAGGTGAAACATAGAAATAATACATGAAAATAACAAGAATAATAAAAGGAAAAAAAAAAATACGGTGTTTTGGATAGTAATATAATTAAATTATGCCAATGAATATTGTAATATAAACAATCCCATTTAACATTGAGATTGTACATTAAATGGATAAATGTTTTAAAAAACTTGAATAATAACTATTAAAAAGAGATAAGATGAAATAGAAAGTTAACTATAATGGTTATATAGTTAATTCTGAAATAATATTACAAATAGGTAGCATATAAACAATATAATGAAAATAGTTGAGTAATTCAAAAATATCTCAATGAATGATGTTTGATACAATAAACATTTATCTTGTATTCCTTTTTGGTCTGAAATATTCCATCATTTTTTTAACAAATTTATATTTTTTATTTATATATATAATAATTATATAAATATTTATATTTATGTATATAATTTATTCATAACATATTTTTTCCATTTACTCGCCATTATTTTTTAAAATAGGTTATTTTATTGTTAACTATTATGTTTCTTATACATGATTTCATTATAGGGTTCCATTCCGTGAACATTGTTAATGAAATAATCCATTAAATAATTCAAAAAAATCATATATATAATTTTAACATTAAATATCCATTCAAACCCATCTATATAATGTTGTGAATAAAAATGAGATATATTTCTCATGGATGAGATATTGCACATGCACTCATGAATAATGTTTTCATTTTTCAAATGGATGAATATAGTTTAAATTTGATAAAGGATTACCATTAAAAATTAATCTTCATATAATAGATAACATATTTATTTACTAAATACCTCAGTATTACTACACATGTAAATTGCTGATAAAAAAACAAATTACATCTATCAATAGAGGTGGTATTCGGAATGTAAACACGAGTGACGTTTATATTTTCCAATGGATGGGAGGGTAAAATGGTATGTAATATATTTTTTTCCAATATAATAATGATTTAATAGATAATATAAAATTTATTTAATACAACTTTTAAAATATCCATGTGTTCTAGTTATGAAAAATGAAAACATTACTTCAAAGAGATGATAATAATTGTGTACACATGAGAAATGTTTTCATTTCCCATAAAATTGAAATGATATAGATAATATTTTTTCCAAAAAAAATAATATTTTTGTGTAGTAAAAATACTTATGTAATTATATTATGTTTTTTATAATGACTTAATAGAAGATACAAGATTGAAATAATCCAGTTAAAGATTATACCTCATCCTTGGATATATTCTGTTGCATTACACCTTAGTTATTCGAGGATGGGTATTTTGGGAATAACAGATCCTCTAGGTTGTTGATATAAATATTATAAGTTTATTTGATTATATATAGGTTGAGATAAGGGATCTTTTAAATGTATATAAGTGATGATAGGAGGTTTCCTTTCATAAGTGAGTGTAGTGGATCCTTTGTAAATATTAAGAACATTAAAATATATGTTATGAAATTATCTAGAAATATTTATCCACTTAAGTCATACATAAAATAAAATATAATCTATTTTATATATACAATAAAAATTCACATTCATACAAGGTTAATATATATTTTAAATATTATCTATTAGTTTATCCAAATCATTAAACCTTTTAACCTTTACTATGTTGACAATATTTTTCTATGGTAACTTTTCAATTTGACTAAAATGAAATTTAGATCATTAAAAAATAAAAACAAAATGATTAGAAATATGGAATCCATTTTATAATATTATATATTTTATAATAGGGGAAAATATATTTTAATATATGTTCTCAAAATTAAACAAACCCTTTTTTAGGAATATTTCACTTTTGAGCATCAAAATTGTTTCTTAAAAAATAATTTAAAATGTATATTAAAATAGAATGGATTAGAATATTGATAAAACATTATTTTTTTAAATATTATATTGATAATAAATGATATAATTTCCTCAAATTGTGTTAAATATGTTTATTTATAAAATATTTTGGATTTGATCATTCATTTGAAAATTTGGTGAAAATTCTAGTTTTACACTTAATAGTTCACTGTAGTATTTCGAAGATAAATATTTTAATATTTATTATTTGATATTACAATTTTGTAAAAGTGTTCCTAACATAATTTTCTACAACTTTAATTAAGTACACTAGAGATAAAGAGGGCATCTGGATAGAGTAAATGGGCCATTAATCCAATGGTTGGCTGGACTCGGCAGAATGGACATGGGTTCTGTATTTGGGACATATATTCTTCCTCAGGTCTTGTATTGAGCCCAAATGTTGAGGAAAGCTCGGGGACATGACTTGGCACAAATCATCCTTCTGGAAGGCCGGTCAATTCACGCGTTTTGGAGGTCAAATGGGTGGTTCACGTTGGAATAAAATATTTGACCGAATTTCCACATTCACACTTGAAACCACTTGTAACCTCTCCTCCCATACTCTCTATAAATTGGAGTTTTTCTCATTTTGATGGGTTGGGATGTGATTTGGGAAGTTCAGGGTAGAGGATAAGTGGATCCACTCCAATTCTCCAACCATTTCAATAAGGGTATCTCTTGAAACAAGGATCCCTTCGACGAAGCCTTCTTCTTCTCCTTCATGTTGTAATGATTTTATTTGTGTAATAAACTTCTTTGTTCCTATTTTATTTCTTCTCTTTTCTTCTGTTTTTTTTTAAATTTATTCTTCTCTTAATCTACCTCTTTGGGGTGGAATTCATGAGTAGAAGCTTTATTGGGTTATACCCATTATAATCCTTTGCACATGCAAAACGCTTCTATGATGATTACGCCACCCATGGAAGAGTAGTCTTTTAGTAATCGATCTATCTTCTACCCACTTTATTTAATTATTTTGAATCATTGATCCACTATAATTCACATAATATGATTCATGAATTGTGTTTTTAAATTGTATGAAACTAAGAAAACAATTGAACAATTAACACAAAAACACGCGAGGTCGGGATTTTGTGTAAATTGTTTGAGCGTAATATTAATCGGTAATACAAGACCACACGGGATAAATTTGTAGAGTTCAAATATAATACCTAAACACAATTCATCCCCATTTCTAGAATGGATATGTGCTCTAATTAACCACTAACCATAAGCTATCCTTAGAACAATAATCAAAGCAGGGTGCTGCGATTGCGTGTTCCGAAGCTAGCCTAGGGTTTAAGTAATTTAATCTTTGTGGTTAAGTTAACTCTCGATGGGTTCGAAGGATAAAAAATTAGGGGATCATAATTAAGTGGATATTGATTTAAATTATAATGATTAATAATTGAATGAATAGGTAGAGTTAGATCAATTACGCCTTTTAAATATTTTCTAAAAAATATCTTTTTGTTGTGTCATTTTAATCAAACTTCATATCAAAATTTAAAAAAATGAAATATTCTTCCAGAAATATTCTTCTAGATTTATAAACTATAAAGAACCACCCGCATACTCTCAATTAGTGTTTTTAATCCCTTTTATTTTGTTTTTATAATACCTCTGAGAAGTTGTTTTTATTAACTACCTCCTTTGAGAGACGACCTTGGTCAGCCACTCTGCTGCACCTAAGTACCCAAAATCACACTAATCATTTGAGGGAGCCCACGACAGGGCTCTATCAAATTAGCGTTGTTTCCGGGGAGGCAAGTAATTATTTCAACCAATTAGAGGTATTTATTTTATTTTACATTTTATTCTCTTCCTCTCTTCTTTCTTCCTTCTTTACCCAATCTGATTTTTCTTCTTCTTCTTTTATTTTCTTCTAATTCTTTTTGGACCATCAACTCAAACTTCTCATTTTTATTTTACTATGGTCCACTTCCTTTATTTTCATTTTTATTTGATCTATGACACAATCTAATCCCGAATATCTCTTAGATCTTGACCCTGAGATTGAACGCAGCCTTAGGGCACGAATCAGACACTCTCAGTCTACGGGAAGTTTCAATATTCAACCAGTTGGTGAATTCCTCTCTTCTAGAAACATTGAAATTGGAAGCAATTCAAATTAAAACATAAAAGTGGAACCAATGGCTGAAAATAATGGAAATTAACTTAATATAACCATTCGATAATTGGCTGCACCTGATATTAACTATCAACCAAATTGTATTGCATACCCAAATCTCGAATCGTACATTGAACTGAAATCTGGGTTAATTCACATACTTCCAAAGTTTCATGGCCTCTCTGGTGAGGATCCTAATAAAAATTTGAAATAATTTAATATGGTTTGTTCAACCTTGAATCCAAGAAATGTATCTGAGGACCAAATCAAATTAAGGGCATTCCCATTCTCACTTGATGGAGCTGCGAAAGATTGGATGTATTATTTACAACCCGAAGTTGTAACTTGTTGGAACGATTTGAAACGTGTTTTCTTGCAGAGATTTTTTCCAGCATCAAGGACCACTTCCATTCGTAAGGAGATCTCTGGGATCATGTGAGCACAAGGGGAGTCGATGTATGAGTATTGGGAGAGATTCAAGAAGTTATGCGCAAGCTGTCTGCATCACCAAATCAGTGAGAAACTCCTCATCCAATACTTCTATGAAGGACTCACACCAATGGAGAGGAGCATGGTTGATGCTGTAGCTGGAGGATCATTGGTGGACAAGACACCAGCAACCGCACGTGCATTGATTGACAAGATGGCCCAAAAATCTCAACAATTTGGTGATCGAGGTACACCACATATCAGGGGAGTACATCAGGTAAGTCCTTCTTCTCTTGAGAGTAATTTGATTGATACCAAGTTAGAAGAACTGACAACTATGGTGAGGACAATTGCATTGGCACAAAAGACATCTCTACCCCCTCCTTCAAGGCCTTGTCGCTTTTGCACTGAGACAAGCCACCCAACTGACTGTTGCCCACAACTACAACAGACAGAGGAATGTGCAACAGTATTCCCTAGGAGACCATTTCAGCAGCAACAACAACCATATCCCCAAAATAAGTTTGATTCATTTTCTCCAACATACAACCAAGGGTGGTAAGATCAATTGGGCATGAGGTATGTCTATGGACAACAAAAAAGGCCACCCTTTCAACAAAACTTCTAGCAGCCTTCGCCTTACCAGCAGGGTTTTCAACAACCCCAAAAGAGATTTGAAGGCCAAGAATCAACTATCCAACAATAAGGGAATACCCCACCAAAGTTAGATTCTAATAATGATGATATTTTGATGCAAATTGTTCTTAATCCATCGAATGAGCTGAAGAGTCAAAGCTCGGAACTGATGGAGTTAAAGACTCAAATGAGCCAGATTCCCACCGCCCTCCATGAACTTGTAAGTAAGAATTCCGGAAATCTACCTTCCCAACCCACTCCAAATCCGAAGGGAAATGTTAGTTCCATCACATTGAGAAGTGGGAAGCAAATGAACGATACATCTGTACCCACCATTCCACCGGGATTCACCTCAACTCCAGAGAATCCACATTCCATACGAATTGATGAGAAATCAAAGGAGAAAGATAAAGGTAAGAAAAATATTGATGATGTTCCTCCTAAATCCCTTCCTTTTCCAAACAGGGTTGTTCAAACCAAGAAGACGGCTGAAGAAGCAATGCAAAAGGAGGTTTTGGACACATTCAAGCATGTGGAGATCAACATTCCACTACTTGAAGCCATTAAGCAAATTCCAAGGTATGCTAAATTCTTAAAAGAAATTTGTACTAATCGAAGAGGGATCAAGGGAAATGAGAGGATCAACCTTAGAAGGAATGTGTCAGCACTCATTACACCAACTCTAGCAATGCCAACAAAGTGAAAGGATCCCTGGACATTCACCATCCCATGTACCATAGGGTAGTTGCACTTCTCTGATGCTCTTTGTGATTTATGAGCTTCAAAAAATGTGATGCCTCACTCTGTATTCTCTTCCTTGTAGGTTGGTGATTTGAAGCCACAAAGAGTAGTGGTGCAATTGGAGAATAGAGCTACAACATATCCAGTGGGAGTCCTTGAGGATGTACTTGTCCGGGTAAGAGACATGATCTTTCCAGTAGACTTCTATATGCTTAACATGGAGGATGATTAGGTAATTTCTCATACCCCCATTATCTTAGGTAGGCCCTTCCTCAAAACAGCAAAAACTATCATAAATGTCAATGAGGGTACACTTTCCATGGAATTTGGAGATGAAGTTTTGATATTTAATGTTATGGATTATATGAAGTACCCCTCAGAGGACCATTCTTCTTTTGTTATCTCCCATTCTGAACCACCAAGTAAAAACCCCATGGAATTAGATTGTCCTATGATTAGGGAGATTATGAGTATTGGTTCTAGTTTGATGTCTAAGAGTACTTCTACACCCATTTTTAAGGAACAAGACTCTCTAAGGTTTGATTTTGAAATGGAATCATATTCTGATTTTGATCATGTGAACTCTGATTATGGCATTGCTGTTGATTATGCTGATGGATTTGATGCTTTATACTCTGATTTTGATGATGTCTATTCTGATACTGATGCTCTTTGTGCACATATTTCAGTTCCTTCAATGTCTCCATCCATACTACAGCCTCCTTCATTAGAACTCAAGCCATTGCCACCAAATCTGAAATACTCATACTTGTTGAGTGGTGAGAGATTACCTATTATCATTGGTAACAATCTCCCTTTTGAACATGAAGAAAAGCTTTGGAATATTTTGATGGAGAACATCAGGGTGATTGGGTGGACCTTGGCTGACATATCAGGTATTAGCCCATCCATTTTCATGCATTGGATTCTCTTGGAGTATGGGGCTAAACTGGTGAGACAACCACAAAGGAGACTCAATCCCACCCTCATGGAAGTTGTTAAAAAAGAAGTTGAGAAAATTCTCGAGGAAGGTATAATCTTTCCCATTTCAGATTCTTAGTGGGTAAGTCCTATTCAGGTTGTGCCTAAGAAAAGTGGTGTTACTGTTGTTAAAAATGAGAAAGATGAGTTAGTTCCAATGAGGGTGAAAAACATATGGCATGTGTGTATTGATTATATGAAACTAAATCAGTCCACTCGCAAAGACCATTTCCCCCTCCCATTTATTGATCAGATGCTTGAGAGACTAGCTAGGAAGACACACTATTGTTTCTTGGATGGATTTTCTGGATATTTTCAGGTTCCTATAGCTCCAGAAGATCAGGAGAAGACTACATTCACCCGTCCCTTTGGAACATTTGCCTATCGGAGGATGCCATTTGGACTTTGCAACGCCCCAGGTTCCTTCCAGAGATGCATGGTGAGTATTTTCTCAGATTTCATTGAGACCTTCATGGAGGTATTTATGGATGATTTTACAGTTTATGGATCCTCATTTGATTAATGTCTCTCTAGTTTGAGTGATGTGTTTCATCGTTGTATTGAGAAGAATCTGGTCTTAAATTTTGAAAAATGTCATTTCATGGTCGAAAAGGGAATTGTTTTAGGTCATGTAGTCTCACAACATGGCATTGAAGTTGATAAATATAAGGTAGACATTATTTCATCCCTTCCATATCCTACATGTGTGCGTGATGTTCGATCATTCCTTGGACATGCTGGATTTTATCGACGCTTCATCAGAGATTTTAGTAAGATCTCTCTACCCTTATCTCGATTGACTCAAAAAGATATTGACTTCAATTTTGATGATTCATGCAGGGTATCATTTGATGAGCTAAATAAGTTTCTGACCAATCCACCGATCATACAGCCCCTGCGGTGGGACCTTCCATTTGAGCTTATGTGTGACGCCTCCAACTTCGCGGTTGGAGCAGTCTTATCTCAGAAGGTGGAGGGATGTTCACATGTGATCGCCTATGCATCGAGGACACTTGATTCAGCCCAATAGAATTACACAACTACGGAAAAGGAGTTTCTTGCTGTCATATTTTCTCCTGATAAATTCCGTTCATATTTATTTGGCTCAAAGTAGTTGTTTTTTCTGACCATGCAGCTTTGAGGTACCTCCTGAAGAAGCCAGATGCAAAGCCATGACTTATCCGTTGGATGCTCCTTCTTCAAGAGTTTGACCTTGAGATAAAGGACAATAAGGGGTCAGAGAATTTGGTGGCGGACCACAAGAGTAGGCTTACTCACACACTAGAGGTTGACAACATTGACCAGGTACCACTTCCGGACAGTTCTCCCGATGAGCTTCTTTATTCCATCTCAGGTACGCATCCTTGGTATGTTGATTTAGTGAACTACATTGTTTCCTCTGAAATCCCTGCAAATTTAAAGAAATATCAAGTCCAAAAATTAAAAAGTGATTCTAGGTATTATTTGTGGGATTATCCTTACCTCTGGCGCATGTGTATTGACCAAGTAATTAGGAGGTGTGTTCCCAATCATGAGTTTGAGTCTATTTTTCATTTATGTCATACACTTGCTTGTGGTGGACACATTGGACCCCAAAGGACAGCTAGGAAGGTTTTAGACCCTGGATTATATTGGCCTAGCTTGTTCAATGATGCCCATGTGTTTTGTAAGTCATGCTCTCGTTGACAACACACTGGGAATATTTCTATGAGACATGAGATGCCCCAACAACCTATACTATTCTGTGAAATTTTTGATGTATGGGGCATTTATTTTTTGGGTCCTTTTCCCAGTTTATTTGGATTTTTGAATATTTTGGTTGCTGTTGATTATGTGAGTAAATGGGTGGAGGCCAAGGCCACCGGGACTGACGATTCTCATGTTGTTGTGGACTTTGTCAAAGCACAGATTTTTTGCAGGTTTGGAGTACCAAAGGCCATCATCAGTGACCAAGGGACACACTTTTGCAATACGAATTTTTCTTCCCTCCTTCGGAAGTATGGGGTGACACACAAAACATCTACACCATACCACCTCCAAAAAATAGCCAGGATGAGGTTTCAAATCATGAGCTGAAACAAATATTAGAGAAAACCGTGCAGCCAAATAGGAAGGATTGGAGCAAGCGCTTGGATGATGCCTTGTGGGCTTATAGACAGCATACAAGACACCCATTTTTATGTCCCCAATTAGGATTGTTTTTTTGGAAAGAATGTCATCTCCCAGTGGAAGTCGAGCATCGGGCATATTGGGCTATAAAGAAATGCAACATGGATTTGGCCCAAGCTGGAATTCAAAGGAAGTTGAAAATTCAAGAGTTTGAGGAGATTCGACTTTCATCATATGAGAACTCAAGGATCTACAAGGAAATATCAAAAGCATCTCATGACAAAATGATCCAAAAAAGGGAGTTTCATGTTGGAGAGAAAGTCTTTCTCTATAGTTCACGACTCAAGCTGATGCCTGGTAAGTTGTGTTCCAGATGGTTAGGTCCTTATATTGTATCTATTATTTTTCCTTATGGGGAAGTGGAGATCACACAAGAGGACACTGGAAGGAGCTTTACAGTCAATGGGAAACGCTTGAAGAGATACATTGAGGGACATCCAACTGATGCCGTGGATTTTATCACACTGCGTGACCCCATCATCGCTTGATGACATCAGGCTGTTCCTAACCCTTTCACTTTTATATTATTTGTCCTATTTAAAAATTATGCATTTCATGTGCATATATCATCTCATGGGTTCACATTGAGGACAATTCCATATTTTACGTGAGGGGGTGGAACCTTTTTGTTTAGTAATTTCAATTGTTTTCCAGATATAAAAAAACAAAAAAAATCTGTGTTTTTTTCAAATTTTGTGTGTTTATTTTTCAATTGTCGTTGTGTTTTTGAAATTTTTGAGCTGAAATGATTCTCATCACAATTTTGAAATGCATATCAATGAGTGAAACAATTTATCCCATGAAACATAGATTAAATGAATGATGAAAATGACTTTGTTTCAAGTTCAAATATTTAGTAATTTCATCAAATTGATTTCTAAAAAATAAATAAATTCTCTTTTTTTATGGAAAAATAATAGTTAAATAAATTTTTATTTATATAAAAATGACTCTACTAAACATTTTATGTTATTCAAATCAATTTATTTTTATTTTATTGTTAATATATTATTTCATAC
Organism: Viscum album; assembly: GCA_963277665.1. NCBI lineage: Eukaryota > Viridiplantae > Streptophyta > Magnoliopsida > Santalales > Viscaceae > Viscum > Viscum album. The sequence continues at coordinate 1,132,976,321 of OY728123.1, read as the reverse complement.
CTTAAAATATTTAATGTAATTCATAATAATATTTAAAAATTAATAAATATAATCTATTATTATAAAATTAATGATATTTAATAATTAAGTCATTTCAAAAATACCACTTTTTAGCACTTAATAATTTTAATCTTATCAGAATAATTATTTATTTTTTGATCAAAAAATTACCCCAACCTAGATAAAATATTATAATGTAGGTATCATAATTTTCTCTACCATTGTATTTACTAAAGGTTTAATGTTTTTTTAGTTCGATTTTTCATGTGAGGTAAGCTATCAAAAATAGTATTATTTAATGTAGAATTGAAAATTGAAATCTCAATGTGTTATAGAATTTTCTATCCAAAAGAACCACAATAAACACCCCTAAGTCAATGGATTTATTCCCATTTATCGTAGGTTAAACCTTCCCCACACCATGCTCACCAAAATTGAGATCTTCCTTTCTATTTCATTCTTTATATTTCACACTAGGGAACATTAAGCACACCACACCCAAGGCCACACTATAACACACCCCATAGTTCACCTGGAATGAAATGGCTAGTGACCACACCAATAACAACCAACTCATACATGACCACTAAAATAATTATGGCTAGAACCATGGTGAGGTGAACTTGAGTGTTCATAAAATCCCTTCTCTAACGATGGGACCTTAAAAAACTTCCCAAAAACTAACTATGACACCACCAATATTAAAAAATAAATAATAAAAAACATAATTTTTTAAATGATGTGTTTCACATTCTCCTCACCTGAACAGTTTAAGTTCTCAAATGCGGGTGGTGGTTGTATAGACATAGCTCATATCATATATCTCATATAACACTATCCCAAAACTTTTCACAAGCCTAACAATGCAAGGATAACAGACGTAAAAATGTTTCACATCAACCTAGTATGAGTTCACCATGGCCATCACAACATCCAATAAACAATTTAAATGCAATGTTACATCTTAATCAAATACTAAAATATTTAAATCACATATGCAATATATTTAGGGACATTCCTCTAGATATCATATAAGTAAAAGAGTCACGAATTTACTAAATCTGATGGCATTTCTTCTACATATGAATTCTCGCCATTTTGATAGAAAAAACCAATGTTTCCAAAACACTAAGAATCTAACTAAAATTACTAACCAAGGTAATAACTCCCTATATGTTGGAATTCCTGTGATAATACATAATACTATAATACTAATGGTAATTAAACACTATAATGATCCAAATAAATTAGGCTAAAAATGTTTCCTCTCACCAAGGAACTAATTAACTTCCATTATAATGGTGATAGTTCACCAATATAGGGAATACTCAAATAATATAAACTTTATGATCAGTAAGAATAATGGAACATATGATGTACTTGATTAGAAATCCATAGATTGGAACTCATTATCATATTATATTGATTTTTTCCAATATAAATAATTTTATGATGGTCATATGATTGAAAAACTAAGTTATATAGGAGAAGATATAATAATTAGTATACTATATTGGTATAACAAATTTTTTATAGAATTCCTACTCAGAACTTCAATAGACACCATCACTATTTTTCATATAATAAAATGAATAGACATGATGAGTAGGATATTTTCCACATCAATGAGAAGATGGATCTTATGAAATGGTGATTTTAAAAATAATTTGAATTCACTCCCCCTTATTGGAAAGGTATATTCCACATGAATACATCCCTAATACTCAATAATGTTCACTTTTTTACATTTTATACCACCCGGATAACTGAATGGGAAACCAATATAAAACAATCATAAGACAGCAATTAACTATAATTAGATCTAGAAAAAAAAAATAAATTTTTCCTCCTCAAAAACCTACATAATCCCAACCATTATGGTTTAGCCTAATATTATGACTAAAAAATCCACCATTGAACTTCCTTCAACTTAGTCACTCATAAGTGTCACATGAAGGTTTAATAAGTTCATGTTTTAAAAGTATAGAAATCACATGGATAGGGATTCAAGATCAATACATGATAATAAATTCATGATTAAATATTCATTGGGAATATTTCAATGAGGATAGAGACAACATAATTTATTATGATACCATCTTAACATACAAATATATCACATAATATTTGTGGAAATACATGAACACACAAACAAAGACTGTAATAGTTGAAGTTTCCTAGTCGAGATTCAAGTATCACTGAGTGGGGGAGGGGTGAATTAGTGATATCTGTTTCTTTTAAGTTTCTTTACTTCTAAAACAACCTTCACCTCTTGTTAAAGATTTATTTCCTTGGTGAAAAAAATTCAAACATTTATCTACATGAACACAAGAATTTAGAAGATTCACTACTCAACAAGATTAGCTAAATCCTTAGTATAGTATAGAAAAAATCCAATACCACACAATCCATTTGAAAAAAATAATTTTTAGTTGAATAAAATGAGTAATATATGCCCTCACACTCATGTAGAACTTTAAAAATAATCCAATATTTTGTGTTCTTGTTCTAGCACAAAATGATGCAATTAAATGTTACAGTGATTCTTTAATAGAATTTAAAAAAATATCTTTCAAAACAATTATTATCTTTCCTAAAAATAATATGTTAGGGACATCCTTTAAAATTTCATGAATATTTCTTCTTCCGACATGAATTTATTGTTCCCTTCGCAAATTGTGTTTCACCACATAGTGCATGTGCTTCAAGGATAACCTCTTCTTCTATAAAGTTTCTCTACTATGAGGATTGTCACTAATCCATATACCTTCTTTCGCATACCTCATCAATGTACTACCTCCACGTAATGTATTCAAGTACCAATTTTGCATACCACCTCTATGTTTCACTTCCGTGTACCACATATACTTCTGCAGAATTCCTTCTTTCGCGGATTTGTTCTACCTATTCTGTGAACCATCTCTTTTTCATCTGACAACTTCAACTTTTTCCGAAACATTTTTCCATGAACAATTCAATACTTATCAAAATTATACCTTGGAGTGAAGATGTTATCTTATTAAAAACACTCACCTTTAATAAGGTTATTAGGGTCCATTATATAGGCAAATAAATCAGTAAATGTTGGTAATATAATTTACCAAATTTTTTCAAAGTGATTCAATATTCACAGTGTTCTATGAGCATCCTGAGAAAAGTTTTACCTACAAAGTCCATGTACCACCTTTATTCCTTTAGGTAAGCCTAAATAAGCACCTCTGTTCATGTGAATGATCTTTAATTTTTTCCATTGTAATTCCTCAACCCCATAATCTAGGAGTCAGTGCATTGTTTTATTTTGTTGGCATGATTATAATGAATGAAATCCCGAAGGACCTTTCAGTTTAGGAGTCTTGTAAATCCATAATACATACAAAATACCCATAATACTTTTGAAAATAATAAATACAAACATGATACATAATAAAAATAAATAAACAATATCCTTGAACGCTTATTCAAAAATTTCTTCTTCATAACATGGGGAAATATACATAATAAGAGTGAGCTAAAATTCTCAATAAGGTTAAGTAATGAAGAATCAATAATTAATAAATAGTAATAAATTATCATGGAATGGTAAATAACTAATAACACAAGAAATTAAATTAATTAGATAAGGAAATATCAATATATCATGTTAAGAAACTGAAAGTCAAGCCATCTAAATCAATAAACATATTATGAAATGTCTCCATAGATATTTCGACGAAAGATCTCACAGATGAATTATAATATGATCTAAATAATAGAAATGATTAATTATTGGATTCCATATTTCCAAGGTACATGTTACCTTTACCATCAAGACCTTTCACTATACAGTTTATAGTTTGTAGGGTAAAAACCTGTCTGATTAGCCAAGTGATTCGTCACATGAGACTACAGATACATTATGGACCAATATATAACTATTAACCACCCATGATGTAGAATTATAAATAATTTCTCATATTCATGAACAATTTTCCTTATAAAAACGTATTTTTATTGAATAAATGATACAGATATATCAAAAATTCCACAGTTGATCAAATTATTGTCAACTGAACACCATATGTAAAATGATATATGGTTTAGGCAATAATAATATCCATTGTGTGTGAATGTGGATATTCAAGTTAATTTTCAAAGATTTTTTTTAAAATAATGTGATTATTTCCTAGAGAAAGTTATCAATCACAAAAGGATATGAGATTTCTTAGATAATCACAAAGAAAATGTTTTATGAAATTAATCATTATAAATATGAATGTTTCCCATACCACTTGGAACATTTAATTTATAATATCCATAAAGTAAATTTTTAAAAACTATGAAAAAAATGGTTTCATGATATAATATATAAAAACTCTAGTAGATACACTATAAAAAATAATTTCATTACTTATATGGAGCATGCCTAATGAAAAGAGAAGTATGACAAGAATCCCTTACCATAATCTTCCTTTTATATTGTGGTATTTATCCTTATTTTTTATGGTTTAAAATATATTAATAACATAAATTAAAACAATAATAATGTTTATAATATCATATATTAATTTCATACAATATTTTATTACCTATTTCATAAAACTCTTTCATTAATCTCACTATTTTGGGAGTTAATTACCTTTTGTTCTTGAGTTTTTTTTAACTTGTTACTTGTTGTTCTAGTTAATTTTATCCCGGTATCATATTCAACATAATTTAAACCACGAATTAATTATTATATGTAATATTTATATATATATATATATTTGGAATAATATATAATTTTTGGATATTAGAAATGAAGTAAACCATTCATGAAGATGGTAGGTTGTGCATACACATGAATGCTACTTTCATATCATCTGTGTGTTAAACAATTGAAAAATAAATGATAAATATGTATATAATAATTATATTATCTTATATATGTTATATATGTTACATAGGTTTGTTAAATCCATCATTTATACATTTCATGTATGGAATGAAGGAGTCATATCGCATTACGGGGGTAGTACTCCACACTCCCTAAAATGAACTTATCATATTTACGTAAGATGGAAAGTATAATGATATTTTTTAAATAATAAATATAGAAGCATAAATAAATTATAAATATCATATATATATATATATAATATATTAATATATTTTCAATCATAATGTCCATCATGATAGGTGGTATGGGAAATATGAACAATCATCCTTTTGTGAGGTAGTAGTTCTCCATACATAGAATCAGTTTGTTCTTTACCCATTAGATAGAGGTTTGTGTAATTGTAGGTCAAAATATTACATAAAAAAATCATTTAATATTATATATACTGGTTTAGTTATATAAAAATAGAAAAATAATATTTTAGGTGGTGGATAATTGAAATGAAACTAAAACTCATGAGAGAAGACGTTGTCTCTTTATCAGTTAATATCTCTTAGTTTATAACAAAATAATTACTTGGAAGGCATTCTAACCAAAGGGAAGCTTATAGGTATAGTAGATAGAGTTTTGTAATATTTTTTGGAAGATCTTGTCATAACATAAGAGGTTTTATAGATGTGAAGATATGCGAGGCATGGTGACCTTATATAGGGAATGAAAAGGACTCACTTGGAATTTCTGAAAACATTTTATATATACACATGTTCATAACAATAATAAGTCATAAAAAACATATAAAATCAAAAAAATAATTCTTATATAAGTGATATGTCCTACCAATTGGTTTTGGAAAATATTATAGGTCATATTCGACCTTAAGTTAAAGGATTAGTCCTTTTTTAATCCTAATTATACCATAATCGCTACAATTAATATCAATTACTTTCACTAATAATTTTTTCCAAAAATTAAGTTTATTATATTAGAATCTAAATATCAACTTGATTAAAAAAATTTATGAATATTGTTTCGAAATTAAATTCATTGAATTTGGAAAATTAATATTAATGTTAATCTCACAAACAAATGAATTAAATGGTTTTAGTAAAAAAATGTCAAATTATTGTTAATTTTTTACATTCAATTTCTAAGTGAAATTGATTATAATGATCAAAATTGTACTAAAAATGTATAATTGATATAATGTGACCTTAAAAAATATTTCATATATAATTTCTCATTTTTAATTATTTAAACTAAAATGATGTTTTTAACTAAAATGATGTATTTTCACTATTCATGAAACAATGAAGTTTCTCAAAAAATTAACAAAAATTCACTCTAATAGAATTTTGAAATTATGAATTCAAAAAATAATTTAATTTAATAAAATTCAATTTATATATTTCTAAAAATATTGATTGAAAATAGGTGTTCCACTAAACGTCAGTGAAACTACTTTTATAAAAAAATTGGATTTTATGAGTAATATTGGGTCTGTTCTTATATTATACCTATCAAATATATTATATGCGTTTAAAAATAATTTTTTGGATATATAATATAAAAATTTACTATATAAACTCCCTAAAAGTGTAATAATTTAATTTATTATGAAAAAAACGAATAAATATTGTATTACATAAGTCGTCTTGTGTGTGTGTTGCAATGTTGTTGATAAAATCTAAAAGAAAACATGGTAAATTATAGGGGTACTAAATTCGTCCCACCTACAAAAATTTCATCCTAGATATTTTAGTGATATCACCTTCAAAAATATGTGGGTAGTAATCTTTTATTGAATCCTCTGGTTCCCATGTTCCTTCTTCCATTTTTTTATTCATCTAAAAAACTATTATTAGAAGATTCATACAATTCCTCAATACATGATACTTGATGTTAATAATATCGGTGGTTGCTTCAAAATATGAAAGTTTGTGTTCCAGATATCTCTCATTGGAGATGATAACTTGCATTGGATATGGGATGTACTTTCGTATCATATATATATGGAAGACATTATGTACCTTTGAGATATTTGGGGGAAATTCTAAAAGGTAAGAAACAATTACAACCCTTTAAAGAATGTATAAGGGTCTCATATACTTGGGACTTAATTTCACCTTATTACTAAACCTAATAACACCCTTCTATGGTGATAACTTTAGGAAGACATGATCTTCCACTTAGAATATAAAATCTTTTCTAGGATTACCAACATAACTCTTTTGCCTACATTGATCCATTTTGATATGAGATTTAATATAATTCAGAATTATTGTTGTCTCCTCAACAAGTTCTAGGACTTTAAATTTCATTTCTCCATCCTCATCCTAATAAGTTAGAGTAAAATATCTCTTTACATATAATGCTTCATATGGATCCCTTTGAATACTATAATGGAAACTATTATAAAAGGAAAACCCTATCAAAGGTAAGTATTGATCCCATATACCTTTAAATTTTAGTGGGAATTATCTCAATATGTCTTTAATATTTTGAAAAGTCCATTTAGACATTAAGTCAGTTTGTGGAAGGTAGCAAGTTCTCAAATGAAGATTGGTGTCAAAATTCTTCTGAATACTTTTCCATTGTTTTTGTGTAATGTTGGGATCTCGATCAGAAACAATTGATTGAGGTGAATCATGAATTATTAAAACTTCATTAATGTATAGCCTTGTGATGAGCATAAGATGAAGATCTTATCTTATGAAAAAGAAATGATTTTATTTGGTTAGTCAGTCAACGATAACCCATATTACATCATTCATTCAAGGAGACTTTGCTAGTCCAGTGACAAATTCCATAGCAATTTCATCCCATTTACAAAAAGGAATATAAAGAAGTTGTAAGAATCCTTTAGGATGTTGTCTTATAGAATTCACATGTTAACAAACAATCAATAGACACATAATCCATAATTTCTGACTTCATGTTATCCCACAAAAAATGTTTCTTTAAGTCCCTATACATCATTGTGCTCCCATAGTGTATAGGGAAATTTGGGCTATGAGCATCATCCAATAATAATATTTTTAAGAAAGGTATAGATAGAACACATATCCTCTTTCCTAATTTTATAAAACCATCTTCACAAAAAAATCTTATAATTTTCCATCATTTTCCCCTTAGATTTTCTTCTTAAATTCCTCATCATCAGATTAAGAATTCGTTAACCTGTATAATAGAGATAGTTTTTTTATCATTTAATGAATGATTTATGTCTCCCCTTCCTTATAAATTACTTTATCCATATTTACTGGATCCCTTAATAAATGGTCATTCTTAATCCTCATTTGAGTTATAACTCTTGATCATTCCTACTCAAAGAATCTTCCCCCATATTCTCTTTCCATGTGTGATATTTTATTGAGAAATCATAATATTTATGTAGATCAATCCATTTCATTTGTGTCATGTTGGTCTCTATCTATGAGGAGATGTATATGAGCCTCTTATGATCCATGTATATCTCATATCATTCCCCATAGTGATAATGTCTCTATATTCTCAAGGTAAAGATTAAAGTAGATAAATCTAGATTGTGGGTTGGATATTTCTATTCTTGAGCCTACAATTTCCATGATGCACATGCAACAACTTTATCATTTTTTCATTAGGAAATAACCAGGTCCCTTCTTTCATGCATCACTATATATAAAAACCCCATTACTATCAATGGTAGTTTCAAAATCCTAGGATTTACTAACTTTCTATTTAGTTCATCAATGAATTATGCACATTCTTTCATCCAAACAATCTTAATAGCTTTACGTGTAAGATTGGTTAAGGGGTCGGCCAATAAGAAAAATTCTGAATGAATCACTAATAGTGACATTCCAAACCAATGAAACTATGTACCTCAGTTATGTTTTTGGTTTGTGCCATTATCTAGATTCATTTTCCTGTGCATGGTCAACTAATATTCCATTCTTGTAGAAAATATGGCCAGGAAAAAAATTCATGAATCTATAAATCGAATTTACTGAATCCCCCATATAACACTTACCATTATAGAGTCTTAATAATTATATTTATGTTATTCTCATGGTTCTCATAGGTTTTAGAGTATAGAATAATATCATAAATGAATACCACAACAATTTTTTCAAGATATTTTTTGAATAATCTATTCACTAAGTCTATAAAACAAAAGGGTGCATTAGTCATCCCACATGGCATTATTGTAATCTCATAATATCCATAACTCATCCAAAAATTTGTCTTCTGAATTTATTCCAACTATACATGAAATTGGTGATTCCCATAATGATGATCAATCTTTTAAAAATATTGGTCTATGTGAATTTGATCAAACAAGTCATCAATACTAGGTAGAGGATACTTTTCATTAATTTAATGGAATTTATTTCTTATAAGAAAAACAAAACCTCGTGGATCCATCATTATATTTTAAAAACAGGATATTGGATCCACATGGGGAAACACTAGGAAGAAAAAATACCTTATAACCCAAATCCTCTAGTTGTTTCATAAATTCCATTAATTCCACTATAGTCATTCTATAGGATGCCTTTAATATTGGCCTTTCTCCAGCGATTAAATAAATGAAAAATCCAACTTCCTACTCTAGGGGGTGTGTTGACAAATCCCCAAGAAATACATCAATGTATTTCTTCAGAATTGGTACATCCTTGATTTTATTATTACCTTCGTCATAACTAGCGGGTTTTTTTCAATTCTTCCACATGAGTTTATTTTTATAGAGATACTGGGGGTGGATCTAGATAATAATCTATTGAGTAAACTTATTCTCTAAAGACGAGGGATTAAACAATTTCCCCACAAATCATAACTTCCATTATTTTTCAATAATGTTTAGAATCATATTTTGTGACCCATTCTGTAATAAGGAATACATCTAAGTCATCCATAGGTATAATGATAAGATCATAACATAATGCATGTTTATGTGTCATAATAGGTATTTATTGGAACATATTTTTTACAATGATACCTCACTTAAGAGTTTTTATTGATAAATATCTTATTAAACCAAATTGTAAATGTTTAATTTTATTAGAAAACTATGTAGATTTTAAAAAGTGGGATGATCTAGAATCAAACAACGCGTTATCAATATTTGAATATAGGATTAATGTACCTTCCACCACATCATCTGGTACTTCTACCTCCACTATAGTGATTTCATAATCTTGGCCATTTCCCCTTGGTATCAACTATGGTAGATTCCCCTGATTCTTAGGGAATTCGTTTTCATTGCTTCATATCCCCTTGAAGATATAACACTGAATTTTAGTGTTTTCCTTAATTCCCATTAATTCATTGATATGATTACTAAGTTCTCTATATTTATAACCAACTCATATTCCCTTTATGAATTTCCCATTTCGATTCTTCCTACAGTTATCACACAATGGGAATTTTTTTTCTTCATCTTCTTGTTTGACGCATTCCCTTTTTTGTTCTGAAAAGGCCTCTTATTCTCTATCTTCCCTTTAAATGAATAAGATTTTTAGTATTTTTTCTCCATCTTGATGGAACATAAAACTATTTCTTCGTATGATAAAAAATTCTAAGAAACAGGTTCCCTTTGTATATTCAGATAAATACATTCTATGAAATGGTCGATATTTCATTGTATATTGTGTATATAATTTGTATCATACCTTGTTAACATTTTAAATGAAACTTCATAATCCAAGACAAACTATTATTTTTATTTCATTAGGCTAAATAACATCCTCTTAATATCAATTTGTTGATCATGAGATAATTATTTATCAAAAACATGTATCTGTAAAATTCCTTCATTCCATGTGATCAATTTCTTCCTCCTCCCTTATATTATGGATCATAGACTACCACTGATCGACATCACCTTAGAGAAAATAGAAAACAAGTGTAACTTTTTACTTTTATCTACATTACAAGGCTATTAATATCTTCTTGAGACACTTAATCCACTGATCAGTTAGAATTGGATTAGTAGTCCCACAAAACGATGGGGATAATATCACATAAATTTATCCATCAAAGGATATTCTCTCTGTGGAATTGGTTTCAACATTTGATCATGGTTATTTTTCATAACCTCACTATACTGCCCTAATATTTCCATAATTTTCATTATTCCATACCATATTTATTGGTTTCCTCAGAGGTAATATCTCTACATTTTCCATGATTGTTAATACCATTCATCCTTCCAAGAACCATTCCTAAAATATGGTATATATGGGATTAGATCATGAAATCATGAATATTAAATATGGTATAACACTCAACATAAATTCATCCAAAATAATAAGTTTGGTTACTTTGAGTGAATATTTACATTTAAATTGTTCATAAAGTATGTAATAAATATGTGAACTATCCTAAGAGTATCCCATATGAGTTTCAAACTAGGTGTGTAGTAAAGCATGTTGTCAGTTACCAAGTTAACCTGAGTTAGGACCAGAACACCTGGTTAGATTTGTAACTCCTAGTTACATATATCCCAAAACAACCTTTACTTGTTGTATCCAAACAAGGATGTAATCCTAGGAATACCCACATAATATATTCCTTACCAAATTTGTATGATGGTATCAATAATTATCCCCAATGTCTATACTAGGTTATTTATCCCTAATATACATATTCTAAATCTAGTTTTCATGGTTGTTTCTAAACTTTATTTCATACCAACCGTAATTCCCTGACCTCAGAAGCCAAAAGCTGGTGCATTATATTATTACATTAGCATGATTACAAATAATCAAATACCAAAGGACCATTCTGTTTAGCATTCATGGAAAGAAAGATTAGATACAAGATACCCATAATACATTTGTAAATAGTAAATACAATCATGATACATAATAAAAAGAAATAAACATCATCCTTTGACGCTTATTCAAAGATTTATTCTTCATAACCTAGGTAAATAAAAAAAATAAGCATGAGATCAAATGCTCAGTAAGGGTAAGTAAAGTAGAAGAAATAATAAATCAATAAAAAAAATTAACATTTCAATGTATATAACTGATAACACATTCCATTCAAATAACTTGACAAGGCAATATCAATATTGAAAGGTAAGAAACTGAAAATCATTTCATCTAAATAAATAAACTGAGAATGAAATGTAACCATATATATATATATTGATGAAAAATATAATAGATGGATAATAATTGAATCTAAATGACATAAAAGATTAATTATTGTTTGGAATGATTCTTATGTACGTGTTACCTTTAACGTCAAGACATTTCACAAGAAAATTTATAGTATATAGTGTAAAATCTCATTTGATTGGCCAAATGATTCATCTCGTGAGACTACTGATGCATCGAGGGTTTATATATAATTACGCCCCACTCTTTTTCTACAATTAAAAATAAAATACCATATAAATGAACAATATTCCTTATCAAAATTTTTCTCCATTTAATATAAGATACAGATTTATCAATAAATCCCCATTTAATTAAATAACTATCCATTGAACACCGTATGTAAAATGATATACAGTTTAGGAAATAATAATATACATTTTGTGATAACATGTATATTCAAGATATTATTCAATGAAAACGTTTTACAATAAAGTTATTGATTCCAATATAATGTTAATAATCTCAAAAAGAAGTTATATTTTGAAATATATTCACTAAGAATATGTTTTAGGAAATTAATCATTAATCATACTAATGTTTCACATACCACATGAAACATTTAATTCATAATAAAAATTCAGAAAAGTTTTTCATACCATTAATAAAATTAATTCATGATATAATTTATAAAAGGGGTATTATATACACTATACAAAAGAGTTATGTGGTGTATATAGTGTATGCCTTACGCAAATAAAAGTAAGACAAGAATCCATTTCCTTAACCTTACATTGGTTTTGTGGTATTTATCCTCTTGTATAGTAGTTTAAAATATGTTAATAACTTATAAATAAACTATAATAATTTTTATAATATCATATTTTAACTACTTAGAGTATTTTATTACCCATTTGTTAACAATATTTCATTAATATCTATAATTCTGGTGTTAATCGCTAACTTTTCTCAAGTATGTTTTAACTTGTTACTTGTTATTCTCATTAATTAGATCATAGTATCATAATCTATAGAATTTATACCATGAATTAATTATCATATATAATTAGTATATATAGATTTATAAAAATCTATAATGTTTGGATATTATAAATTAAGTGCAAAATTCATGAAGACAGTTGGTCTTACGTACGCATGAACACTACTTTCATTTTTGGTTGTATTAAAAAATGAATACTAAATTATTAATATGTATATTATAAATATAATATAATATCTATGTTATATATGTTACATTGGTTTATTAAAGCTATCCTTTATGTGTTTCATTTATGGAAGGTATGATTCATATAGCATTGAGGGAGCGGTTGTACACACTTCCTCAAACGAAAATATCTTATTTATGAAAGATAGAAAGAATAAAGTTATGTTGAAAATAAAAATTATATAAGACTAAATAAATTATAAATATCATTAATATCATATATAAACATAGTTTCTTTCATAATGGCCACCATGATAGGTGATAAGAGAAAATGAACAATCATCATTTCATGAGACAATAGTTCTCCATACATAGAAACAGTATGTTTGTTACCCTTTAGATGAAGCTGCGTGTACGTATAGGTCAAAAACATTAGAAAACAATATCCTAGTATATTTAGGATAATGTTATTGTTATATAAAAATAGAATAAATATATAAGAGGGTTGGATAATGGAAATGAAACTAAAAATCTTGAGTGAAGACATTACCTCTTAATCGGGTAACTTCTTTTGGTTTATAAAAAAAGACATCCTTGGAAATATTTCCAAAAAAGAGAGGAATCTATGTAGTGGAGCGGAAATTTGGGAATCTATTTTGTTATATCTTGGAAAATATTAAGCGGTTTGATAGGTGTGAAGAAGTGGTATAGGTGGTGGCCTTTATGACCGATTTATGTCTATAAAAAGGGTTTTGGGAAAGTGGATTGGTTATTTGGGTTCTTATATAATGGTTTATCCCTTTATTAAGCTTAATTTTACCTTAATCATTATAATTAATATTAATCACATTCACTAATTATTTTGGTCAAATATTAATTTTATCTTATTAGACAAAAAATATAATCTTTATTATAATTTTTCAATTCCATTTTTATAAATTTAATTCACAGAAGCAAGAAAACTAAAACTAACGCTAATCTCACAGATAGACGAATGAACCGATTTTAGTAGAAAAATGCTCAAAATATTTTTACGTTTTTATATTCAGTTTTCTTGGTGAAATTGGTTATAATGAACAAAATTTTACAAATATAAGTATAATTGAGCTAATGTGACCTTAAAAAATATTAAATATATAAATTAACATTAATAAATATTTGAATGAATATGTAGTTTTTTATCTAAAATGTTGTATTTTCACTATTAATCAAAAAATATGTTTCTCAAAAAAATACCAAAAATTCACCATAATCTAAATTTTAAATTCATTATTAAATAATTAAGTTTCTATTATATAATTAAATTTATAATTGTTTCAAAATTCATATTTAAAATAGTTGTTCTGTTAAAATGTGGTGAATCTACTTTTTTATAAATATAGTATTTTATGTTTAATATTGGGTGTGTTATTGTATAATAACTATCAAATATATCAGATGAGTTTCAATATAATTTTTTTGATATATAATATATAAATTTAATATATAAACTATATAAATGTTTTAATTATTTAATTTATTGTGGAGAACATGACTAAATAGTGTTTTGTATAAGTCGGGTGTTGTCTGTATTGTAGTGATATTGATGAAATCAAAAGGTAATTATGGTAAAGTATTGGTATGACACACCATCAAAGATATTGCCGATTACAATTGCTACCTTAAACCATTATTTATAACCTGTGGAATAGAAACATAAGAATGAGTGATCTTAGATGCTCAATAAGAGTAAAAATGGGAGATGTGTAAGCATAAACATGAGCATAAAGTGTATGAGAACTTGTTTATAACATTAAAATATAATACACTATGTATCAATGGTCATAATTATGAATGATAGAATACATATTTTTTGCACAAACATCAATCCATAATAAACATATACGTCCATCCAACGACATAATTAAAAGGATATATATGTTTTCCACAAAAAAATAAATCATATAAAAATGCATAAAAATAAATTAGTTTCATAAATATTTCATCATAACATAACTCATGGAAGAGAAACAAAATTCATAAAAATAAATCCATCATAAACATAAAATATTTAGAGATAGAATAATAGTGGTATCTTTGTATTATATCTCAAGTAAACAAATAAGTAACATCAAAAAATGGTATCTTATATGGAAAATAATTTTGAGATATCACTTCAAATAATTCATAAGCAAAATATACTTTCTATTTTGAAAATATTTTATTCATAAAATTATATGAAATTAAAAAATAAAACATTTTATTTTAAAATAAAATTTTAAGATTGAATGGTTAACTTTAATGCAATAAGGCATCATGAAATCATAAAAATATATGGATGTCAAACAAGTTAAAAAACGTCCCTTTTAAAGCATTGTAAAAAAGGCACAGTGCACCTTAGTTAGAAAACAAAAAAAATGATTCCACTAAATAAATTAATTAAAAATTCAATAATTGGTATAAATAAAATTATATATTCATAGGATAATATTATAACACTATTTTATATTTATTACAAAACATAGATTTCAAGGATAAATATTTCCCAATGGAGATTAAAATTGAAATAATCCCAAATATTGATGACATTGTAAAATAAATACTCATCACTTTATAATAAGTGGAATAATATTTCCCATGTAAGAATGAGAATTATATAGATATAAAAATACCATAATCTATTGGATAAT
The DNA here is from genome assembly GCA_963277665.1 of Viscum album. Classification (NCBI taxonomy): domain Eukaryota; kingdom Viridiplantae; phylum Streptophyta; class Magnoliopsida; order Santalales; family Viscaceae; genus Viscum; species Viscum album. The sequence continues at coordinate 1,132,960,547 of OY728123.1, read as the reverse complement.
AATTATAAAATAAATTTAGGTGTAGTATATAGAAGTCATTGAAAAAACAAGTAGTGTATAAGCCATGTGTCCCATAGAAATCAAAGTTAGACAAAAATCTATTACCTTATGTCTTGAATTTTTTCTTAATCATAAAATTTCTTATATAATAAATATAATTTTATTAAAAATATATTAAATAACAATAATATTTTATCTAATAACACATATTAAATTATTATGGATATATATAACACATTTATTAGCAATTCTATGTTAATGTTTTCTTTAGGTAATATATGATTTCTATTCCGTGCTTGTTTTGACTTTTTATCATTGGTCCTATTAAATTTATCATGATTTAATAATATCTATATTTATAATCATGACATAAATATATGTATTTATGATGATTCATAAAATTTAATGGGATAAAATAAAATACGTTGTTCATGGAGACGGCAAGTCATACGTACACATGAACACTTTTTTTCAATTTCTTTTCACATTAAACGAATAAAAAGTAACCATTATCATTTTAAAATCATTATTATTTCATTTATATCATATATATTCATAAAATTCATCCTTATCACCATCAATTTTAAAAACATATGACAAATGAATCACATCATATCATGGATATGGTAAATCGTATATACACACGAGCGACATTATTAATTTCCAAAACGTAGATGATAAAAAGGTAGATATGATATTATCATTAAAGGAGAATAATTATGTAAAAAATAGTATATATACCATAAAAATATTATTTCAATCATTATTTGTAGCATGAGAGGTGGTAAAGGAAAAATGAACAGTCATGGTTTCGTGATATGGTTGTCTGCCGTACACAGAAATGATATATTCATTACACGTTAGATTTAAGTGTGTAAAAGACTGGGTTGACCCATTAATATAAAAAAATATCATTATATTTAGGATAGAGATTTTTCTAAAACATTAAATAAAAAGAATTTTGGGGGTTCATGGAAGAAAAAAACAAAAAAGTTTGTTGATGAATATCACAACTTCTTTGGGAACCACCTTATGATTTTCCCCAAAGGACTTCATTGGTTGGTTTTTTTCCCAAGAGAAGTCTTCTAGGTTGATGTTAAGTAATTTTAGGTGCATATATGGCCAGTAGATTTATGATACAAAGGGATTTAGTTGTGTAAATAAAAGAGAAATAGAGGTTCCCCTTTATTAGAGAGGGGAGTGGCACTTCTTGGAAAGACTCAAAAATAAGAATTTATCATAAATAAAAACACAATGAAAATACCTCAAAAGGGTAATATGTTATAATTTAATATGATATAAGGTTTTAATATCATCCAAAAGTACATTTTAGATAGGGTTTTGATGTAATTTTAAACATTATCTCTTTTTGTTAACCCTTAGTTTACCGATTTTAATTTTAACAATGGTAAAAATGTTTTGAATATTAAAAGGATGTAATTTTTATATATAAGGTGTAAATTGGAAAAAAAAGGCTAATTTATGACATTTTCAACTGTAATTTGTCCTCTTTGTCCTCATTTAGGATATTTATGACTTTTAACTAATTTAACAAAATATTGTTTTCATAAAATATCATTAGTGTCAATTTTGACACGATTCGTCATATTGATGTTAATGAAATCCATAAAGCAAGATAACTTCAAAAACATCATTTAAGAAACCCATAATATTACATATTAAGCTTTAATTTTTTTTAACCTTAATTATGGAAAAATATATTTATTTTAATATATATGAAATATTTTATGGGATTAATTCATTAATTTTTAATTACTACATCATAATTTTGTAATTATTTAAGATAGTTATTTATTAAATAAATAATAAAAATAAAATTATATGATGTAGATATAAATTTTATATTTTATACAGATTTATATAGTCTAACATGTCTTCTATTTATTCCCATATTAAAAATATTATACTTATTAAAAGTCAGAGTGTGACATTTTGTCACTCCCTTTGATTTTAATAATATATAGGTTATTTTCATGGAGAAGTGTCCATTAAATTATTCAATTTCAAATCTTATGTGTTAAGGGTTGAATTTAAATCATCCAATAATATTTATAAAAGTGATAGGGTAGTTTTATGATATTTATGATATTATTTTTACCCTTATTTACCTAATTTATCATTTACTGTGTTGATAATAATTACTAAAATTACTATTCATATTGTCCAGAAATAAAAGTGACATATTTAATAAATCTAGAGATTATAAGTTAAATTTTTGAATCTATTTTTCAAAATTCATTTCACATAATTGTAAAAATTAGTTTAAAAAATAATCTTGTCAATGGAATGAGAAAAATAGTGTATAAAGTGAAAACATTCAAAATCTTGAAATGTTTTTATATCCAAATAAAATGTAAAATTGATTCATATTACCTATAACAGATTAAATGATAAAGATAATAATCTAATGATACTTTTAATCAAATAAAAAATATAGTTTAACGTTATAATTCCTTTTTCTGAATTTTTTTTAATAATTAAATAATCATTATTTTTCACAATTCATCAAAACATGAAACAAATCAAAAAAATACCAGCAGTTAAAAAAAAGTAAATATAGATATATATATTTAAAATAATAATTTTTTTTATTACAAAAATATGAAAATTTTCAAAAATTAGATTGAAAATGGGTTTACATTTAAAGCCGGTAAATTTACCTTTTATAAAAATATAGGTTTTTGTTCATAATATTGGGATTGTTCTTATCTTATTCTAATAAAATAAATTTATTGAATATCAAAAATATTTGATTAAATATATATCAAATATATATATATATATATTTAATATAATTCACTCATTGTAATTAATTTAATTTATTAATACAAAATGACTTTGGGAGAATACAAATAAAAATATTTAATTTATATATAATTGGTATATATTTTATTTTCTAATTAATCTCTAACCAATGAATTCATCTGAAAAGCCATATATTTTCATAAACTAATTTAACATTATTCATAACCACTAATTTAATATCTAGTTTAAATCATAGTTTATTAAAAAATAAAATTTTAATAATATATGGTTGTTTGGTAAAAATCGGTCTTCTGTCCAATTTATACTATCCAAGAAACTCAAAATTGTGTGTAAAATAAGAAAAATGCAGTTTTTCAAGTACCACAAGGTAATATATGTTTTTAGTGTAATTAATCCTCGATGTGGTGTTGCATATAAATTAATAACATGGTTCTTTCATGTAACAGTAACTATATTAAGTGTAGTGTGAAATGAAAAAAACTATCGAAAATATATAATTATTTTTGTAACAAATCATGGTTTTGAGAAAATAAATTTAAATTCATAAAACATTGAGTATCTACATAATGAAAATTTATTTTAAGGATATATTTGTAATCTTCTAAACATAATTTTCTTGCTTATATGATTTGCATTTTGAAAAATTGACATCTACACTTGTGATCTATAAAAATCTAATTAAACATATTTATAAAATTATTATTATCTTTGTTTTAAGTTTAAATGATAATATGATCTTGATTAATTTTTCAAGGAGATATAATATGACTTATAGTTATAAAATAGTTATTTTTCGAATAAATTATGATGTTATTTAAAAATTAAATTAAAAATATCTAAAAATTTATTTTAAAAAAATAGAGAATTTTTTAATTCTATACATCAAAAAATGGTTACAGTGTTTTATTTGGATTTTTCAGAGATAGTTGAATCTTCATTGAAAAGTAAAAAATACAATTTAAATTTTTCAGGTGTTTAATGTCATCATAATGATGTAATAATTTTATTCAACTCTTGGGGATTAAAATATGATATGAGGGGTCCCAAGTGGCTAATACCATGGGCAAAAATCATGGTAAATCCCATGGTTTTTCCAATACCACTAATTAGGTGTCCTTTGAATGTAATTAAACATTTCCTCACATTCACTATAAATACAAACCTCACCACCTTCTTCCTATAACACCTCTAAAGATTTTATCATTGTCTAAATTATTCCCAATACCCATACCAAGGCTCTTACCCACATCTAGGACTAACTTGTCTCACCAAAAAGCAAAAACCAAAGCCCTTAAATAGGATATCAATGAGAAGATATCAAAAGCTAAACATCCTCTTTCATTTTATTGTGTTTTCTTTTCTTATAATCTCTTCACCTAACCTTATTCGATAGTTATGAAAGATATAGTATTATATATATTCTTTAATATTATAATATTTATAGAAAAATTAATCATCATTTTTCCTCTCCTCTTCATCTTATTCTAAAAAAATATCATCCATGATGTGTCGATTTATCGATATCATAGACAATGTGTCTTTAATTTACATTACATCCTTAAAATCTGGTTGTAAAACCATTTTAATTGCTTAAAAATATTTTAAAGTGTATTATATGACCACTATTATGTTCTAGAATTAACCTACATGCATAATATTAATGGTATATGATGAAATAAGTCTACGATTATCAAAGAACCCCAAAAATGAACAAAGAAAATATCACTAATGATTTATCTAATGATTTATACTCATACCATATAATCAAAATGATTTATAGAATAATTAAATATTATAGAAAAATTTACACACCATTACATTCCAAATATGGATTTTCTCTATCACTTGATATGAAAATCCATTACGAACCGACCATGGAAATCTTGTAAAGAACGCACCTAAAATAATAAAAATAACAAACTTTTATTAATAAATGAGTTTAATGTTGTTAAAATAGATCATATAAGGTGTTATAAAAATTATTATTATTGTTTATAATACGAGTAACACCCTTTTAACTATTAAACATTAGGTTTAATCATGTTTTAATTAAGACGAACCTGAGGTAAGGCAATTCTTAACCCAGTTTCTATTCATTGGGTTAACCTTCTATTTCATTAATTATGTGCTAATAATATTTTTAGTGTAATTAATTTAATTAATAATAGGTTTTATTATGTTTATTTACTGTTTATATAAATATTCCTTTCATTCTATCAATTATAACTTCAATTATATGATATTTTTTAGGGTATTTTCTTCAAATATTATCTTTAAATTTCTATTTTAAAAAATTCAAATGAAATGTTTTTATGAAATTATTAATGTTTTATGATTTTGTTATAGTTATTGGGTATTTTTTATGATGAATGGTGGGACCTTTATCTCCCTCCAATTGTTGGTTATTTTTAGGTTGGATGTTGTCCATATGGTTATTCAAAGTGTACTTGCAAAATTTACACCATAAGGTTGTCATGAGGGTTACACGATAAGGTAGCTATGAGGGTTATGAATCATAATGTAACCACAAGGGTTACAATATAAGTAAGTAACTCTCCAAGATACCCTTATGGTTTTATATATTTTCATTAATTCTTTATATACGTCTCTTATTTAAAATAGTATGTATATATGGGTGAGAAGTGTGTCATTGGAGAAATGATTTCATATGTTTTTAAGTATTTATGGTCTAATGGTTTATTTCCATACTTTTATATCCTTTAATGATACTTCTATGATCATCCCAGGTTTTTTAATATTTTTCAATGGTTAAAAGGATGTGTAATAGAAATAAGTAAGTCATGTAAAATGTTATGAAAATTTTTCAAAGAAATAATGTTGTTGCTTTGTGTTAAAAATTATATGTTTTGGAATAAATGGATACTCTTTTTAATGGTACCCCCTTTGTATTCTTGTGGGTTGATATGTTGGAGTTATTTCCTAAAATTACAAAACTCTAAACTAAAAATATATATGGAATTGTAAATAAGTAAAATCCAGTTGAAATAGCTAGATTGTGTAATGATTATGGTCGGGTCTTTATAGTTGGTATTAGAGAATGCTTTTGATAAATTTAGAATTCATTCTAATTTTAATAGACTACCATAAATTATTTTTACCCAATATTTATATTGAAATTTTATAGTATTTAAATATTACCATGTTGCTTCATTTAAGATATATCTTCTCATAATGGTTTTCCACAGAAGAAATAGGGAATCTGAAGTTGGAAGGAACTGAGAGGGTGATATCATTCTGAATCCGCAATGGGGAATGGTGGGAATTGGAACTGAGTAGTTTTTATTAGTAATAACATAGTTGATGTAAGAAATAAATGGCTTTTTTATCCATGAAAGATAACAACCATATCTACCACAGAGCAACATGTCGATAGTGGAATATTTTATGCGACAACACCCTCCTCCTTTCAATGGATCTTCAGACCCAGTAGTGGATCAATGATGGATTAAATCCCCTAAAAAGATATTCGATGTTATTGGATGTTCATATAATCAAATGTTTAGTCTTTAAATTTATCATTCTGAAGTTCAATCTGGTCATTGGTGGTTAATGGTGAGAATATCTGGGACTTAGAGGAGATTGATGCCTTTGAGTATGATGGATTTAAAGGCCTTTTCCTTGAAAAATATATTCCTAAGGTGGTTTGACATAGGATGGAGAAGAAATTCCTTGAATTGAGGGGGAAAATAGGCATATTAAATGGACATGTATGATGAAAACTTAACCCAACTAGAAAGGTATGCTTCGAATCTTATTCGGGATCATTATTGAAAAATCAATTGCTCTTACTCAAGATTTAAGCCAAGATACCGAAGTGAATTAGCCTCTCAAGAATTCAAAAGTTAGGAAAAACATGTCATATGTGTTGAGAGGGTAGAAATGGAGTTTTTTTATGACCAAATTTACTTTGATGTAAAATATAAGAACAGGTCCACATGGCATGCGATGGGTAAGAATCAATCAAAGAAATTTGATGGTAAGAATTTCATGTTTCTAGTTTGTAAAAAGTGTGGTAAAAATAACCTTGGGGAATTCCTTACCAAAACTAAGAAGTGTTTTAAATTTGGTATGTTTGGAAATATGGTCTGATATTATAATGAAAATGATCTTATGAAAAATTCTATTAAGAAAACTACAAAGTGTTTCACATGTGGTGAGATTGGTCCTTATGAAAATATCTTCCCAAAGAAACATCTGAGTGATAGAAAAAAACCAAAATATATGTTAAAAGGTATAGTGAGATCCATTATGACTACGTCATTAGATGTCAGGACATCCAATGAAGTGATATCAAGTTATTTTTTTATTTACTCAGATTTTTCTAAAGCATTGTTTGATACAGGGTCAACAAATTCTTTTATTTCTAAGAACGTTTTTGGTAAACTGGAAATATCACCTTAATAAATGAGACTAGAATTTATTGATAAATTCCATGGGGAAATGTTAAAGAAAAAATTGATTTAATGAATCATTCAATTATTATATGTGGAAGGACCTTACCTAAAATCCTTATTGTTTTGAACATCGTATAGTTTTATGTCATTCAGGGTATGGATGGGATTTCTATTTTTCATGGTAAGATTGATTGTAGAGATAAAAAAATTATTTTTTAGAAATTGTTTCAGTTTATATAAAAGAACTAACCCATGCAATTGATAACATATCAAGAATATGATAAACTATTAAAATATGGAAATTATAGTTATCTTGATCACAATGTTTAAAACAAGGTAACTGTTCAGATTAATGTTGTGCCAGTGGTAAATGAATACCTTGATGTTTTTCTTGATGAGTTACCATGTGTTATACCTAATAGGGATGTTGAATTTAAAATTGACATAGTTATAGATTATATGCCAATTTAAATCCCCATTATTTAATGGCTCAAATGGAACTTATTTAATTCAAAAATTAGTTGTAGGAGTTTCTTGATAAAGGATTCATTCTTCATAGAACTTCACCATAGGGAGATCATGTTTTGTTTCTTAAAATGAATGATGGTTCCATGATACTTTTTATTGATTATAAATCTATAAATAACATTACTATTAAGAATTAATATTTGTTATCCCACATAGATGACTAGTTTGATCAGCTCTAGAGAGCTTAGTATTTTTCCATGATTTATTTGAGATCTAGGTACCATCAACATAATGTGAAGGAGGATGAAATTCCAAAAATAACTTTTCAAACTAGATATGGTCATTATGAATTTTCTGGTATGTTGTTTTGGATAACTAATTCACATACTAAATTCATGGATCTTATGAATAGAATATTTTATTATGTTCTTGGATAATTTTTTGGTTGTGTTTATTGATGAAATTCTGTTATATTATAGAAGAAAATAGGAGCATGAAAAATATCTATGGGTTGATTTGTAAAGATTAAAAGAAATGTAACAGTATGGAAAATTTAGAAAACGTGAATTTTGGTTATAATTTATTATCCTTGGTCACATTTTTTATAAAGATGGAATAATTATTATTCCATAAAAAATGAATGTTGATGATGAATGGCCAAAACCAAAAAATATAACCTAGATTCGTAGTTTTCTTGGTTTGAAAGGCTATTGCGGGAGGTTTGTTGAAAACTTTTCATAGTTATCTAGTCCAGTGATTATGTTAACTCAAAAAGGAGTTAAATTAACCAGGAAGAAATAATGTAATGATTGTTTTCAAGAATTGAAAAGAATATTGGTGAATGATCTAGTTATTACTCTACCTGTCGGAAATACACAGTTTTTCATCTACAATGATGATAAATTAAAGTTACTTGGCTATGTTTTGATGAAGAATGATTCAGAAATTTATTATTCATAAAGAAAACTAAAACCTAATGTGTTAAATTATCCGACACATGATTTGGAATTAGCAGATATGGTCTCTTCTTTAAAAATTTGAATGCATCATTTATATGTAGAAATTTTTTAAATATATACTAAAAAAATTTTTTGATATATATATATATATATATTCACTCAAATGGAAATAAACATGAGGAATAGGATATGGCTTTAATTTATAAAAGATTGTGATTTCATGTTCAATGAACATTTCGTAAAATCAGGAAAAGTGGTAGATAACTTGAGTCAAAAACATCATGCTTAATTAACTATTTTAAGGCTAGAACAAGACCCTTTTATTAATGATTTAATGAATTTTGGCTTGGAATTTGTTGGTGTAGGGAATTCACCTATTTCATTTCAGGTTTTTGTGTTTTCATCTTTGTCAAACATAATTAAGAAAGCATAAAAGGTTGATGGAGAGCTACAGATAAAGGTAGAATTTGTTAAAATTGGTATGTTAATAGAATTTAACCTTAATAATGATTGTGTTATATTATTTGGAATGTGATTATTTGTACCTTGTGATTCCCAACTGATGAAATAATTATTCTGTTATGCTCATAGTTCTCCATTTTTAGTTAATCCTGGTAGCACAAATATGTACAGTGACCTTCAGGTGTATTACTGGCGGGATGGAACAAAAATGTATATTGTGGATTTTATCATGAAATATTTGACATGTCAACAGGTTAAAGAAAAGGGGAAATTACTAAATGTGATTCTTCAACCATTATGATTTTCATTGTGAATATGGAAAAATATATACTTGAACTTCATTGTGAGACTACCAAAGACTTATCGAGGTAGAAATATAATATGGGTTATTATTGATTGACTGATTAAATCTTCTCATTTCCTTGCTATTCGAGATACTATATATTTGGATTATCTTTCTTGACCATCCCTCAAAGAGTTTTCTCACTTATATGGAGTTACTCTTTCCATTATATTTGACTGTGATCCTAGGTTCACTTTTGACTTTTGAAAAGGCATTTAGAAGTCATTGGGAATGGAATTAAATTTCAGTAAAATATTTCATCCTCAATAATATTGGTAGTCAGAACAGATGATTAAGAATTTGCAGTATTTTCTTCGAGCCAGTTCAATGGATTACGAGGGAAGTTGGGATCATCATATTTCTTAAGTTGAGATTTTATATAAAAATAGTTCTCATTATAGAATGTAGATGGAAATTTTCCACGCATTATATTAGAAGTGGTGTCAAACTCTAGATTTTTGGGATGAATTCGGGGAAATGAAGTTGATGGGACAAGAATTAGTAGAGGAAGTGGCTGAGAAAGTGAATATGGACTATAAACACATGAGGACAGCTCATAGTAGGAAGAAACGTTATACAGATTATAGGGCGAAAGAATCTTCTTTCGAGGTAAGTGATCAAGTTTTTTTTAGAATTTCACCATGGAAAAGTGTTATTCGTTTTGTTAAGAAAGGGAAGCTATGTCCATGGTTCATTAGAAATTATGAAATCTTAGAGAAAATTGGAGAAGTTACCTACAGATTATCATTAACTCTAATTTTATCATAGGTACACAATGTTTCCCATGTCTTAATGTTGAGAACGTATGTTCCAGATTCATATCATGTTTTGAGCCTAGAAGCGGTTCATATTGAAGAGAACCTTTTTTATGAAGAGAAACTAGTTCAGATTCTTAATCAAAGAGAAAAAGTATTGCAGAATAAGGTATTCCACCAGGTGATGATTTTGTTGATAAATCACATGGTTGAAGAAGAAACATGGGAATTTGAAAATTATATGAGGGGAAGGTACCCTCACTTGTTTAATAAGTAAATATAATTGTGAGAATGTAATTTCTAGAAGGTGGGGAAAATGTAATAGCCAAAGGTTTTAAAAAAATAAATCTAAATGCTTGAAACACTAATTATCTACATAATGGATATTTTTTATGGAGATAGTTATAAACTAGCCCTTAAACATAATTTTTCGGCTTCTATGATTTGATTTTCAAAAAACAGACATCTAAAGTTACTATAAGTAAGGTATTTGTAGTCTGATATCAATAACTTTTTGGTGACCAGTAACATACCCTTATGAATAGTAATATGACCCTTTTAAATAGTAAATCATATTATTTTTTTTCTTAATGTTGTAATATAATGAGATATTGATTAATTTTTCTTTGTGAATAAAATGAGTTATATTTTTAAAATTTTTATTTTTTGAATATAATATGATTTTATTTAAAAATTAAATTCATCACATTTTGAAAATTATTTTCAAAAATTGGATATTATTTTTTAATTATACACGTCATGAAATTGTAAGGGTGTTTTTTGGGATTTCTCTTAGGTAGTTGAATTTTCATTCAATAGTAAAAATACAGTTTTTAGTTTTCAGTTGTTTAATGGAATCATATTGATGTAATAATTCTGTTTGACTCTTGAGGATTAGAATATGATTTGTGGTGTCCCATGTTTCCAATATCATGGGAAAAAACCATGGGCAATCCCATGGTTTTTTAAATACCACTAATGAGGTGTCCTTGAAATTAATTAAAAATTCCCTCACATTCACTAAATATAACTCTCTTGCCACTTCTTCCTCTCACACCACTAATTAATTTATAATTTTCTAAATTATACCCAATTCCCTTCCCAATTCTCTTCCCCACATCCAAGACCTTCAGGTCTCACCAAAAGGCCAAAACCAAAGGCCTTAATGAGGATCTCATGGAGAAGTGATCATGTGGTAATGATCCTCCTCCATTTTTTTGTGTTTTCTTTTAAATTATTTTATTTTATTATAATCTATTCATCTACCATAATCCAAGAGGAATCAAAACTCCAATATTATATATTTTCTATATTGTTATCATGTTTATGTAGAAATTCATCATCATTCTTATTTTCCTATTCCTCTTATTCTAAAAACAAAAACAGTGTTTGTAATGTGTCAATTTACCAACATCATGGACCATGTGTCTTCAAATTCGTTTACATTATTGGAATTAACCTATATTAATAATACTAAAGGTATATGAGGAAACAAGTTTGTGATTATCAAATAACTACCAAAATAATCTAAGTGAATATCATTAATGATTTATCTAATGATTCATCCTCATACTATATAACAGAAATGATTTATGGAATCATTTAATATTCTTGAAACATGTTAGCACCATTTCATTCCACTTATTTTGTTACTCTTCCATTTTATAAAAAAATAATTTACAATATGGCCTTGGAAATCATGTAAATAATTCACCCAAACTATGTAAAAAACTAAATATTATTAATAAATGGGACTAATAATGTTGTAAAATAATTATATAAGGTATTATAGACATAATTATGTGTCTATAAAATATTAATAACACCATTTTATCCATTATACAACAGGTTTATACATGTTTTAAGTAAGATGAACCTGATATAAGGGAATTCTTAACCTAGTTTCCATTATTTGGGTTGACCATTTATTTCATTAATTACGTGTTACTATGATTATCTATTTAATGAATTTAATAGATATTTTGTTTTATTATGTTTAATTATTGTGTATACACATATTCCTTTCATTATACAATTCTCACTTCAATAATATGATATTTTAAGGGACTTTTCTTTAAAAATTCTCTTTAGAAATTATATTTTACAAATTTCAAAAGAAATTTTTTTATGAAAATATTCATGTTTTATGATTATGTTATGGTTCTTAGGAATTGTTTATAATGAATGATGGGAACTATATCTCCCTCCAATTGATTGGATACATTTATGTTGTGGGATTACCTTATGGTTACTCCAAGTGTAATTGTGATGGTTACACCGTAAGGCAGCCATAAGGGTTTCATTGTAAAGTAGCTATGAGGGTTAATATATAAGTAATTCTCTAATATAACCTTATGTATTTATATTTGTTATTTAATGTTTTAAGAAAATCTCATGTATAGAAATGTATGTATATATGGGTGAGAAGAATGTCTTTGTGGAAATTATTTCATATTTTTTAAGTATTTATGGTCTAATGGTTTCTTCCATATTTTTATATCATTTACTAAGATTTTTAAGATCATACCATGTTTCTACATTTTTTTCACAGGTTATAAGGATTTTTAAGAGAGAAAAGAAAGTCATTTTAAATGTTATGATGATTTTTCAAAGAAATCATGTTTTTGTTTTGTGTTAAAAATTATACTTTTATGAAGAAACTGATACTATTTTAGTGGTACCCACATTGTATTCTTGTGGGTTGATATGTATGATTTGTTTCCTCACTTTATAAAAATCTAAACTGAAAATATATTTGGGAGTATAAATAATATAATTATAGTTAAAATAGGTTTATTATGTAAATTTTAAGGCTATGTCCTTATAAAATTGAAATAATATATTTCATAAAATATCTAGGTGTAACATTATATTCCCATTAAAATTAATTTCATCCTCAATGTCTATTTGGGTTATCAATGGTTTAATACATCAAATTTACTTTTATATAATCCCCCATCATAAAAACATGTACTAAAACATCCTTTTAAAAAGAAAAGGTTGGAAACATAATGGTCACCTAAAATAACTCATAACTAAGCTTCCATATAGGAGAACATAGGTGGAATGTTAAAACATGGACATATAATAGAAAACTAACCATCATGTTTTGAAGGGGAATGATAGAGAACATGGTTTGGATAATGCTAAAAATCACAAATCCATAAACCCAAGCAGGTTGGAGAAGGTCGATGATATCATAAAAAATGATGATAATGAGAAAAAAAATTAATTTTAAGACTCTTTTACTAAAGTTGAAAAATTTTAATTAAAAGATATACTTAATTGATTTCAGCTAAATCTCTTACATTGTGTTTTATTGATATACTTCTACATAACCTCTTATACCATAAAATGAAGGTGATTTTTTTCTGAAGTATTAGTAGTTCATGAGATCCATAAATTAAATGATATGTAATTACATCTATCCTTATCACAACAAAAAAGTTATCACATGTTATATAATATAAATAAATACTCATTTGGAAATATAATACATTAATATCAAAAAACATATCCTCATTTTTACATTAACCATTCCATAAATGGTTACATTAGTTTACACTAACTCACAGGCTCATCTGGAATCCCCGAGGTATTGATGCTCGTGTAAAAATGGATTTCCTATATTCAAAGCTTCCCAAACATAAGGTCTATGTGGTTTCCATTATTCAGAATAAGAAAAAACCTAGCAAGATATCTGAGTTCTCCAAAAAAAACTTAAATTTCATGGGTACATACATGTGGAGTCGACCAACAAGCACATATGTATATTCTGGTATCAAAGTTCCTCTGTAACTATAACCCAGGCAGGGGACCAGTGCATCACTATGAAGGTTACTCAAGACCCCCATTCCTTCTTCATTTCCTTCATTTATGGACGCTGTGACTCCCATATTTGGGAGTCCCTATGGAGTGACCTCAATTCCCCTGATCCCAATAATCTTCCTTAGGTTGTAGGGTGGATTTAAATGTCATCAAGGATTCAGAGGAATGTAGGGGAGGAGTTCCATTTAATATGAAGGATAGTCTCACTTTTTCTCAATTCATGGCCAGTAATGGTCTCATGGATCTTGGTTTCTTAGGTGACCACTTCACATGGTGCAACAACAAGTAGGGTCCCTGTAGGTCCTAGAGTTTATTGGATCGATGCATGGCCAACATGTCTGTAATTTCAACTTATGAAAATACTCGGGTAATCCACATGGAGCAAGGTATGTTAGATTATTCCTTTCTCATTATATAGTTATCATCCGATCAAGACCATAATACCTTTTTTCATTTTTATCATCAATGGACAAGCATCTTAGGATATAGTTATCTGGTGTGTGACTCTTGGGCTCCCCTTATTCTGTGCCATACCTGGTGTACACTCCACAACAAACTAAGATGGGTCAAGTAGAGTCTTTGGTCTTTGTTGAAGGCATTTCTAGTGTCAGATAAATACCACGAAGTAGTCATGCAGGATGTTTATCGACTTGAAAGGTTTCTTTAGGAGTATTAAAATGACAGGCTCTTTGAGGAGATTTCAAGTAAAAATGAGCTCCTCTCGGACAAGTTATTGAGGCAAGAATGCCAGGACAGGGAGGTGTCTAGGATAAAGTGGATTAAAGAGGGTGATAAGAATACCATTTTTTCCATGTTTTCATCAAGGATGTGAAAAAGTAGATCTATCTGAATATTGAGTTGGGGGATGGCTCATTCCAAGACGACATGGAGGTGGTTGGGGCTATTGATAACTCTCACTTCAATGACATTCTTTCTAGTCCTAGTACCAAATTTTCTAATGGGTAAACAGGGTGAGACACTGGATCCTCAACAACCACCATACTATATTCTCGGAATATGAAAAGTATGTCCTGAGTGGTATTCCTAAAGAGGACAAAATACATGGATCCATGATGGATCTGAATCCCGATAGTGCGGCGGGTCTAGACGGCTTCCCCAGATGCTTTTATAGAGCTTCATGGGACAATGTGAAAGGGGATTTAATTGGAGATATCCCATAATTCTTTAGGGGGGCTCTACCTAGAGTGGCATGTGCAACAACCATGGTTCTCATTCGCAAATCCAATTCTCACACATCCCTATAGCAGTTGCTCCTTATCAGCATGTGCAAAGTTCCGTACAAAATCCTCACAGGTATCATTTTCTCAAACTTTTCCATGCATCATATTAGGTGCATCTCTAAGGAACAACATGGATTTGTTAAAGGGTTCTTCATCCTGGGGGTGATCGTCTTGGCATAGGAAATGATCAGGGATCTCAATGTTAAAACATGTGGCTCAAACATGGATGTTATGTTGGATATAAGAATGTCCTACGATCGTGTGTAGTGGAGCTTCATTATAAAAGTTCTTTTAGGTATGAGCCTCTCTCCATGGAATATTGAAATCCTCTTCGGCTGCTGCAGTTCAGTCTGGATGTCTATTTCGTTCATGGTAAAAATGTCCGGCTTCTTTAAAGATACATGTGGGCTTCTTCAAGGAGACCCAATCTCGCCGAGCATATTAATCATTACTCTCGAAGTACTCAACCACCTAATTTATTGCAACATTTCCAAATATGAAATCCCACCCTTCCATAGAAGGATATTCTCCCCATCTGTTCTGCATCTCTTGTTTGCATATGACTCTATTATTTTCATCACCGCATCCAGCAGGTCTTTTTGTGGCCTGAACAGAGCATTGGAGGCATATTTTAATTTGAGCGGTCAGATCATCAACAAGAGTAAGAGAAAAATCTATATATCTAATACATTCTCTGATAGGCGTATCCTCAATGTGGGTCACATCATGGGAATGCACAAAGGTGCTCTTCCCATGCTATATCTGGGAGCCCCAATCTCGACGAGGCCTCTGTATATTAACAATTTTGACTCCATTGTTTGTAAAATCACAAGGAGGGTTCTTAACTAGAAGAACCATTACTTGTCCTTCATTGGCAGGATCTCCTGGGAGAACAGCATTCCTACATCCACCCTAATTCACACCCTCTCCACCATTAATGTCCCTAAGGGGGTTACCCACAACATGGAAATGATTTTTGCTAGCTTTATTTGGGACCCCATGAACGAGGGTGAAAGACACTGGGTTTCTTAGTGTAATATGGGGTTTCATGTCAATGATGGTGGTATCAGCGTCCGAAATATTAGTGATTACCTTAATTTCATGAATGAAAAAATGGTCTGGGAAGTGCTGGAGAAGATTACATTATAGGGAAAAACCATTCATGCATGCTACGTTGGGAATGTGGGTGTCAGGGATGGGCTTTCTTCCCCTATTTGGCACAAGATTGTTTCCATAGTGAACTCCATCAGACCTCACGCTCGCTGTATCATTGGAATAGGGGACGCCTCTTTTTGGCAGGACAACTGGTGTGGGGAGGTAATTGAGTACCCAGGGTGCCCTGTCACTAACATTTCCTTCCAGGAGTCTAGCAAACATCCATCTTTTATTAGTTCTATTCTTGAAATGAAACAAGAGGATATGTTTCACCTCATTGAATTGACTACGACTACTGATCTATGTGTGTCCACCCCATCTTTTTCTGGCCTATTCTCATCTAAATAATATTTTCGTGTGTCTGTCACGCAAGCGGCAGAGGATGTTTAGAGCGATGTATTATGGGATAAATCCATCCCTCAGAAATTCAACTTCTTTAATTGGATAATTCATCACAAATACTTTCCTACTAATGAGAAGATCAAAAGGTCTGGGGTGACCATGGCCTCAAAATGTGTTTTTTGTAAGCAACACAAGGAGGAAACCTTGTATCATTTGTTCTTTGAAAGCGATTGGGAGAACGAGGTGTGGATAGTTTTTTGGTGATTTCACTAGATTTTCTATTCCAATCATGGAGGATCAGTCCTTCCATACCCAATGGTTTCACGACTTGGGTGATGAGGTCCCGGAGAGAAGATCATGATCTCTAGTGCTTCACACTAGATGATGGTGCATGTAGTTGGCATGATACAAGTACTTGCATGAATGAGTGGCCTCTTTGGTTTGAATGATCAGTTTTTGAAATAAGACCCTGCTACATGATATGGTCTGTGTTCTCTGTGCCAGGAGGGAGACTCACATCCTTCATCAGCTTCTTCCCACCATGCATAATCTACCTCTGATCCTCGCTTCGTCCTCTGGAAATTGGGTTCGATGGATCCCCCCTTGTCACGGTTTCAAGCTCAACACCAAAAGCTATTGTATTGTATGCACCATGAGTGGTTGGAGTCTCGTTCATGATTGAAATGGCTCAGTCATTTTCGCCTTCTCCATCCAGTTGGGTCAGGGTACATCTCTTCTTGTAGAGGAAAAGACCATGTTGGCAGGCCTCTATGTGTGCAGCCAAAAGGGGTGTGGTTCCCGTGGAGGTGGAAATAGATTCCATGCTCATTTCTAATGCTCCCAAGGGCCTCAGTAGTTATCCTTGGTCTATTGTGTATATTATCTGGAAGTTTAGATGTATCCTTTCCATCAAAACCAAAGATTCCCATACCTAGTGAGAGGGAAATAATGTTTTGGACTACCTTGCCTCAATTGTTTGGTTAGGACTAGAGTCTCTTCTCTTTCAAACCTCTCAAAGTCTGAAACCAATGGGGATCAACATTATTATAGGGAGTGCCATTGTCCTTCATCATTTTAGAGCCATGTAGTTTCATTTCCTCAGATAGCTTGTGCGGATACTTGTGTGTACCATTTCATATCTTTGAATAAAAATTTTCATTATGATGAAAAAAAATGATTATTAATCAACTCCAAGGTAATCAGTACCATCAAATGTTTTTATTAATATCAAACATATCTTCAACGAAACAACATTATCTCAACATTAATAACATATTAATGGTTATATTATCCTTAATAATATGTTATCCATGAATTTTATCATTCCATTAAATAACTTTTCAATGTCTTCAACACCATTAAACATATTCTTTTCAATCCTTAATGAAATTTTTAATCTTGAAATTTTATAACATATACACATCAATCATCCAAATTTACTATTAGGCCATTATATAGGCTTCATAATATTATTATTTAATATAATTTCAAATATGAATCATTTATTAAGGTTCCCAAAAATTAATATAATCATTATTCTTATGTTTAATGTAAACAATACTATTAGAACAACCCAACCCATTCAAATTTCATTTGCGGTCACTTTATCTACATCAGTATAACCAATACTCACACTAAACTCCTACTTATCATTATGATATTTCTATTTAGAAATTTTAATTTCCTAAGGTACATACTTTCCACATATGAAACATTCAATGTTAACCGTGATCATTCTAGTTCCCGCTATTGATTTAGACCATAAAGCATAGTGTGAGAAACAATTATCATATACAAAAACACATAATTATGAATAATTACATATACTATGGCTAAATATTAAAACATACCTTTAAATATATGACACCATAGTTTTATCCTAATATGTATCCCTATAAATATCCTTATAAATAACCCTAATGGCCTCACAAATGTTTTATCATCCTTGTTTCCAAAGGCTGATTAAACCGTTTCTCTTATACCAACTATAATGACTGAAGATTAACGTAAAATAATATTACATAATTTTTTAATAAATACATAAACACATTCCAAAATTGCATAATAGTTTAGTGCCTATGGAAACATGGAACAAAAACTTACAGTCTAGTGAATGATCTTTAATGTTTCCCACAATGATCTTCCCCATTAGTATTCCCACATAAAACCATTCTTTATAACCTGGGGTATGGAAACATAAGAAAAGGAGGGATTATATACTCAGTAAGGGTAAATAAGAGATATATGTGTTTATAAAAATGAGCATAACTAGTATGATAATGTGATCATAACATTTGAATACCATGCCATGCATATCAAAGATCATAAATATGAATCATGGAATAAATATCGGTAGTTCATGAGATGTGAATCATAAAGGAATCAAAGAACATAATCTCATATATCACAACATTGACATAATACATGAAACTGTCGAATAAATATAGTCATGAAACATTTTGAACATTTATAAATAGTAACAGTTTCAGTCAATAAATTATGGTCATGAAATCATGCCCTTTCATAAACATATAGACATAAAAACTAGGTCCACTTATAAAATTTTGAACAGGAAATATTGTTCATGCATATCATATATACCTTATCCATCATTACCCAATTCATTGGAGGGAGATATAGGTCTCACCCATCACATAATTAAAACCATAAATATGTGTTCCACAAGAACATAAATCATATCAAGATCCATAAAATTAAATGAGTTTCATAAACATTTAATTATAACACAACTCATTTAAGAGAAAAATAATTGATAAACATCAATCCACCATAAACATAAAATACAATGATAATGAATAATAATTTTATAATGGGGTAATATACCCAAAAAATAATAAGGAACATAAAATAATGTTATCATAGATGGAAAATAATTTTGAGAGATAACTTGAAATAATTCTTGAGAAAAATAACCTTTCTGTTTTGAAAAAAATTCTTCTTAACATACCGAGAAATTTTAAAGGAAACAATTTTCAATGAAAATAAAATTTAAATATTTTAAGTTAATATTCAAGGAAATATGGTGTCATTAATAGTTAAAAATCCATTTATTTTAGTATAATATAAAAAATAGTCCTTTCAAACTTTTGCTAGAAAAGTAACAACGTACCTCATTTGGAAAATGAAAAAATGATTCCCTTCATAACATTTAGTATCAAATAAATATAGGATAGAAATAACATTAAATATTCATAGGATAATATTTAATACCTTTTTGAAATTTTTTTGAGTAAACATAGTTGTGGAGGAAAAATATTCCCCAATGAAGATTAAAAATGAAATAATACCATGTACTGATGAGATTGTGAAATAAATTCTCATCATATTATAATCAGTAAAATCAAATTCTAAATTAAATAAATAAAATTAAATAGATTTGAGAATACCATAATATTCTGGATAATACTCAAAAAATATATTCATGGGAACTATATAAACCATGTAGAAGAATCAAGCAGGGTATAAGGCATGTGTCCAATAAAAAAAAAGTGAGACAAAAATCAATTACCTTATGCCTTGAATCCAGTCATAAATGTAAAAAATTCATGTATAATAAATATATGTTTCAAATATCTATATAAATAAACTGTATTATTATGTCTAATTCCATAAATGATTATAATATTAATATATATTATCTATTTATTAACAATTCTATGTTAATGTTACATTTCAGGTAATATTCGCTTTGTTTTTCACATATGTTTTGACTAGTTATCCTTGGTTCAGTTACATAGATCCTCACTTTCTTATCTCCCAAATTATAACACTGATTTAAACATAATTATCTATGGTGATACATAAAATCTAATTGTAGAAAATAAAATACATCATTCATGGAGATGGCACGTCGTATGTACGCATGAACGATGATTAAATTTTCATATCATGTTAAAAGAAGTTAAAGTATATATTATAATTGCATAACCATTATTATTTCATATATATCATATATATTTGTAAAATTAATCCTTATTTCCATCTATGTGAAATATATATGAAAAACGAATCACATCACATCATGGAGATGGTAAGTCATATGTATGCATTAGCAACATTATTATTTCCAAATAGATTAGATGGTAAAAATGTAGATATGATGTTATCATTAAATAAGTATAATAGTTTCATAAATATAATATATTATAAAAAAGAGTTTCCATCAGAATTCCCACCATGAGAGGTGGTAAAGGAAAAAAACTAACAATCATCATTTTGTGAGGCGGTAGTCCGCCGTACACATGAACGGTAAGTCCATTGGCCATTAGATGGAACTGTGTGAAAGTGTAGGTTTAACACATATTATAATAGTATAAATGTATAATAATGGTACTTAATTTAGTATATAAACATAAAATAAAAATAAATTAGGGGATTTAAGGATGAAAATAAAATAAAAACGTTTGTTTATGATTGTTACCTATTCTTTGGGTATCTTCTTTTAATTTGAACAAAAGGACTACATTAGATGGAATAATGACCAAATAAAGGTTTCTAGGATTAAGGGAAGGACGTTGGGAGGATATTTGGAAGAGTTTTTCTGAGATAATGTGATATATATGTGTAAATAGAAGAGAAGTAGAGGTTCCCTTTTATAAGAGATGAGAGGGGAACTTTTGGAAACACTGAAACAAAATAATTTATAATAAATACAAACTCAATCCAAAAGAACCTCAAAAAGTAATATATTCGAAAATAAGATGCCATAAGGTTTTAATATCATCTACCAATACATTTTAGATAGGTTTTGAGATAATTTTAAACTTTATCTTTTTAATTAACCCTTAGATAACATATTTTAAAATTAACATTGGTAACAAGGTTTTTAATATGCAGATAATGTAATATTTACATATAAAGTGTAAATTAGACAAAAAAATGGTCCATTATTGATATATTATATCATTAATTTTTCCTATTTGTCCAAATTTAATATTTTAATGCTTTTTTAATAATTTAATAAAATATTGTATTCATAAAATATCATTAGTGTCAATTTTAACGTTATTCATTACATTGACATTAACAAAACCCATACAACAAGTTATATTGCAACCAATTCATAATATGGAAACCTATTATTTCATATTAACCTATAAATTATTTGTATCTACTTAATTAAGTAATTATATTTTTTTTTAATATTTATAAAATCATTTAATTGATTGTTCAATTAATTTTGTAATTATTCCATTATCATTTTGAAATTATTTAACATAAATATTTATACACTAAAATTGAAAGAAATTTTTTTTGATGAAGATAAACATTTTATATTTAAAATGGTCAGATTGAGTCGACTATATCATCAATTTCACCCCATATTAAAAATATTATAATTCTTAAAAGTGAGAGTGTGACATTTTTTCAATCCCTTTGATTTCGATAATATATAAATGATTTTCAGAGACATGTGTCCATCAAATCATTAAAATTAGATCCTTATGTGTTAATAGTAAAATTAAAATAATAAAATAAAATTTTCACATGTTATATAGTAATTTTATAATATTTATAATATTATCTTTACCCTTAATTAATTGATTTACCCTTAACTATGGTAATAAAAATTAGTAGAGTTACTATTAGTTTTGTCCAGATATAAAAGAGATCTATTTAATCTATTAAGAGCGTCAGATTCTGAATTTTGATCCCATTTTTAAAAATTAAAAACACATAATTGTCTAAAATAAATTTAAAATATAATCTTATTAGAGGAATGAGAAAATAGGTCTTTTAAAGTAAAAATGTTCCAAATATTGAAATAATTTATATCCAAATACTATGTAAAATTAATTCAAATGACCTAATTTGGATTAACTGATATAAAATCTAATTATACATTAAAAAATTCAATCATATATTTTAACAATAAAATTTATTTAAATGAATTTTTTTTTCATTTAATAATTCATTATTTTTCAATATTCATCAAATCGTAAAACATACCATAAAAATACCAAAAGGTCAACCAATGTAAAATTTTATATCCTCCTCTCAATGAAGAATATAATTATCTTATATAAAAATAATAAAATATTTTATATTTTTATTTAAAATTGGGTTTCCATTAAAAGGTGGTAAACTTATGTTTTTGAAAAATATAGGTTTTAATGCATAAAATTGGGGTTATTCTTATCATATTACAATAAAATATATGGGATAAATATCTAAAATAATTGATTGAATATATATCATATATATTTTATTAATATGATTAACTAATTGTAATTAACTTATGTTATCAATAAAAAATGAATTTAAAAGCATAAATATAAAAATATTTCCATTATATTCAATTGGTATATATTTTCATTTATAATTAATTGGTCACCAACAAAATAATCTTATAAAGAATATGTTTTCATAAAGTTAGTTAATACTATCCAAAACCATTAATTTAATAGCTAGGTTTTATTTTATTATATTAAATAACAATATTTTGTTAATATAATTTAGTTTGATAAAACTCGGTCTTGCATGTAACACAGAATATCAAAAGAACTCAACATTGTGTGTAACAGAAGACAAACATTGGGTTGCATTTACCACAAGCTAATCTGTGTGATGCATGTAGTCCAACCTCGACATGGAATTATATATAAATCAACAAATATGTTATTTTATATAACAAAAGATATATTCAATGTTGTGTAAAATGGGAAAAATATCTAAAAGATTAAGTTAATTATAAAAACAATATTTCACTAAATATCCGGGTGTTACATTATAAACCCATTAAAGTGAATTATACCCATAAAATTAGTCTAGGTTGTTAAAGGATTATTATATTACAGTAACTTTCATAGAAACCCACTTTGTAATAATTATTGATAAAACATTATTTTAAAAAGGAAATGTTGGAAACTTAACAGTTACCCAAAATAACTCATAACTAAGCTTCCACATTGGGGTACAATGGTGGAAAGTGAAATCATGGACATATAAGAGAAAATTGTCCATCATGTTATAATGGAGAGTGATAGAAAACATGGTCTAGAGAATGTTAAAAATCACAAATTCAAAACCCAAATAGGATCAAATAAGTTTATTGATATCATAAAAAATTATGATAACGTGACAATATTTTAATTTCAATAATATTTTCCTAGAGTTAATGAATACTCATGAGAAGATATACTTACATCATTTAATCAATATATCTCACTTTATTGTGCCTTGGTAGATTTCCACTTCATCACTTATTCTATGAAATATAGATGAATTTTTCTTTTCTAAAGTATTAGTATTTCATGAGATCCATAAATATAATGATATGTCATTCCATATACCCTTATCACAATATGATGGTTATCAAAAATTATCAAATATGGATAAATCCTCATATGGAGTGAAAATACATAAATCTATAAAACATCATCTTATGTTTAAAATAAACTATTTTTTAAATGGTTAACCATATTACCCTTATGAAAGATACACTTCCATAAAATTACAAATAAGATCACTATATTAATCAAAAAAATCATTGAATTGATCCATTTATCTTAAAGTATCTATTTTTTCACATAGAAATCATGTGAATAATTTTATCCTATACTCTCTTGAATCATTATAATATATTGAATTACCATAAATAATTATTTAATGAATGAATTATTTATTATTACAATGATTCTTGGAAATATTCCTTAAGTCCAAAAAATACTTAAACTCTATATTTGATAGGATAAACAACATTATCAAAAAAATCCTCGAACAGTTCCAATGTAATCAATACAATTTAATTTACCTATTCATGTCCGTAATATATTTAACCTAACATCATTATATAAACATTAATAAAAATTAAGGGTTATATTTAATTTAATTTTATGTTTCCAATGAATATCACATTTCCATTAAATCACATTCCTATTTGTTCAACACTATTAATCATATCATTTTCAATCCTTAATAAAGCTGTTTATCTTCGAATTCCAAAACATATACAGATCAATCATTAAAACTCAGTCTTATACCATTAATCAGGATTAATCATATTATTATTTACTATAATATGAAATGTGAATATTTTATTAAGCTTCCCCAACATAAATCTAATCACCCTTATTATATTTAATTTAAACAACAATATGATAACTTCACATGACTTTTATATGTAGTTTTTAGTTTATTTATCGACATCAATGAAACCAATACTCTTACTAACTGTAAGAACTCAGACCTTGTTTGCAGGTATGTTTTCCCATTTTATGGAGTTTTTGTGAAAGGAGGAGTTTCTGGAAATTTTTGAAGTACACGTCATGTACATTATGAGTACATGTCGTGTACTCCCTTGCCATGCGAGGCCATGTGCTGGCCATGTCCGGGCCACACACACGGCCGTTTTGGGGTGACATGGAGGCCACCTAATGTGGAGAATGGAAAAGCCTAGTATATACCGTGTACTCCAAAAGTATATGTCGTGTACATTATTTTTTTCATTAAACACATCGGGCTCACGTCTGACCACCAGAAACATCATCCTCTAGGTCTAGTTTGATCGAGAGAATTCATAGGGTGCTGAGTCTTCTCCAAGCCACCGAACCTCTATCAATTCTCTGAATCGACCACCGTCGATTTCATTGGAACCGAACCGGTAATCCCTTCCTTCTTCTAGAGCATCGTTTTCTAATTCCTCTTCTTTTGTATGTTATCATGGGATGAACATTTTGTGAATTTTTATAGATCTATGATGTTCTAAGGAGATTCAATCCTTGTGGTTCAAGTATATTGATATCCTAACCTTAAGGTAGGTCTTTTGTGCCTTTATATTCAAAGTCGTTGAGCTTTATGTGCAAATTCCACTAATACCCTTGAACTGGGTAGTGTGCGTTTACTATTTTACCCATGTTGTTTTCCTGCCTTTCGTGTATGCTTCTGTAGAGGTAAATTGGTTAAATATAAGGTATATTTCTATGCTTGGATTTATTTCCCATGCTTACCTCTTTACGACCTTTTGGTCTTGTTCATCTCATTGGTTGTTATACCTTTTTTTCATGCCTTGTGATCATAGGATGGAGTGTTGATTTTATGACATGCTTGAGATGTTGTAGACTGGTTAGCCAAGTAGCTCTATAGGTTTACTTTGGCCATATAGCACTATTAAGAACTGACTAGCATGGGGCCATGAGAACCTGGTGCTATAGACTATAGGGGATAGACCGAGTGAGCCTCTTTGAAGTCTTAGACATTATAAACTATATGGGATTGACCGAGTGAGATTCCCAAAGAGTCTTGGATATTATAGAGTACAAGACGATAGACCGAGTGAGCTTCCTCAGAGAGTCTTTAGCTTTATAGACTACAAGGGGATAGATCGAGTGAGATTCCTCAGAGAGTCGTTGTTTTCTTTGAATTTCCTTAAACCATTCCAGGATATAGGAGGAATTGACCGAGTGAGCTTCTTCAGAGAGTTTGTGATATACCTGAGGCTATAAGAGGAATTGATTGAGTGATATTCCTTAGAGAGTCTCTAGACCTTTGGGATATATGAGGAATTGACCGAGTGATCTTCCTTAGAGAGTCCCTTAATACCATAGACTATAAGGGTAATTTACTGAGTGTGCTTCCCCAGATAGTCTTATAATATTGTATGACCAAACCAGAGGGGTTAGACTAATTGTACTACCCAGACGGTTGTTGGTACTTCTTGGATAGGACCATAGGGGATGGTTCTGATTACTTCCTAGAGAGATTCCTATTTGTGGTTAGTTTTTTGCTTCACAGTTCCTTGTTTGATCTGCGGGTTGTTTACTACTGTGTATTATCTTGTTTACTACTTACTGTTTGATGTTTACAATACTTTACCTTCCATATACTCACTGACTATTAGGCACAGATCTTTGAGTGGTTGCCTACTGAGATTTAGTCTCACACCCTGTTTGGGTCATGCTTTTGGGCCCAAACAGATTATATTGTTTCAGGTATAAACAAGGGAAAGCGGCCTTCGACTTCTGGTACTTGATTGCATTGGAGTGGGAGAGAATAAGACCAAGCCGAGGCTTGTGATGCTGATGAGTTTATTATCTGTTTTTCTATTGTACTTTGGTTTATCACTGTTGTATTTCTATCATTATGAATTGTTTGGCTTCATTCCTAGACATATGTATCATGCATCATTTCATATATATGTATGTGTGCTCCAATTGTTTATTTCTTTAGTCTTCCACTATTTACTGTTGCTGGATATTATCTACTTCTTCTATTTCATGTGTTGTTTGCTTCTATTGTATGATCTTCTAATGAGGGAATAGTTTCCCCCACTATCAACCAAGTCCCTCACTACTAGTCGACAGCCTCTGGCATTTGGGGGAATGCACTTGACACCATGTGACCAACCGGGTACGAGGCGCCTCTGGGTGGCTTTCGGAACATGGGAGTTACAAAGTTATATCAGAGGGGTTCTATTCCCTTGACTTACTATTTATAGAATATAGCTAGGGATAGGATAGAATAGGTACTTGGTAATAATCTATTCTCGGGAGTAGCTAACCCATGTATAGGGAAAAGACAATCTACCCTGTTTATTGAAATTTTTTCTAGTTTTGGAATTTTTTCAATTTATATGATTTCAACTTGAGTGACTCATATGAATTGTGTTGTTACTGTTGATATTATTGATGTTCTATTTCTATTGAAACCTGATGAGATAAGGGTATTCCATCTCATGCATCATATAGGCACTTTCTAGAAATCACATGTCATGCATTTTTTCCATGCCATCTAGGATGCATTAGTGATTGCATGTTTTTATGATATATGATGTGTAAAATATGCATGATTTTGTGATATTTTCCATGATAGAAATAATGGTTGATTGATAGGGTATTGTTTGTGTAGATATTTACTGAAATGAATGCCAAATTTTTATTCTTGCTGTGTAATGTGCCACATGAATCAGAACTTGGTGGACCATTGACTTTCTTCCCTTGTATATGATATGTATGAGATTCCATGATTTGATTCGTGGGGAGTATGGGCCCTCACAGATTGGTATTTGGCATATTAACGCTTGTTTTCTATGTTTTCGGGAATCTGGAGTAGTTTCTGAGGATACTGCCTGGAAAAACCCAGAATACACGGTGTGTAATTTATGAATACATGTCGTGTAGTTTTTTAACCGTGTCACTGATTGTGTGGGAAGAAACATGAGGTTATGAAAAAAATTTAGGAACACATTGTGTACGGTAAGGACACGCCGTGTTGTAGTGACTGTGTCTCTACCCGTGTTACTAACGACACGGATGGATGAATCTTCGACTATAAACAATGTGTACTATTTACACATGTCGTTCCATGTAACATATGTACTCAGTCGTGTCACGAACAACATGGGTCAGGGAAATCCTTGAAGTACACACCGTGTGAAATGGGAGAATGCCGTGTAGAGTAAACCGTGTAGCCGACCATGTAACTGACAGCATGGGTCGAGGAAGACATTAAGTACACATTGTGTTCCCATAGAGCAAGCCGTGTAGAGTGAACAGTGTATCCAATCATGTAACTAACAACATGGGTCATTGAAACCATGTCTAGTACATGTTGTGTGGTATCCATACATGTTGTGTAGTCTAGGATTAAAAGGACCATGTGGGTTATCAATGTAAGGAGACTCTGGTAGGTGAATAGAGTTCATGTACATGCCATGTGTGGTGACAACACACTGTGTGGTTGGGGAGTTACACAACCAGTTGTGGTAGAAGTACATGCCCATGTGAATGGTTTAAAAGAACACGTTGTGTAGTTTTTATACACGTCGTGTAGTCATATTTTGTAAAACATGAATGTTTCTTTCTCCTATTCCCCTCTTGTACTCTTTTGTTCTCAGTATTTGATAATCTTGATATAAGGTATTCTTTTACCATTCAGAATTATGACACTGTGAAATCCTCTGGTTGTACATGAGTTGCCTGACGTTGATCAGACATTAGATATGGCTGATCAGGGACCTCCTGCATATCTTTATGATGTTCCAGTTTTGGCACCATCAGTTATACCAGTTGCAGGCACCGATGGGCTGTTTAGGGGAGATTTTTTGAGGATGATGCAGACCTTCCAGGGAGTTTCGCCTCCTGCCCGGTCGATGGCACAGTTGATGCGGGTTTTTCAGCAGAAACATCCTCCTACTTTCTCTAGGGATGGAGGACCCCAGGTTGCAGAGTCGTGGATAGAGGCCACACTTAATATTTTTATGCATCTGGAGATACCTCTAGAGAAGAGGGCAAATCTCACTACCTATATGCTCTGAGACTCCACCGAGAGGTGGTGGGAGGTGATCTCACAGTGGATGCCAATAGAGTATGACTTGGGATGATTTTCGGTGCATCTTCTATGATTACATCAACCCGGAGACCTTGAGGGACGATCGAGCCTGGGAGTTTATGAATCTGGAGCAGGGTACTCGTTCTATTATGGAGTACTCATCTCACTTTAATGATCTGCAGCATTTCATGCCTATTCCAGGAGGTGATGATATTTTCCATGCGTGAAAGTTGAGGATGGTCTAAGGCATGACATCTGATCACAGGTGAACATTTTCAGGTTGACTTAGATATCCTCTATTGTCAACCAGGTTCTAATCACTGAGCACAATCTGAGGGGTTCTGAATCAGTGAGCTAGGTCGGTTCGACACCCAGAGTCAGTGTTCCTCCTATTGATAGCAGGAAGCACTGTAGAGAGTCTGTACGAGGAGATCAAAGTAGGCGGAATGTATCTTTCGGGATCCAGGCTCTATGCTACCAATGTAGGAGGAGTATACATACTAGGCCTCTGTGCTAGGGAGAGCTGATGGATTGCCGATCTTGCAGCAGGATGGGTCATCTTCAGCGTTTTTGTTAGATCTTCTCACCTACAGCTGGTGTTAGGGGTTCTTCTATGACCCTATGTTCAGGAGATGCATTGCCAGTTTCTCACCAGTTTGGGAACTAGAGTTCTTTCGGCCGTTGGGCCGAGTTGCAGGTCGCGGCCATGGTGGTAAGTCACCAGGCTACCAGCGACAGTAGAGTGAATCAGCTCAGAGTGGTCAGGTAGGGTTATAAGGTCATGGTACAGGTCAGACTATTACAGTGGAGCAGACCCATAAGGAGCATGATCCCAGCACTTCTACTTCAGTTACATGACTTGCTGTGGAGCTGGAGAGCATGGGACCAAGCTATGGCTTGCGATGCTGAAGAGTTTAACTGTTTTCCTTTATTTTGTACATTGCTTAACACTATTGTATTTCTATAATTGTGTTTTTTATCTAATTTCCTAGATATATGTATCATGCATCATTTCATATATATATATATATATATATATATATATATATATATTCTCCAGTTGTTTATTGTTTTAGTTTTCCACTGTTTACTATTGTTGGATATTTAATACTTCCGTTATTGTATGTCTTGTTTACATCCGCTGTGTACTCTACAAATGAGGGAATATTTTCCCCACTATCTCACCCAAGGAACTCGTTGATACCTTAACTCTAGACACACCATTGGGGACTAGATTGGTCAGTGTACGTTAGGGAAGAGAGTGACCTCTTGAGGTTGTAGGGTGTCACTTCTTATGGGACCTCTATGTCCTAAAGATTACAGGCTATGATGTCATTCTCAGAATGGACTGGCTAGTTTCCATCCTATCATTCGTTGACTGTTATCATTGTAGGGTGAGTTTCGTATCACTAGAGGGTGAATACATTCTTCATAGAGGCAAATGGGATGTTCAGGAGAGCAGAGCGGGTCCAGAGCATCATTGGTTGGGAGGAGTTACAGCTCAGATCACTAGTATTTATCTGGATGACCAGGGGACTTCACAGTTAGACTTTCCTCCAGTGGTGGATCATTTCAGAGATGAATTTCAGAGGACTCTCAATTTTTCCTCTAGAGAATGAGGTAGACTTCTCGTTTTAGCTTGAGCCAGGGGTGGTACCTGTGTCCATTCCTCTTTATTGGATAGGTACACCTGAGTTGCAGGAGCTCAAGAAGTAGTTGGAGGAGTTGCAGTAAAAGGGTTTCATCTGACCCAATACTTCCCCTTGGGGTTTCCCTGTCCTATTTTCGAAGTAGGAAGACGGTACCCTCACACTTTGTGTGGATTATTGAAAGTTGAACCAGTTAATTGTCAAGACTGATATCCCTTTTCGAAGATCAATAATCACTTAGATCATCTTCTAGGAGAGAAGTTGTTCTTGAAGATTTATTTGAGATCTGGTTATAATCAGTTGCATGTTAGGAAATCAGATATACCTCTTACATCCTTTTAGAGCAGGCATGTTCTATATGAGTACATGGTTATACCGTTCGGTCTCACAAATGCGCCTACAATTTTCATGGCACTAATGAGTTGAGTGTTCCATACATACATGGATTCTTTTTTGGTGGTCTTCATGGAAAATATCTTGGTTAACTATCACAATCGAAATAACCATGCTACCCATCTTGAGATCAATTTTAGTACACTGATGGAGCATCAGTTATATGCTAAGCTCTCAAAACTCCACTTTTATATGGACTAGATTCACTTATTGGATTATGTTATCTTAGTGGCAGGAGTATCAGTAGACCTAGAGAAAGTGAGAGTTGTAGATTCCTGGGAGAAGCCAAAGAATGTCTTTGAGGTGCAGATTTTTCAAGGGCTCACTGGATACTATATACATTTAATTTAGTACTTTTCATGCCTAGCCTCACCACTGACAGCTTTGACCAAGAAAGGGGTAACGTTCTTAGGGTCAGATTCTTGTGAGTCAGCTTTTCAGGAGCTAAAAGGGAGGTTGACTTCAGCATTGATACTAGAATTTCCATAGTTGGGCAAGATCTATACTATTTGTTGTGATGCTTCAGGTATCGGGCTGGGATCTGTGCTTATGCAGGGAGATGGAGTCATTGCTTACGGGTCTCAGTATTTAATTCCACATGAGAGGAATTACCTAATGAATGATCTGGAGTTGGAAGAAGTTGTTCATGCCCTATGTTGTTGGAGACATTATCTTCTAGGAGAGAACATTTTGTTATTTACCAACCACAATAGTCTCAAGTACATATTCACTCAACGTGATTTGAATTTGAGACAGTTAATGTGCGTTGAGTACCTTCAGCCTTTTGACTTTGATCTTGACTACATGCCTAGGAAAGGCAATGTTGTGGATGATGCACTGAGTAGGAGGACTCAGATATAGGCAGTTCAGGATACTAGTAGTGAGTGGTATCTTATGTATCTATTCTCTGAGATGCATATGGAGGTGCACTATAGACAGGGGCAGATGTTTCTTTCTTCTATAGTTGTTACCTCCACCATTCTTGGTCGAGTACGAATGAGGCAGCTATAAAATTTTGAGGGCCTAGTCCTACGAGAAAGCATGTAATGAGATGACCCAATTCCTAGGTCGACCATAGGTGAGGATGATAACTTGTGTTTCCAGAGATGTGTATGGGTGCCAGAAAATATACGTGAGGAGCTGATGCGGGACTTTCAACCCATAGTTTGGGAATTTCATCCTGGCGTCACCAAGATGTACCACGATCTACACTATCAGTATTGGTGGTGAGGTATGAAGAGGGACATTTCTGGTTTTGTTATGAGGTGTTCCACTTATCAGCAGTTGAATGTGGAGCATCAGCAACCAGCGGGGCTTTTACAGTAGTAACCCATTCCCAAGTGGAAGTGGAACAACATCGCGATGGACTTCGTGACCAGCTTTCTGATGTCTACCTAAGGGAATGACGAAGTATGGGTTGTCATTGATAGACTCACGAGGGTTTCTCACTTCTTGACGATCAGGGATACCATCAGTGTTGATGAGTTGGGCAATTGTACATCTGATAGATTGTAAATCTTCATGGAGTTCCACACTCCATTATTTCAGGCAGGGATGCACGTTTTACTTCTCAGTTTTGGCAGGGACATCCGAAGGATTTGGGTACACAGGTTCTTTTGAGTACAGCTTACCATCCCCAGACAGATGGCCAGTTCGAGTGTACTATTCTGGTGCTTGAGGACATGCTATGAGCATGCATTCTGGACATTGGAGGTTCTTGGTAGAAGCATATACCTATTGTGGAGTTTTCCTACAACAACAGTTTTTAAGAGACTATTCAGATGGCACATTATGAGGATTTGTATGGTAGGTCATGCCAATCACCTTTATGATGACTGGATACAAGACATGTAGCTTTGTTGGGACCTCGCCTTGTTCAGGAGACCTCAGAGAAAGTAGAGTTGATTCGTAAGAGGATGGCTATGACACAGTCTCGACAGAAGTCTTATGTTGATCACCGGAGACGACCTCTGGAGTTCGAGGTAGGGGATCAGGTTTTCCTGCATATCACATAGAGTTTGGGACACAAGAGGATTTGGAGATAGGGTAATCTTTCACCGACGTACATTGGTCCATTTGAGGTGTTGGAGAGAGTTGGTCTGGTTTCCTATTAGTTTTAGTTACCTCAAAGGTATCGGGCTATGCACGATGTCTTCCATGTTTCACAGCTCTGATGTTACTTTTCAGATTTGTCTCATGTCATTCAACCTAAGGAGGTTGAGCTCGAAGCAGATTCATCATTTGTGGAGCATCCTATCCGGATTTTTGATCGTAGTATGAAGGTTCTCCATGGCTGGTCTATTCCTCTGGTACAGGTGCTATGGAAGCACGAGGATGTACAAGACGAGACTTGGGAGAGAGAGGTCGGTGTACGATCGTAGTGGCCGGAGTTGTTTGGGGTTTCTTCTTTCATGCCTTGCTAGAAAAATTCAGGGATGAATATATATAAGGCGGGAAGTTTGTAAGAACCTGGACCTTCTTTTCAAGTATGTTTTTCCTTTTTCTGGAGTTTTTTAGAAACGATGTGTTTCTGGAAATTTTTTAAGTACACGTAGTGTACTCCCTTGTCGTATGCATCTGTGTACTAACCATGTCCAGGCCACAGACATGGACATGTAGGGGTGACATGGAGGCCACCTAAATCAGGGTATATAAAATCCTATTACACATTTTGTACTCCAAAAGTACACACCATATACTCCAAATGTACACACAATGTTCTGTATTTTTTTCATTAGAGGCACCGAGATCGTGTCTGACCGCCAGAAACGTCTTCTTCTAGGTCTCGTTCGACCAAGAGAACGTGTACAACACCAAGACTTCTCCAAGCCACTGAACCTATGTATGTTCTCTAAATCGACCATTGTCAATTGTGTTGGAAATACAGTTGTAATCCCTTCCTTCTTATAGAGCATCATTTTCCAATTCCTCATATTTTACAAGTTATCATGGGTTTAATATTTTGTGTGTTTTCATAGATCTATGCCTTTCTAAAGAGATTCAAGCCTCTTGGTTCAAGTATATTGATCTCCTAACCCCAAGGTAGGTGGTTTGTTCCTTTTCGTTTAAATTCGTTGAGTTTTATGTGCAAATTCCACCAATAACCATGAACGGGGTATTGCATGTTTACTGTTTAAACCATGTTGTTTTCATGCCTTTCTTGTATGCTTGTGTAGTGGTAATTTTGTTATTTATAAGGATTATTTCTATTCTTGGATGTTTTTACAATGCGTACCTATTTACGACCCTTTGGTCTTGTTCATCTCATTGGTCGTTATACCTATTTTCCATGCTTTGTGATCGTAAGATGGAGTGATTTTTTTTGGACATGCTTGAGATGTTGTAGACTGGTTAGCAAAGTAGCTCTGTAGGTTTACATTGGCAATATAGCATTATAATGCACTAACTAGCACAGGGCCGTGAGAACCTGGTTTTATAGACTATAAGGGGATAGACCAAGTGAGCTTCTTCAAAGAGTCTTGGATATTAGAGACTATAGAGGATAGACCGAGTGAGCTTCCCATAGAGTCTTGGATATTATATACTACAGGATGATAGACCGACTGATCTTCCTTAGAGGGTCTTGAGATTAATATAATACAAGGGGATATATCGTGGGAGCTTCCTCTGAGTGTCTTTGTTTTTTTTGTATTTCTTTAAAATATTCTAGGATATATGAGGAATTAACCGAGTGAGCTTCCTCAGAGAGTCTATGCTAGACCTGAGGCTATAAGAGGAATTGACTAAATGAGATTCCTCATAGAGTCTCTAGACCTTCGGTCTATAAGCGTAACTGACCACATGATCTTCCTCAGAGAGTCCCTGACTACCTTAGAATATAAGGGGAATTGACTGAGTGTGCATCCATAGAGATTCTTATAATTTCGTACGACCACACTAGAGGGGTTAGGATGAGTGTACTTCCCATAGGGTTATTGGTACTTCTTGGATAGGACCGGAGGGGATGGTTGTGAGTACATACCATAGGGTTTTCTATTTGTGGTTAGATATTTGCTTCACTATTGCTTGTTTGATCTACGGGTTGTTTATTGCTGTGTATTGTCCTGTTTACTGCTTATTGTTTTATGTTTACTTTACTTTACCTTCCAAATACTCACCGACTATTAGGCACAAATATTCGGGTAGTTTCCTACTGGAATTTAGCCTCACACCCTGTTTGGGTCATGCGTTTGGGCCCAAACTGATTGTATTGTTGCAGGTATAGACAGGGGAAAGCACCCTTCGACTTTAGGTACTTGATCGCTTTAAAGCAGGAGAGCATGGGACCTCCGAGGCTTGCGATGTTGAAGAGTTTCTTATCTATTTTTCTTTTGCACTTTGGTTTAGAACTAATGTATTTCCAGCATTGTGACCTGTTTGGATGCTTTCCTAGACATATGTATCATGCATTATTTCATATAAATGTATGTCTGCTCCAGTTGTTTATTGCTTTAGTCTTCCTCTATTTACTTTTGTTGGATATTAACTACCTCTTCTATTGCATGTGTTGATTACATCTGCTAGGTACTCTTCCAATGAGGGCATAGTTTCCCAAATATCACCCGCAAGGCCCTCGCACCTAGTTGTCAGCCTTTGGCATTTAGGGAAATGCGCTTGAGGCCATGTGACCAATCGTGTACGGGGTGCCTCTAGGTGGCTTCCAAAACAGGGGTGTTACACTAACTTTCAGATCTATTTCATGGGATTTACACTTAAGACAACAATTTTAATAATTTACATAAATTCCACATCTGAAACATGCAATGTCAACACAGTTCCTTCTAATTCTCTCTATTAAATAGACAAAAATGCATAATGTAACAAAATATAATTTAGAGGAAAAAATATAATTATAAAAAAATTATTATATTATTCCCAAATCATGACACCTACCTTTATATATATTACACCATAGGATTATACTTAGATACATCCCAATAAATATACTTATAAATATTAATAGTTATCTAACTAAAGTTTTATCATCATAGTTTCCCAAGGTTTATTGAACCTGTTCTCTAATACAAACTATAACGACCAAAGATTAGTGTACATGGATATCACATAATTGTTCATAAACACATAAACACATGGACAAAGACCAAAATACATTAGTTCCTTTGGAAGCTTGGAACAAAAACTTATGTTCAGATGAAAATATTCAATGATTCATACAAATATCATCCCATTTAGTATTCATACATGAAACCATTATTTTTTACCTGAGTAACGGAAACATGTGAAAGGGTGAGATGAGATGATCATTAAGGGTAAATAAGGGTATTATTAAGTATAAACATGAGAATAAAGGGTATAATAACATTACCATAACATAAGATGATCATACCCTACATATGAAAGATCATAAACATGAATCAAGGAATAAATATTGGTAGTTCATAAGACGTGAATCATAAGGGAATCAAAGAATATAACAAATGGGATCATAACATTGAAACCATAAATGAAATTATGGCATACAGATAAAACTATAACATTTGGAACATGTATAAATAGTAACAGGTTCAATAAATAAATTAAGTATATTTAATCACTCCTTGGCCAAAACATATAGACCTGAACACCAGGTCCTCACATAAAATTGTGTACATGAACTCTAGTTCACGCATAACATATATACCTCATCATTTATACATCATTACCCAATTCATTGGAGGTAGATATAGGACACACATTTCAAATAATTTAAACCATGCATATGTGTTCTACAAGAAAAAAACTCATATCAAAATCTTGAAAAATAAATTTTATTCATAAACATTTCATAATAACATAACTCATGTAAGAGAAACATAATTCATAAAAAATAATCCATCATTAACATGAAATATTCAGAGAAATTATAATAACAATATAATTCGATAATATCCCCAATATAACATAAGTAACATCAAATAATGTTATCTAAGATAGAAAATAATTTTTTTATATCCATTGAAATCATTGTTGAAGAAAATATATTTTTGTTTTGAAAACATCTTCATCTTAAAATACTATTAAATTTTACAAGAAAACATTAGATTGAAAACTACATTTTAATATTTTAAGGTAATATTCAATTCAATAAGGAATCATGAAATTGTAAAAATTCATTCATTCCATATATGTTAAAAAAAATTTCCTTCATATTTAGGCTGAAATGTCACAATGTACTTCGTTTGGAAAAAGTCATAAATATTTCTTTCAAAAAAATTATTAAAACTTCAATCTTGGGTAGAAATAACTTTAAATATTTATAGGATAATATTAAAGTACCTTTTGGAAACATTTTTTAGAAATCATGGATGTGGAGGCTAAATATTCCCCAATGGAGATTAAAAACAAAATAATCATGAATATTAATGAGATTGTGAAATAAATACTCATGACTTTATAATCAAAAAAAATCATATGAACCATGAAATAAATAAAATTATATATATTTGAAAGTACCCAAATATTCGGGGAAAAACTCCTAAGAGAAATAAGGGTACGTATATACACCACATAAAAGAAACAAATAGTGTATAATACATGTGTCCCACATGAATAAAAGTGAGACAAAAATATCATACCTTATGTCTTGACCCTTTTTTACTTTTAAAAAAATCGTATATTAAAAATATAAGTTTATTATAAATATATTTAATAATTATATTCTTATATCTAATACCACAAATGGTTTTATTATGAATGTATATTACTCGTTCATTAACAACTCTATGTTTATGTTATGTTTCATGTAATATCCTCCTTTTTAATGTATTTTAACATTTTATCCTTGGTAATATAACATAGATCATGAATCCATCATCCCTGGAAATATAAATAAGACTAAAATATAGGACTTTATATTGATTCATAAAATTTAATGGTTTAAAATAAAATACATTGTTCATGGAGACGGTATGTCATACATATTCATGAATACTGTTTTCATTTTCTTATCATACAAAAAGAAGAAAAAGTATATATTATCATTAAAAAAATAATTAAAATGTTATATATATCATATATATTCATTAAATTCATCCTTATTAGCATTAATTTGAAATATTCATGAAAAATGAATCACATAGCATCATGTATATGTTAATTCATACGTATACATGAGCGACGTTTTCATTTCTCAAAAGATTGGATGGTAAAATGGTAAGGATGATATTTTTATTAAATAAGTGTAATTATTTCCTAAATATCATATATATCATAAAAAAGAGTTTCCATCACAATTACCTCATTGAGATTTGTTAAAGGAAAAAACAAACAATTATAGTTTCGCTAGATAATAGTCTTCCATACACACGAATGGTAATTTTGTTTCCCATTAAATGGAAGTGTGTTAAAGTTGAGGTCTAAAACATAATATAACAACATCTATGTATATTAAGTATAATTATATTATTATATAAAGATCAAATAAAAATAATTTAGTGGGTTAAAGTGATAAAAAACCGAAATGTTCATTGATGAATGTTACCTCTTATTTTTGTATCTTTTTTTTATTTTCACAAAAAAAGAATTATTTTATTATCTTTATTCCCAAAGGAGGGCTTCTAGGATGAACCAGAGGATGTTGGGGGATATTTTGGTAGAGTTTGTAAGTGTCCAATAGATTTATTGTTGTGAATAAAATAGAAGTAGATGTGCCTTTTTATAAGATATGGGAGGTCACTTTTGGAAAATGGCTAACATAATAATTTATAATAAATAAAATGTCAATCCAAATACCTCCAAAAGGTCATATATTTGAATGTATGATGACATATGATTTTAATCTCATCAAAAAATAAATTTTAAAATGGTTTTGAAATAATTTTAAACCTTATATCTTTTATTAATCATTAGATAACCTATTTTAATCTTAACTACTATAATAATGTTTTAAATATTAAGAGGATGTAATTTCTAAATATAAAGTGTAAATTAGACCATAAATTATCAATTTATCATGTTCTCGACCATATTTTTTCCTCTTTGTCCTAATATTAAATATTTATGACGTTTATATAATTTAATAAAATTTTGTTTTCATAAAATATCAGTAGTGTTAATTTTAACATTATTCATTATAATGACATTAGAAAATTTATACAGCAAGAAATCATCGAACCAATTCTTATAAAACACCACTAATATGTCATATTAACCAATAATATACATTTATAACCTTAATTATGTAATTATATATTTTAAATATTATATAATAAATTAATTGATAGTTTCTTTAATTTTTTAATTAGCACATCATTAATTTTAAATTATTTAAGAAAATTATGTCTTCAATAGAAATTAAAAATAAAATCATTATATATAGATAAGTATTTTATATTCCAATAGAATATATATAGTCAAACATATTTTCTATTTAACCACATTTTAAAAATATTATACTTATTAAAAGAGGTTGTTTGACATTTTGTCACCCCCTTTTATTTTAATGATATATAATTCATTTTCTTGGAAAAGTGTCCATTAAATTATTAAATTTAGAACCTTATGTTTTGATGATCTAAGTAACATCATAAATTAATATTTGGTTAATTCATATGGTAGTTTATAATATTTATAAAATTATTATTTTCCCTTAATTACTAGATTTACCATTAACCCTGGTGATAAAAATTAGTAAAGTTACTATTCAAGCTTTCCATTAATAAAAGGACCTTGTTATAACCAGTTCTAGTGGGGATTTTTTCATAACTACCCCATGACAACCTATGATAGGTTTGGGATTGGAATCTAGTACCAAGTAGG
This sequence comes from Viscum album, assembly GCA_963277665.1. Taxonomy (NCBI): domain Eukaryota; kingdom Viridiplantae; phylum Streptophyta; class Magnoliopsida; order Santalales; family Viscaceae; genus Viscum; species Viscum album. Next base: position 1,132,920,705 of record OY728123.1, on the reverse strand, counting down.
TATATCTCGCAAAAGGGAGGCTTTTTCCTAAGTACTTGTACACACGCACACATATCCAATGCACAATGATAAAAAAAAGAAGAAAACACGAAACACCATGCATGAATAAACTAATAAAATACCATAGAGTACCATAATAAAGTAATGTACTAGAAGTTAAACCGGTCCAGATTATAATCCCATCAAAATAAAGACAATTTCAAAGTCTGACCTACTAAAAAGGGTACTGAAGCTATAATAGAAAGATTTTAGAAACACCTTGGTCTGTCTGATCAAAAAAGGCATTGTCTAGTCCTGGTCCTAGTCATGATCCTTCTAGGACTCTATTGAAACATTGTTCATCTACACAAGATACAACACATGTGGGAAAATCCCGTACAAGGGTGAGTAAAACAATACTTAGTAGGAAACCACAATACCGTAAACAGAAAACCCCAAAATAATACATAGTCATATATATATAGGTATAGGCCCATACATATACCAAGAATACCCAGATATAATCAAATACAAACCACATGGTAGAAAGGACAAGCCACAACAAAACGTTCTCCACGGGATTTCTGCTCGAGGCATGCTCGTTTCGGGAGGACTCTCTCTCCCAGTCATGATTTCATTGCTGGTCAAGATTATAATATACAGAGAGGGGATTCTCTCAGAGAATACCGTGAACCCAATATGTATTACCCTGGATCATAGACTATTCTTAGATAATACCACGAAACCTACCAATGTGGATCATAATATAGTGGATTCTGAAAAATACTGTGAACCCCGCAGATAGGGCCCAATAGATGGTGGAATAACATTGTACTCTCTTAGGTCAAGTCAATACCTAATGAACTCCATCAGGGGTGATTGAGTATCAATCCACTCCTAAGGAGGGTTCCATAAATCTATCTAGGAATCTATATCTAGAGGGGATTGAAATTAAATGTTTTTCCAAACCATTAATGAAAGGACCAAGGGGAAAAGCTCCACAACTACACTGGCCCTCACTAAGGTGTCCGAAATCCATCTCAAAATGAAAACCTCATCACAAGGGTCCCAACACCATAGAAGGCTCGTTAAATAGACATACAATTTGAATTTCATAGGGAGTTTTGTAAAATGGGTCCAATTGGATCCGGGCTTAGTCCAACAAGGTCAAACTGACACAACCCACCCCACGGATCTTTGACCCGACCCGTGTCTGACTTAACCCACTAGGTTACGGGTCAGACCTGCTGGCAGCTAGGGGTGGCCTGGTTTCACTCGCCCGAACCTCCATGAACAGACCGACCCTCTTATGCCAGACGCATCTAGGAGGCATCCCCTTCTTTGGCCATGCGGTCTTCCGGGTGTCCACCTAGCACTGCACGTCAATGCGGATGGTCCGTGAGACCCGCCAGATCCCACTTCCATCCTCACTGTGTCCCCCCCCCCCCCCGACCGTGGTTTGGGGAACCACGTCTAGAAGCATCGCATCCCCCTACTGCAGTGTGCCTCCACTTCCCACAGCTACTACCACTGCCCTCCCCATCACTGGATTCCAAGAACCCCCTCACCTGCGGCCTCTTACCATGGGCTAATCTTCCACTATGGTCTCGACTACACTATGGGTTTCTTCCATCATCAGCTGTCGAGCCAACGACCTGAATCCCTACACGATGAAGAAGGTAAAGGAAAAAAGAATGCCCAAAGTAGATAGATATGTTCCTTGATTATTATGGCATTATTAATCCACATTATAATTGAGAATGGGAAGGATTCACAATTCTAATCATGGTTCAATCTAAAAAGGGTAATCCACGATTTAAAGTCATGATATAAATCCCAACCCTACACTACACCTGATTCATGAATCAACCTTCTTGTTGATTCATTCACATTCATCAGAGGGTAAAGAATGAAGAATTTGGAATAAATCCAGACAAAACAACAACCTATCTAGGATTGGATCATTCGTTGACAGATGGAGAATTCGTCATCATTGATGATCGACTCAAGAATTCCCTCGATCCTCGATACTTGATTCATGTTAACGTCGATTTGTCTTCATTTTCTAACACCTTTTTCCAATGTTCATTCTCTCAATATTTCTCAGGTAATTTCTAGGGTTGTGAATTCTCTCTCTAGACCCCTACCTATAGGTTTAATTAAAAGGTAACAGAAGCTATTGCATCATAATAAAAAAAATTTATTAAAATATTTATTAATGGTTACATCCAAAATCTAACTTTTTCATCTGGACCACACCGGACGATGTTAGGACCTGACTAAAGTGAATTTGTTGTTCCAGACATAATGGTACCCTATGATTTTTTATCTGATCACTTGTTTAGGAGTTATTAAAGTTCAAAGTTATCCATTGAGCATGTTTTTTTAAATGATCTTTATTCAAAAATTTATTCTGGGAACACCAGGTCTCGTAACATTATTCTATCTAAGTGAATGGTCTCAATATTTTTCCAGTTAATTTATTAAAATAAATTTGAGGGAAAATATGAGTCATTACATTCTCCTCACCTTTGGTATTACATCCCCGAAATCCAAAACAAGGGTTAATCAATAAAAATATGAGGGTGATGAGCACATATCTGAGCCTCCCACTACCAAGTTCTCTCCTAGAGTCTCTCATGCTGCAACTAAACGCGCACTAGAGGAATTGACCTCCCATGATGGGTCTACTCCCACTAATCCCCGATCTCTACTAGGAATTATGTAAACGTTGTCTATCACCAATGTCCAGCATTCCCCAGTCGATAATGTGTGATGGGTTATGAATATACCTCATCAACTGCGACATCTGAAAGACAGTATGCACCCAATGCAACAATGTGGGAAGAGTTGGGTTGTATGCCACCTTGCCAACTCTTCTTAGAATCTTAAAGGGGATGATGAACCTATGCGTAAACTTGGTACCCTGACCAAATCTCCACAAACCTCGATGAGGTATGACCTAGAGGAAAACATGGTCTCCCTCCTATAACACCTAGGGCCTTCATCTTCTATCTGCATATAACTTTTGTTGGATATATGCAGTCCTCATCTTCTCCTGGATGATCTACACCTTCTTGGTGGTATCCCTCACCAACATTGGGCCCCCAAGTGCTGACTCCCCGAGGTCCGTCCATCATAATGGTGATCGGAAAGGTCGACCATACAAGGCCTCGAATGGTTCCAGACCAATGGTGGAGTGGTATCTACTTTTTTACACAAACTCTTACAAAGGTAAGTGTTCCTACCAACTATTACCAAAGTCCATGTTGCATGCAAGAAACATGTCCTCTAGCACCTAGATAGTTCTCTCGATCTCACCATCCATCTGGGGATGAAAAGTTGTGATCAACTGATACTAAGTTCCGAAATTCTCCTACAAACCCATCCACCACCAGGAAGTGAACAGAGCATCATGGTCTGAAATGATCATCAAATGCTCCCAGTGAAGTAAAACTATCTCTTAAATGTAGAGGAATCACATGCACTCTACGGAACCCTTCTCCGGGATGGGTAGGAAGTGGGGTGACATGGTGATTTGGTTAACAATCACACAGATGGTATTGTTTCCCCTGTATGTGCATGTTAAACCCATCATGAAGTCCATCGATATCCCATCCCTCTTCCACTCCAGCACCTCAAGTGGCTGAGTTAAGACTTCTAGAACCTCGTGCTCTGTCTTCACTTACTGACAAGTGAGGTACTGGAAAATGAAATCTTCCACTGCCTTCTTTATCCTTGGACACAAGAACTAGCGTTAGGGGTCCTAGTACATCATTACCACACTTAGATGTACCACCAAGGAGGATATATGAAACTCCTGCAGAACCACCTCTCATAACACTACTGGCACAACGATTCTCCCTCCGAAGAGAACGACATGATCCCTACCTATAAAATATATATTAGGGGATTCCCCTGTGGGAAACTGAGCATGTCGGTACTCGTAGTCGAAAACCCCAAGTTATGCCCCCCCTAAATCATCACAATAGTGTAGGGGAAATTACCATCGAATAGAGGTAAGATACTCCACCATCATCCATAAATGATATAGTCAGTGCAACTAAATTCTCTAATTCCTCACTTAGAAACTACATGATCCACCTCTTACTGAGCGTGTCTGCCACCATGATTCCCTTCCTGGGAGTATAGACGATTTTGAGGTCATATTCTTAGAGGAACTCTAGCCACTGCCTATGTATCAAGTTTAGGTCCATCTGAGAAAAGATGAAGTTGAGGCTCTTGTTCTCTGAGTATATGTAAAACTGCTCTCCCATCAAGTAATATTGTCACATATTCCATGAAAAGACTACTAATTCTAGTTCAAGATCATGGGTCGAGTTTTTCTACTAATTATGACTCAAATGGAGTAATCCATAGACTATAAACTCTTTCCCCTATATCAGGACACATCTGATCCTAGTCTCTGATGCATCGCAAAACACTACATACCCAACACCCTCCTCTGGTAGTCCAAAGATGGGAGCACTCTTCAACCTCCATCTCAGCTCCTTGAAAAATTATTGTCACTTTATAGAAAAAGGGCATTCCCTTCCATGTTAAATCTATAAAGCATGTTTCTACAATAGAAAACTCATATAAAAACCTCTGATAGTACCCAGGCAATCCAAGGAAACTCCTCACCACAGTCACACTTCTGGGTGGCTCCCAAGTAAGAACTACCTCAATCTTCGTCGGATCCACAACAACTCCATCCTTCAAAATGACATGTCCTAGAATGTGGACCTCTAAAATCCATAACTAACACTAAGAGAACTTCCCATATAGTTGGTACTCTAATAGCATGTCCATGACCATTATCTTGTATATCTCATGCTCCTCCTATGATACTGAGTACACAATAATGTTATCAATGGAGATCATGAAAAACCGGTCAAGTTATTACTAGAAGATATTATTCATGAGTCCCATTAACACTATTGGGGCGTTAGTTATGCCGAAAAACATAACCAATTACACATAGTGCCATAACGACATCTGATGTTTGTCTTTGGTACATCCTCAACCCGTACATGAAGATGATGATAGCTAGATCTCAGGTCTATCTTCGAGAACCACCTCTATCCCTTAATTTGGTTGAATAAGTCGTCAAATCTTTGTTTTGGATAATTTTTCTTCATGGTCACCTGATTCAGGAACCTGAAGTCCACACATAGCCTCAAACTCCCATATAACTTCTTGTAAAATAACACTAAGGCCTCCTAGTGTGAGACGTTTTGCCTCACAAAGCCCTACCTATTAAAATCCTCTAGTTGTACCCTCAACTCCCAAACCACTTTGGGGATCCATCCGATATGACGGTGTGGATATGGAGTTTGTTATAGGGTACAAATTGATGTAGAAGTAAACTATATTGTGACGGTGTAATCCTAGAAAATCGTTAGGGAACATGTCTTCATACTCATCCACCACTACAAGAAACTAGGGACTGCACTCCTCTACCACACCGAGGGTCAGGCTAGCCAACTGGTGAGTAATCAGATGAACCCTTCTCTAAGAAATTTCATCCAACACTGTATGCATTTTCTTTTCCCTGGTAATGTAAAACATTGTCCCATCTCAGTAGACACTACACACTCTGCACCTAAAATAGTAAATTTGAGCATGGATTTTGGATAACCAGGCTATACCCCGAATGAGGTCGTAAGGCCTCAACGCTACTACTAGAAGATCCCAGCTGAAGATCTCACCTTAAAGAGTAATCTCCTAGCTCTGGAACCAGTGTGTGATTTTCAACTCCCCTCCCATTGGAGTATCTAAATGTAGGTATTGATCCAATGACTCCACCAGAATCTCCATGCTCTGAACAAGGTCCATAGTAGGGATGGAGTGACTGGAACCCATGTCTATAGGAACTATAGCATGGGTAGAGAAGACAGATATTAAACCTCTTATCAGCTTTGATGTTTCAGGGTCATAAGACTCCATCTCCTGAAGTTGTCCTCATCCCAATCCATTGAATCCTAGAGCCCGTGGCAGACTGCATGGTGGTGGTGGTGGTAGTACCTTGAACCTCCATCCACCGCCAGCTGCTCTACAATCTCCCCTGCCACATCTTCCACCCTTCAGACCACCCTACTCGAACCTCTTCGTCTTCCTTAGTGGACCATCAACCATCCTATGATCGTCCACATGGCGTGTCAGGAAATCATGAGCTAAGTGTCATGACCACCGTACGCAAAACACAGTCTGTCCTTCAGTTGTACTGCTCTTCCTTGGGAGCCTCGCACCACTGATCTTATATCCTAGGGATATCTCCTGAAGGACCTGGCCTTCTTGGGCCCCGTCGTCTAGGGAATACTACCCACTGTTAAGGACTCTTACACATAATGTCTACTGGTAGTTCCCACTACTAGCACATGTTCCTCTTGGAAGCTCTCAAAATATAGATCTCACTCTAAAACCCCAACCTATGTAGGGAGCCTAAGAAACACCATGGACACCATGATATCCCTGTGTAGTACCTACTCAAAAGCCTGATCCCTGAAGAATGGTTCACATACCATATATGTGGAGTTGAGAAAAATCTCAGCAAACCTCACCGAGTACTCTGCTACTATCCCACTGCCCTATTACAAATTTAGGAGATCCTAGATTCTTACTGACCGAAAAGTCACTAGAAAGAACTCCTCTCTAAATAGGCACTCAAAGTCATCCTTGGATATAGTTATCTCATCATGACTCTAGATATCTAAGCATCACCATCATACCACTAAGCTCTGTAGAAGGCTCGCGGCTAGTAATTTTATCTAATTAGGAAGTGTCCTCACAAGTCAGAAGATGTGAGAAACTACCTCCATCCAATCCTCAAGTACATAGGAATCAGTATCACCCCTGAACCTAGGAGGTCTCTACCATTGGAACTCATGAAACATACTGATCATGTGTTCATCCTCTACTGATAGAACTAGAAAAAAATATTTCTCAACGGGTGGTACTATTTTAGGGAAACCACCTAGGGGTGAGATGCCTAGTATTGGCCCCTATACTGATGCCTTGTCAATAAGAGGATTATCCTTGTGATTATACATCAGGATACTAGATGGCTGTCTGTGTGGGGGAATCCTGAAATTGATCAAGATGAACCATAATCAATATATCTAGATATATGTCTCAGGAAGGAAATAAAAAACATCCCATTCGTATATAATTAATGTTATATTCATTTCCCTATAACTAGTGTTTTCGTGTACTATGTCGGAAAGTAGGTACTCGGAGTCCTAGTGTATGGATACGTCGGTCGTCAACCCAACACTGGATTCCCTTTCCTTAAAGTTGAACTCGAAACACTTTCCAATATTTCCCAAAACCAATCTCACTGGACCTTGGTCCCAATTTGGAACTAACCCTCTCTGATAAAACTCTAGCATGACCCATCCTACTGGGGCTCGTGCCACAACTACCCCAATCCCACCTCTGATTGGCATGGGGCTAGCGACTAGCACTGAGTAGGTATATCTCCCAAAAGGGAGGCTTGTGCCAATGTACATGTACACACAGACACGTCTATGATCCACAAAGATAAAAAAGGATAAAATATCATCCACCATGCGGGCATACACTAAGAACCACCCATATATTACTTCAAGAAAGTGAAGTATTTGAAGGTTAATTGGGCCAGAATACAATCCCAACAAATGATAGAAAACTGAAAAGTCTGACCCATAAAAAAGGTTATTGAAGCAATAGTATAAAGCTCCTAGAAACACCATGGTCTATCTAATATCGAAAGGCTCTATCTAGTCCTAGCCCTGCTCTTCCTAAGACTCTGTCAAAATTTAATCCATTTGCACAAGACACGACACGTGTGTGCAAAGCCCATGTAGGGGTGAGTAAAACATTACTCAATAGGACGACCTGAAACCACAATGGGAAAAATAAAAAACAATTCATATTCATCTATACATAGGTATACACATACACATATACCAACAATACCAAGATATACTCAAATATCAACCAAAAGGTATAATGGACAAGCCATAACCAAACTTCTACCACAAGATTTCTGATTGAGCATGATCATTCTGGGAGGATGTGCTCATAGAGTCTTAATGTCATCAGTGGTCAATATTATATTATACAGGGAAGATATTCTCTCTAGAATGCTACAAACCCAATCTATATTACCCCCACAACATAGGGGATTCATAGAAAATATCACAAACCCTAACGATGTGGCACGTAATGTAGGGGATTCCGAAGAATATCTTGAACCCTAATGATACAGACCAATTGATAAAGGATTCACGCTATTCACTCATAGGTCACATAATTACCAAACTCTAGCAGGGGTGATGACCTAGATTGTAAGGCCACAAAGAACAAAAACACACAAGAATTCCATAAGTTGACAGATCTAGTAATTTTTTAAGTCGTCATGATCTATCCAAATTAGAATAAAAACAGGAAGGATTAATAATTTTAAGCATGGTTAAATCAAAATAGATATTCCTCGATTCAAAACTCATGATATAAATTCAAACCTCGCACTACACCTTCTCTATGAATAAATCCATTCATCGATCGATTCACATTCCTTATATTGAAAAGAATGAAGAATGGGGAATGAAACCAAATAAAAAAACACCCTACCTAGGGTTAAGTCGTTCGTTGATGGTGGATAATTCATCATCATTGACGATATGATGAATAATTCTCTCAATCCTTGATCCTTGATCCATGTTGGCATCAATTCATCATCGTTTTCCAACACCGTATTCTGTCTTTCCTTCTCTCAAAAGATGTTAGGGAATTTCCAAGGATGTGAATTCTCACCCTAGACCCATGTCTCTAGGTTAAATAAAAAAGGAAACAAATATATTGCATAAAAATAAAATATTTTAATTAAATTATTTAATGATGGTTACATCCAAAATATATAATTTTCATCTGGACCACGCCAGACGATGTTAGGCTTTCCTACGGTATAGTTATTATTCTAGATGCAATGGTGTCCTCGAATTTTTTATTCCGAAATCCGTTTAGGAGTTATTAAAGGTTAAATTTATCCACCGAGAATTTTTTAATTACAAACGGAACATTATATTAAAATTTATTCTAGGAACACCAGGTCTCAGAACCTCATCTTGTCTCAGCACGTGGTCTCAATATTTTCCCAATATATTTACTAAAATAAATCAGAGAATAATACGATCCATTATAGAACTATTTACTAAATTTTGGAGCTTCTAATACCGAATATAGAATTCATTTAATAAAATTCAAAATATTTAATTGGGTAAATTTTATTTATAAAATAATTCCATTTGTGAAATTAGAAAATGGGTTTTTTGAAGTGAAAAAATTCAATATACTGAAATTTTTTTATATCCAAATACAATGAAAAATTTATTCAGATGACCTAAATATGATTAACTAATAAAAAAGTCTGATTATACTTTATGAAAATAAAAAATATAATTTCAAACTATAATTTTTGAAAAAGAACATGTTGTTTTCTTTTGAAAATTCATTATTTTTCATTGTTCATCAAAACATTATACTTATCAAAACAAATACCAAAATATTATCCAAAATAAATTTTAATATCTTTTAATCAAATAAGAAGTTTATATTTTCATATAAAAATCATAAAAGTGTCAAAAACTATATTTTAACTGGGTTCTTTATTAAAAGGTGGGAAATATTCATTTTAGAAAAATATAGGTTTTTTTGCATAAAATTAGGGTCATTCTTATCTTATTCCAAAAAAATATAATGGATGAATATGAAAAATATTTTATTGTATATATACATATATTTATATATATAATATTTCATTATTATAGTTCAATAAATTTAATTAATTTAATTCAATAATAAAAAATAAATTTTGGAGAATAAAAATAAAAATGTTTACATTATAATTGATTGGTATATATTTATTTTTTATAATTAATTAGTAATCAATGAATTTATCCTATAAAGCCTGTATTTTCATAAATTTATTTAATACAATTAAAAACCAATAATTTATCAGTTGGGTTATATAATATTATATTAAATAACAATATTTTAATTATATATTGTATTCAGTAATTGTTAGTCTTTCATGAAACAAAATCTATCAAAATAACTTGACAATGTGTGCAACTCAAGCATTAAATAGTGTTACGTGTACCATAAACCAATCTATATGTTGTGTGCATTGCAACATCAACATAGTGTTGAGTATAAATCAATAAAATTGTTATTTCATGTAACACAAGATATATTTAGTGTTTTGTTAGAAGAAATAAAAAATATCTTAATGATTAAATTATATTGAAAAAAAATATTTCACAAAATCTTGTGGTGTGGAAGAAAGGGACCCATAATCACCTTATTAAAGGTAGAAGTGCACTAGATCATATGAAAATTTAGTATTTTGTTCAATCAAAGGGACATATCCCCCATTATCAAATCTTTACACCCAATACTCATATGTACATTGGATTAAAAATAGTTCAAGTATGTAGGGTGTGATGTTGTATGTCACAAACAGTACTCAAACATGACACAAATTCTTCTTTTGAAAAGGGTAAATTGATAAGAGGTGTAATTATCCTAGATTTGAGGTTTTCAATAATTATTTCCTTCAGTGTATTTTTTTATCAATTTAATTCTCTCTAAGATGAAGAAAAATGGAAGAAAAACATTCTCTCACTTTGAAGATGGAACAATACTATTGAATTAGTAATAAAAAATGATTAAACATCGCTTACTATATTTTATATGAAAATAGATCTCAGTCTGGAGTCTATTTCTTATGACCATAGATCCTATAGTATATTCAAGGATTTGAATATTGAGTTATGTATCATTTTTATAGAAGGTAATGTGGTTGTTATTCAATTTTCCTACAAAGAAATTCATGAAGTTTCCCTCATCATCTATGATTCCACTACATTCCTTCTTATAGACTGTAATGATGTAATTTGTGTTCATTACCTTAGGCTCCACTATTATTGATATCTATGAAACTCAATAGGTCAATGTGGATCATTCATTATAAAAAATATTTGAATTTTTAGTGAGTGAGAGTCACCTAAAGAAAACCCATGTCATTGTCCTATTTTTCAAGACCCAAATACATGTTTGTGATTTAACCCATAAATACTTATAGATGAAACCAACCCCTAAACCATTATTAATGTTTTATGAGTTTAAACATCCACTACCCAATATAACAAGATGATCAAAACATAGTTAATTTATTTATCGGTGAAACCAGACATTACGAGGCATGAATGAGGTTTTAGAAATGACCCAATAATCATAGAGTGTTGGAGTCCTCGAGGTATATGGAAATGATACCATTAAATTTTGATAAGAATGAAAATCAAACATTATGAAATCTAGGGACATCACCACATCCTAAAAAATACCATAAAAACATTAAAAGAGGTTATGAGTCCAAAAACTTCTCTCCTTGAACCAAACACAGCCATGTAATTCATCCAATATTGGTTACCCAAAAAGAAGATAAAACATATTTCATAATCCCACAATGAGAATATCAGTTTCTTTAGTTTACTTAGAGGTATATTAGATAAGGTTATGACATATTTCTGCAACAATTTCAAGGATTCATATACCAACCATTTTGAAAAGATTTAAAATTACTTCAAATGTTGTGAGAGTGACTCTCTTGTTGTAACAATTAATATGAAATTGGATGATAGAAACCATTATCTTCCACATATTTAAATAAATACAATTATATCATATAAAATTAAACTTAATTATGACCATTTCAATAAAAATTATGTTTGATGTCCAATATAGATCCCAAAATACCTCGTAACTCAAGAGGTGCCATGACAATCCTACCATGAGCCAACATTTCACATAATATCCTATTTCCCATCAATGTAATATTCATATGTAACAAAAATAAGTACTAGATTATATTAAATAACAAAGATGATAATAATGCAAGAAAAAATAGAATAACATGAAATACAAGCATAACCATCATAAAAACACAACCATCAAAACACTTAACCCCTGAAAATATCTGACCACATTATTCAGAGAAACAATAACACATTATTTATCATTCCATCAATCCCATGATTTTTACACTATCTCATTCGCCATGATATAAAATTCCCAGATAACTATGATATAAATATTGAGTTCCCAAAAAATTACATGGTATTCAATAAATAAAATTTAAAATCCATTTAGGTAAACTATTTAAATACTATATATAGTTTTAACAATAGTAAAACCATTAAAATATTTTTTTATAATATATTTAAAATCTAACATGAAATAATTCTACATTTGCAAAATAAAAAAATATAAAAAGAGAAAATTATAGATTTCAAAGTAAAAAAAATATGTTTCTTTTCAATTATTCTTTCCCTAATTATATATTTAAGGGAACCTATTTATATATTTTGATAAAATAAATTACTATGGAAAATATATAAAACAACCTATAAAATATTTTTATAAAACATGTTTAAGATATAGAATTTATATTTAGAACACACTTTACAACACTATTCTTTATTATGTCAACCAGTATATTTACAAGATATGGCTCCTTAATCTATATCATGTAATCAGCAAAAAAATAATTTAATCACAAATAAGTGCCAATGAAACATTATAAACTAAAAAATTTAAATACATGAAAAGGTTACTAAATTCATTTTTGAATAATGGTAAATATTTAATGCTAATATTAAAACATATTACATCATGTAGTAAGGAAATATGAAGAATATTCTTTTATTTTCATATACAGAAAAAAATCATTTTATAAAATAACTTATATGGTCAAATTTTATTTCTTGATTCTCAATGGTTAAAGGTTTTACTCAATAGATTTTTTTCCAAAATCTTATTCTAAAATAATGGATGAATTTAGAAAACAAAGTTAATAAATCATTAATTTTGGTATGTTCTCATGGATAATAATATAACAAACTTTAGAATCTCAAATAGATTGAACTCTAAATATTTCAGTACCTTTAAAAATACAACACTTTTACATGTTATTCAACTCATTATACTAGACATGCTTCAATAACATTATACATATTGGAAAACTTCAACAATAATCTATGAATCCTTAATTTATGAAATTATATAAAATAAAAATGAAAAACTTATATCTTGTATTTTAACTAATCAATGTTAATATGCAGTATAATTTCAAAATTAAAATATTCCTTTGAAGACATTCCATATCATGAAAAAAATCAATGAGGCACTAAAAAAATTTACTCTATCAACTTAATGGTTAATATATAATATAGACATTGCAACAATTATTAAACAATAAATACAATAATCATAGAATTTTGAATTCATTTAATAATTTTTTAATTTTTACATTTATCATAAAATAACCTGGATTATAACTATAATATGGTGAACTAGCTAAGAAAATGACATTATGAATTTATTATCCATGTTCCCACAAATTCAATTTTCATAATTCTATAAAATACAATGAAGGAATAAAAAAATAAATGACTGGTTGAATCAATAAAAAACCCCAAGACAAACCATATTTACCATGTTTCAAAAATTTTTTTAAAGGAAATGCCCTGATCAAAGACCAAGCCACAAAAATATTATTAAAAATAAAAGGAGAATTACATGTGATGGAAAGTGGAAATTCTATTACAATCTTTCTCATAACGTGGGTATAGCTCAACTGGATGGTTATCACTCCACGTAATGTCTTGGTTGATTCCCTTATTGGAAAGAACATCTTCCACCATGATTTATTCCTGATAAACATAAGTGGCAATGTATCTAATCTCTAATAGAATGTTAAGACATTTCTTCCAACGTGCTATAAGGGACCCCAAAAGGTGGACCACTCCATTCAAGATAGCTTGGATAATAGTGGTAGAGTCACTTTAAATCCAAATGTTGTTCTAACCACTTTGCTTGACAATGTTTACAGCATGAATCACTACCATCATCTCAGCCTCAAGGGAGGAGGCAAACCCACAGCCACCGAAAAACCAGACATGCGAATGCCCCAGATAGTCCCTGAAAAATCCCCACAACATGCAGGGCTTGGATTTCCTTTAAAAGTGCAATCAACGTTGATTTTTAGCCATCCAGGGAAGGGGGGTTTCAAGAACACTTCAAGAAAGTGCCTCAGCTTCTTGTAGATCCCTTTGATTTGAATCCATTGAAGAATCATGAAATCATCAACCGATTTATTATAGTGGGAATTTTGAAGCATAGAAGCATCCTTAATAGAAATAAGAATTCTTGCCCAACCTACATTAAGATTAAATGACTAATTATTGTGAATAATGGGATTTCTAAAATACTATATAATGTGGAGGAGCTCTGCAACTACTGAAAAAAAACTGATTTTTGATTTGTTGTGAGAAGTCCAGCTCAACACAAAATTTCATCATAGACAAATAGAATCTACAAGTAAACATCTGTATTCAAAGATGTTAGTAATATGATTCCAAAGAGCAGTGGTTGTGGCACAATATAAAAATATGTAATTAATTTTATCCTTATGTTAATGGAATAGGTGACATCTCAAATTAAGCTAGACACCAAAGGTCAGGAGACAAACCTCAGTAAGAATATGATTTTGAGAAATATGCCAGATAAGATTAATGTTGGAATCATAGTGGGAAATCTATTTACTAGAGAATAATATATAACTCTCATCTTATAAAACCCAGATTATGAAGTTAAAACAAGCATAGAAGATTATAACATGAATATTCATATCCATAAAACCATGGTTACTAGTTTTTCATAATATAAACTACAAACTCTATGCTCCTGACACCATCCTAAAAGTCCATAATTGTAATGAACCACTCTAGAAATGTATGTAGTCTTTGTATACTACATAATGTAAAATAAATACTTCCTAAACACCATGATAAAAATTTTGGGGTGAATACCAAATCCAAGTAGGAAAACCACCACAAACATTCAAAAAATACTAGTTAAACAAGATCAATTTAACCAAAAAATAAATATTAAACCAAAGGAAGAAAATAATAATCAATAAAATGAAAATTAAATACATAAATGAAAACATAGTTCATAATTATTTTTTATTTCATAATTTCCATGAATAACATCAACACTGAAATACATATTCCATTACATGACACCATTGTATCCATCCCTTAAAATGTGGGATATGAAAAATAGTATGAACTCACAATATGAACCATGTTAAACCATCCAAATAAATTAGTTGGATGAGGGACCTAGTGTTCCCAATTTCATCATGTTAACCATGATTGAATAAAAAAATTCCCACCGATATGAAATATGAAAAAAATTACATCCACAATTTTCAAATAAATTTTCCATAAATGAATCTTATCAAGAAAAGTGTTACCAAACACACACCCACTAACATCACATTCCATTATCCAAAACCATTCTTTATAGATGACTATAATAACCATGATTTAAAAAAATGATTAAATAGATTAAAATTTTAATTTTAATTTTAATAGATCAAATATTTTATGTCACTAGTATATATAGAGTGAGGTTAAATCCACTTGCCTATAAAATTATTGTCTAATATATCCTAAAAGATGAGGTTCAAAAGAATAAAATCACCAGAACGTCCATGAGGAACTCTTGGATCAGGTTTCCTAATAACCTAAGAATTAATGTGAAATAATGATACATTTTGGGATTTAATTGGGTCAAATATCTTGTCATGAAATCCCAAGAGTATCAAATATGGTTTCCTATTGAATGAAAAAACATCCTCAACAAAAAAAAAATTGTTTCGGACGTTAAGAAGTAATTTGACATCCAATATGGGGTATATCATGACATTTAGATAATTCACTCACCATTTTGTCCTATTATGACTAATAATGCTATGTGGTGTTTCTTGACATACCATTTCCAATATTTCAATAGAGTTCAACTTTTCCAAACCCAATATCCACCACAACAATCTATATGATAACAGATTTGTTCTCGTTTATTATAGGGGAAATAACCCCTTCACAATTCCAACCAAAATGATGAGTCTCCTAGTAATAATACACTCCCTATTTATCATAGTTAAAATACAATTTCCACACACCCAAGACCACATATTTTCACACCCCATGATCCAACAGAAATGAAATGACTAGACACTAGGACCATAAATTCCATCACATGCAAGACATTGAGTAAAATTATAGCTTCCACTATAGCATGGTAAAGTCACATGATCCAAAACCCCCATATCCAACAATTTTAAAATATTAAATTTCTTTAAACCAAACCAATAAATCACATATCAGAAAAATTTAAAAATTAAACACATTATTCTACAAAATTTTGGTTTCAGAGTTTCACTACCACCATAATGTGATATAATGTTTGACATAGAGTTGTAAATTTTTTCCTCAAAATTTTTCAGGTCCCCTTATCATATGGTACATTTTTAGGTTTGTAATTAAGGATTCAAATTGTTTATTTAATGAATAATGATTTAATTTATCCTAGTATGTGTAAGTGTGGTCCTCCATTGTTTTCCAGAAAGGAAGAAAGAAATTTAAGGATAATAATATACTAATAGAAGCAGAATTACGTAAGAATAATGAAGAAATATCCTCTTCTAGTATAAATTATTGTTTAGACTAATTTAAAGGATCTATCTTGTTTTTAAATATTTATTTTTGGATTGGGTATTATTATGTGATGGAGAATGTTATGTAAAACCATAATAATATATTCCAGTGTATTTATAGAAACTTATAGTGGTTTATTACATACTGGGATAGAACTGAGCATATGTGGGAAGAAATTATAATGGATTTTTTCTCTATTTTTATTTCATCTCAAGTAGGATGTGATTCCATTTAGGTGATTATAGACAGTTTCATGAAGCAAACTCATTTTTTAGTTATCAGGGAGTAGAGTGGTGTGGTTGGTTTTATAAGGTTGTATTGAGATGTGATATTGAAGCTTTGTGGGGTGAGAAAAAAGATCATATAATATCGGGATACTTATATTACATCATGAGTTCGGGAAGGTATTAGGAATGTTTTTTTCTAATTGTTATACCATAGAAATTATTTCCATCCCTACAAAATATTTTAAATAAAAAATACCATCTAAACACTAGAGGATATGTTTCATGAATATATATTGTATTTTTGAGGATCTTGGGAGAACAAACATCCTTTGGTTGATTTTTCCTATAATTATATCCTTAAATAGTTTATTATAATTTTTTTATTTGAATAATTTTATGGGAAATATTTAAGATCTCTATTATAATAGAATATATATTGATTGTGAGTTGTCCATGTACCTAATGATATATTGATCACAACTGAGAATGTTCAGAATATTTTATTGTTTCTAAAAATGGTGGAATATAATTTGGAGTCTTATACATAGTGAATGTAGCTTAAAAAATATTATAGTTAAAATAAAAACCAAATGAAACTTAATATCGTAATATTGTATATGATGTATTGGTGAAGTGTTATTTTAAATACTTAAATTTGTCGCCAAAATTTTTTATATAAAAAAGTTATTGAATAGGATCCATGGATGAAGATGATGATATACATATAAATAGCTCTAAGTAGATAATAAAATTTTATAATATCCTAAAAATGGATGTGGTGACATGTATAATTTTGAATAATTTTTACATATATCTAAAAATTTGCAATATTATTACTATGTTTTTTCATTAATCAAACTATTTTTCTTTATAAATGTTAGTCACTAATGTTTTTATAGGGATATTTTTATTATATGTTCACATAGTTTTGTGGAAAAAATTATATAAATATACAATTTGTTTTAAAAAATCCCATTATGTGAAACAATTACTAGAATAATTTGGCAATCTACCATAAGTGATCTCTTAGATATGATTTCAAGTATTTTTTTGGTCAATATTATTAACCGAGTTTTATAATATATAATATATCATTTTATTAAAAATAAAATATATAATTTAACATTCACTAACATTTTTTGGATATATATATATATATATATCATTAAGTGATAAGAAAATTTACCTCTCGATGTAGGACATTTAGTGTCTCACTAATTGATTTTTGATATGGAGTATTATAGGTTTTTATGCAATACTAATGTTTTTAACAATAGGAATCTTGTATCCATATAAAAAATATACTTGAGGAA
The DNA here is from genome assembly GCA_963277665.1 of Viscum album. NCBI lineage: Eukaryota > Viridiplantae > Streptophyta > Magnoliopsida > Santalales > Viscaceae > Viscum > Viscum album. The sequence goes on along the minus strand of OY728123.1, from coordinate 1,132,902,576 downwards.
CAAATGATGTTTCTTGCATATGAAAACCAATTAAGTATACCACATGGAGTTTCATAATCCATGTTATTGGTAAACTAATGGTTCATGGATCATACATGGATTTTTCCTACATGAGTTTAGTGAGATACCTATAATGATAACTATAATAATATCAATGATTTATAATGAAATCATTGGGGTTAGATAATCATCAAGGGGTTGGGTAATTTTTTTATCATGTTTTTGGTTGGAGAACAAAAATTATGGGATATATGGTCTTGTATAATAAGAATGAAATATAGAAAATTGATTGAGATATAATGTGGAATAGTACAACTATACATTGATAGTATATATGATCTACGTATCTATATAATTAGGGTTTATATTATGTGATCACCCCTAAAGATTAGTGAAATTAGATATATTCCTTGACCTGGTGAGTATATACTGGTTCAGTTATGAAATTATGAGTTGAATATTTGGGATTAATATTTTTCATGTCCTCTGGCCACCCGATGTCTTGGAAAAAGTTGTTATAAAAAAATGCATGATATTAAATGACCAAGTAGGGGGTGAATATACTATGTTATTTGTGTTTTATTGAGAAATTATTGAATTTCATTATATCTTTTCTAGTAATTATTCCTGTATAGAGGCCTCTCTTTTCCAACATTTATAAATTCCTGAATTTATGTTTTTTTTAATTCAACAATTTTTATCAAGGAACACATTGTGGTTGATAGAATTTTGAATGATTTGGACTCAATGACTATCTCTAAAATAGTATTATAGTTTATTGTAAAAACAATTGTATGTTTATTCATAATATATTTTATGTGATTGGAATAAAAGTGATATTGATTATATATTTCTAATAAAATTTGAAGTAAATCCAAAAATAGTATTTTGATATAACTTAAAAACGTATTTTATATAATATAGTATAAGGTGAAATTTTATAAATTCTATGAGGCCTTAATGAAAGTAAAAAATAAAAGGAAATATATAATAAACCATTATATATACGTTGTGTATTGACCATCTCATAGGTGACGATATGATATTTCTTATGGTACGATATCCTTCACTGCAATATGATGCTTGGGTATACCGATCATAATGGTATAAAATCATAAGGATTTAAAATAACATATCATATAAGTTTTATGTTAATAGTTATCATTTATATTTTATTCAAAAATAACTATCATCAAAAATACATTTCATGAAGGTGATGTGGTTTGGAAACTATATACAGAATGAAGGTTTCTATTGTGGTCAATAAATACCATGATATTTACATGTACATTAAAATCATTCAAGTAAACTCATGGAGTTTATGAAACATGATTTTAAGGGATATATTATTATATTAACCCCATAAAAAAGGCTATATGAGTGATGAGATTCCATTACTAATCCAACCAAGATCTCTATTTCTCCTTCCATTATTATATGAGATGGTATAATATAATAGGATGATGAGGTATATTTCCAAAGAATCATGTGATTAAAACAAAATTTTAGACACACAATATATGGAGGATTTAATTGATTTATATATAGTGATATTCAATAACAACATCTACTAAACAAATGAAGAAGTTGAAGTGGCATCTACGGTGTAAATTGAACGTGATGTCAGTTTCTTTATTTTATATAAAATATTTTTTTGGGTTTTATGCATGATATTCATTGCATTTGCGGTCAATTATTTCTTTTACTTTCCTAAATTATAATTTCTATATACATGTAATTTATACAATTTCATCATGTCAATAATAACTTATGATTAAATTTTGGTAATTTTCTAAATTAGCTTATTTTAGGTGGATAGTGAAAAATATAATTTTTATGATAATAGTAGATTTTATGACTTTATCACTATATAAAAAACACCAATAAGTTTATAAAACATTTTAATTGATTTATTATTTATTTATGGATTAAAAATATTTATTTTCACAATAATATTATGAATTTATAAAATGTATGTTTAATTACTTAAGTAATATTTTACAATAAAAATCTTTTTTTGACCTTTCTTTTAATTAAGTAATATTTTTGTTAAATTTTGTTTTTTCTTAATTTTGACGACACATATATTTTATTTGATTTATTATATAATAATTTCAAGAACATAAATAAAATATATTGATAATATTTCCTTCACATAAAATTTTGACATAAAATTACACTTTTGGTAACAGAAGGTTTTTATGCGTTATATAAGCTAATGATAAAATAAATTATTAATAAATATATAAATTAGATATAATAAAATATATTTAATATTTGGAATTATTAGGTACATATTATTTAATAATTTCTATTTAGTTTTATTCATTATAAATAAATTTATTTTTAAAAAATTAGTTACCACGGGTAATCCAAAAATGTTAATAGTGAAAATTCATATATAAATAGATATATAAACATGTTTAAATCCAATTTTAAAATTAATTGGTGTTTTATTCTAGATCATAAATCATCCAAAACTCTATTATCTTCCATTTATTTTTCTTCTTGAAATGGTATCATGTTACCAATTTATATTAATTTGAAATATTTATCAATATTATATTATCACTCCTTCTAAATAAGACTTATCACCACTCCTTCAAGACCAAAAAAAATAATATTCCACTTTAAAATAGTAAATTTTTTCTTCCACTAAAATCTTACTCCATTCCTTTTTCCTCTAGTGTATAACCCTGAGATTTGATGAATTATTATTATTAATTAATTTAACTTTTTTGATATTTTGAATTTCACGTAACAATGAATATATTTTATTTGATATTAAATCACTATGTTTTTATTAGGTGCACTACACAAAACATAAATATTATCTTACTCTAAGCAGAACACTATGATAGGCTTTCATTATAGGAATAATGACTTTCCCTGATTTCTTGGGTAACACGCATGAATAAGGTTTAATGAAAGATAATATATTATAATTATATATGAAACAGATGTGAAATTAGTGGATATGAATAGAATTAAATAACTTATGAAAAAATATATGGTTTAAAATTATATAATATTAATTCATATGTTACCAATTAATTAGAAAAGAAAATATAAGAATCAATTGAATATAAAGGGTTTATTTTTATTTTTATGAACCCAAAGTTTTTTTTATATTAATAAATTAAATTTATTAAAATATGTAATTTATATTATTGTAATATATATGTTATATATTCAATTTAACATATTTTATATTCATCTAATATATTTAATGTACATGATATAAGAACAAACCTAATTTTATGCTTTAATCCCTATATTTTTTAAAAGTAGTTTTACCTCCTTTTACTAGAGAACCCATTTTAAATAAAATTTTAGGAAATTTTATAGATTTAATATTTCAAAATATATGTTATATTTAGAAGCGAAAGATAAAAATTAGGTTACGGGAATTTTTTGGTATTTTTTTAAGGCATTATTTTGTTAATCAATAGTTAAAATTACTTGAATTTAATTCAAAATTGATTTTTCATCTAACTTATTTAGAATGTTAAATAATATTATAAATAGGATTAAATAATTAATTAGATAATATTTTTATCAATTAATAAAATTTATGTAATTTTAATCAATTTCACATTTAAATTCGGTATAAAAAAATAGCAAACGTTTGGACATTTTTATATTAAAAAACCTTGTGTCGTCCCGACAGTAGGATTAATTTTAAATTAATTTATACCAATTATGTGATTAGAATTTGAAAAAAATGGATTCAATATTTTTAATCTGAATAAATTATAATTTCTAATATAATCAACTTAGTTTTTGACCATAATGATTAGTTAAACTGTTTAAAATTAATTATAACGGTTATAAAAAAATTAGGTTAATAAAGTAATAACCCTTAAATTTAAGACCCAAACGACCAATATAATGGTCGAAAAACTATTTAATTTCCATTATTCATCCATTAACCATGAATTAATTAGTTCTTTTTGTTTGTTATGAATTTTGATAGTTAATAGCATGGTTACACCTAACTTGTTTTAAAAAATGGCAAGTGTGTCATTTCCCTTCCCTATAAAGGCCGCCACCTCTCCCTCTTCTTCACACCTCTAAAACCAATCAGGATTGGAAACAATCATCCAAATAAACTTCTAAGCATCCCTACCTTACTTTGTTAAGAATAAATTTTGGATCAATGAAATACAAGGAAGTCTTTTGGAACAAACAAAAAGGAGTTACCCGATTAAGAGGTAACATCTTCCCTCAATATCATTTAGTTTATTTTCTTTTTCTAGACCTAAAATATATTTATTCAATGATTGTTTGAAATAAAAGTATCATAAATATACTATATTGTTTTATTCTAATGGTTCGAACTACACTTACGCACACCTCCATCTAATTGGTAACGAATATACTATTTAAGTGTAAGACAAACTACCACCTCACTAAATGATGATTGTTCATTTTTCCATTACCACCTCTCATGGTAGAATTTATGATGGATAATATATTTATATATTTCATATATTATATTTATTATGTCATTAATATTATTTATTCCTTTTAAAACTCATATATGTTTACTTTCAATTTGGTATAAATATGAGACTTTTGTTCGAGGAATTGTTAATCATCTCCCCCTCTATGTGATGTGATTCATTCACACACTAAATGGAATGTATTAAGATTACGTTAGTGAAATTATATGATATATATAAAATAATTATTCTACATTAATGATATTATATACATATATAAGTAAATTTCATTTTCTTTCTTTATTTCAACATGAAAATAGAAACAAAAATATCGTTCGTGTGTATGTATGGCTTACAGTCTCCATGAATAGTGTATTCCATTTCTTAATTATATATTATATAGATAATTATTAAATAAATATAAGAAATATAAATTATATTTATAAAATTTTTCAAATTTTGGAATCATTATATATGTATAATGATTAAAGATATAACAAATTAAGTTAAATTTAAAGAGCAAAGTGGATATTACCCAAAGTGATACCTTAAAATAAGATTGTTAAAAAAAGGGAAATACAAAGTCATCATAAAAATATATATGGTATTATATATTAGAATATGTTTTTTAAAAATATTTATAGTAAATTTATATCTATTATACAGGTGCTTTTTATTAGTACAATGATAGTCATGACACAAGGTAATATAATTTCATCTCACTTTTTATTTCCATGAGATACATGCTTTATTCACCACCCATTCCTTTTGTGTGGTGTGTATACATCCCATTGATATATTATATGATTATTAAAATTAAAATTATGGGTATTTATCTATCCATTTTATTAAATTTATTTCATTTTATTTGTGATTAAAAATTTACTAAATTGGTAAAGTAATTTTTTTCAATTTGACTTCTTTGAGATACATTCCTTGTTATGCACCTATATTTTTCCATGAGGTTTATATATTGACATTGAAATTTTATATAATGAATATTATTCTCTAATTATGTTTTTAGCTTCATTTATATCCATTTTATTACATGGGGTGTGTGGTTCAAATTTACCATGTGTTAAGAGTTTATTGAAACAATGTCATTACTGTTTGAGATTTTTTATGTTTATACTTCCATTAATGAAATATTATGATCAATATCTTGATAAATATAATGATTTTTTATCCAATTTTTATTCATCAAATATTCAAGTAATTTTTACATTTTTACACTCTATAGTAAATAGGATTGTTAATAAATTGTTTTTAAGAAATCCAGGCAATACCCTCTCTTTGGTCGGAAATTTATGTTCCTTCAAAACCATGTTTTTTAAGAAGGGGTTTCCAAGAATATTACACTAATATCTTATGATCATTAAAATATTTTTTTCAGTTTTTTCTTTTTCTAATTATTTCAAAGGAATATTCTTGTCTTTTTCTGAATGAGGCATTTTAGTAACCATTTTTTCGTGGAAAAGGAATGTCCTTTTTTACCTCGTATGACATGTACAGATTTACCTGTTGTAAATTAATTAAAACATTATTTTTCATGTTTAAAAGTTAATTTCATTATGAAATTTTTTTTCAAAATATATTTTTAAAGAAATATTTTTTAGTATTATTTTATATTTTTTCAAGGAATTGTTTTTTCAAAAACGTTTCAAGCTACTTCTATATTTTTTCAAGAAAATTTTTATTCCAAATGTTTTCAAGATTTATTTACATTTTTTTAATGAAAAATGTTTCCCAAATTTTGTCAATTATTTCTTTATAAGAATTCAATTTTATTTTCAATAAAGTGGTTTTAAAAAGTCTTTATGTTTTAAAGATCCTTTTTATAAGGAGAAAGGATATTTTCCTTAAGAACTATTTTCAAATATCTTTCTATGTTATTTTCCATCTAATATCACATATTTTTATATTACTCAAGACCCTATAAGAAATGATCCAATGATTCCATTCATATTCCATCTTGAATGGTTTGTGTTTTGAAGAAATGATGCTAATGACACCCATTTTTCTTCCACATATTATAGGATTTTGAAACACGCTTATTTTCATGGGTAATTCGTTTGATGAAATGATTATAAAACCTTTCATTTTATATAGGTTAATATATGATGATATTTTTATGACACCAATTTCATTTCATGGGTTATGATATGGTTGTTTAGGATTTTTCGGCATATATATGTATGATTTCATAATGAGATGGGTGGGACATATATATCCCTTTAATGAATTAGGCAATTATAAATGCTTTATGAGGTCAAAGGGTACATGGGAATACATCCCAAGTATGAAAGAATATGATACATGAGAGGACATATCAAGCTTAGAACAAGAGGTTACATGGGAAGAAATCCTAGGCCCAAAACAATAGGTACATGAGGGGACATCCCAAGCCAAAAACAAGAGGGTGTCTGGGAGGAAATCCCAATTGCAAAACAAGAGGTTACACTAGAGGACATCACAAGTACAAAAAAAGACAGTGTTTGGGTGGACATCCCATTAATGGAACAAGAGGATACATGGGAGGGAATTCCGAGCCCGAAGCAGGTATAAGGGTTATTAACACAAGCCTATCATATTAAAATGTCCTTGGTAGGACACCATGACATAGGGTTTTTATATGTTTATGTGTCTGCCAATGTTCCATGTTTTATTCCATTGTTACGCTTTCCTGACTTATGATCTTAATTATCTTATGATCCATGTCTTATGACCTTCCAATATTTATTCGGATTACTAATATGTATGGTGTGATCTTAAAATTTCATTCTCATGTTCCATACCCTTTGTTCAGGTTATGGTTATGTATTTCCATTATTTAACCTTAATGAGAATATGTGAACACCCCTTCTTATGATTCATTTCCCTATGTCATGAAGAAAGGTTTTAGGTATAATTACTAATGGTGGAGATATTTATGGGAGATGTTGATGATCTTTCACTAGGATATATGATTTGGTTTCTTGTTTCCAAAGACAATAAACTATTACAACCCTCGAACATGTATTTTTTCAATGTATTGAATATTCATCTAAAATAATGTAATATGCTTATATGTTAATCTTGGGAATCTATAAATGGTATCAGAGGAAAGTTTTAGTCACCCTTTGGAAAATAGGATGATAAAACACTAGTTATATCCCTATTTAAATTTCTGAACATATTTCTAGGGATGTCACTAAGGATAAATATGTGGATGAATAAACATTTAGGAAAATATCATGGGAGTTTGGTAAAGGATAAAGTGAGTGGTTTCCTAGAAATACATCCTAGTATTGAATCTACAAGTGGATGTCACATTGAAATAGATGTTCCTAGGTGTAATAACTCCGAAAAGATATCATTGTCCTAATTCAGGGTATTCTGGTATACAACAATGGTCTATTCTGCACCCCAGGTTTGAAAATATTGGGGGATATGCATTGGAAATTCACAAACTGATAACAAATCATTATAAAGGATTTTAATAGAAGATGACTGTGAAAAAATAATTGGATAATCCTATGGATTCATGGGTTATGTAAGGTTTTGTGATTTATGAATCCTATATTTAATAATTTTCATGACTATGTTGTCTTTTTCTATGATCGGTAATGATCACACTATGCTTCTAGTTTTATTAAATGGATGTAACAAGAATTAATTGGATTAATGTTGAATGTGATGGATGGTTTTATGATTAGTAGTTAGGTGGGATGATCATTGGGGTTAAAGATGTTGTGATCATGGAAAATCTGTTTTCATGGAACATTATTAACAATGTTTTTCTTAACCAACTCAAGGACTCACCAAGGAAAAGATTGAATGAATTTGCTATGAGTTTGGGTAATGGAGACCCTAGAGGAACGAAGATCTTGTTTCCATTTTGTCAAGAATATCGAATGAATCACTAAATTGAATGTCTTAGAGGAATAAGAAGATGTTTTGAAAATGTAAAAGAAGGACAGAATGAAAGTGACTGCAAGCGAAAAATGATGAATTCAGTTAATGAAATGGATGATAATATAGGCCTCCCTAAGACACCATTGAAAGTTTTTTTAATTGTGGATTAAACGGTCATTATATAACTCAATGTACCATGATGAAAGATCATGAAGGGAACCAACAAGGTGGTGTGAGTAATAGTTACATTGCTGATGATGAAGTGACTACAGATGAAATATGAAATAAAAGAGGTACTGTGTAATAGTATGTGGTATTTTTATTATTGGAATAAGGATAAAGTTTAATAATAATATTTTTTTTATGTATTTGGATTCATGATTTATAAATGGTTAAATATATAAGGAATGTCTAGTTTACATTTCTTTATAATTATTTACATGATTACATTGAATAAATCCAATGGAATAGAAAAGTGATTTAATGGTAACCTGGTGATCATAGAAAACACATGATTAAGGGAAATGTAACCCTTAATATGTTATGTATGTTATGATATTATATTTTGGATAATATATGTGGGTTATGAATAAGTAAATTGGACAGTACTTATTACATTAAAACAAAGTAAGGACTTGTTGACTAGTAGGTTATGTTATCATTGATGAAGTTTATAGAATTTTTGGATTAAAAGAATAGATCCAGTATACTTTGGAAAATGGAAGAATTCATGTTTTCCAAAATTATTTATAGTAATTATGGTTATTTCCATGTTTCAAGGGAATTTGTGATTTTGTTATTCACAAGTTTAGAATATTAAAAAGAATTGGTACTTTTTTATATATGGGGAATAAATGTTAAGATGATTTCATGAAATTATTTCTAAAGATATGGATTTCTATATTTCAAAAGGTTTACAAGGTTAACTATTTCTAAAGAGTTTATGTTAAACTTATGAAAAAGTATTTATGTATTGATATTGAATTGAAAACCATGGTCAAAATGATATATATTGATTGACATTATTTTAAGTATTTCAGTCTTATTTATTTTTTAAATTATGTTAGTGTGGTTTTACAAATGGATATCATGTATTTTAGGAGACAACCAATCAAATCTATCAAGGTCGTGGGTCTTGAACCTATGACTAAAGGACGATAAGTGTTTCATGCCTACCACTTGCCCACATACTGTCCACGTTAATGTGTAATTAATTTTGATGAATAATTATTAATGATAAACAATTAGAGTTACTTTTTATGTTTAAATATTATTTTATTAACGATATTTTGATTAAATAATATTTAGAGAAAAATAGTTTCACTTTACATTCTTTTATGAGCCTTATGATCTGCTAAAAGTGTATTTTAGAAAATTGGTCATCAAAGTTAATTTCTGGACATCCATTTATTAAATTAATGGTTGAATTATAAATAAATCAATGAAATTATGTTGTGCAAATACCATAATTATGTTGAACCGATGGCCTTTCAAATCAAAAAAAGATTTATTACTTTGACTCCCCCAATCTTCCTTTGATAAATCACTTATTTATGATTTACGAAATCAATAAATCCCTATAATTATTGACAATTTTCTTCCATGTCTAATATTCACTCACAATCCATGTTCATTTATTTGGAAACCTAGTTATATGTTACATTGGGAAAAAATTATGGTTCCAGATTTCCAATTTCCATGGAAGTTTTACTATCCATTTTTTGATGTGGGTTTTTGTGAATAAAACATTAATTTATTATGTCATTCATAACCGAGACAAATTTTGAAGTTGAAATTCATTTTAAGGGGGTTTAATGTAACAACATGATATTTTTTGAATTGTTTTTTTCAAATTAATTTGTCTTTTTTGATATTTTTCATTTCATGAAAAACTGAAGATAGTTTATTTCATATTAAAGAAATATGTTTGTATTATGTTAACTTCAAAGAATATAAATTTTTTCATTCTCTACGCAGAACATTATGGTTAGCTTTCATTACACAGTACAATGACTTTCCTTGATGTCTTGCATAACATGCATAATTGAGGTTTACAAAACATTAATATATTATGATTATATATAACAAAGATATTAAATTAGTGGTTATGAATATACATAACTACCTTTTTAAAAATATATCGTTTACTCAAATATATAATTAATTCATAGGTTAAAAATTATTTATAAAATAAAATATATGAAATGATTGAATATAAAGGGTAGTTTTTTATTTTTATGCTCCCAAAGGAGGTTTGTGTTAATAAATTAAATTAATTATAATTAGTACATTATATTATTGTAATATATATGTTATATATTCAATAAAATATTTATTTATATTCATCAAATAGATTTCATTTACATTATATAATAAAAACCCCAATTTTATGCTTAAACATCTATATTTTTTAAAAGTTTTGTTTACGATCTTTTAATAGAGAACACATTTAAAATACAATTTTTTAAAATTTTATCGATTTAATATTTTAAAATAAACTTCATATTTTGATTAAAACCATAAAAATTAGGTTAGGATAAATTATTGGTATTTTTCTGTAAGGTTTTATTTTTGTAATGAATTGTTATAAATACTAAATTTTAATTCAAAACTGATTTTTCATAAAAATTATCTATAATGTAAATTATATTTCAAGTTGGTTTCACTGTTTAATTAGATCATATTTTTATAATTTAATAAAATTATGTTCACTTAATCAATTTCACATTGAAATTTTGTACGAAAACTTAGCAAACTTTTGGACATTTATACTTCAAAAACATGTTGTGTCGTCCTATCAGTGGGGTTAATTATAAATTAATTTCTACCACTTATATGATTATAATTTATAAAAATAGATTTTGTATTTTGAATTTGTATAATTCATAATGTATAATAAGGTAAAATTATATTTTACCAAAAATATTTGTGAAACTAATCAAAATTAATTACAACGATTAAGAGAAAAAATTGGTTAATAAAGTACTAAACATTAACTTTAAGACCCAAAATGACCAAAAAACTTCTCAAAAACCATTTTATGGAAATTATTTATTCATTAACCATATATTAGTTATTTTTTCATTTTTTATTAATTTTTTAGTTATAAACATAGTACACCAAACTAGTTTCCAAAAATTCCAAGTTAGTCCTTTCAATTCCTAATAAAGGCCACCACATCTCCCTCTTCTTCACACATCTCAAACCACATAGGATATTCAATTATCTAGCCAATAAACTTCCCAAAATAGATACATTAAAACATTAACCCTTTATTTGGGCATAAATCAATTCAAGAAATCCTATTTGAACAAACCAAAAGGAGTTAACTGATTAAGAGGTAATGTCTTCTCTCAAGATCAATTATTTTATTATCTTTCTCCACCCCCACAACTCTCTTTATTCCGTAATTGTACAAAAAAAACAGGTATCTTATAAATACTATTATTTTTATGGTATTTTTGTTACTGACATATACACACACCTCCAACTAATGGGTATGGAACATACTGTTGATATGTATAGTGATCTACCGCCTTACTAAACGATAATTGCTCAATTTTACTTTACAGCCTCTCATGGTGAACATTATGATAGAAACACTATTTATATATGTAATATATTATAATTATTATTTATTCAATATTATTTATTATTTTTTGAACACATATCTTTTTTACTTTCTATTTGGTGTAAATATGATAATTTCATTTGAGGAAGTGTGGACAACCGCCCCCTCAAAGCAATGTTATTCATTCACACACTACATGGAATGTGTTAAGGACGTGTTTAGTGATATTATATGATATATATAAAACTAATATTATACTAAAATTATATTGTATACATATATAAATATATTTCATTTAGTTTCATCCTATTAATAGAACATTAAAAATTGAAATTGTGTTCCTATGTATGTATGGCTTACCGTCTCTATGAACGGTGTATTCTATCTCATACATATATATTTTATATATTATTATAATAAAAATATACTGAATATTCATGATATTTATATCATTCTTTAAATTTTTTAATCATGATATAAATATAAGGAGTAAATATATAACAAATTAAGACACATGAAAAGAACAAAGCTGATATTACTTAAAATGAAACCTTAACATAGGATTGTTAACAAGAGGGTAATATAAGGTGATTATCATTCCATATATGGTGTTATATAAGAGAATATGGTTATTTAAAATATTAAAAAATATATATATCTTTTATATAGTTGGTTTTTATGAGAAAGAAGAGAGTCAATACACAAGGTAAGAGAATTTCAACTCACTTTTTATTTCCATGAGATACATGCTTTATTTACCATTCATTCCTTTTATGTGGTTTGTATATTGTCCATGGATGTATAATATGATTCGTATAAATAATATTATAGATATTTTTATATCTATTTTATGATATTTTTTTCATGGTATTTTTTTCTTAAAGGTTATCAAATTGGTAAAGTGATGTTCTCCTAATTTTTCATTTTAAAGATTGATGCTATGTTATGAACCTATATTTTTTCATGAGTTGTATATATAGAATTTTAAATTTTATATCATTAATATCCTCAATTTATTTATATTATTAAATTCGTGAAATTATATTTTATTACATGGGTAGTATGGTTCAAATTTACCATGTTATAAGAGTTTATTGAAGCAATATCAACACTTTTTAAGATATGTTATGTTTATTCTTCCTTTGATTAAATATTTTTATCCATATCTTAATAAATATAATGAATTTTCCTATCCTATCTTTATTCAGGATATATTCATGTATTGGTTCCATTTGTTCAATTTTTTACATAATATAGTTAATAAATTGTTTTTATGAAATCCTAATTTTACCCTCTCTTCGATTGGAAATTTGTCTTCCTTCAAAACGATGTTTTATAAAAATGGGTTTCAAGGATATTCTACTAATCTTCGATGATTATTAAAATAATAATTTACCCTATTTTATTTTACCAATTATTTAAAAGGAATATTCTTGTCTCTTTTTGAATGAGGAATTTTTCTAAAAGTTTTACTGTGTAATAGGAATGTTCTTTTTACCTCATACGAAATGTACAAATTTACCTTCCATAAATTCTTTAAATCTTTCATTTCATGTTTAGAAGGCCATTTTTATTAGAAATATTTTTTAAAGTATACTTTCAAATAATTTTTTTTTATGGTTTTCAAGATTCATTTATAAGACTTCATGGAAAATTGATTTTTCAAAATGTTTTTATGCTACTTTTAAAAGTTTTCAAGTAAAATTATTTTCAAAAAAAATAGAGATCATTATATAATATTTCATGTAAAATGGTATTCAAAACGGTTTTAGGATCACTTTATATGATTCCAAATAAAAAGTCTTCTAAACGATTTTTAATGAATTATTTATAATATTTCATGTTTATTCTCATGAAAATGTATGATAACATATATTTATGTTTATCCTGTCATTTTATGAAAATAAACAATGTTTTGATTCATATTCCTTCTTCAATGGTTTTTGTTTTGATTGAATGATGGTTATGACACTTGTTTCTCTTCCTTGTGTTATATGATTTTGAAATCCACTTCCATTCACAGGTTATTCTTTTGATTAAATGATTATGAAACCTATCATTTTCCATAAGTTATGAAATGATTTTATGTTTATGAAACTCATTTCATTTCAGGGGTTATTATATGATTGTTTATGATTTTGTGCCACATGTTTGTATGATTTCATTATGAGATGGGTGGGACCTATATCAATAGAAAATGTATTGGGTAATGATAATTTTTTATGAGCTTAAAGGGTATATGATAGGACATCCCAAGCATGAAACAAGAGGATAAAGGGAGGAAATCCAAAAACTGGAAAAAGAGGGTATACAAGAGGACATACCATTGCCAAAACAAGAGGGTACACGTGAGTACATCCCATGCCCGAAAAAAGAGGTTACGCGAGAGGAAATCCCAAGACTAAAATAAAAAGTCACATGGGAGGACATGCCAAGCCTGAAAAATCTGGTACATGGGAGGGCATCCCAATCCCAAAACAAGATGGTACACAAGAGGGAATTCCAAGACCCATGCAGGTACATGGATGATTAACCCAAGCCTATCATGTTACAAAGTCCTTTATATTCCTCCTTGAAATAGGGTTTTAATATACTCATGGTTCTAACAAAATTCCAGGTTTTATTCATATGGTATGATTTCATGACTTATGATATTTATTATATTATGATTCATGTGTTATGAACTTGGAATCATTATTTTATTCTTTAATATTTATGGTATGATCTTCAAATGTTATTATGAACTTTCATACCATTTGTTCATGTTATGGTATATGATGAAGATCATTTACAATGATATAAGATTTTGATTCCATGTTTCTGAAGACACTAAAATATTACGGTTCTCAGGAATTTATTTTTTTAATGTTCTGAATATTCATATAAAATGATGTTATATCCTTGTATGTTAATACTTGGTCTCTATATCTGGCCATCAAATATTTTCCTATGACCCCATTTATAAGGATCCTTCTCAGTGAAATCCCACATCATCAACATGAGTAATTATTTCCCTAACTTCAATACTTTTATTTCTTACTATACAAAATATAGTGTTAAAATTAATATATAATTAAATAAATATTTTATTCATAATATATTTTTTTACCCTATGTGGATAATTATTGACCACCATTCCCCTTTTTCATTAAATAAAAATTAAAATTCCATTTATACCATCTGCAATCTACCACCTACAAAAACCAATGAATTCTATATTTCACAAAAAACTCCCTTAACTAATTATAAGGATTAAATAGAATAATAAATTTAAAATATTTAATATAATTATGATTAAAAAGTGTAAAATTATTGTATACCTTCCTTCACTCTCAGTTGTTGCGCAACAAAACTGTTATCCTTGCGTTGTGCGGAAAACTGCCACTACAAAGTAACATATCTCTTTTTATATCTATTTAATTTATTATTTATTAAAATATATTAAAATATGATTCCAACCTTTAAAAATATATCAATAATATGTTTATTATCATGTAATAGTTATATTTTTCTAAAATAAACCACTTTCAAAACAAAAATGATCTATTCATTATGGTATGTTTATATTCAAGTCAGTATATCCTCCTACATGATCCATGTTATAAAATAATAACAATGATGACTATGAAAAAATATTTAATAATAATATATATATTAATAATTTAATAAATATTTTATTTTTATTAGGAATAGTAAAATTAATATTAAACTCAATAATTAGTATAGCAACATATGTTTGGTAAAAATCACCAAAACTAGATCATCACTGATTTCATATTTAAGGATCATAACAAAAACACTAATAGTATAAAAATATAATATTATAAATAATTATAAAACATAAATTTATGTAAATTTTATGATAAATGAATGATTATATTTCATAGGGGAATTAATAAGAACACAAATAATAGGTAACTAGTTCAAAATGATCAAGATTACTCACACCCGATATTGGAAATATAAAAAATCTAACTAATATAAATGTATAGAATAAATATAAAATATGTTTGTAAAATTTTATGTATATAAATAATTCTATATAATAGATCGTTTTGATAATTATGTTTTTTATATAGGATCATAAATTGTATTCAAAAAGGTGAGAAAGTAAGCAAATTGTTTCTTGTTTCAAATTCACACCACTTGAAGCATATTTCTTATTAAACATCATTTTTATTTTTAGTGGTGTATATACTACCCATTTATGATTTTCTATCATGACCCTTTCGTAGTAAATATAATTTAATTTTTCATTTGAAATAATTTACTTCATGGGGGATTCACAATAATGTTATTAAGGTTGTAAGGGGATCTTTATCTAAAATTTAATTTCTTATCACATAACTATTATTTTGTATCATGATATAATTAGTTTTGTGTGATTATATATAAATAAATTTATTTTTCCAAATTTTTTTCATTCATGCTTGTTGAATATCCTTTTAATGTTCTCTTTTAAAATGTAATTTGTTTAAATTATTCCAATTTTGTATGATATTTTGATAACTGAACTCGCTTCATTAATTTATGATGATTCTTATTAAAAAATTTCCTCCATGATTGGTTCCTTACAAATTAAGATTTTATATCATAGAAAATTATCATCCACTCCATAGAAAATTACTTTTTTATACAAAAGTTAATCCTTGATAAAATTGATTCTAAAAATTTTTATGATTGTTGAGAGTAATTCCAATCAATATTCATGACTATTTCCTCTTCATGTAAATATTAATTTTTCCGAAAAAATCCATTATAATTTAAAACAAAATTATGTGTTATATTATGTGATCTCTATATTTTTCTTCTCTTATCCTATAAATGAATTTTTTTTAATCATTTTATAATGTGTATTTTGAAAAATGTTATTTTAAAATATTAAAAAGGATTTATATCCATTGAAAATAAATTGTTTTATTTTCCACCCTAGTTTATTTTGAAAATATTTATTTTATTTAAAGGTTCTATTATTGATGTTTATTTTTGAAATGTAAATTTATTATTATCTTTTCATTTTAATTATTTGAAAATATCATTTTAAAGTGACACATAACTTCTTTTTCTTCTTATTAATATTTTAAAAAATATTTTCTAAAATATTTTTTTTAATGATTCCATTTTAAACCAAATTTTTCACCACAATTGTCATTTTATACGAAATTATATCTCAAAAATTTATTGTTTTCTAAGATATCTTATTATTTTTATGATTTTATAGAATATTTATCTCAACAAGATTTCAAAAAATCAAGGTTATTTATAATTTTCAATGTATTTTAAAACTAATATTTTTTCATTTAATTCAGTTTTCCGTTAAAATATCATATTCCTTATCAAGGATATTTGTTGAATTTTACTATCTTATTTTTCTATGGATAGATAATGAATTTTTTTATATCAAATAATTATTCCACCAATTTTGTTTCCTTTTCAGGTCGTTGACGATTTATAAAACTAATTTTAATTCAAATTTCATTAAAATTGTGAATGCCAATTTTTATATTTCATTGATTAATGGGTGTTGCCAAAGAGTCGATACATCTATTGAATAAAAAAAATTACTAATATAAAAATATATTATTTATTTATATATTTATAATTAAAAAATATATATTATATTGTGTGAATTGTATTTACAAAAAAAAATTCTAAATTTCCTTAGATGCCAATTTTTTTCAAGTTTATATCATGTCACAGTGGAATTATGAATGTTTTCTCTATGTGATTTCATTTAAGAATAATTTATAAACCATTTTCTATTAATGGATACTTATGATGAATTATAAATTTCATATAAAACCCATATATATAGATATGACTAATGGTGTTATATTTAACCCTCTAATGATATTTGTTTAGTTGATATCTCATGAGATATTTCAGTGTAGACATAATGAGTTTCTTCATATAAGCATGGGAATAATGAGTTAATCACATTTTCATGCTTATAAATAATTATTTTTCTCACATTTGAATGGTAATAAATGGTGTTCTGAAAAGGATTCTTATTCTTATTATTGTACTATATAACTATGTTTTGTTTAATGTTTTACCACCCTCCAAATATGATTTTCATTTTATAATTTTTTACACTCCATTTTTATAATTCATTTCTATGATATTATACACTTTGATTTTTTTAATGATTTATATAATGATGTATGAACTATTCTTAATTTTATATAGTATTATCATATTCCTAGATCAAAACCTATTTTTTATCTTATTATCACTTCTAATCATTAAAAAATTATCACTTATATTTGTAGTTACTAAGCATATGAAATCAAAACATCCTTATATTTTCATTTACCCATGTTATGAGGAATTCTAAAACATATGATGTTTATATAAGATTATCTTGTATGAATACTTTTTGGGAGATGTCAAATAGTTTTTATTAAATAATAAGTTTCTTATATATTGGGGAAAATTATCTTCTTTTGAAAAAGGAATAGTCATTGTTAGTTGATGTTTCTCCAAATTCTATAAATATATAAACATAAAAGACTATGGGGATCCATTGTAAGAAGTATTTTATTGAATTCATGTAATTATATATTTTCATTCATGGGAAGATATAATTAGTATTAATGAAATAATGTAAATAGTGTTTTTAGTACCAAATTTGGAAGTGTGAGTACAGGGTGTTATATTTGGTATTAAATTCTGGTTTAGATTTCATTAGAGGTTTAGGAAATTTTTAGGATAATTTATGGGTTGATAAGTTAAGTTTGATCATAATTTTAATTTGTATAGATAACCCTTCAGATTAGTTGTGGTTATAATTAATATTTTTTGGACTAGAATAAGAAAACATCAGTGAAAAAACTAAAGATAATTATCAATAATGGATCACATCCTTTTGATTTTGTAAATTGGAGATATTATGGTTCTCATAGAAATTACATTCCTCTATAGAAAATATGTATTGATGAAGGCTCTAGAAAATTTTAGCAAAGGGTAAATAACACTAAAAAGTTACAATTATGTTATAACATGATTTTCTTCAGGTTCATGAAAAAGAGACATTACTGAACACTTCATATGACAATAAATGGGGATATTTATTGGCTAATTTTCATTATTATTTGGATAAATTATGATTTTTTTGAAATTTTTATGTTAGAAAACCAAATAGGGAATTAATGTGGATGAAGTATATTGAAACAAAATGATTGAATAGCTATGGTACATATTAATTTATAACTGACTTTATGGAAAAAGTGTGAATCAAAATTTAAGTTCATCAGATTTAATGAATTATGGGTTTAGAACATTCTAACAATGCTCATGATAATTTTGGGGTAGTTATTTTTGGGATTAGGATATTATATAAAAGATACCCTAATATAATGTAATTTAGATTGAACTGAATGTATCAAAAGATTAAATGAATATGTTATTAGATAATATATATTATGAATGATTGTTCATATTCATATGATAATTTAATAATATTTTATTTATAACCATTTTGGTGTTTATTATTCTATTGAAATAGGTTCATAGAAATTAAGATGATAACCATATGTATCTTGAAACAACTATGAATTATTATCAAATATGTAATCATTATCAAATTTTTAATAATCATAGTATATACCTATTATGACAGAAAAATTATTTTTATAGACTAACCAAATGTAATTAGGATGATATCATGTTAGAAATTTAATATTGATATTCAGGGATATTTACATTATTGAGGGATATTTATCGATGATATTATAGTATATTCTAAATGTTATGAGATTTTATGAAACATATATGAATGGGTTATTTTTGGTTTTTAGTGATGGTTTGAAACATATCTTAAATGATATCAATAACCTCAAAAATTGATTTGATAAGAACTTTTTACTTTGGGGATAACTATTGAAGAACACATGATTTGGGGACAGAAAAATATTAGGCTTAACATACTCATAATATTTAGATAATAAATTGTTGATTTATTTGGAAAAATTAATTTAGATAGTATTAGTAACTATGGGTTTCTAATTGATTCATGATATTTGTATTTAATTTTATAATATTTTTTATTATGGAATATATTGGCTAATATATGTTAACATAACCTAGAGATTAATATTATTTGAGGGCTAAATAGAGTATTTATTTCCAGAAGATTATACAAGTTGGTTATGGTTTAATTTCAGGTAGATTCTTTTGGTTTTGGGAAAGGTGACTTTTAGAGAATGTATAATAAAGGTATATACATAGTTAAGTATCCCATTGTATGAAGGATTAATGTTTTTTTGATAAAAGATAAGTTATATAAATGGCCCAATAGTGTATGGTAGATCCCATATTATAATTTATACCAAAAATGATAAATATTTTAAGAATACGCTCACCAACATTCATCAGTATGTCAAAACTAAAATTGGGAGGACACAAAATTATTTAAGGGGTATAATATAACGACCAGAGTTTTTGGATCCTATAAAATGATAAAATATTCAAAAAATCATATCACATGAAACACCAAAATAAATAAAAACAATGATAAAGTCGACTAAGAAATATAAAAATTTCATGAAAAATGACGTCATTAGTAAATTAAAAGATATAAATCAAATAAAATAATTATAAATAATTATTTTTCATTCATTTTAAAATCCTTCCTTACAAAGAACCCTTTTATTTTACAAAACTTTTATCAGAACTAATAATTTATAAAAAGTAATATATATATATATATATATAAACTAATATTTTTACATCAAATCACCTAGACATTGATGTTAAATAAGATTACATATAATTTATATATTTAAGGTAAATTTTTTTTTACAAAATTTTCATTCCATTATATTGCGTATTTTAATTTAAAGGATTAATGTAATAATTTAAGGATTTGAAATATTTGAAATAAATTTATATTAAGGATTCATCATATCAGTACTAGCTTTTGATGTTTTTGGTATTTTCCTAAATATTTTTTAGGTGAATAGGGAAAATACATTTTCTAATAAAAATAATACTTTTATAGACTTGTCATTATATAAAAAGGACCTGGATGTTTAAAAAAATTAAATGATCAAATATCTAATTAATAAGTAATACTATTCATTTTCAATGTAAAATATTTAATTTATAAAAATATTTGACCTATAAATTATATATTCCCTTAAAAATTATTTATTTTAATTTCAGTTAAGTTAATATTCTTTAAATAAAACTTATAGTTGGACTGATTTCAAAGTGGAATAAATTTTATTATTTATAAAAAAAATTCTAAAAAAAATACATAGACTTATAATGCACAACAAATTGAAGCTTAAAATACACATTTTCTGAAAATATGTTTTTCATGCATTAAATATGATAATGTTGAAATTTATTTTTCATACACCTAGAAATTTTATCTCAAAAAAATTATTAAATTTTTTTTATAATTTGTAAAAATTCTTTAATATAGTCAGATCATCTATGTTTCATTAGAGAGATTTTATATGCCTACATAAATAAAATATTTATGAATATTTTCATAACATTTCAAGGTTTTAATTATATTCATATTGACTATGACCTTATAATGCGATAGATACTCTAATGGAATTATGATATTAATGTTACATAGAAGAACAATCATCCTATGATAATTTTTTTATTAATATCCAATTTGTTGAATATACAGGTAATCAAAAGCATAAACTAGTTGGTTATAGAGAAATAATTATTATTAATCACAAAATTTATTATTATTTATTATATTACAAATTATTATTAATAATTACTACATAATAAAAAGATTAATTTTATTAATATTTATTATTAGTTTATTGAAATATTATATATAGTTTATTAACAATTATTTATAAGTAACACCATATTGGTGAATTATATTACTAATTATTATTAATTAAAATACTGGTTCATTATTAACTATTAACAATTAATATTATTTATATTATTTTTATTAATAATTAAATTATTATTAATCACATTTTTTATTAATTAATTATTAGATTATTAATCTTAATATTAATTAATTACACTATCAATAAGTAATAATTAATAATAGTTATTATATTATTAATTAGTTAAATCCTTAATTATTGTTAATTAATAATTAATAAATAATTAAATAATTAGATTATTATATGTTGTTAACTATAATATTAATTAATATTAAATTATTTTTATTAATTATTCATCATATGATTAGTTATTATAAATTTAATTTTGTGGAAAAATTTTGAAAATTAAAAAAGAAGAATATTGATTAGTGTGTAGGTGTTGGTGTTAATGATGTCCAATCATTTTCCTCTTGGGGATTGAATGCTATGTGGGGCAGTTTTGGTGAATCAGTTACTATAGAATAGATGATTTTGAATAGAAGTGCTAGCCATGGGTAGGAGTCTACTGTCATGAACCTACCAGAATTTAGTATTTCACATAAAGTGAATGGTTTGATTTCATAGGGGTTAGATTTTCACATAAAGTGAATGTTTTGATTTCTTAGGGGTTGGATATTGAGTTTAGAACTTAATAGAGATATGACTAAATTGTGGGTATCATTAAAATATGGATGGTGAATTTCATTGAAAAAATCTACCTACTAATGGGTAGGGCCACCAATATGGAACAACAACCTAATTCTATCTATCTTGTTGGGAAAGATACAACTGATAAGAATAATGGACAAGGAATTAACCCTAGCCATAGCAAGTAGTTAGTTATGGTTACATCAAATGAGAAGGGAATGAAGGATCTCTCATCATTTAAGGATGATCTTGAACCTCCTGATCTGTAAGATGATAAATATTAGAAATATGGGGGGGTAAGGGAAAGTCATCTTATCTGGTAGGAACACTTCCTTTTTTCTAGACATGTAATAATCTATAATCTAAGTAGAGAATGGAAGATGTGAAGTCTTATCTAGTTTTGAAAGGTAATAAACCTTCACCTACTATGTTAGTGGATACCTTATCCTAAGGGTAGGTTCATCATGTAGGATTTCTAGCCCTTCATGAGTTGACATTATCATGGCAGGTTTTCATTAGGATAGTGGCATGTCCAAGGACTTTGTCCGAATATCTAAAGGGGTGAAATATTATGTGGATTGCATGAATGATATAAAATATATTAAAGGAAGTAATTGCTATATTTATATTCAATCTTGGAGTTAAGATACTCATAAGTATGTCATTGTGTCCTGATGTAGGGATGCATATTCACTTGTTCAATAGTAGAATAATGTATAGTCTAAAGAAATATTTAAGGTTTTATTAAGTCCTACCTACACTAAAAGAGAATTAAATACTTTTAATTCCTTTTCAATTATTGAGGACATTCAAGGTGATTCTTCTTCCCCTTTGGTGGTACCAAGAGTTTCTTTACAACAATTGAGTGGTCTAGAGGATAACCACCCTATGGACATCATAGGAGATGCTCCAACCATTAAGGAAGCAATGTTTGGGGGCAATGATAATTTATAGAACATGGTTAATCCTTGGACATGAAGATTATTTCCATGCGGTTGGGGTGGTTGGAGAGAATATTAGAATATGATTCCGCATTCTCAAGATGAGTTTTTTGAGAAATTTTTACATTGAAGCTTTTAGTGAGATTATTTTTTATGCATGATCATTGATTTTTTACTTATTATTAATTGGAATTATCTTTTGGAATGTGGGCGTGATTTTTTATCTAACCCCATACTACCCTAGTATCTATTTTGGATTTTATTTAATAAAGGGTATTATAGCCCAAATTGTTTTGTGTTATTATTAATTTCAATAATAATAAATAATTAACAATAATAATAATTTATTTATTATCGACTAAATTATTCTTATTAATGATTAATAATGTATTAATTACTATTTATAATATTAATTATTCATTATAATAAAAATAGTTTTTGAGTAAATACATATATGTTTTTAAATTATATGTGTTACCATGTATATGAGATAAATGTTGTTAAATATCATATTTAACAACATACATATATTAATGGTTTTATAATGTTTAATATATATCACCTTTTGAGATTAGGAAAAAATAATGCTTAAAAAACAAATAACACATGAAACAAAACCCAAAATAATAGCATTGGGAAAATGTTATGCGATCATGGATTTATTTTTATGTTCCCCTCTCATAAAACAAACTTATCACAAAACTTTTTCTTTTATAGATTTCTATCATGCCTTCACATGATGAAAATTTTTACCATCCCTAATTCCCCTTCATTCAATGATGAACACATTCTCTAAATTCCCCCATCCAATATCTCTCCTTCACTCTCGTGATAAGAAATCTCTTATACCCCCTCATATTTTCCATTCAAATCACCTAGAATCCACTTCACATGATAAATATGAATAGTCACCTTCAATATTTGTATTCATTCTCAATTTAGATTTAATTCAGCAACAAAACCTTTATATTTCTCCCCCTTTATATATTTACTGTCATTCCATATTTATCATATCATGTTATTTTTTTCATAAAATGGCTAAAATTTATTTCTGGTTATTTCTATCTCATAAAAGGTAACCTTTTCTGAGTTCAAGATATGGTTTATGAGCGTTCATTGAGTCCATGATGTAGTGGCTGAGACCCAAGGAGAATTTTCTACAAGATGGAGTTAAACAAGTTTCCTCTAAGATTAGGTATGTTTTTCTAGTGAATAATATTTGAAGAACATGGAGTGGATATGTTTATTATTTGGAAAATATATAAATCATTTTAAAAATCACATAAAATAAGGTTTATTATGTGAGGTGATGTTCATTCCAATGTTTCAGAGTGTTTGAAGATGTTTAGAATGTGTTTGGTACGTTTTGGAATTAATTTTGAATTTTTTTGAGATGATCAAATTTTGACTAAAAAATGGCCAAGTAAAAAAATGTAATATTCATTCTGAATGATTCATAAAAATGATATAAATTCATGTATTTTTAAGAGTGATCAAACTAAAACATAAGTATAAATATGACCAAATATATAGTACAAAGAAAATGCATGATATAGTAAGATTCATTATGATCTATGTATAAGTAAATCTGAGTAAACCAGTGGAAATGTGAAAAAAATATGGATCTGATATGAGTAACATGGATTGTTTTTTTGAGTAATGTAGAGAGGAAAATTTTAAATACAATAAGTATTGAAAAATATTTTTGATATTATAGTTTTTTATGATTCTTCCTGAGTAGATATTATAAAATTTTGTAAGTCACATTTTATAAGAGTAACTGTATGATTTTATAAGAGTCATATCTATGGAAAATGGATTTTATAAGAGTAAAATTTAGATTTCATAAGATTCATTCCCATTTTTATAAGATGTAATTCTATTATTGGGAAATTTCCTAGAGTATTTATTAACATTTCATAAGGCTCATAATGAGTAGTTGTATGATTTATATACTTGGTCAAAATATATGTTCTTTTGGATTTAACAGTGAGTTTCAAAAATTACGAGGAAATTTATGTGGAAGCATTTATAGAAGATAAAATAGAATTCAAGAGTTTGTTATATATAATATGATGTTGAAGCTAGTATTTATTTATAAAATATAATGAAAAAAAATAATTATTTAAGTGGTGGAGAAGATCATTCACACTATGAATATTTTATAGTGTTGTGACCATGTAGTCTTGGATAATAGAGGAAGAGCCTTGTTCCGTGATAAGTAACCATATGAATTAATGTAGAGACTTATCTAAGGGATCAAGATTCTTAATCCCATGAATATATTTTTTTAAAAATTATGGAATAATATTTTTTTTAATTTTTGAAAAATAGTTGGTAACATTATAGAGCATCCAATGTCCCTTTATATTATATTGGAGGCCACATAGAAATATCTAATGAATGAAATAAAATAATAAGAAGTAAAATATTATTAAAAAATAAGTTATAGTAGTTTACATAAATTAATAGTTTAATTTTAATTTTCGATTCAAATTCTAAGGTGAAGAAGATGTTACTACTATGTTCATGTTAAATCGAACAAGGATTTTCATAAAGGATTTATACTATATCTATGATAAGCTTCATATTATGGAAGTGGAAAATAATTGGGAGTATTATTTTCTAGATAGTCTAATAGTGGGTGTACTGTGGTGTGTATAAAATATAATAAGACTTGCAAAAATGAAAGAAAAATAAGATGAAGGGAATACTTACTATAGTTGAATGAGAATAGAAAGACACACATATTCTAAAAATTATAGAAGTATATGAAAACTACAATATTTACAATATAAAATTATCATAGGAAGAAGGATAAAACCTACCCTAATATTTAAATATAGAGACAAAATATGTAAGGAGACTTGTCAGGAGATGTAGCGCCCTGACCCTAGTTACACAAAGTCAGTTCAATATTACATAACATTGGCATGATCACAAGAGATCATGTCCTGAATGACTATATAGTTTAGTTTCCTTGGAAGTACTAGATACATAAATATGTTTTACATTACATTATGAAATGAAAAATAATCTGTGTGCCTCATTTGAACACACTCATATCCCTTAGCCTATCCCTGCAGGTTAGTCATAATATACTTCTTTGAATCCTGTATGAAATTGATCATATGAAAAGGGTGATCTCAAATTCTCAATAAGGATAACAATATAGTGGAAACTACAAAAAATAAGCATAATCATTTATGCCAATGTATAATACAAAAACAAAAACCTTTTAAACCTAACCTTCAGCATAATATGGAAAAGATAAATCAAATAATTCCATTTACATATTGACATGGATATTCTACTAGTCGAATAACAACATTTAATATCAATAGATAATCCCATAATAATGGAATTCATAATGTTGGACATCAAAACCCTATTGTCAAGACCTCATGCCAGGAATACAAATAAAATTATTTTCAAGGCCTTGTGCCAAGACACTATTTTGTCTCATGAGACCTACTGATGCATCAAGGGGTTATAGAAGGCCCTGTCCATAACTTACTAAGTCCAATTCATTCCTAATAAGAAAAGGGTAAAACATAATCTAAACATTCGTATTTAAAATATCATACTGAATGTCAATACTTTAACCCCAAATCATGAATGGTATAAAAATAGCACATCCACAGACAAGTATAACTCATTCAATCCAATATAGAATATTGTATTATAATAAATAAACCTTAATCGAGAGTAAAATACAATGAAGGATATTGACATAATGAAAATAATCAGTAAAACTATTTGAGAGAAATATCCCAATTTTCTTGAAAGCATTTAAAAGTAACATTATTTATGAAAGAATTAGTTTAATAGAGATTTTTGAATCAATGTGCCCCGTAAAATTTTAAAACGTTTTAAAGTAATTTTAATTTCAAAACGTTCATGTCCATATAAATAAATTAATAAAACCATTTTTAAAACATGGACATAAATGTGAACGATTTAGAAGAATATATCTTTGAAGTGATATTTTAGTTAAAGAGTTCCTAACCAAATGAGAGTCACTTGAATACGAATAATTGAGGAATAAAATTAATAAAAACTTTCTAATATCATGATAATAAGGGTACTCATGATATAATATGTCAAAGGACAATATATAAGCTATATAAAAGTGAATTGGCGCATAACAACAAAGAAGTATCCATAGAATGTAAATTGAGATGAAAATACCTTATGTAGACAACATCCTTATAATAAGCCTAAATCAATGAAATAATTATGTGTAAAAAATATAAATACACTCAATATGAGTGTATATTCAGTGTAAATAAATCAATGTCCATTCACACATATTCTTGTAAAACAAAACCCGTGAAATGTATGTTTAACTCAATGAATGGAAATTGAGTTAAGATTTCCCTTAAAAAGTTAATATCAATGACTTGAGAATTTATAAATGGATTTATTATGTTTATAAAAAGTATATTCACACAAAAGTGAGTTTAAATTACTATATAGATAAATAAATAGTGATTCCACACACAATCTTGGAGTAAAATAATCAATGAAGTATGTGTAAAACCCAATGAGTGGAAATTGAAATTTGAAATTCCCATAAAGATTTGGTAACTAAAGAAAAATACAACTCATGAAAAAGGAACATACAATTAAGATTTAAATACCCATAAACTAAATTATATTACAAAAAATATTATAATCTAGGGCAGTACATACACCACCCAAAAGGAAATAGTGGAAAATATAACATGAATATCAGAGGAATAAAAAGTGAGATAAAAAAGACTTACCTTGTAATTTTCCTTAGTTGAGGGTACGTTAACCCTATAAAACAGTTAAATCATTGTTATTAAATTATACAATAACCACATACATACATATGATATCATATATGATCCTCTGATGTTACTTTGTTAATAATATTTCAGTAGTATCATTGTTTCGGGTGTTAACTGATTAGTTTTCCTTGGTATATTTTGTTATGTAAGACATGTTTGTTATGGATAGGATTTATTTGATTCATATCCAGAATTATATTAAGTTATTAGACATTATTGTTAATCATAAAATGAAAATCATTCTTGAATGGTTATGATGGGGAATGAAATCTCATCATGTCGTGGAGACGGTAGGTCGTACGTTAGGTCGAGCGACAATATCATTCTATTGATAGTGAAATAGTATGTAATTGGATGATATATTATATATATAGAATCATTAAAATGTTATATTTATTATTTACATCAATTATACTCATTATTATACCCATCCAAATAATTAAGGGTTGAATAACAAACTACACCATGATGTGGAGACGATAAGCTTTACGTACGCACGTATGGTGACATTTTCATTCATAGGATGAATTGAATAATGAAAATGGTTGTACCATATTTTTAATAACATATAACTATGTAGAATTTTTTGGAGTTATTATTTCAGTATGGAAACAAAAAAGAAAGCGGAAGTGTAAAAAGAAAATAACTTTGAAAGAGGTGATGAAATAATTCTCTATTCTTAGGTGATTCCTTTTGATTTGAACAAAATATCTCCATAGGTTAGCTTTATGATCAAATTAAGGCCTTTATGTTGATGTGAGGTTAGTTATGAGGATATTAAAGTAGGTTTCTGGCAGGAAAAAGGGATTTGGAGGTGTGAATTTTAGATAATGGTAAACTCCCTTTTATAAGAGAGGCGAGGGGCACTTTTGGAAGAGCTTGCAATATTAATTTATTATATAATATTTTTTGGTTTATAATTGATAAAAATGGATTTATTTCATTGATAAGGTGTGGAATGGTTGATATCTTCTCAACCAATAGGTTTTAGACAAGTTTAGGTTACCATATTGACCTTATCTTTTAGGTTTAACTCTTAGTTAAATACATTATCTTTTACCATGTCTTCTTGTATTTTTTACATGGTTAATATAGTTAATATAAAATGCCACATGAACATGTAGTTCATTAATGACATATATAACATTATATATGTACTTTGGACGAAGATTAGGTTTTTAGTAATATTAAATCATTTAATAAAATAGTATTTTTTTATAAAAAACATTTATGTCAATTTTGACAATATTTAGTATTTGGTTTTTGTGAATGTTATAAAAACATTAATATATAAACAAATTACATTGAATAACCCCTAACATGTCATATTCACCTACAAAATTAGTGTATGGCATCATAAGTTTCAATTTACATTTATTTTAATATTTATAGCATCAATTATTTTAATCGTTCATTAATATGGTAATTATTGCACCATCACTGTGTCATAAATAAATTTAAATATTTAATGTCTAAAAATTATAAATAAAATACGTATGATGTAGGAAATAGTTTTATATTTTTAATGAATATTAATTGTTTAATTTATCTTATGTATAACTCTATATTAAAAATGATTTAATTGATTAAAATTGAATTTAACACTTTTAACACTTCCTTAAATAAAATATAATAAATGTCCTAATCTAATCCACATGGATCAAAATGGATCATAATTATATTCCTAAAGTTTATTTTGGTCGAAATATACATATCTAATAGAATTAGGACATTTTTTGGTGTAATTTGATATTATTATAATTGTTTTACCTTTAATTAACCTATTTACTTTTAACGGTGGTAAATAAAATTTAAGAGTTACTATTCACCAAAAAAATTCCATCCCATTGAACCACATTTGAATTTCTGATAAAAACAATGTTTGTCAGATTTTTGAAATTCAATTCACAGAAGCGGTAAAATTACCTTCTATACAAATTTGGAAATGTGCCTAGAAGGTGGGTAAAAGATGTTAAAAAGTTAAATAATTTTTATATATATATTATTATTATAAAATTACTCCAATGAATAAAATTGGATTAATATAGGTATGATGTATCTATTTTGACTTTAAAAGAAATTTAAATTTAAAAATAATTATTTAAACCAAAACTTTTTTTCAACAATAATGTAGTGTTTTTCACTATTCATAAAAAATTGAATGTTTTATGAAAAATACAAATAATTCACACTAAGGTGGGGGGTAAGGGAAAGCCACCTTATCTAGTAGGAACACTTCCATTTTTCTAGACACGTAATAATATAGAATATAAGTAGAGAATAGAAGATGTGATGTCCTATCTAGTTTTGAAAGGGAATACACCTTCACCTACTGTGTTAGTGCATACCATATCCTAAGGGTAGGTTCAACATGTAGGATTTCTGGCCCTTCACAAGTAGACGTTATAGAGTTAGGTTTTCATTTGGATAGTGGCATGTCCAAGGACATTGCCCTGATATCTAAAGGGGTGAAATATTATGTGGAATTCATGAATGATATAAAATCTATTAAAGGAAGTAATTGTTATATGTATATTCAAGCATGGAGTTAAGCTACACAGAAGTATGTCATTGTGTCCTGAAGCAGGGATGCATATTCACTTGTTCAAAAGTAGAATAATGTATAGTCTAAAGAAATATGTAAAGCTGTATTAAGTCCTACCTACACTAAAAGATAAGTAAATACATTTAATTCCTTTTCTATTATTGAGGACATGCAAGGTGATTCTTCTTCCCCTTTGGGGGTACCAACGGTTTCTTTACAACCTTTGAGTGGTCTAGTGGATAACCACCCTATGGACATCATAGGAGATGCTCCATCCATTAAGGAGGCAACGTTTGGGGGCAATGAGAATTTATAGAACATGGTTAATTCTATCACATGAAGATTATTTCCACGCGGATGGGGAGGTTGGAGAGCATATTAGAATATGATTCCTCATTCTAAGGTTGAGTTTTTTGAGAAATTTTTACTTTGAAGCTTTTAGTGAGATTATTTTTTATGCATGATCATTGATTTTTTAATTATTATTAATTGGTATTTTCTTTTGGAATGTGGGCATGTTTTTTATCTAACCCCATCCTACCCTAGTCCCTATTTGGGATTTTATTTAATAAAGGGTATTATAGCCCAAATATTTTTGAGATATTATTAATTTCAATAATAATAAATAATAAATAATAATAAAAATTTATTTATTATCAACTACATTATTCTTATTAATAATTAATAATGTAATTATTACTATTTATAATATTAATTATTAATTATAATATAAATAGTTTTTAAGTACATACATATATGTTTTTAAATTATATGTGTTACCATGTATATGTGATAAATGTTGTTAAATATCATATTTAACAACATACATATATTAATGGTTGTATAATGTTTAATATACAACACCTTTTGAGATTAGAAAAAAATAATGTTTAAAAAACAAATAACACATGAAACAAAACACTAAAATATAGCATTGGTCAAATTTTGTGCAATCATTGATTTATTTATATGTTCCCCTCTCATAATACAAAGATATCACAAAAATTTACCTTTTATAGATTTCTATCTTGCCTTCTCATGATGAAAATTTTTACCATCCCTAATTTTCCTTCATTCAATGATGAACACATTCTCTAAATTCCCCCATCCAATATCTCCCCGTCACCCACGTGATAAGAAATCTATTATCCCCCTCATATTTTCCATTCACATCTCCTAGAATCCACTTCACACGATAAAGATGAATCATGAGCTTCAATATTTTTATTCATTTCCAATTTAGATATAATTCAACAAGAAAACCCTTATATTTCTCCCCCTTTATGTATTTACCGTCATTCAATATTTATCATATAATTTTATTTTATTTTCATAACATGGTTAAAATTTATTTCTGGTTGTTTTTTATCAAATAGAAGGTAACCTTTGCTAAGACCAAGATATGTTTTATGAGATTTCATTGATTTGTTGATGTAGTGGCTGAGACCCAAGGAGAAGTTTCTAAAAGTTTGAGTAAAGCAAGTTTCCTCTAACATTAGGTATGTTATCCTGGTGAATCATATTTGAAGAACATGGAGTGGATATGTTTATTATTTTGTAAATATATAAATCATTTTAAAAATCACTTAGAATATGGTTTATTATGTGAGGTGAAGTATATTACAATGTTTCAAATTGTTTTAAGATGTTTATAATGTGTTTCATACGTTTTGGAATTAATTTTTAATTTTTTTGAGATGATAAAATTTTGACTAAAAATGGCCAAGTCCAAAAATGTAATATTCATTCTACAGGAACCATAAAAATAATATAAATTCATGTATGTTTAAGAGTTATCAAACTAAAACATAAGTATAAATATGACCAAATATATAGTACTAAGAAAATGAATGATAAGGTAAGATTCATTATGATCTATGTATAAGTAAATCTGAGTAGACCAGTGGAAATGTGGAAAAATATGGATTTGATATGAGTAACATGGATTTTTTATATGAGTAATGTAGAGAGGAAAATATTAAATATAATAAGTATTGAAACATATTTGTGATATTATAGTTTTCTATGATTCTTCCTGAGTAGATATTATAAAATATTCTAAGTCACATTTTATAAGAGTAACTGTAAGATTTTATAAGAGTCATATCTATGGAAAATGGATTTTATAAGAGTAAAATTTAGATTTCATAAGATTCATACCCATTTTTATAAGATGTAATTATATGATTGGGAAATTTCATAGAGTAATTATTGTCTTTTCAGAATGCTCATAATGAGTAGTTTTATGATTTATATACTTATTCAAAATATATGATCTTTTGTATTTAACAGTGAGTTTCAAAAATTACCAGGAAATTTCAGTAGAAGGGTTTCTAGAAGATAAAATAGAATTGAAGAGTTTTTTATATATAACTTGATGTTTAATCTAGTATTTATAAATAAAATATAGTGAAGAAAAATAATTATTTAAGTGGTGGCGAAGATCATTCACACTATGAACATTTTATAGTGTTGTGACCATGTAGTCTTGGATAATAGAGGAAGAGCCTTGTTCCATGATAAGAAACCATATGAATTAATGTTGAGACTTATATAAGGGATAAAGATGCATCATCCCATGAATATTTTTTTTGAAAAATTAAGGAATAATATTTTTTTAGTTTTAGAAAAATAGTTGGTAACATTACAGAGCATCTGATTTCCCTTTAAATTATAGTGGAGGCCACAAAAAAATATCTAATGAATGAAATAAAATAATAAGAAGTAAAAGAATATTAAAAAAAAGTTATAGTAGTTTACATAAATTAATAGTTTAATTTGAACTTTAGATTCAAATTCTAAGGTGAAGATGACGTTACTACTATGTTCATGATTAATCGAACAAGGATTTTTATAAAGGATTTATACTATATCTATGATAATTTTTATAATAGGGATGTGGAAAATAATTGAGAGTATTATTTTATAGATAGTCGAATAGTGTGTGTAGTGTGGTGTGCATAAATTATAATAAGACTTAAAAAAATTAAAGTAAAATAAGATGAAGGGAATACTTACTATAGTTGAATTAGAAAATAAAGACACACATATTCTAAAAATTACAGAAGTATACGACAAATACAATATTTACAATATAAAATTATCATAGGAAGAAGGATAAAACCTACCCTAATATTTAAATATAGAGACAAAATATAAAAGGAGACTTGTTAGGAGATGTAACGCCCCGACCCCAGTTACCCAAAGTCGGTGCAATATTAAATAACATTGGCATCATCACAAGAGATCAAGTCCTGAAAGACCAAAGAGTTTAGTTGCCATGGAAGTACTAGATACATACATAAGTTTTACATTACATTATGAAATGAAAAAGAAACTGTGTGCCTCCTTTGAACACACTCATATATATTATCATATCCCTGCAGGTTAGTCATAATATACTTCTTCTCATCCTGGAAGAAATTGATCATAAGAAAAGGGTGATCTCAAATGCACAATTACGATAACAATCTAGTGGAAACTACAAAAAAAGCATAATCATTTATTCAAATGTATAAAACTAAAACAAAAACATTTTAAACATAAACTTCAGCATAATATGGAAATGATAAATCAAATAATTCCATTTACATATTGACATGGATATTCTTCTAGTCAAATAATAACATGTAATATCAATAGCTAATCCCATAATAATGGAATGCATAATGGTGTACATCATAACCATATAGTTAAGGCCTCGTGCTAGGAATACAAATAAAATTATGGTCAAGGCCTTGTTCCAAGACACTAGTTTGTTTCATGAGACCTACTGATGCATCAAGGGGTTATATCATGCCCCGCCCATAATTTACTAAGTCCAATTCATTCCTCATATGAAATGGGTGAGATATAATCTAAACATTCGTATTTAAAATAGCCTACTAAATGTCAATACTTTAACCCCAAATCATGAATGGTATAAAAATAGCACATCCACAGTCATGTATAACTCATTCAATACAATATGGAATATTGTATTATAATAAATCAACCTTAATCAAGAATAAAATACAATGAAGTATATTGAAATAATGAAAATAATCAGTAAAACTATTTTAGAGAAATATCCCATTTTTCTTGAAAACATTTAAAAGTCGCATTATATATGAAAGAATTAGTTTAAAAGAGATTTTTTAATCAATGTGTCCCATAACATTTTAAATCTTTTGAAAGGAATTTTAATTTCAAAACGTTCATGTCTATATAAATAAATTATTAAACCATTTTTAAAACATGGACATTAATGTGAACGATTTAGAAGTATAAATCATTAAAGCGATATTTTAGTTAAAGAGTTCCTTACCAAATGAGAGACACTTGAATAAGAATAATTGAGGAATAAAATTAATCAAAAAAATTTAATATCATGAGAATAAAGGGACTCATGATATAATATGTCAAAGGACAATATATACACTATATTAAAGTGAATTGGCACATAACAAGAAAGAAGTCTCAATATAATGTAAATTGGGATGAAAATCCCTTATAAAGACAACATCCTTAGATTAAGAATAAATCAATGAAATAATTATGTATAAAAAATATAAATACACTCAATTTGATTGGATATTCAGTGTAAATAAATCATAGTTCATTAACACATATTATTGTAAAACAAAACCAATGATATGGATGCTTAACTCAATGAATGGAAATGGAGTTAAGATTGCCATTAAAAATTTCATATCAATGACTTGATAATTTATAAATTGAGTTATTATGTTTAAAGAATGTATATTCACACAAAGGGGAGTTTAAATTACTATATAAATAAATAAATAGTGATTCCACCCACAATCTTGGAGTAAAATAATCAATTAAGTATGTGTAAAACCCAATGAGTGGAAATTGAAATTTGAAATTCCATTAACGATTTGGTGACTTAAGAAACATAAACCTCATGAAAGAATGAACATACAATTATGATTTAAATACCCATAAAATAAATTATATTACACAAATAATACAATCATAGGCAGTACATACACCACACAAAAGGAAATAGTGGCAAATATAACATGAATCTCACAAGAATAAAAAGTGAGATGAAAAATCCTTACCTTGAAATTTTCCATTGTCGAGGGTACGTTAACCCTATATAATAGTTAAATCATTGTTATTAAATTATAAAATAACCACATACATACATATGATATCATATATGATCCTCTGATATTACTTTGTTAACAATATTTCAGTAGTATCATTGTTTCGGGTGTTAACTGATTCGTTTTACTTCATATGTTTTGTTACGTAAGCCATGTTTGTTATGGATAGGATGTATATGATTCATATACAGAATTATATTAAGTTATTAAACATTATTTTTAATCATAAAATGAAAATTATTCTTGAATGGTTATGATGGGGAATGAAATCTCATCATGTCGTGTAGACGGTAAGCCGTACGTTAGGTCGAGCGACAATATCGTTCTATTTATAGTGAAATAGTATGTAATTGGATGATATTATTTATATATATAACCCTTAAAATGTTATATTTATTATTTACATCAATTATACTCATTATTATACCCATGCAAATAATTAAGTGTTGAATAACAAACTACACCACGATGTGGAGACAATAAGTTGTACGTACGCACGTATGGTGACATTACCATTCATTAGATGAATTGAATAATGAATATGATTGCACCATATTTATGATAACATATAACTATATAGAATATATTGTATTTATTATTTTAGTATGGAAACAACAATGAAAGAGGAAGTGTAAGAAGAAAATAACTTTGAAAGTGGTGATGAAATAATTATCTATTCTTCAGGTGCTTCCTTTTGATTTGAACAAAATAGCTCCATAGGTTAGCTTTATGATAAAATTAAGGCCTCTATGTTGATGTGATGTTAGTTAAGAGGATTTTAATGTAGGTTTTGGGCAAGAAAAATGGTTTTGCAGGTGTGAATTTTAAATAAGGGGAAACACCCTTTTATAAGAGAGGTGAGGGGCACTTTAGGAAGAGCTTGAAATATTAATTTATTATAAAATAATTTCTGGTTTCTAATAGATAAAAATGGATTTATTTCACGGATAAGGTGGGGAAAGGTTTATATCCTCTCAACAAATAGTTTTTATACAAGTTTAGGTCACTATATTGACCTTGTCATTTAGATTTAACTCTTAGTTAAATACAATAACTTTTACCATGTCTTCTTGTATTTTTTACATGGTTAATATAGTTACTATAAAATTCTACGAGAGAATGTGGTTAATTAATGAAATATATAACAATATATAAGTCCTTTGGACGAATATTACGTTTTTAGTAATATTATATCAATTTATAAAGTAGAATTTTTTTTAAAAAATCATTGATGTCAATTTTGTCAGTATTTATTATATGGTTTTTGTGAAAGTTATTAAAACATTATTACTTAGAAAAAAATAAATTGAATCAACCTTAACATGTCATAATCATCTAGAAAATTAGTGTATGGCATCATAAGTTTCAATTTACTTTTATTTTAATATTTATAGCCTTAATTATTTTAATCGTTCCTTAATATGGTAATTATTGCATCATCACTGTGTCATAAATAAATTAAATTATTTAATGTCTAAAAATTATAAATAAAATACCTATGATGTAGGAAATAGTTTTATATTTTTAATGAATATTAATTGTTGAATTTATCTTATGTATAACTCTATATTAAAAATGATTTAATTAATTAAATTTGAATTTAACACTTTTAACACTTCCTTAAATAAAATATAATAAATGTCCTAATCTAATCCATGTGGATCAAAATGGATCATAATTTTTTTCTTAAAGTTGATTTTGGTCGAAATATACTTATCTAATAGAATTAGTACATGTTTTGGGGTAATTTGATATTATTATAATAATTTTTTACCTTTAATTATCCTATTTACTTTTAAGGGTGGTAAATAAAATTTAAAAGATACTATTCACCAAAAAATATTTTCATCCCATTGAACCACATTTGATTTTCTGATAAAAACTATGTCTGTCAGATTTTTGAAATTCAATTCATAGAAGTGGTAAAATTACCTTTTATACAAATTTTCAAATGTGCCTAAAAGGTGGGTAAAAGATGTTATAAAGTTAAATAAATTTTTATATATATATTATTATAAAATGACTCCAATGAATAAAATTTGATTAAAATAGGTATTATGTATCTATTTTTACTTTAAAATAACTTTAAATTTAAAATTAATTATTTAAATAAAAACTTTTTTTCAACAATAATGTAGTGTTTTTCACTATTCATCAAAAATTGAATGTTGTATGAAAAATAAAAATAATTCACACTAAGATAATTTTAATATTCCAAAATAAAAAATGAATTATATTTTACCAAATTCAATTTTTAGTAGTGTCTAAAAAGAATTTTATTTTTGTTCATGAAATGACATAAAATGTAGTTCATTAAAGAAAATAGTTTTTATAATCACCAAATCATATTCACATACTAAGGATATCCATTTGATAAATCATAAGTTCAAAAAATCAACATATTCTTGATCCATAAAATCATTTAAATAAAAATAATTAGTCATACTACCCAGGTTCTTCACATAGTCTAATGGTAGGAGATAAATCCTAGTCGTACTTTGGTTATGGGTCCAATTTCCACAGTTATCTTTGACACGACTGGTTGTCAAACAGTCTGTGTGTTGTCCTTTTTCAAAAACAATATAATTTTATAACATTCCCAAAAATGAGATAAATTCCTCAAAAATAACCATAACATATTTTTACCATAAATTTTATCTCATAACTCACATTTTCATACCAAAAATTAATAATCTATAATTGCCTCAAATTCAAGGATCATATAAACCCAAATGGTTATTTATAAATATATCTACAAAAGAAAAGAAAATTCTTCCCCAAATAGAATTTTCACATAACAAACATCATTGTTACACATACAAGAGAAAAGTCTCCCAAAGTAATCCCATCAACAAAGAGCATTAATATATTTATACATTTCACCATCCATTTATTTCCACATAGGTTCTTCCTTGACCTAGAGGTTATCCTATAGAATAGGGTATTGACTCGGGTAATTCCCAGGTTCCCTAAATTTACAGAAAATGACTGTAAATGGATTATTAGGATAATTTTTATTTTTCTTCCATAGTACTCTTCATTTTTCCTTAGAAATTATTTACTTTATGTCCTTATTTATAACACATAAAACAGTTCTTTATTCCATTGAGACACTTTCATGGGTGTTTCCTTCCATTTTTCCTGCATGATGGAAATTGACCATTCATTTCTCCATGGTCTCCACTTCTAGAGCTCTTGTCATTCTCTACATTTCTCTTCTTTTTTGAGTTTGGGAGTTGTTTAATGTATATGTTTTTTATCATATTTTTGGGAGATTGATTCCGCATGAACAAAATATATTTTACAACTATCAACATTCCATTTCATTACACATTTACACCACCATTCCCACCTTATACATCATGTTCAATATTACAATGACTTCCTTGGAATCCAACCATGGACTAAAACGAGAAAGTATAGTGTGAGTAACAATAATGATAAAATCATTTAGATAATATCATGAAACCTTATTTTCCATATAAAACACCTTATGATTTAACCAACGTTATTTATTCTCATAGTATATTAAAATCCTTCAAATTGATTTTTAAATAAAATTTGATTTATCCTGAGCATATCCCTCAGGAGTGTCAAACCACGTGCACAATAAGGCCCATTGTTGTGTATTAGGATACCCCAGCTCAAGCCCAAAACTCCTTGTCCGATTTTTCACTCATAGGCTCATCTGTGCCAGAACCACATCCACTTGTATTATCCAGAATGAGACGTATTCCTTAGAAATCTCAAAAAATCTCTACATTACCAAAATTATAAAATGTTCTTCTATACTAATCCTTAATGTCTATCTTAGGGTAATGTTCTATAATCAGTGTTTTTCTAAATCTACTTTCCAAGGTTTGTAATAAATTTCATTGATACCAACTGTAACACCCCGACCCCAGTTACCTAGAGTCGATGCATTATTATATAACATTGGCATGATCACAAGATATCAAGTCTCGAAAGACCGATCAATTTTGTAGCCTTGGAAGTACTAGACACATACATAAGTTTTACATTACATTATTAAATGAAAAAACAACATTGTGGCTCCTTGGAACACACTCATATTCCTTATCCTATCCCTACAGATCAGTCATAATATACTTCTTCACATCCTGGGAAAAATTGAACATAAGAAAGGGGTGATCATAGATGATTAGTAAGAATAAAAATATAGTAGAAACCATCATAAATAAGCATAATCATTTATTACAATGTATAAATCTAGAACAAAAACCTTTTAAACATAAACATTAGCATAATATGGAAAAGATAAATCAGATAATTCCATTTAAATATTCACATGGATATTATACAAGTAGAATAATCAAATGTAATATCAGTAACTAATCTCATAATTATGTAATGCATAATGTCGGACATCATAACCACATAGTCATGACCTTATGCGAAGACTAAAAATAAGAATATTATCAAGGAATTGTTCCAAGACACTAGTTTTTCTAATGAGACCTACCAATGAATCGAGAAGATATAGCAGGCCCCACCCATCACTTACTAAGTCCAATGCATTCCTCATATGAAAAAGGTGAAACATAATCTAAACATTTGTATTAAAACTAATATACAAAATTTCAATACATTAACCACAAATCAGGAATGGTATAAAAATTGCACATCCAAAGTCAAGAATAACTCATTCAATATAATATGTAATATTTTTTTAAAATAAATAAACCTTAATAATGAATAAAATACAATAAAGGATATTGACATATATGAAAATAATCCGTAAAACTATTTGATAGAAATATACCCTTCTTATTGAAAACATTTAAAGGTCAAATTATTTATCCAAAAAGTCATTTGAAAGATATTTTTGAATCAAAGTGTCACATACCACATTGAAACATTTGAACGGAATTTTAATTTCAAAATACTCATGTGCATATAAATAAATACTTAAAACCATTTTTAAAACGTGGACATTAATGATAATTATTTAGAAGAATAAATCTTTAAAATGATATTTTAGTTAGAGTACCTAACCAAATGAGAGACACTTGAATACAAATAATTGAGGAATAAAATTAATCAAAAATTTATAATATCATGATAATAAATTGATTGATTATGTAATATTTCAATGGAAATTATATAAACCATATAATAGTGAATTGGCACATAACAACAAAGAAGTCTCAGTGGAATGTAAATTGACATGAAAGTCCATTATAAAGACCATATCATTAGATTAAGGATAAATCAATGAAATAATTATGTGTGATAAATATAAATACACTCAATATGATTAGATATTCAGTGTAAATCAATCAGAGTACATCCACACATATTCTTGTAAAACAAAACCAACGACTTGGATGTTTAACGGAGTGAATGGAAATTGAGTTAAGATTAACCTTAACAAGTTCTTATCAATGACTTGAGAATTTATAAATAGAGTGATTATGTGTCTCAAAATTATATCAACACAAATGGGAGTTGAAATTACTATATTAATAAATAAATAGTGATTCGACACATAATAATGGAGTAAAATAATCAATGAAGTATGCGTAAAACCCAATGAGTGGAAATTGAAATTTGAATTTCCCTTAAAGATTTGGTAACTTAAGAAACCTCGAACCCATGAAAGAATTATCATGAAATGAAGATGTATATACCAATAAATTAAATTATATTACACAAAGAATACAATCATGGGCAGTACATACACCACAGAAAAGGAAATAGTGGTAAATATAGCATGAATCTCACGGGAATAAAAAGTGAGATGGAAACACATTACATTGTACTTTTCCTTATTAGAGGGTACATTAACCTCATGTATAAGGGTTAAATAATTTTTATTAAATTATAAAAGAACCACATATAAAAATATGATATCATATATGATCCTATGATATTTCTTTGTTATTAATATTTCAGTAGTATCATTGTTTCGGGTGTTAACTGATTCATTTTCCTTCATATGTTTTGTTATATACGTAATTTTAGTTAGGTATAGGATGTATTTGATTAATATCCAGAATTATATTAAGTTATTAATATTATTTTTAATCATCAAGTGAAAATTATCCTTTAATGGTTTTGATAGGGAACAAAATATCATCACGTCATGGAGACGGTAAGCAGTACGTACACATGAGCGACAATATTATTTTATTGATGGTTAAATCATATAAAATTGGATGTTATATTATATATACAGAATCATTAACATGTTATATTTATTATTTATATCAATTATACTCATTATTATAGCCATCCAAATAATGAAGTGTTGAATAACAAACCACACCATGACGTGGAGATTGTAAGATATACGTACACACGTATGGTGACTTTGTCATTCATAGGATGGATAGAAAAATGAATATGGTTTTACCTTATTTATAATAATCTCTGAGTATGTATAAGGTACTGGAGTTATTATTTTAGTATGAAAACAACAAAGAAAGAGGAAGTGGAAGAAGAAAATAACATTGAAAGAGGTGAGGAAATAATTACCTCTTCTTCAGATGCTTCCTTTTGATTTGAACAAAAGGGATAAATAGGCTGGCTTTCTGAACAATGTAAGGAGTTTAGGTTGAATTGAGGGTAGTTAAGATGATATTTGAGAACGTTTTTTCCGAGCCAAATGGATTTGGAGGTGTGAATTTGAGAGAAGGGGAAGCACCCTTTTATAAGAGAGGTGAGAGGAACTTTATGAAGAGCTTGAAATATTAATTTATTATAAAATAATTTTCAATTTAAAATATCTTAAAATGGATTTATTTCATGGATAAGGTGGGTATGGGTTTAAATCATCTCAATCAATAGGTTTTAGACAAGTTTAGGTCACCATATTGACCTTATCTTTTAGATTTAACTCTTAGTTAAATATGTTAACTTTTACAATGTCTTCTTGTATTTTTATATTACATGGTTAATATAGTTACTATAAAATTTCAAGCGAACCTAAAGTGGTTAATTAATGAAATATCTAAAATTATACAAGTACATTGTCTCAACATTAGATTTGTAGTAACAATATATCATTTTAAAAAAAATATTTTGCTTTAAAAACTCATTAATTTCAATTTTGACACTGTTTAGTATTTGGTTTTTGGGACACTAGGTCCTTTGATGTTGTCAGGTCACGAAATATCAAATCTTCTCATCATAATGATGTTGTTATTTCTGGAAAAAAAGTTGATGATGATGATACAAAATAGTTAACTTTTTATAAGGATACTGATCTTTCTCTAAGAGATGCATATTGGGTTACTACTGGAATGGAAGAGGAATTGTTATCTTGGATTGAAGAACAAGATGCAGTCATTATACAATAGTACAAGTATGGTAAAATCACTGCAAATTCATATATTCAAATAAAAAAATTAATGCTTTCCAAAATAGCGGAGGAATTTAAATGAAACCCAGACTTCAATTATACGGAAATTACATGGCAATGAATCTGTTCCTTACTATTTTCTTATCTGAGGAATGTGGAATGCTCTTCATTTGGATCCTTGTTTTCATTATTGAGAACCCATTATGGCCTCTTGGAGTAGTTGACTTATATGATGAGGTTTCATGTTTTCTTCATGATGATTGATGTTCCTATGTGATGGGGTTTATGATGGGGGAATATTCATGGCTTTGAGGGATTCTGCTCTGAATCTGTGACTGTCAAGCTGGTGCATGTAGTTCTGAACAGGTATGTTGATAATTGTGATTTTTGTTATACCTTTATGTCTCTGAAAAATATACTCCCCTAAATCCATTTATGGTGTAATATTATTACACCTCATGTTTGTATTATTTATTTTTCCTTTTAATAATGTTCTTTGGGGGCATGAATTTGATTTCCAATTCAAGTCTCAATTTGTATTAAAAAAAGTATTTGGTTTTTGTGAAAGGCATAACGACTTTATTATTTTAAAAAAATACATTGAATTAACCCTAACATGTCATATTCACCTATAAAATTCATGTATGGCATCAAAGTTTTCAATTTATATTTATTTTAATATTTATAACATTAATTATTTTAATTGTTCATTAATAAGGTAATTATAACATCATCACTGTGTCATAAATAAATTTAATTATTTAATATCTAAAAATTATTAATAAAATAACATGATGTAGGAAATATTTTTATATTTCTAATGAATATCTATAGTCAAATTTATCTTATGTATAACTTTATATTAAAAATTATTTATTTAATAAAATTTGAATTTAACATTTTTAACACTTTTTTAAATAAAATATAATA
This sequence comes from Viscum album, assembly GCA_963277665.1. Classification (NCBI taxonomy): domain Eukaryota; kingdom Viridiplantae; phylum Streptophyta; class Magnoliopsida; order Santalales; family Viscaceae; genus Viscum; species Viscum album. Next base: position 1,132,858,496 of record OY728123.1, on the reverse strand, counting down.
AATGTCCTAATATAATCCAAGTGGATCAAAAAGGATCATATTTTTTTCCTAAGGATGATTTTGGTCTAAATACACTTATTCAATATAATTTGGACATGTGTTTGGGTAATTTTATATTATTATAATATTTTTTTACATTTAATTATTTTATTTAATTTTAACTGTGGTTAAAAAATTCAAAATTTACTATTCACAAAAAATTATTTTCATCCTATTGAACCAACTTTTATTTAATAATGAAAAATTTGTATGTTGGATTTTGGAAATTCAATTCATAGAAGTGGTAAAATTATGTTTTATGAAAATTTGTAAATGTGCCTAGAATGTAGGTAAAAGACGTTAAAAAGTTAAATAAAATTATATATATATATATTATTATAAAATGAGTCCAATGAATTAAATTGGATTAATATAGGTATTATGTATCAAATTTTACTTGAAAATAAATTTAAATTTAAAAATAATTATTTAAAAAAATTTGGTTTTATACAATAACGTAGTGTTTTTCACTATTCATCCAAAATTGAAAGTTTTCTGAAAAATACCAAAAATTCACCATAATTTAATTTTGATATTCTGAATTTAAAAATGAATTATATTTTACCAAATTAAATTTTTATTAGTGTCTAAAATTAATTTTATTATTGTTCAGAAAAGGATATAAAAAGTAGTTATTTTAAGAAAATTACTTTTCTAAATATAAAACTATTTTAAATAAACCTTTACATTTCATTAAAATATGTTTTATTTATGTGAAAACATTATAAATAAAATTTTAAATTTATTTTTTACTATTCATATTAAAATATTTAATTGATAAATAAATATATTGTTTAAATAATTTTAATACCAATGTGTTTTTTCACAGAAACATAATCTTGCATATAATGAAAGCCAAGTTAGTGTTGCGTGCAATATAAGCTATGAATTTACATTAAAGTGATAACATACTATTAAATCTTGGGGTGTTAAGGGAGAAAACAATGTTAATATCTTATACAATGAATAAAGAATATACCTTGATCATTAGTATCTAGAGTGATGAATCTAGTGAATTGTGAATTCTCAAGTAAGTCTAGATCATGAAAATTATTAGCTAATAATTTTGAGTAGTGATCCTTATACATCATGTGTACATTATTTATTCCATTCCCTTATGTGTGTGAGTTAAGAAGTGAAATCACTCACCCTAAAAATTTAAATATGTTTATTTTTTTAATATATAATAGATAAAAATGGGCCATTATTTAATGGTTCACCCCATCTATATGAAAATACCCATGCATGGGGCCAACAAACCCTAAATCTGTGTCTTTAGTGTCTTTAGTGATGTATATCCATATAACTGAGTCCTCTAAGGCTCTGTAATGGTGCACTTGTGATTATGAGATAATAAGGTTGTGTTGAGCCCCATGGTCATCTAATAATGTAATATAAGTGAGGATATGATTACATAAAGTGATAATCAGTTCAAGAAAACATAACATTGTTTCATAAGTCTTAGTGGTTAGTTAAATTTTTTGATGTTCATTTATAACTCCATGTGATCCCTTTGAAGACCTAATATTTTTTTTAAGTTGTTCATATTGTTTGTTGTTACATTATAGGTTTTAATAAAATATTTATTATGATGTTGGGTTTCATTAAATAATTATTTTTTTATAAAAACATGGGTTACCGAATTTGGATGACTGGACTTTTTAGTTATCTATTATAGTTTTATTTGTTTTTGTTTTTTTATTTAACTCCACAGAATCAATGTTTTAGTGGAAGGAGATTAGTTCATTATTTTCTAGATAATGCATGATTTACATTTTTTCTTGGATTTTTCAAGTATATAAGTGTCAATAAAAAATTAAGGCATCATAAGGAAGTTTTCATTTCTCTATTTCTAAGATTAATAGGTTTATCGATTATTTATGGTTATTAACCATCAAGAAATAATGTTTGATGAAAATGTGATTTAGTTTTATATGATTCTATTATTATCATTAATCACGTCAGAGCTATCTATCACCAACATTATAAATTTATATTTTGATGTTATACATTTTTAACTGTTCATAATTAAAGTCCTTCATAGTGGTCTGTCTATGATTCCCATGTTGATTATTTAATTATAGTGAAACTTTATTCAATTTTTCATGAGTTTTTATACATATTAGGGATGTATTTTATTAGAATAAATGAGTATTAATTACCATTGGATATGGATTTTTATCATGGGACTCTAGATATATAAAAGATTGGGAGTTAGTATTTTTCAATGTATGAGTATATATGAATGATTTAGATATTTGTTTTGAAGTTATTTAAGAAATAATTGTATGATTGTCATATATACCATGATAAGTGCAATCCCCAAATATTAGTTCAGTTTGAAAGGATTTTATAAAAGTCATAAAAAATTAAAAGGCCATAAAATTTGGATTTTGTATTTAAAATGTTGTATTCCAGATTGAAATTTATTTTTTAGTCTCTGACTATCTATAAAATTGATTATTTTTCATAGTTTAGTGTCATTGTTCCTTAATTTTGGCACATCTATTTATATTTAATATTGAAATTTTACAAGTCTTTAATTCATGGAATATCCTTTTCACATGCATTAAAGAAACGTCCATTAATGAAAAAATTTTGGATAATAATATTTATTTAACAATAATCTTTTAATTCATGTTTCTAAACGTCATATATGAAAATAATCAAAGTTTTAAAGTGATTAAATATAATATTTACAAACATGGAAATCATTCATTCTATTTTATTTTAAATTTACAATAAGAAACATACATTTCTAAAAGAGTGTTAAAAAATCAAGAATGTGGAATCCTTATAGTGAGATGAAATCCACCTCCCCTCAATTTAAAAAATTACACCTTGTTAATCATTTATTTATATTCCATATTTCTCACAACAACATTTTTTATTGGTCATAGGGATGTCATATGTGCTTGGATTACTCTAAATTCATGATCACATGTACTTTTAATTTCTGTCATTCTAACCATTCTTACAAGAAATTAATATATTTTTGTAATTATTATTTCATTATCATGGTAATTGGGAAAATAATCCGTACATTACATGGTGTGAAAATCCCCCTCATTAGAAGTGGTACCTTCCCTGTTTATTATTAAAGAAAGGAAAACATTCTCTATGATGTGGTCTGGTAAGATTAATTTTATGGGGATGAAAATCTATCATTAATTTAGACACATATGTTGATTGAAGAGGATTAATAATCAAGATAATAATTCAAAAACAATTATTTTTTCATCAAAGGAAAATGTTCCACTTTGTACAACCTATCACGTGTTAGGGAACCAGTCCCCAAGGGGTAAATTGTTCATGAAATTGGGGTAAACTATTCCATGACAATAACATTGGGAACCTAATAAAAAATCCTTATAATTTAAAATTTATAAAAAATAAATTAGATAATTGATAACTCCATTGGGGATTTTACTAGTGAAGAAACAGGGTTGTAATGTTGTTTTTTCCTTTTATCACCAGTTATAATTCCCCTCCAGTGCCTGTAATGTTGTAAATATATTTTTTACCTTAGTTATTTTAACCAATTTTAATAAACATCTTCTACATTAGTTATTATTATAATTTACCTTGAAATCCCCCCTAAAATGTATAATCTGGACACTTTCCATAAGATTTATCATTAGAATAAAAATTCCAAAACACCCAGTGGAAGAGGTTGTTCTAAAGACACGAGTACTATATTGGATCACCAAAGATGTAAGATTACTAAAGAGATATAATTTTATATTCACAAAGGAAGGTAAAAAATTATTATTTTATAATAAATAAGACATATCCTTAATGTATGTACTAAACAACTCAATATTTATAAAAAGTAAAAAATCCATGAATCCTAATCTAGATTCCATATATCAAAAAAAAGTCATGGATTTTGTAGATCCATTGGTATATATAAATCCCACTAAATTAAAATAGTAGTTTAATAATAAACTGGAAATTGATGGAAAATAATGTACCCATAAATTATGTATGGTAGAAAAAAATTTAATTAACATCAAGGAATATACTATAGGAGATCCTTTTCATGAGTTGTGATGCTAAAAAATATTAAGATTATAATTTCTATAACATCTCATCATGAATTTGAGATGTACAACATGTATTAAAAGAGTTTTTTAATGAAAACTTTATGGTAGACATCTATATGACACAACTATAATGGTTCATGACACTAAAGGATGTAAATATGGTGTGAAAGATGAAGAGATCCATTTATTGGATGAAACTAGAACTTAGATAATAGAACATTAATTTTAATAAAGCTATAATAAAATTTGGTTTCATAAAGTATAAAATTCTAGGTAAATAAAGAATATAACATTTTCATACTTATTAAAAACTATTAATTAAATAATAATTTTACTTTAAAGGGGATTATATATTTGATGGCGTACTTGATACGCAACAACAGGTTTCATTGAAATATTGCATTGCACACAATGCTGAGTCATAATGAAAAATAATAATATAATGTTATTTTAAATAGTAGTTAACTCCTTGCCAATGTATTGTAAGGAATGGATAGAATTAACTACAATATTAATATATAATTTTGTTAAATGTTTTTACATTTACCCAATAAATTTTAGATTCTTAAAATAAGAAATAATCTGATTTTAAGCCTAAAAACTCTAATATTCATTAAAAGGTTGATTTACCAACTTTTGATGGTGAACCATTTTTAAATATAGTTTTGGTCACTTTTATTTTTTATATTTCCCAAAATAGAATTTTATTTAGAATCAGGAAATCAAAATTTACTTTGGGTAAATTTTTGGTATTTTTCTGTTAAAATTCATTTTTAATGAATAGTGACAAATACTATATATTAATTAAAAACTGCATTTTAATCTAATTTATTTATAATTTTAGACTATATTTTTAATTGATTTTAAAGTGTAATTATATTATATTTTAACCATTTAATCCAATTTTGGAAATTGGAAGTAATTTCACATTGAAATTGGACAAAAATAAGTGTTAATCTTTCGATAGTTATTATTTCTTAAAAACACGGTTTTTGTTTTGACAGCAGTAATTAATTTTAAATTAATTTATGCCACTTATGCATCATTGATTTGGTAAAATGGATTAAATATTTGGAATGAGGAGGTCCAAATTGTGTAAATAGGTAAATTTTATTTTTAGAAATTATGAATATTTACTTCAGTAAAACTTTTATTTACCATGGTTAAAGGGTAAATCTGGTAAATAAGTGTAACAAAATATTATTATAATAATATTAAATTACAATAACACACGTCCTAATACTATTGGTTGATACATTTATGACCATGGGAATCCTTGGGTTGATTATGGTACCCATGTAGCCTCTTGAGAGTAATAATGACATTTTATATTAATGAATTTAAATTAAAGACAAAATTGACATAAACATATATCTTTTAGTAGATCAATTTTTACATAGGGTTATATAAGTTATCTATTGTACTATAAATACTCATTTTAAATATAAAACTATTTCGTACATCAGTATATATGTTTTTATAATTTTTAGAAATCAAATAAATAAAAATATTTATGATACAACAATGATGCAATGTTTACCTCATTAATGAATGATTTAAATAAATAAAATTATTAAGATTAAAAAAATATCCAAAACCTATCCAATTAATATTGAATTATTTTATTTCTAACATTAGTCATATTGTAATAAACTTTAATTAGTTTTTTACCTTTACAAACCAAAAATAATTATATAATAAAATAATATTTTAAAAATTTCCTAAAGAGCCCCTCCTACCCCTTAAAAAATCCCACACTTCTAACCCATTCCACGCACTTCTCAAGCCCCTTGGCTCATCCAACATCCACCCAATTAATCCCCCTACATCCCTATACTCATCCTTGAATCCTTCCTCTAGGAATAATGCGATTCAAGAAATCTTTTTCGTTCAAACCAAAGGGAGATACGCAATTTAAATGTAACGTGTTCTCTTAAGTTCTTTTGTTTTATTTTACTTCTACAAAGCCATAAATTCCTATTATTAATTTATTTTATAAAAACACACATATAATCAATATAATAGGTTGTTTTTATGAGAATTATTAGAACTATAGTTACACGCATCTCCATCTAATGGGTAAAGAACGTACTATTTATGTGGACGGTGAACTACTACCTCACGAAACGATGATATTTCAATATTATCCTACCACCTCACATGGTCTCCATTATGATGGAACTGTATTTATATATGATATATATTATGATTAATTTTTCTATATTATTCTATAATTTTTATTTACAAACTTACCTTTATGCTTTCTAATATGTGTAAACACGATAATTTCATTTGAGGAAATGCAGACTAGCGCCCCATAAAGTGATATGACTCATTCATTCCATACGTGGGAAGTATAAAGGATGGAATTAATGAAATTATATATGATATTATATTTTAATTATAATATACCTTTTTATAATTATGTTTTCATTCCATTAAAATATGAAATAGAAATGAATGTAGAGTTCATGCATACATACGGCTTACCGTCTCTATGAACGGTGCATTTCATTTTTTATCTCCAAATGTTATGTACTATTATAGATACATATATATACTAGATATATATGATATATATTATATCTAAATCCTGAATATCATTATGGAGATAATGGAATTTCTACCACATGGACAATTTATAATTACAACAAGTTCATTTTTAACTCAAGTTCCGAACATCGACAAAATGTCTGATTTGAACCCAAATAATTAAATATTTGTTATTGAAATGTAATAATTGATATATAATAAATAATAAACATGAAAAATGTTTTTAAAAAATTAAAAATTATCTTTAATTTATTATTTGAGATATTAAAGAATCATCGAGTCACATCGGACAAGAGGTAAGGGGTTTCTTCTCTCACTTTTAATTCTTTGATATTTCCATTATTCAACAATTATTTCTTGAATGTTGTGTATTTTTTATAGAAATTTGATATATATTATCATGATTATATTTATATTCATGGAATTATGTTATTCATTTGGTGGTTATTAACTTTTTTTCATACGACTCGATTGATTACAATGTGGTAAGGGGATTTCAGATCATTTTTTATTCCCATGAGATTCATGCTATATTTAAAACTATTAACTTTTGTGTGGTGTATGTATTGATCATTATTGTATTATTTGTGTAATATAATATAATTTACGGGTATTTAAATATTCATTGTATGATCATTCATTCATTTGGGGTATGTTTTTTAAGTTACCTAATCGGTAAGGGAATATTTCACCCTCCTATTTTTAAAAGACTTATTTTTGTTATTTACATATTCTTATATAGGGATACGTTATTATATATCTTTATTGCTATAAATTTTATGTCCAAGTGATGAGATACCCTTTTCTATTTCATCAACTCATTTTCTGAATTTTAAAGTGACGCACTTTGGCTGTCGAATTTCTGTAAGGGAACTTCTTCACCCAAATTCAATTCTTTGGGTTAAACATATACTTCATGATTGTGTCATGATATAAATATGTGTGAATTAACAATGATTGTTTCACACATAACATACACTTATATTGGGAGTATTTATATTTGTGATACATAATTATGTCATTGATGTATCCTTAATATAAGGATACCATCTTTATAAAGGATTTCTTCTCAATTTACATTCCATCGAGACTTCCCTGTTTTTATGCACCAATTCACATTTATATACTGTATATACTTTCCTTTGGAATATTATATCATGAATACCATTATTCTGTTTATATTATAAAGTTTCGATTAAATTCTATTCTTCAATAATTTGTAATCAAGCATCTCTCATTTGGTTAATAACTCCTTAACTACAATATTATTTTAAAGATTTATTCTTATAAATATTTCTCATTAATGTCCATGTTTTAAAAATGGTTTTAAACATTTATTTATATGGAAATTAATGTTTTAAAATGTTAATTCCTTAAAAATATTCAAATTGGTATGGGAAACTTTGATTAAAAATCACTTTATTAAATGTTTTAAAGGGTTTTGAAAATGGCTTGATAAAGTATTGTTTATTTAAATATCTTGATATGATATATTGTGATTGGAATGTGAAAATTTTATCTTTCCATGATTCTTGTATTATGTGTATTGATTATGTTTTTTTATTGGGAATTGTTTACATATACTAGTGGTTTCGTGATAAACCTAGGGCAGGTGGTCCCGAGATAGCTCTCCAATGCATTGGGTAACGTGACAGAGGTAAACATTAATGTTTCTCCTAAGAGATTTAGGGAATACACTGTGATAGATATTCCAACATAACACCCTATGAAGCTGTGATAGATATAATGTAAGTTTGATATAGATTCCATAATTTAACTTTACAATTTATTATTTCTATGTATTATTCATAAATCTTATGATTTTATGAGGTATGTTATTATTGAAAATTATGGTTTCATTGATTTGTATTTATTGAGGTGGTAATGTTTACATTCCTTATTTTTTAACCCTTACTGAGATTTTTATGGTTATCCCTCATTTTTTAAATGTTTTCCATAGGACTTAAAGATGAATTGGCTCAAGGATGTGATCAAGGTAAATTCATATTTTCTAAAACATGGAACTAGACATGTTTGTTTTTAAGAGTTTTTTATATTTTATGAAAAATTGATACTGGGTAGTAGTGTCTATGTGTAATTTTCAAGTTGATATGTAATAGTTTTTTTCCCTAATTCTCTAAAACTCAAAACAGAAAAATATCCTCAATTTCAATTATTCATTTATTTCATGATTATGTAATGTTTTAAGGCATGGTCTTTATAGTTTGTATCAAAGGTTAGTTTAGACAACTTTAGGGATTTTGAGTTTTACTTAAACAAATGGTTAGTCCCTATGTCTATTATTTTAGTTAAATCCTTATTTTATAAATTTTTCAGATCAAGGAATGCCAGTTACATATGGAAGGAGAAGGATATCAATCCAAATTCCTATCTCTTCCTGATGACATGCTTGTAATAATTATGGCAAAGTCATGTTCAGATGATTGTGAAACTTTATCAAGCATAGAACTCAATTGAAATCAGTTGTTTGAGATATCAAAAACCTCCACTATACCTCGATATCATCAAGGATCATGGGTTGTATTTAATCAAATACTATTTTCTCAATATTCTCTTATTATCATGAAAGGTAAATATTATCAATTAATTTTCAAATATTTTACCTTATCATAAGATTTTGAGCCATATTATTATTTTGAAAAATGTGATGAACAAAGAGACCCTTGTGTAACCTATTTATATTTACTTTTATAATATAGTCTCTCTGAACATACTTATCGTATTTTAAAAGGACCATTGATTGAAAGTTTCAACTCAAATTTGGTCTGACTATTTTATAAAATTCATGTTTTATCAGATTTTTTGAAATTAGATGTCACACATGATTATTTTCCAAAACTATTTTTCGACAAACACCCATATGAAAAAAGTTGTACAAGGTGTATTTAGATAATGGATGAAAATTATTTTGAAGGATATCTAAATCATTATTGCAATTCATACATCTCATAATTACGAGAACAAGATGATGATGAAATTGTATAGACACCATGATCAATGTATGATGTTATTTCTATTGGGAATAGTTTTATTTTATCATATGGAGGTGAAAAAATGACAATAAATAAGATTTTGAGGTCTTAATGTATTGGTAAGAAAATGAAATGTATAAGAAAAACATTGAGGTTAAAACATGTTTGGGTTATTATTGAGTTTTATAAAAAAGAAAACCCATAAGATTGGTGACAACCCATAATGTCCAGTAAGGCCACAAGAATCAAACCCAAAACTGAAGGGCGACATAGGCGCATCACCTACCATTGTCCTATTTGAAGTCACTGGTTAGTATGACATATACTTTTAAGTAAAATGATTTTATGGATCAATAATAAGTTTATATGGAATCTTATGTTTTATCAAAATGACATCATTAGTATAGGAAAATGATTTGGTGATTAAGTAATAAAGGTTATTTTGGAAGACATTATCCCTTTTGGGAACACTATATGCTTAAGGAAAATAAAATACAATGGGATTTAATTTGTGGAGTAATGGTTGAAATATTAGTTTTTTAAGAATATTTGTTATTATTGTGGACATAAGTTGATTTGGGTTATTTATGGAAATGGTTAATCTATCATATGGAATATGTGTTTAGGTTAATTACACTTTAGTATGAGACTATAAGAGTAGTCAATGTTTTTAGAGATAAATGTTAATATATACCATGGAATACTATGTGATTAAATCCTTATGAGTTTTGGGTTTCAATATTATTTTGGATTATTTTGAAGAATTTTATGATCAATTGTTTATTGAATAGTCTTTGTTGAACATTGGGTATTGTTTGAAAAATTTTAAAGATTAATAGTAGTTTTTATTTTTATAATAGACTATCCTTTTTGGGGATTATCTGATCATGTACTAAATATTTTGGTTTTGGTTAATTTATAAAGACATGGAAAAAATGTAGTACATCTTTTGTGGATTATGTGATTCTATAGAATTTGATTATACCACTTTCAATGTGAACAAGTCATCTTGAATACTCATCGTTTGGAGAAAAGATGATTTTGTGGTAGAAATCTAGTAAAGGAAGTATGTATGTTTCCATACGTTCTTATTCGTGCTCTTAAATAAATTTCTCAAATTTATGAAAAGCAACTTAAAACAAAAACATTATCAGTTCTCTTTTTCTTCTAGGGAATCAATGCCTGTTTATCCCATCACAATTTTGTGATTGTTTAGTGGTTATCTTTCTCCTAATAATGTTTTCTACCACTCTCCATCAAACCTTGATGGTTTGTTTCTCTTACCTATCCATGTTTTACTACATGTAATCCTAGTATGGGCTATATAGGGTGACCTTTGTATTTCTATTTCATTCTTTTAATGTGATATTTTTATTGACTCTTTTTTTTCGATGTGGGACATTATATGATGTTTCCAAGCCCAATTTTAAAATTATGAGGACACAATTCCCAAAAGGGATGTATGATGTAACATCCCAGGTAAATAAAGAATATAAAATTTTCATATTTAATAAAATTTGTGAATTAAATATTAATTTTACTTTAAAGGGGATGCTATGTTTGATGGAATGCCTGATACACAACAATGGGTTTCATTGAAATCTTATGTTAGACACAATGTTGTGTCATACTATAAAATAATAATATAATATTATTTTAAATAGTAGTTAATCCCTAGCCGTTGTATTGGTGGGAATGGATAGAACTAACATAAATATGAATATATATTTTTGAAAAATGTTTTTACATTTACCTAATAAATTTTAGAGGCTTAAAATAAGAAATAATCCGAATTTAAGCATAAATACTCTAATATTCATTAAAAGGTTGATTTACCTCTTTTGATGGTGAACCCTCTATAAATCTTGTTTTGGTCACTTTTATATGTTATATTTGAAAAAAATAAAATTATTCTTTAGAATTAGGACATCAAAATTTAATTTGGGTAAATTTTTGTTATTTTTTTGATAAAATTTATTTTTTAATGAATAGTGAAACATACTGTATTTTAATTCAAAACTGCCTTCTAATCTAATTTATTTATACGGTTATATTATATTTTTAATCATTTTAAAACTGTAATTATATTGTTTTTTACCATTTAATCCAATTTTGGTCATTGGAAGTAATTTCACTTTGAAACTGGACAAAAATAAGTGTCAATCCTTTGATAGTTATTATTTCTTAAAAACACACTTTTTTCTTTGACAAGAGAAATTAGTTTTAAATTAATTTCTTCCACTTCTGTGTTCTGAATTTGGAAAAATTGATTCCATATTTGGAATTAGGAGGTCCAAATTGTGTAAATAGATAACTTTTATTTTTAGACATTATGAATATTTACTTTAGTAAAAAAATTATTTATAATGGTTAAAAGGTAAATCTGGTAAATAAGGGTAACAAAATATTATTATTATAATTTTAAAATACCATAACATGGGTACTAATACTTTTGGGAGATACATTTATGACCATGGAACTATTTGTGTCGATTTTGGGACCCCATGGAGTCACTTGGGAGTGTTAATGAAACTATATATTAATTAATTTAAAGTAAAGAAAAAAATGACATAAACATATATCTTTTAGTAAATGAATTTTTACATTGGGTTATATGAGTTATCTCATTGAATATAACTATTCATTTGAAAGATAAAAATATTTCCTACATCATGATATTTTTTTATAATTTTATACATCAAATAATAAAAAATATTTATTACAGAATAATGATTCAGTGTTTACCTCATTAATGAATGAATTAAATAAATAGGATTATAAAGATTAAAAAAATATCCAAAACCAAACAAAATTCTTATTGGATGATTTTATTTAGAACATTAGTCATCTTATCTTTGACTTTGATGTGTTTTGGAACTTTAGAAACATAAAATAATTATATAATAAAATAATATTTTTAAACTTTCCTAAAGAGCCCCTCCTCCCCATTATAAAATTATCTCACTTCTAACCCATTCCACACACTTATCAAGCTCATTTTCTCATCCAACCTCTGACAAATTAATCTCCCTACATACCTATCCTCCTTCTAGAATCCTTACCCTATGTATAAGGTAATTAAAGTAAACCAATTGGTTCAAACCAAAGGGAGATACCCGATTTAAAGGTAATGTATTCTCTTAAGTTATTTTGTTTTATTTTACTTATCCTACCCCATAAATTTTTTTGTACGTTATTTTATAAAAAAACAATATCCTCAATATAATATGTTTTTTTGAGAATTAATCAAACTATACTCATAGACACCTATATCTAATGGGTAAAGAACATAGTGTTTCTACAGACAGAGAACTACTGCCCCACAAAACGATGATTGTTCATTCTTCTCCTAATACCTCTCATGGTGGACATTATGATGAAACTATATTTATATATGATATATATTATTTTTATTATTTCTATATTCTTCTATAATTTTTATTTACAAACATACATTTATGCTTTTCAATATGTGTAACCAAGATAATTTCATTTGAGGAAGTGCAGACTACCACCCTCTCAAAGTGATATGACTCGTTCATGCAATATGTGGGACGTATAAAGGATGGAGCTAATGAAATTATATATTATATAATACTTTAATTATAATATAACTTTATATATTTATTTTTTCATTCAATTAAAATAAAAAATGGAAATGAAAGTAGCGTTCATGCATACGTACAGCCTACTGTCTCCATGAATGTTGCATTTCATTTCTTATCTCCAAATGTTATGTAATATTATAGATATATATATATATATAGGATATATATGATATATATGATATCTAAATCATGAATATAATTATGGATATAATGTAATTTTGACAGCATGGACAATTTTTAATTATAAAAAGTTCATTTTTAACTCAAGTTCCGAACATCGACAAAATGTCCGATATGAACTCAAATAATTAAGTAATTGTTATAGAAAGGTAATAATTAATATAAAAGGAATAATAAACTTGAAAATGTTTCTTAAAAATTATAAATTAACTTTATTTTATTATTTAGGAGATTAAAAAATGATCAATTCAAATCGGACATGAGGTAATGGGTTTCTTATCTCACTTTTAATTCCATGAGATTTCCATTGTTCACCACTTATTTCTTGCATGTGGTGTATTGTGTATTGAAATTTGATATATATTATCATTATTATATTTATATTCATGGTATTTTGTGATTCATTTTGTTGTTATTAAATTTTAGTCATATGACTCGATTGATTACAATGTGGTAAGGGGTTTTCATCTCATTTTTTATTCTCGCGTGATTCATTCTATTTTTACCAATATTTCCTTTTGTGTGGTGTATATACTGCCAATTATTGTATTATTTGTGTAATATATTATAAATTATGGTTATTTAAATCTTAATTTTATGGTCCTTCATTCATGTGGAGTATGTCTCGTAAGTTACCAAATCGATATGGGAACCTTTCACCCTGCTGTTTTTAAAAGATTTATTTTTGTTATTTATATCTTATAATGTTGGGATATGTTCTAATATATCTTTATTGCTATAAATTTTATGTCCATGTGATGGAATACCCTTTTATCTCTCATCAACTCATTTTCTGAATTTTAATGTGATGTCGTTAGGCTGTTGAATTTCTATATGGGAACTTCTTCACCCAATTTTAATTCTTTGGGTTAAACATCTACTTCTTGATTATGTCATGCTATGAATATATGAGAATAACATATGATTTTTTTACACATAATATATACTTGTATTGTGTGTATTTATATTTTTCACACATAATTTTATCATTTATTTACTGTTAATATAAGGATACCATCTTTATAAGGGATTTCATCTCAATTTACATTCTATTGAGACTTCATTGTTGTTATGCACCAATTCACATATATATGGTGTTTATACTATCCTTTGGAATATTATATCCTAAATAACATTATTCTCATGATATTATAAAGTTTTTATTATATGTTATTCCTCAATTATTTGTATTCAAACGTCTCTCATTTGGTTAATATCTCCTTAACTAAAATATTGTTATAAAGATTTATTCTTTTAAATCTTTCACATTAATGTCTATGTTTTAAAAATGGTTTTAAGGATTTATTTATATGGAAATTAATGTTTTAAAATTTTAATTCATTTAAAATACTCAATCTGGTATGGGATACTTTGATTCAAAAATATCTTTATTAAATGTTTTAAATGGTTTAGAAAATGGTTTGATAAAGCACTGCTATTTCAATATCTTGATATGATATACTATGATTAGAATGTGGAAATGTTATATTTCGTTTATTCTTGTGTTATGTGTTATTATTATGTTATGGTTATTAGGCATTGTTTATATATATAGGTGGTTCTGTGATAATCCTTGGGGGGTGATCCCGATATAGCTCTCCAATTCATTGGATAACGTGATAGAGGTACACAATAATGATTCTCCTAAGAGATTTAGGGAATATAATGTGATAGATATTCCAACATAACTCCTTATGTAGCTGTGATAGCTACAATATAAGCATGATATAGATGACACAATTTACCTTTACAATTTATGATTTCTATGTGTTATTCATAAATCTTATGATTTCATGAGTTGTGTTATGATTGAAAAGTATGGTTACATTGATTTGTATTTATTGATGGGTTAACGTTTCCTTTACTTATTTTATAACCCTTACAGAGTCTTTTATACTCATCCCATGTTTTTGAAATGTTTTCTGCCTGACTTAAAGATGAATAGGGTCAAGTATGGGATCAAGGAAAAGTCGTGTTGTAAAAAACTTGGAACTAGACCTGTTTCTTTTTAAGAGTTTTTTTTTATTTTTTGAAAAATGGATATTGAGTAGTAGTGTCTATATGTAATTTTCAAGTTTATATCTAATATTTATATCCTAATTCTCTAAAACTCTAAATCTGAAAAGATCATCAATGTGAATTATTCATTTAATTCAATATTATGTAATGTTTTAAGGCTAGGTCCTTATATAAAGAATGAATTGGATCCCTGTGTCTATAAGATGTTTAGTGTGAGATATATAATATTTCTAGTAATATATATTGAAGATATATTTGTAATTAAAAATTAAATTATGGTGCTACTATATGTTTAGACACAGTTAAAAAATGCATCTCTACGTAAGTCTTCGGTGAAGCAGCCAATATTCTAGGGATCAAAATCCACTATGATAGTTATAAGAATCTTCTTGGAATAACTCATGGTACATACATTAACAAGGAGTTCAGTAGATTCAATATAGAGTAATATTGGATAAGATTTATTCTAATGTCATATGTATATATCACTCTAAGAAAATGTTTCCTATAACATAAGTGGAGAGAGATAGTGAATAGAATCTATTACATATATATGATTAGATCTATAATATATGACATCCTATTTACAAGGAATGATGTTACCTATTCCTTGAACATGCTATTAGATATAAAATAGATTTAGAATATTTACATTGGATGGATGTAAATTTTATCATAAAATACTTATGTTATACATGTTACATGTTGTTGGATTATGGAGGACATGAGTAACTAGTTGTTAGAGAATACATATATTTTACCTTCCAAACATATTGAAATAATATAAAATTAAAATTGGATATGTGTTTTTCCTTAACGAAGGATGCATGAGCTAAAATATTTTTTAGTAGCCAATTTCTGTCGATTCTATAGAAAAATCCAAGTACATTTATTTTGATGCAGCTAAGATGTAGTTTTGATATGTAAAATTATCCAAGAGATTGATATGGTACCCAATAGTAAATATTCATTCACTCTATAGTGTGATAATACTTAATTATTAGTTTTAAAAAAAGACACCAAGCCACAGAAATGGATGACCTATATAATATATATGTATCATCTCTTGAGGGATTTTCTCAAAGAGGTCAGGTCATAGTACATAGAGTACTCAAAAAATGGAATATAGCATACCCATTGACTAAATTATTATCTTAGTAAAACAATGAATATCATGTGAGAGATATTAGACTATAATTTGTTAATAGTTGACTCTAGATCATGTGGGAGGCAGTTGGAGTTGGTTTTATAGAACCCACTAAATCTATAATTTCTATTATGATAATATTAAAAATATCTTATCATATGATGATTATTATTATATGTAACATTAATGTGACAATGTTCATAGATTATTTTTCATATTTAATGGTTATAATAGTTACCTTCTATAATGAGAACCTATAAATTCTATGAAAATATTATTAAACTCATGTCCAATGGTCTAGATAACATATGTTTGATGGGGCATAGATGATGTTTGATTATTATGTGCTCAGGGATTATAATACATTAAGACTTCTTCTCGTGAAGTTGAAAATTTTTAATTTCTATAGATATGAGGTTATGAGGACATATCCTCAAATAAAAATTCCACATGTTATATGTGTCACTAGATACTCCAATTTTCAGACATGTGTATTGTTGTTTAGACTTGAGAATATAATTAGGGTATATCATGAATAATATACTTTAGAGTATGGACATAAAATATGACTCGATATTCTCATGATGAAGTATCATATTTTGGGTGCATAATAAGTGATATAGTATTAATTGAATATTTCAAGAAATGATTTCTCCCTTACGAGTAGATGTAAAAAGATATATCTATACCTTTGATTGAAATTGAACTATCTGACTTAATCCACAACTTTAATAGTTTATCATTGAGAACATTTCATAGATTCAAGGAAATATAAATCATGCATATAGGATGATGAAAAATTTATGCAACCAATTTATTAAGATATCCCAAAAAGTGATTATATTACATAGTATCATTAGTAGGAAGGTCATTGTCATTGAGATGTTAAATTATTTCTCTGTGGGTTCATTAAAATGTATCTAGATACTAATATATTACTTTAGGTAAGCTTACGTTATGTCACTAAGAAAGATTCATAGAAGAACACAATAAAAGTGTATCCAAAATCTCATTAAATTCAATTAAATTTAAATATTAATAAATATTATTTTTAGATCATGGAATAATAATTATTCAAGTAGAGTCATTCAAATAAATTTAATCACCAGATAGTTGTGTTTAGAATATTTTAGTTGAATATTAACTCTTGTTTATTATTCAGGAGGTAATTGATAAATATTTATTTATCCAAATTTTTACAAAATTTGTTAATAAAAATATTTATTTCGTTACTTGAATATTAAAAATATTTATTATTTAGGTTTAGGGATCATAATTTTTTTTATTTGTTGGGTAGATAATGTATGTATTTATTTAAATAAATATTATTAAATTTTTTATAAATACTGATAAGGATTGACATGATGAGTAATGGGAAAAATTAAAATTATATATTATATTTAATTTCATGTAAATAAATAAATATTTGTTCATTTAATAAAATACATTTAAATATGTGTATACCAAGTGATATTTTTATAAAATTATTATTATTATTATTATTAACGAGGAATATATTAGACAGAATATTTGATAAAGGGTCTTATCAAAATTATAAAATATTAACCCTAGGTTTATATTTTTATTTATATCATTAAAGAGGAGGGGAGTCATTTCATAAAATAGATAGACTCAAGAAATTATATCAAGCCCTAGAGAGAATATCCTCCTCCCTCATTATCAATAATAATATATAATAATAGAAACCTATTGTTAATATCAATGGTCAAAAGTGTGAAGCATGATGATTATCTAAAGAAGAACCTAAAATACCAATAGTTGTTTGGATACTATAAGAGAACATGTGGATACAAGTAAAGGAATCATTGTTTTAATTCTCAAAAACAATGATGATATAATGTGTAATGACCCTGACCCTAGAATCCCAGATCTGATGCATTATTTTATTACATTGGAATGATTTCAAGAAATCAAATCTTGAATGACTGATTAGTTTAACAGTCTTGGAATGAAAAATTATATACTTTATATACATAATATATTTGGAAAAAATTATGCATAACATAAATAAAAACTCAGCATCCTTGAATCTCATTTAAAGGATTTCTCTTCATAACCTGGGGAAAGGAAACATAAAAAAGTTGAGATCAATTTCATAGTAAGGGTAAGTAAAGAGAAAGAAATAATTAATTGATGAGATTAAATAAAAATGGAAAAGTGAATTATTGATAATAAATGCCATTAAAATAACTAGATAAGTCTTAATCAATAGGGAATGGTAAATAACTAAAATACATTCCATCTAAATCAATAAACTAAGAATATAATGAATCCATAGATATGCATATGAAAAATCTCCTGGATAAAAAATAACTAAGCCAATATGAGGGAGATGCTTAATTATTGGATGCCATATTTCCTAGGTACATGGAAACTAAAATATAGATACCTTTCACAAGACATTTTATCATATCCGGTAAAAACATTTCTATTTTGGCCAACAATTTTTTCTCACGAGACTACTAATGAATCAAGGGGATATATATAAATAACTGGGCCCCACCCATGTCATACCTATCCAAATCATTCCTCATATCAAAAAATAGATTCAAATAATAATCAATATGCTTTATCAAATAACCATATTGAATAATGAATAAAAAATTATCAATAATTCCCCAGTGGAGGATAAGTAACAACAATGTTTGTTTACATTTATGAATAAAAATACCATATAAATGTTATTAAAACATTTTTGAGGAAAATAATCTTTAAACATTCCGAAGTGTCCCATAACACTTTGAAACATTCGAATCATAATATTAATGAAGGAATAACATTAAATGAAACTTTAAATGTCATTATAACAATTATATTCATGATATAATTTTTCAAATGGTATTATATACACTATATTAATGTGGGTTGGTGCATAATAATAACTAAAACTCAATAAAATGTAAATTAAAGAAAAATCCATTACCTTGCATTTTATTTTGGGTGATCATCCTTTAACCTCCTTTATAATGGTTCTAAGAGTGTTAATAAATTATTAAATAACCATATTAATATTTACAACGTAATATACGATCATGTTATAATATCTTATTACTCGTTTGTTAAGCTTTTTTACCATTTTCACTATTTCAGGTGTTAATTGCCTAGTTTATCGAGTATGTTTTTACTTTTTAGTTATTGTTCATATTAATTAGATAATGGTTTAATCATATCCATAATTTAAATCATGATTTAAATTATATATATATTCATTATATATTTATTTAGTATAATCCATAATACTTTTATATTAGAAATGAAATGCACCTTCCAATGAGACGGTATACCATATGTACACATGAACAGTACTTTTATTTATTAGTCATGTTAAAAGAAGTAAATGATATATATTTATATTATAAATCAATTATAATATATATTTCATATATATCATATATTTTTATTAAAAAAATCCTTTATATGAACTATGTATATTGTGAATGAATCACATCGCATTGAGGAGGTGGTAGTCCACACTTCCACAAACGATGTTAACGTATTTATAAAAAAAATAAATAATAAACTTATATGTTATAAAATAATTAAATAAGAATAAATAAATAAAAAATATAATATATATATTATATATAAATAGATTTTATATAATAATTCCCATCCATTAAAGGTGGAAAATGAATAATGAACAATCATCGTTTCATGAGGCGGTAGTTCACCAAATGATAAATAGTATGTTCGTAACCCATTAGATGGAATTGTTTGTAAGTGTTGGTAAAAACATTAGAATAATAACATGTATGTATATTTGGGATACTGTTTTTGTTACATAATCATGAAAAAATTAGCAATGAAGGATTGGGGAATGAAATAAAACTAAAGAGATCATTGAAGAATGTTACCTTATTTTCGTGTAACTCCTTTTGGTTTAAAAAAATGGTTTCCTTATATTTCTTCTAAAGGAGAGGATTATAGGATAAGGAGAAGAAGATTTTGAGATTATTTGTGTAGATCTTGGTTGAGAAAAATTGGCTTGAGAGTTTTGAGGAAGTGAGAGAGGAGGTTCCCTTTTATAATTGAGTTGAGGGTCACTTTTGGAAACTCTCAAACTATTAAATTACTTTTCTTTTCAAAATGGATCCATAGTGAGTTATTTCATATAAAATTTGATTATAGGTATAAATATTCACAAAAATTGTTTTTTAGATAAGTTTATGTCACATTATTAACATTATAATTTGTTCTTAACCCTTAATTAAACCCATTAACTCTTACTGTGACAACTTGGCTTTTTACACATTAAGGGTTAATATAATTACTATAAAATGAAAAATGAGACATAAATGGACCGTTGATGACATATTTGAATTTATAAAAATATTTTTTCCTAATTTCATATTTTTAATAATTTTATATAATATAATAAAATATTATTTATTTTAAAAGATCATTACTGTCAATTTTGACATTATTTATTACATAATTTTTTAAAAATATCATAACAAAATTATACCTTGGTACCAAATATTTTAAATAATATATAATATATAAAAGTAATCTAGATTTTTTTATAACATTAATTATAACAAATTATTTTTATTTTAATATTTCTAATATCATTAATTTGATTATCACATTAATTAAAAAATTACTGCATCATCATTGTGTCACCATTTAATTTAATTATTTATTTCCTAAACTTTTTAAATAAATTACCATGATGTATATAAACATTTTATATTTTAAATTAATATTTATATTCTAAAATATCTTCTTAATAACCATACATAAAAAATGTAAAACTTATTAGAAACTTGAGTATGACATATTGGAATTTCCTTAGAATAAAATAATATAAAAGCCTTAAATTCATCCAAGTGGCTCCAAGAAGACACAAAATTAGACCAAGGATGAATTTTAGTCTAAAATAGCTCATAAAATAAGCTTATGATAAGTCTTAGGGTAATTTTATAATACTTATAATATTTTTTACCCTTAATTACCATATTTACCCCTTAAGCTTGGAAAGTAAAATATTGTTAAATTTACTATTTATATGCCCAAAAAATAAAAGAAACCTATTTACATAATCTGGAATCATAGATTAAAAATATGGAATCCATGTTTCAAAATTCAAATAAAAAAAATTTCAACAATTAATCTAAAATTAATGATGTTGAAGGAATGAGAAAATGACTTTTAAAAGTGAAAACGTTCAAAAGATTGAAATATTTTTATATAACAATTCAAGGTGAAATTGATTCCAATGACCTAAATAGTATTAAATTATATAAAATTAATATAATTATAACTGAAAACCAATTAAAAATATAATTGAACTTCATAAATTATTTATAGGAAAAATATTTTTTCAATTAAAATGCAATATTTTATCAGTATTCATCACAACATGAAACTTTTTAGAAAAACATGAAAACATAAACCAAAGTAAATTTGTATACTAATATTTAAATTAAGAATTTTAATATATAAAATTAAATATATAAAAGTATCAAAAATTAGATTTAAAACAGGTTTTCTATTAAAAGGTGGTAAAACTGCCTTTTTAGAAAAAAATACAATATTTATGCATAAAACTGGATTTGTTATTATGTTATGCCTATATAATCCATTGGATGAATATAAAAAAATATTTTATTTAATAAATAACACATATATTTCATTAGTTTCATTCAGTAATTGTAATTAATTTAATTTATTAAGGCAAAACTGCTTTGAAATCATAAAAATAGTTCTTCATAAAAACATTTCCTATATATTCAGTTGGTTCCTATATTAATTTCTAATTATTTTTTTACCAGTTAATTCAACAAAATGTTTTTATATGTTATTTAACACTATTCCTAACTTCCAACTCATCGGCTAGTTTATATCTTATTATATTAAATAATAATATTTTAGTAGTATATGGTTGTTCTGTAAAACTCTGCCTTACGTGTAATGCAAACCAAATATTGGATATGTGCAGTGTAAGCTTATTATGGTGTTATGTACAAATTAATCTATCAAATAAATTGAATTTATAAAAATTCTGTAAAATCTTGGGGTTTTGCATTATACTCTCCTTCAATAAATTGTGTCCTCATAATTTGAACTCGGGATAAAAAACTAGGGTTTTAAAATTTCAAAATATCTTTGTTGAAATCACACATCATAAAAAGGATTAATGATTTATACAATTTCAAATAATGTAAGGGGAGTAAAAAGGTCACTATAGATAAGACATAATATCTTCCCATATACGAAATCATGGATATAGAAGTTAAATCTAACCATCAAGTTCTGATGGAGAGTGATAGATAACATGGTCAGAAGAAAGTTAACAATAAAAAAGCCTTAAATCTATGACAATCAAAGGGAGTATTTGATTCATCAAAAAAGAAGATACTAGGATAATTTTTTTGTCTAAAAACTATTTTTTATTGTTTATGAATTAATTCACACTATATCAATATAATTTAATATATATTTTCATAAACACAATATTATCCTTTGGTTGTGCCTGAACTATTCCTACTTATTTTCTTAGCATAGGTTTCATCAAAAAGTGAAGTAATACAAAAATATCTAATTTTTTATCCGAAGATCATCTTAAATGATTTCATAAATGGTTAAATTTTCTAAAATTAACTTATCATTAATATTTCCACAACATAATTAAACTATTATTTTTCACCTTCTAAACATGTGAATAACATCACCATGTATTCCATTAAAACCTAAAAATTTATTGAAAACATTCACACATCCTTATTACTTAAATAGAACATAGATTATTGGGTATAATAATTAAATACAAAATGTTTTAATCTCCATCAATGATGACATAAACTATTTTTTCTACCAACCATTAACCATTTCCAAGGCAGTCAGTACTATCCAATTTACTTTATCCAATTAAATCATCTCTTTATTCCAACATCATTATCTCAGTATCAAGAACATAATAAGGGTTATCTTTCCCTTAACCATATTAATTACAAAAGTTTTAACTTGCTCCTAAGTCACATTTCTTTTTCATCGATTCCATTCAACATACGATCCATAATCCATAATGAAATAGTAGTACAGTACAACCATTAAATATTCCATAATTATTATAATCAGTAAATCATTGATAAAAAACTCAAATAAAATAATTCTTGAATCCCAACATAATAACATTAATAATTCTTATTCATCCAAGGTAGTATCATAATCTTGAGAACAATCAGTAATAATATTTTAAGGTATACTTTTTTGACACATGAGACATTGATTTGTATAGTGTATCATATCCTTGTAGTTGAAGCATTGTATAATAGAAATATTTTTCTTATACTTCCAATACTAAGAATGGATGTCTTTATCTACACACGTGTAGCAAACACCCATTCCTTTTATGCAAGTACCAAGATGATTATTTACACTATTATTTCATGTGTGAAAATACTTCTTTCCCTTCTTCCCTTTATCCATATTTTCCCAGCTATCCTTTTATTCACGTTCTTCCCTCCAAATCCATAATACTTACAGTACACTTTACCTATCCTATTATCACATGATACTATGTCCTTATATGATGATAATTCTTGAGAGACTATTTCCCTTGAAAATATTTTCTTAAGACCATGAGAGATATGATCCTTCTTACTCTTTGAATCATGTACATTGGTGAGGTTCAAGTTCCTTCTTCTAGGTGAAATTTCTAAATGATGGAACACACTAAATTTTGTTATGAAGAATAATAAATAATTTGGAACTAAAAAAACACTTTATATAATTTTAGAATTTATGAATTTCTAATATCATAATAATAAATATTTTTTATTTCAGGGGATATTTTTTTAAATAAATCATAATGGTTTTTAGAAAAATTTGAATTATCCTAAGAATATATCCTGAGAGTGTCAGACTAGGTGAGCAGTAAGTCCTATTATCATGTACTAGGTCACATCAAGTAAAGCCTGAAACACCTTGTTGGAGTTGTTCCCCTAGGTACATCTATTCCATAACCACACCAACTTGTAGTATCCAGATAGGGATTTATTTCTAGAAATACCCACATAATCTCCACCTTACCAAAATTTTAGGATGTTCTTATATACATATCCTCAAAGTCTATATGATGACTATGTTCCCTAATATAAGATTTTTAAATCTAGTTTTCAAGGTTACTGTTAATATTCCTATGATACCTACTATAACAACTCGACCCAAGAAGCCCAATGTTAGTGAATTATTTTATTACATTGGAATGGTTAAAAGGAGTCAAGTTTGGAAGGATTGATCAGTTTTGTAGTCATAGAATTTTAGATTACACAATTGATACCCATAATACAATGGGAAAATAAAATAAATAATAACAAAAATAAAAACATAGAATACTTGAATCTCATTCAAAATATTCCCCTTTATGACATAGGGAAAGGAAACATAATAATAGTGAGTTCAAATCCTTAGTAAGGTTATGTAAAGTGGAAGAAAAAATTAATTGACGAGAGTAAATCAACACGAAAAGGTAAATAACTAATAACACATGAAATTAAAATTACTAAATAAGGATTAATCAATAAGGAATGTTAAATAACTAAAATACATGCCATCTAAATAAATAATCATAGAATAAAATTCATCCATAGATATATTGATGGAAAATCTCATGGATAAATAATAACGGAAACTAAATAAGGAGTGACAGGAAACTAACATTTTTATTGATTTTCAAAAACCACTGAATAGAGGAACCCAATAGAAAACATCATGGTGGTATAATGTAATGTAAACCAAAAGAATAATTAGAAACAAATTCCATCCCCTCCTTTGGAAAATAACCCAAAAAAAAGAATGAAAACATGCTTTGATTTGAGGATACCATAGACGTCAAAAAAATGCCTCCATGTTCCCCTCCCTCAATGTGTGAGAGACCTCCACATGATTACCAATGAGTAGGTTGAATTTTATGATACTGTATGTGATGTTCCAAGGAATATTTTCCTTTCCAAATAGTGCTTTATACAGTATCATGGAGTCTATCTCCACCATCTTAAGATTAATCTACCTCGGGTTGCATATCTCCAGCCCAGTAGCCATGGAAAAGCCTCTGCCTGTAATACATCACCTTTTCCATAGAAGGCCGAGAATGATGCAATAACAGATCCCATCTTGTATCTAATGACCCTGCCCCACACATCTCATGAAACTACCAATGCATCAATGTGATATCTATAACGGGGCCCCACCCATTTTGTATATGTCCAAATCATTCCTCATATCGAAAAACAGATTCAAATATTAAACAAATTCCTAATAAAATATCAATTTTGAATAAAGGATAATTATTTATCAATAATTCCCCATTAGAGGCTAATTAACAACATGTTTTGTTGATGGTGATTAATGGAAATAACATTGAAATTCTATTAAAACGTTTTTGAGGAAAATGATCTTTAAATATTTTTAAGTGTCCCACACCAGTTTCAAACATTTGAATCATAATCTCAATATAGGAATAATATTAAATGAACCATAAAATATCATTATAATAATTAGATTAATTGTATAATATGTTAAAGGGTATTATATACACTATATAAAAGTTAATTGGTGCCTAAAAAACTATGTCTCAATGGAATGTAAATTGAGATGAAATCCCTTACCTTGAATTTCCTTTTGGGTGACCATAATTTAACCTCATGTATAATGGTTTTCATAGTATTAATAACTTATTACAGAACCATATTAATATTAATTATATCATATATGAATATCATATAATATCTTATTACCTATTTCCTAACATTATTTTGTTATTTTCACTATTTTGGGTGTCAATTGCCTAGTTTATTGAGTAAGTTTTGACTTGTTATTTTTTTCTCTTGTTAATTAGATCATGGTTTTATCATATCCATAATATAAATCAAGATTAAAAAATTATATATATATTCATTATATATGTATTTAGAATAATCCATAAAATTTGGAGATAATAAATGAAATGCACCATTCATGGGGACGGTAGGTCGAAAATATTCATGGACAATACATTCATTTCAATGTCATATTAAAATAAGTTAATGATATATATTTATATTATAATTATAGTATCATATATATTTCACATATATAACATATTTTTATAAAATTATCCTTTATATGATTCATGTATAGTGTGAACGAATCACTTCTCGTTGAGGAGGCAGTAGTCCACGCTTCCACAAATGATGTTAACATGTTTATAAAATATAAAAAACATAATGGAATATGTTATAAAATAATTCATGAATAATAAATATATCATATATATCATATATAAAATATATTAATATAGTTTCCATCATAATTCCTTACCATGAAAGGTGGTAAAGAAAAATGAACAATCATCATTTTGTGAGGCGATTGTTTTCCGTACACATAAATAGTATGTTAGTTACCCATTAGATGGTATTGTCAACATGTTTAGGTAGAAAAATTATCCTAAAAACATTTCATTATATCTATGATACTAGTGTTTTTATATAAACATTAAATAATTATAAAATAATGATAGGGGAAAGAAATAAAACTAATGCGATTGTGGAAGAACGCTAACTCATTTTTGGTTAACTATTTTTTTTATATCAAAAGGATTCCTTAGATGAATTTATAACCAAATATAGGATTATAGGATGAATATAGGGAATTTTGGAGCTTATTTGGGTAGATATGTTTCATGAAAATGTTGTTTTAGAGGTGTGAAGAAGTGAGAGAGGAGGTTCCATTTTATAATTGAGGTGAGGGTCACTTTTAGAAACACTAAAACTATTAAATTAACATTCTATTAAAAATTTCTCAAAAAATGATTGGTTTAGAATATAAGATGACAATGGTTATAAATCCTCACATAATATTATTTTTATAAATTTTTATTTCATATTATTAAACTTATTTTTTTCATTAACCTTTACTATGACAACTTGGATTTTAACACTTTAAGGGTTAATATAGTTACTATAAAATAAAAAAAAAGTGACATAAATGGACTGTAGTGACTCAGGTTTTTGGCCCTGTCAGACTTTGAAATTTTCATAAAAATATTTCCAGAGTTAGACATGAAGACAACGTGTGATTCCAAGGCCTGGTGTGCCCAGAATAAATTTTATAAAAATATTAAGTATTTTGATACTATGCGTGAGGCAAGAATGAGTTATATGTTAAATGGTTTTTCAGATCAGAAATTTGAGGGAACAGTTTCGCCTGGAGCGTGCCATTTACCTTAGGCGGGCTGTAAAAGTTGTGAGCACGGGACTGCTGTGAGAGAAGTCACCCAAGGGAAAAATCATCATTTTGAAATAATGGCTTAGGGATTTTTATCACAGGAGTTCTCTTCAAATAACTTTCAAAAGAAGTCTCAGAATGGGAATCTGGGTCTTTTGTTGAGTTTGAAATGTGATTTTTTTCCTAGGTGTGATATAAAATTGGCGGGCATGGAGGTTTTGGAATCCGCATCCGTCTGCAGAGTCATAGAGAGTTTATAAATTCCAAAAAAGTGATGAACTTAGGGGGGAAACCCCATTCATCACTTCTCTCTCTCTCCCTATCTCTCTTGAATGTTATTCGGTGTTCTTCGGCATTCTTCTCCATTCTTCACCAGATTGAGGTACGAACTCCGGCGGATCGATGTGGGATTGTAGCAGGCGCGTTTCCAAAGACGAATGACCAGATCGAGGTAGGCTTTAAGTTGATTTGTCCACTGATTTTCCGATTTCTTGAGTTTTTTTCAAATCCGTCATTTTAATTCAATAATTTTAGAACTGGGACGATTGGTAAATGAACACGACCACCGTCCGAGTCCCATTCAAAATCTCGTGTTCGACGCGTTCTTCCTCGTTCTTCGATCGAATTTTTGGATACACAAAAACTCCTTGGGATCTTTGATCGGGGTCATGCGCTGTGAAGGCCTCGTCCAAACGATTCCAAATCCTACTTTGATTTTGAAATCGGGATGTCGGAGTGGTTGTGGTGGCTGATGGAATCCCTGACTCTATTGAGGGAGGTGGCCGGAGATTGGGGTGGCGCAGTGGTGGAGCCGGCAAGAGGCATTCGTTGCGGCGCGGTAGGTCGAGGTGGAGCTCGGAATGCCGGTGTGTGACAGCTAGAGGCCAAGTAGAGTCTAGAGGGGGTGGGTGTCATACGGAGTGTCCAGGAGTGCTATGCTCAGGCGAGAGATGGTCGGGGGTTCAGAACGTGTTGGCGGCGTCATGTGTGGCCAGTGCGGGCGGGGTAGCTTTGATAGGAGCTGAGATGGTCGGCGGAGAGGCGGTGCAGGCCGACCGGTGTGGCGGTGGTGCACCCTACAGGCAAGAGAGGTGGCGTCGAGAGGTGCATGGTTGACCAGCTTGGGTTTGCTATCGCGTTCAACCGGCAAGAGGAGCCCGAGGTTCTAACCTCTAGGGGGGAGCCGCGGAGAAGGACACATGTGTTGTGGGTCCTGATAGTGTGGCGCGAAGACAAAGGTTGGCTGCTTGGATGATATGTTTGGAAGAACCAAACCCAAGGGGTCTGGTGATATTGGGATGGGCCACGGTGATCTGGGTCGGACCCGCGGCTGGGCCGCAGGCCGGCGGTCTGTACCGAGCTGGCTGGTGTGGACCGGCCCGGTTGGGGCCCTTATATTAAAAGGGATGCAACTCCAAAATAGTGCATCCATTATATGTGTCGTATACAGATTTGGTTTCATCTCTTAGAGATTAGCTTTTTGAGATAGGTTTCGGAGTTTTTGGGTTCTGCACCCGAAAGCGAGTGACCCGAAATGCTTTAATTTAATAATAATATATCATTACTAAAACTTGCAATGGACGTACCTCGCGAACCGGACGTCCGATGGACGCACTGTTAGCGGAGGCATTATCCTAGTTCTCGTGCAGAATTTTTGAGATGCTCCTTTCAGGTTCCGGGATAAATACATGATGTGGGCCCCACAAGGCCTGTATTTCATGTTTTACAATGATATGCTTCTTTTCAATCGACATCAGTTTGGAGTGTTTTAGCTCCCGTTTCATTTTGTTTTTTCTGAGGGGATTGCAATGGTGCAATCTTCCCACCAAAATTTTGTGTAGAGGCATGGTCCCCATGAGGCGGCTACCAGGCGTATGCTGTGTTTTAACGACTTATGCTTCGTAGGTCCGTTCGGGGAAAATGAATAGCCTACCTTCCATGTTTTTCCGTGTAGATCATGATGGTGGCCTCGGTATAGGCCTAGGAGGTGTACAATGTGAAAATGATATGGGTCACATGGGTTAGCGATGTTTGGACCAGCAATGGATGAGTATACTCCCTTGGTTCATTTCTATGATGGTTCGTGTGGCATTACCACCTCATTATAGGTTTGTGATACCCTCGATAGGATGAATTTATATTAGAGTTTTGGCATACATCCAGCAGGTTCAGAATGGGATCCTGTAGCTTCGCTTCCCAAGATTGGGTTCTTGGTATCGCTGTGACTACTTATCCATGGGTGTCGATGCCATATCCAGCAGGTTAATCCTGTAGGGTTTGAGGCATCATCGGGAATATGATTCCCTACATAGTGGTATGTGCATAGTAGGGTTGTGGCATCATTGTTTATAAGATCCCCTACTCAGTATGTGGTTTATAGTAGGGTTGTGACATCATTGGTTATATGATCCCCTACTTAGCATATGGTTTCGATAGGGTTGGTGAATCATCGGTTCGATCCCCTACATTGTGAGTTATAACAGATAGGGTTCTGGTATCATTCTGACTACCTTTACATGGGTGGTGATCCTCTATCTGAGTGACGTGATCTGTGGATCAGTAGATCGGGTTGTGGTTTTTCCCCAACGGTTCCTAGGAGTGATCCCCTATCTGTGAGATCTATGAGTTACCGGAGTGGGAACCTGTATCCCCTAGCAGACCCTAGGAGTGATCCCCTATCCGAGGAGTTTGGTTTCTCCACAGTCTCAGCATGTGGTTCTCAGTGATGGTATTCGATGAGCGTATACCTCTCGGATGAGTGTTATCTGGGAAGCCAGAGCTCGTGGAGTGAGTTCTCTTAGTTATGTACCTGTTGAAGGTTATGAGGTCGTAACCTCATGAGGCTTGGTGCATAGTTTGAGTATATATGGTTGCTCATCGTATATGTATGGGCATATACCTGAGCTTATGTTCATGGTGTATGTGTAGGAATACACCTGAGTTGAGTTGACTAGTCTTGTTTTTTCTAGGATGGTCTTAAGATGGAGTTTCTCTCTCGTTTGGGTTTCCTCTGGCTGGGATGAGCTGATTGTTTCCTTTCTGTTGATCCATTTTATTTTGGGATTTTGGGGTGCCTACTAGGAATTTTATATACTCACCCATTCACAGGCTTTTCCTGCATATGTTTGTGTCTTGTGCATACCACGTGCCTTTTGACGGAGTTCTAGGAGGACCCGGAGTAGGCGAAGTTTAGTGTGCATGACCAACTGGGGGGTTTACTAGGTTTGTGCTAAGGATTATACCATCAGGTGATTTTGGCGGTTTTCTTCCTCCTTATGAGTAGGTTGGATGCTTTTGTAGTTTTCCTTTGGTGGGCCCTGTTTTTCCCTTGGTACTTCTACTGCACTCTGGTTTGGGATATATGTATGCATTCTTTTCCTTTTTAGTTTTTATATACATATTTGCAATGTTTCACGGAGGTGTATGTGGGTGTGTGGGTGTGTGTACATGTACATTAGCTTAATGCCTCCCATAAGTGTGATAGCCTACTCAGCACTGGTCTCCAGCCCTTGGCCTATTGGAGGCGAGCTTGGGGAGTCACGGCTCGAGCCCCATTGGGTCAGGTCATGACAGAGTGGTATTATAGGAGGTTCCACCTTTGGGACCTCAAAGAATAGCTAGTATAGCTGTGAGTTTGGTTTGGGTTAAATAACGGTAGTGTCAAGATGTTTCGAGTTTGGATTTAAGGCTACTTTCTCCAGTTTTGGCGTGGCGGATGGTGTATCAATTCACTAGGACTCTGATAACCTACCTTTCAAATCGAGATGTTTGGAAACTAGTCGCATGAACATAATGGTACTTGCATCATATAACACCGTGTTTTTGGGTTTCCCTTATACTTATTGATTCACCTCTCTATATATACTCATTGACTATGGTGTGTCTTGATTGTAGTTCAGGATACCTCCACGGCGACAACTAACGAGGGTTCCACAGTGGAATTGTGGCGACGAACTGCCCCGTGTAGAGGCTGTAGACCCAGGCGCAGGTTCTAAGGATACACCTCCAGGTGGTCCACCAGTTGTGCCACCACCTATTGAGCAGTGGGTTGTGCCGGTAGTGCAGGATGAGGTTACGTGCAAGCTGAGTGCGCTACACGAGTTCCAGAGGCAGCGACCTTTGAGGTTCTAGGGCGATCTAGACCCTCAGGCACCAGATGAGTGGCTCGAACAAGTCACCTATGTTTTCTGCCAAGTGAGGACACCCCCAGATCAGATGGTGGTCCTAGTAGTGAGCCTTCTACAGGGTTCGGCCGGGTGATAGTGGAGTTTGGTGACATAGTCCCATGATGAGGAGATGCTCACGTGGGCAGCATTTGAGAGGTTGTTTAGGGATGAGTTCTATCCAGGTACACTGAGGTCAGTGCAGATTCAGGATCTTCTGTAGCTTCAGCAGGAGGGCATGACTATGTCGGAGTGCTCAGCGAGGTTTACAGACTTGTTGCGCTACTCCCTGGATATGGATCAGGACCCGTCCTTTAGGGCTCAGGCCTTCGAGAAATGCCTATACAAATACATCCGGGAAAGTGTGGTTTCCTATTGTCTGCCCACCTATGCTAGAGTGATGGAGTGATTCTTGGTAGTGGATATCTTTCTGGGTGAGAAGATTCAGCAAATCAGTGGTGAGCATGTTGCATCTCAGACGTCGGAAACTAGCAGTCGGCGACAGACGCAGGGGTCTTGGGGTGGCCAACGTTTCAAGAAACGACCCCAGGATGGAGGATTTGAGGATTAGGGCTCACAGGGCCCACATGGAAATTTGGGTTAGTCATAGGAGAGGTGGTCTTATGCTTGCAATGGTCAGGGACATCTCGATAGAGATTTTCCGACCTATCATACTACTGAGAGGGAGTCAGTTGACAGGCCTGCTTGGCTGCGGCAACGTCTTGGGTTTGGAGGATTGTAGGGTGGCAGCTGTGGCGACGGATCTGCTGCAGCAACAGGAGGTTGTAGGCACTATCAGATGCCACAACCACCACCCCAGGTGGTCCACGCTGAGCTCATGGAGCTAGAGGGAGAGGGCGAGGATAGCTCCAAGCCATAAAGGCTGTTGACCTAGAGGCTCCATAGATGGATATAGGTACACATTGTTTCCATTATACATTCTTCAGTAGTTTGATAGGCACTACTTAGTGGTCATCTTCCCTTTCCATCGCTTGCTCGTGTTTTGTTCAGTGCGTTGATAAGACCATGTGTGGGTGTTGTTCGATGTGCTTCGAAAGCATGAGGAAGAGGGATCCTTTCCCCACTGAGACACATTTATTGTGACATGATTAAAACCATGCGAGCGAGTCAGTTCCACCCAAAGCCGATAGTGTTGAGGTGTGGTGGACAAGTTCCACTGACTTATGTGTTCGGGCAGGGGTGTGTGTTGGTGAGCTTACTGGCATGGGAGACCCAGTTGAGAGTCCAGTTGATTTCCTTGTGCTTATGGATTTTCAAGGATGAAAAGTTTTAATGTTGGAGGATGTAGAAAATCGATTTTTTTCCCTTTTAGACTTTGGAATATTCCTACAAATATTTCCAGAGCTAGGCGCGAAGACGGCATGCGATTCCGAGGCCTGGTGTGCCTAAAATAAATTTTATAAAAATATTAAGTATTTTTATACTATGTGCGCGGCGAGAATGAGTTATCTCTTAAACAGTAACTCAGATTGGAAATATGAGGGCACAGTTGTGTCTAGAGTGTTCCATTTACCTTAGGAGGGGTGTAAAAGTTGTGGGCGTGGGCCTACTGTGAGAGATGTCACCTAGGGGAAAATCGTCATTTGGAAATAATGGCTTAGTTATTTTAATAACTGGATTTCTATTCGAATATCTTTTGAAAAAAGTCTTGGAATTGGAATATGAGACTTCCATTGAGTTCCAAATGAGGTGTTTTTCCTAGGTATGATATAAAACAGGTGGGCGCGAAGGCTTCAAAATCCGCACCCGTTGGAAGAGTTTTAGAGAGTTTATAAATTCCACTTAAGTGATGGAATTAAGGGGAAAACCCATTCTTACCTTCTGTCTCTCTCTCTCTCACCCTCTCTCTATAATATTCTTCAGCGTTCTTCGGTGTTCATCGTCATTCTTCACTGGATTGAGGAGCGATCTCCGGTGGATCGAAGTGGGATCGCAGCGGGCACGTCGCCAATGACGAACAGACGGATCGAGGTAGGCTTTCAGTTGATTTTTCTGCTCCTTCATTGATTTTTGAGTTTTTGTCAAATCCTTCATTTTTATTCTATAATTTTAGAATTTGGATGATATCTGAATGAACACGGCCACCATCCGAGTCCCGTTCTAAATCTTGTGTTTGATGCATTCTTCGTCATTCATCGAATGAATTTTCGGATGTGTCAAAACTTCTTGGGATCGTTGATCGGGGGAAGGCGCTGTGAAGGCCTCGTCCCCAGGATTTCGAATCCTCATTCAATTTTTAAATCGGGTTGCTGGAGCGGTTTTAGCGGCCAACAAAATCCCCAGCTTCGACAAGGGTGGTGGTCGGAGATCGGGGTGGCACAACGGTGGAGCCGGATGGAGGCGTTCGTTGCAGTGCAGCAGGCCGAGGTAGAGCTTGGAGGGCTGACGTGCGACGATAGACCGACGAGTGGAGTCCAGATGGGTCGGGCTTCACAGGGAGCGGCCAGGAGCACAAATCTCTGTCAAGGGATTGCCGGGGGTTCAGAACGGGTTCACGGTGTTAGGTGTGGCTGGCACAGATGGGGTAGCTCTGGGAGGAGCTGATCTAGTCGGTGGAGAGGTAGTGCAGGCCTGCTGGTGTTGCGGTGGTGCGCCTCGTAGGCAGGACCGGAGGCATCTGGTAGTGCAGCACCGACCAACCCGAGTGGTTGTCATGCTCAACCAATAGGAGGAGCTCTAGGAGTTCACCTCAGGGGGGGAGTTGCGGATAAGGACCCGCATGTTGTTGGTCCTACTGATGTGGCGCGCAGACACAGACCGGCGCTTGGCCGGTCTGTTTGGAAGAACTGGACCCGAGGGGTCTGGTGATGCTGGAATGGGCCGTGACCAGTGGGCCATGGCGAGCTGGGCCAGACCCGTAGCTAGGCCATGGGCAGGCAGTTTGAACTGGGCTGACTGAAGGGGGGGGGGACCAGCCCAGTTTGGACCCTTGTGTTCAAAGGGGTGCAACTCCCAAACAGAGCATCTGTTTGATGTTTCATCTGTGGCTTTGGGGTTTTCTCTTTGAGACAGACTTTTTGAGATGGTTTTTGAGGTTTTTTTGTTTTGTGCATGAAGTCA
This sequence comes from Viscum album, assembly GCA_963277665.1. NCBI lineage: Eukaryota > Viridiplantae > Streptophyta > Magnoliopsida > Santalales > Viscaceae > Viscum > Viscum album. Next base: position 1,132,823,438 of record OY728123.1, on the reverse strand, counting down.
GGTGACCCGAAAGGCTTTAATTTAATAATAATAAATTATTACTAAAACATGAAACAAACGTACCTCGTGAACCAGAAGTCTGATGGACACATCATTTGCGGAAACATGAACCTAGTTATCATGCAAAATTTTAAGATGATCTTTTTAGTGTATGGTCTAATGATAGGATGCATGCCCCACATGGCCCAGTTTTCACGTTTTACAATGAAATGTCACTTTTTCACCTGGAATTCATTTGGAGTGTTTGAGAAGTCGTTTCTGTGTTTTTTTCAGAGGTAATAGCTATGGTTAAATCTCCCCACCTAAATTTGGGGTAGAGGCATGGGCCCCACAAGGCAGCTACCAAGCGTATGCTGCGTTTTAACGACTTATGCTTCGTTGGTCCATTCAGGGAAAATAAATAGCCTACCTTTCATGTTTTTCTATATATATCGTGATGGTGGCCTCAGTATATGCCTAGGAGGTGCGCAATGTGGCGATGATGTGGGTCGATTGGGTTAGCGACATTTGGACAAATAGTGGTTGAGTATACTCCCTTAGTTCATTCCTATGAGTGTTTGTGTGGCATTACCACCTCAGTATAGGTTTGTGATCCCCTCGATAGGATGAATTTCTATTTGAGTTTTGTGTTGCCTCCAGTAGGTTTGGAGCAGGATCCTATAGCTTCACTTCCCTAGATCGGGTTCTTTGTATCGCAATGAGTGCTTATCCATGGGTGGTGATCCCCTATCTAGCAGGTTAATCCCATCGGGTTTGAGGCATCATCGGAAGTATGAATCCCCTACGTAGTGGGTCTTGCACAGTAGGGTTGTGGCATCGTTGATTATATGATCCCCTACTCAGATTGTGGTATATAGTAGGGTTGCAACATCATTGGTTATACGATCCCCTACTTAGAATATGGTTTCAATAGGGTTAGTGCATCATCGGTTTGATCCCCTACATTGTGAGTTTTACCATATAGGGTTCTGGTATCGTCGTGACCACCATTACATGAGCGATGATCCTCTATATGAGTGACCTGATCTGTGGAGCACCATATCAGGTTGTGGTTTTCCCCAGTAGTTCTTATAAGTGATCCCCTATCTTTGAGATCTAAAAGTTACCAGAGTGGGTTCTTGTATCCCCTATCAGACCCAAGGATTGATCCCCTATTTGAGAAATTTGGTTTCTCTACTGTTTCAGCAAGAGGTTCTCAGTGATGGTATTCGATGAGCATATATCTCTCGGAAGAGTGTCATCTAGGAAGCCAGAGCTCGTGGAGTGTGTTCTCCTAGTTATGTACCTGTTGTATGTTATGAGGTCAGAACCTCATGAGTATTGGTGCATGGTTTGAGTATATCTGGTTTCTCATGGTATATGTATGGGAATATACTTGAGAGGATGTTCATGGTGTATGTATGGGCATACACCTAAGCTGAGCTGACTAGTAGTGTTTAGCCGAGGATGGTCTCGATATGGAGTTTCTCTCTCATTTGGGTTCCCACCGGCTGGGATATGCTGAATGTTACCTTTTAGTTTCTCCCTTATATTTTGGGGTTTTTGGGGTACCTACTGGGTATTTTATATATTTACCCCTGCACGGGCTTTTCCCGCACATGTTTGTGTCTTGTGCAGACCACATGCCTTTCGACGGAGTTACAGGAGGACCCGTAGCAGGCGGAGCTTAGTGTGCATGACTGACTAGGGGGTTTATTGGAGATGCGCTGAAGATCTTACTAGCATGTGCTTTTGGCGGCGTTCTTCCTCCTTTTGAGCAGTTTGGATGCTTTTGTAGTTTTCCTTTGGTGGGCCTTGTTTTTTCCTTTGTACCTCTGTTACACTCTGGTTTGGGATAGATGTATGCTTGCTTTCCCTTTTCAGTTTTTATATACATATATGCATTGTTTCATGGAGGTGTATGTGTACAGGTACCTTAGGCTAATGCCTCCCATGTGTGTGATAGCCTACTCGGCGCTGGTCGCCAGCCCCTGCCCTATTGGAGGTGGGCTTGGGGAGTCACGGCTCGAGCTCCGTTGGGTCAGGGTGTGACATGGACCATTGATTAAATATTTGACATTATTTAAATATTTTAGATAAATTGTATATTTTTACAAATTTATTTCTTTTATTAAAATATTATTTATTTTAAAATATCATTATTGTCAATTTGGATACTATTTATTACTTGTCTTTTTAAAAATATCATAACAACATGATATCTTAGAAAAAAATATTTTATATCATATGAAATATATCAAATTAATTTATAAAATTATTTTATGAAATTAATTATATCAAATTATATTTATTTTAATATTTTTAATATCATTTATTTTATTCTCCCACTAATCAAACAATTACTACATCATCATTTTGTCACCATTTAATTTACTTATTTATTTATTACAAATTATAAATAATGTTCCATGATATAGATAAGTATTTTATATTTCTAATGAATATTTATATTGAAATATATCTTCTTAATAGCAATACAAAAAAATGTAATAGTTGTTAGAATCATGAGTTAGACATATTGGACTTTCCTTAGAATAGAATACTATAAAAACCGTAATGTCATACAAGTGGATCCAAGAGGGCATAAAATATTCACAATGAATATTTTTGGTCAAAAATATCTCATACAATAAAATCATGAAAAGTGTTAGGGTAATATAATAATACTTATAAAGTTTTTTACCCTTTATTACCTAACTTACCCCTTTACCGTGGTAATTAAAATATTACTAAATTTAGCATTTGTATGCCCAAAAATTAAATAAACCTATTTAAATAATTTCAAACTACTTATTAAAAAATATTTAATCCATTTTTCAAAATTAAAATAACATAAGTTTTATCAATTAGTCTAAAATTAATCCCATTGATAGAACAAGAATACATGTTTTAAAAGTGAACAAGTTCAAAAGATTGAAATTTTTTTATATCAAAATTCAAGATAAAATTGATCCAAATGGCCACAATTTTATAAAAATATATAAAAATAATCTAATTATACTTTAAAACTAATTAATAATATAATTTAACACCATAAATTATTGAGATTAAAAATTTGTTTTCAATTAAAAGGTAATATTTTATCACTATTCATCAAAACATGACACTTATCCAAAAATACCAAAAATTAAACCAAAGTAAATTTTTATATTCCAATTTAAAATAAGAATTTTATTTTTTCAAATGGATTATTTATAAGTTTCAAACATTGGATTTAAGATATGTTCTCCATTAAATGGCGGTATAACTACCTTTTTAGAAAAATACAATATTTAAGCATAAAAATGGATTTATTATTATATTATGCTTATTAAATATATTAGATGAATGTAAAAATTATTTTATTGAATAAATAAAATTTATATTTCATTAATATCATTCACTGAATGTAAGTAATTGAATTTATCAAGACAAAACTCTTCTGAAAGCATAAAAATAGTTCTTTATAACTACATTTCCTATATATTCAGTTGGTTCTTATATTCATTTATAATTAATTATTAACCAATTAATTTATTCGTATATTTTCCAAATTTAGTTAATACTATTCAAAACTGAAAACTTATCTGCAAGGTTATATCATATTATATTAAATAATAATATTTTAATAATATATTGTTGTTCAGTAAAACTCGACCTTACATGCAATGAAAACCAACTCATTGTTGTGTTTAGTATAAGAATTTCATGGTGTTGTGTTGAGTGTAAGCTATCAAAGATATTTAATTTAGATACATACTGTAAAATCAGTGGGTTTTACATGATGGGAGTGGCATGAATTTTTTTTTAATTATGATTGAGGTAAATAATTATTTAAATTATTAACAAATTAAATGTGGAATATCCCGTCATAAAAGATTATAGGGTTTCCATACTCAAGTAAATTGAATATTATACATTTAAACTGATAAATACACAATTTTGGGAACCGTCTTGATGCATTCTAGGATCCATAGAACCTTTTAAGTGGCACCACAATAGTCACATTATAATATATAATTATTTATTATTTTTGACCAATTTTATTTATTTATTTTCTAGGTTTAGTTTCTAAAATTTAATTACAAATCCAAAAATAGAGATAAAATTTTAGTTTTAATTCATATAACCAAGAAAATGCTATAAACAAATGAATAATGATTGAATATCACATCTGTAGGTGTCATAGTTACTGGCCAGATGACACGAATACATTTTGTGAAATGGTAAATTACATGAATTGTACCATTGGAAAACCAAATAATGTGTATTTAGCATCAATCAAAACACATAATGTGGTTCTGTATGAAATTCCATCATATGTTCTATATTGAATTCAATACTAGAATTTAGCATTACAGGGAGTACACTATGTTTTTCTTGTGTACATTTTGTGTAATCCCACACATTTTTAACTTTGATTAAATCATTGAAAACAGTATGGTTATGGTACCTGACATCATTACACATCCAGTATTGACTCCCAACCAATAAAATTGATTTAAAGTAGATTAAACAATGTGTATATGGGTTTAAATTTCATATAACATGAGATAACTCATGAAAGGTACACACTGAGATTTTTGACAAATCGTTTTGTTGTATAGAAACCAATTACACTACATGTAATTTATTTTACACATCAGGAAATTTGTGTATTCTCACACAGGTTTCTTAAATCATAAAAAAAATTTCGTCAAAGTACATGACATCATTATACACCCCGTATTGATTCCCATCTAGAAATCATGACTAAAAGATGATTAAATAGTGTGTATTTGGTTTTACATGTTGTGTTACATGTGACAACTCATGATATATTTGCATTGAGATTTTAGTCATTTCATGTTGGTGACTAGAAACCAATTAAATTACATGTAGTTGGTTTTACAAAACATGTAATTTGATCCTACTCACATAGGATTTAAAATAATTTTTATTTCCTCAAACCACATCACCTTAAATTTATTTCCAGGATTAATAAAACAAATTATGTTTCACAATGACTTTTTTATTCCATTTTACAATACGAGAACACATAAAGAATAATATATCTCATAGGAAAATTACACATAATGTATCTATATTTATGATAATAGCTAAGAAAATTATAATGATATAAACAAGAATGAATAATGTATATATATGGGTAAATTCCATAGGCTTTAATTTTTCCATAAAGATCAACCATACTATATAAATAGTAAACAAAAAAATAAATCATTGGGAATATAATAAAAATTATCATGGGAAGTATATAACCATTATAAGTAACATAGTGACTGATGAATTATGAAAATTGTGGAGTATATATAGCATGACAATGGTAGTGGGACCATTAGGATTTGATAATTACATGAACATTTTATTTCACTAATATATGTCCATTGGGAATAATGATATTTTATAATCATGAACATTTGGAATGTAAAGACCCATAAATTTCAAGGAAATTTTTTTCTTAATTTTCTTTGGAATTTTACAAGAGCGCAGTTTCTGAAGGTACCTGATTCTGAGGCCCGGTGTGCCCGGAATCATTTTCCGAAGTTTGGCTCGGGTACATTCAGTGAACGGACGAGCGGGTTTTTCTAACTTTTGAACCGGTGCTCGGAATCGAATTATGAGGGCACCGATGGAATCGTAGCGCCGGTAATTGCTTAGAAACACCTCTTCCGGGGTTTCGTTTGCTCAAGTGTGGTTTTTAATTTTCGGGCTTAAAGTTAAGAAATAAAATAATTGTACGAAAAACTTTATTTAATTTCACTTAAGCCACTTGGAAGCCACTTGAAGCCACTTAAAGCGGCTTAAGTTGAGTTGATGCGGATAGGGTGCTATCCAAAAGTATCCTACCCTCTTGGTAGGATATTTGTGAGGTGGGGCCCGCATGAGCCCACCGTTTATTTCCGCTATGTAACGCACCTGAAAAAACTCTTCACTATGAAAGTCAATTGACGTGTTTTCTTAATTTCTTAACGCACCAATTAATTGGACAGTTTCTTCGTTGAATTAAATGGGCGGTTTCTTTGTTGAAATTAATTCTATGAATTAATTTCATTCGTTTCTTAACCTGTATGAAATCTGTTGGCGTAATAATAAAATAATACCAATGCACAACTTCTGGAAAAATGCTCATTGAGAGGTTTTGAAAAGTTTTGTGCCTTCATCCTCCTTCGCAAAGAACGCGAAGAACGCCGTCACCCTCGGAGTTTGACGACGCTTCATCCGAGACGTTCTTCCCCGCCCCGATCTCCGATCACCAACCGCTTGAGGTAAGAGATCTCGAGTTTCTTTTTAAACTTCTTTGTGGTAAATAAAAACACACAGATTTAATTATTTATAATTAAATCTGTTGTTTCTTGGTCCTCGGAGTTTTTCGACGCAGCGCCAGATACCGCGACGATCCCCTCCTTCCGCGACGAACCCCTCCTTCCACGACGATCAAATCCACGAAGAACCCGCGTGCGACGACTTGACGAGGTAGGGATTTTATTTTGGAATTACCTTTTTATATCCCCGTGTTTGTTTCTTTTAAAACATGAACCTCGATCAAGTGAAATTTTAAATTATTAAAATTGTTTTGAAACATTTGTCATGTGTTGATTTATCCTTCCGATTGATACCGTCTAACGCGGAGGGTGCGGGCCAAACGAACACGCCCCGACAACCCTCCCTCGTTCTTCGTTATTGTGCGGATTTTGCGGGTGACGAAAAAACGTGCCTCAAGGACGATCTGTTGACTCCGCAGTGAAGAACGGGACCTAGGAGGAGCAGCGGCGCAGACGGGAAGGAAAACGGACCACCGGAGCAACTCCGGTGGCCCGCGGATGTCTCCGGCGGCGCCGACGGCCGGAGGCGGCGGCGCCCGGGCGCGCCGCCGGACAGGGCCCCCGTGGCTGAAGCCGCGGCGGCGGTGGCCAGCGGACCCACGGCCGCGTGGTTCCGGTGCACACGCGGGACGCGGCCTTGGCCGCGTCCGTTGACCAGGTTGGCCCCCCGCGGGGGCCGCGGTGCTGTCACGCGGGGGGCAGCGAGCCCCCCGCGCTGCTCGGCCGCTCGGCCGAGCCGAGCCGGACTGGCCGGCCGATCCGGACCGCGCCCTGGCCTGGCCAGACCGGGTCCAGCCGGGTGGGACCGGTTCGGGTCGACCCGGTTCGGTCGACCCGGGGGGGGGGGGGTCGGGCAGGGGCGGCCCGGGCCCAGACCCCCCGTCTTCGGACCATTTCGGTCTTTTGCCTGTAACGTGAGCTACGGGCCTCCGAATGATGCACCGTTAGTGGAAACGCGATCCTTAGATCTGGATGGTCGTTTCGGTATATCGCACTCAAGGTTTCAGAATACTTTGTGTTCGGCCGGGTTGGTTCGTACACGAAACCAACCGGGCCCTCAGAGCAGAAACGCCCATATCATGAGCTACGGACGTCCGATTGACGTGCCGTCGACTTTGTTGAATTCCTCTAAGTGAGACGGATCTTTTGGCTTGCCCCGCCCGAGGTTTGGACGCAGGTGGAGTATGGTCGGGTTGGTTTTGACTTAAAAACCAACCGGGCCCCTGGAACGAAAAGGCCAATAACTCTCAAACCGGGCATCCAATTGACGCGCCGTCTACGACGATGAGTTCATGTTGACGAGACGGAACTTTTGGATACATCAACTATGGACTATGTGTCAGTTGATGTATCAGCCTCTCGGCTCATGGAGCGGACCCTCCCGAATGAGCTTGCTGTGTGCGGGAACCCTAGAGATGGTTGCGACTGCTACTGCGACGACGATTGTGCAGAGATCCTCAGTGGACTGCGACGATGACTGTGCAGATATCCTCAGTGTACTACGACGACGACTGTGCAGAGATCCTCAGTGGACTGCGACGACAACAGCACTCAGCGATCCCTTGTGGGTCAGTGCTACAGGTCCTGTGTGGGCCCGATCCTGTGTGGGTCCGATCCTGGGTGGGTCAGCGCTTAGTGGTTCTGTGTGAGCCTGCGCCTACAGGTCATGTGTGGGCCCGATCCTGTGTCGGTCTTTGCGGCAGTTAGTACTTATCGATCCTTTGTGGGTCTAACAACTTAGATGGATCAGTGATCATCTCTATCGTCATTTGAAGAAGTATACCTGTGTGAGCTGAATCTTGTGTTACTCTCCTTTGTGGATTGTGTTGAACTATCCTGTGTGGATTTACGGTTTACTCTCCTTTTTGGATTGTGTTGATCTATCCTGTGTGGGTATACGTTTTCTTTCTTGTGTGGACTGGGTTGTGCTTGGGCTCGAATGTTGGAGCCGAACGGGGATTGATGACTAAGGTATATTTATGGGCATATACCTAAGCAGTGTCAGTTGTTACTTCATGATTGTATCTTTCTGTTGTGGTTTCTCATTTGTGGATTTTGGGAGACCTTCGGGGGTCTCGAGGTCCCTACTGAGTATCTTATACTCACCCCTACACGGGCTATGCCCGCACTATGTTGTGTTGGTTGCAGACGACGGACACCGCTGATTGTGGTGGAGGCTTACGGAGCGGGAAGGTACCTAGAGGTGGACCACTGGGCGGGACGTACTCGGAGTGGTCAGGTGGACCCGAGGAGCAGTGGAGGCTATCTGTACCCACCCTTCATGTGGGAATTCCAGAGGACGGCTCGAAAATGCGTCTTTTCTTTTCAGTTGCTGTTTTTTCCTTTCAGTTGTACTTTACAGTTGGGCTTGTATTTCCGGCCCCTTTTACTTTCGGCACAGCCTGTTACAGTTATTACTTAGTGTTTACTTTTCCTCTTGCTTACACTGTGGTGCTTGTTTACTTTTCAAAGAAAATCCCTTCCCTTTTTCCGGGATTTACGCCTTGGTGCTAGTCGCCAGCCCCTGGACTATGGAAGGCGGGCTTGGGGTAGTCACGGCACAGGCCCCGAGGACGTGTCGTGACAAATTGGTATCAGAGGTGGTTGGTTCTACCGCAGAATCTGATCTTTCTTCTATGTGAAGCAATAGTGTTTAGCCTATTGGGTGTGGTTATCAGTCCAGGGAGTCCAGTGTTGGTGCGGCGGCCGACGTATCCGTACACCAGGACCCTGACTTCTGATTTCCGACTTAATGCACGAAAACATTGATTGCTTGTGTGTTTCAGGTTTTCATTGTGATTACTTGTGTCAGCTCACCAGGTATACTGTTCTGACCGTGGCACACTTGTTTTTTTTAGGATGGCCCCATGACGGCAGCTAGCTAGGGTTCCGAGAGTGGAGCGCGACGACAGCCCTCCGAGCGGCGAGGCCTCGGAACAGGGCCCTTGGACAACGGAGGCACTGGTGGTACCTCTACCCGCTGAGCCCCTGATACTACCAGCACTGACCGCTGACGATGCACATCGCCTCGGAGCTCTGCACGAGTTCCAGAGCCAGCGACCACCCAGGTTTCGTGGGGAGACGGACCCCCAGGCAGCCGAGGACTAGCTGGAGGTGGTCGTACGAGTTTTCAGGCTAGTGAGGACACCAGCAGACCTCATGGTGATCCTCGCTGCGAGCCTACTGCACGCAGTAGCGGGCCGATGGTGGAGCATGATGCTCTAGTTACACGATGAGGTGTCTCTTCTATGGACGGACTCTCGAGAGCCTTTTCCGCTCAGATTTCGTCCCGGCCACCCTCCGTGCGGTGCACATCCAGGAGCTTCTTCAGCTGCGGCAGGGCAGCTTGACGGTCGCCCAGTACGCGGTGAGGTTCACCGATCTTTCTCTCTACTCGACAGATATGGTACGGGACCCATTCTACCGGGCCCGAACCATTGAGTAGGGTTTGAGACACGAGATCAGGGCATCGTTGATCTCCCTCAACATTCCGACTTAGGCAGGAGTACTGGAGCGGGCCCATCTAATCAAGAGCTTTCTGGCTCAGTCCACAACGAGACCTACCGGAGGGCGGCAGGTAGCGGAGTCTTCGGAAGCATGTTGCTGACAGATGACTCAGGGTTCTAGGCAGACCAGACCCTCTCGTAGACAACCTCAGGACACTGGCTTAGCAGTGTGGGGCACACAGCGCAGAGCCAGTCTTCCGAGAGGTAGGTAGTTCTACGCCTGCGGCGGGCAGCGCCACATGGCTCGTGACAGCCCGACCCGCCGTATCGAGGAGCAGAAAACGTTGGAGGGGCCACCCAGGAAGAGGAAGAGGGTCGACCGTGGCGGTCTGCAGGGAGGAGGTTGATGAGGCAGAGGAGCTGGCCGAGCAGCAGGTGGTGGGCGACGCTATGAGGCTCTGCCACCACCCCCACCGGGAGGTCCGCCCCGACCACAGTGAGCTGGAAGGCAGAGACAGGCACAGCTCCAGGCAGTGGAGGCCTATTACCACGTCGTTCCAGAGATGATTCGAGGTACGATCTGTGTCTATTCCACCCTTTCTTCAGTTCTTATAGACACAGGATCGAGTCACTCCTTCATAGCCGTTGCCCTTGTTCGGAGCTCGGAGATTCCGACAGAGCCGTTGGCTCGATCCTTACGGCTAGAGACTCCTACGGGAGCAGACTCGACGATTACGTACTGGTGCCGGCAGTGTGAGCTTACTCTAGGAGGCGAGAGCTTCGGCTGGGATCTTCTAGTAGCGGCGTCGAGGCCTTACGACGTCATCTTGGGCATGGATTGGTTATCTACGGTCCATGCTTAGATTGATTGTATTAGGCGCAAGGTGCGATGTGTACGCACCGACGGAAGCAGGTTCACCTTCACCAGCGAGAAAGGAGCCTTTGCATCATAGGAGGGACTCTCACAGAGGAGGGGACAGCCCATCACTCATCAGTTGGCTAGTCTCATCCTAGGAGCAGTGGACGTGCGGAGTCCTAGTTTTCCTGCAGTGGTGGATCAGTACGCGGACGTCTTTACCGATGACGTTCCAGGGCTACCTCCTCGCAGAGAGGTAGACTTTTATATTGATCTGTACCCCGGGACAGCCCCGATATCCACTCCAGCGTATCGGATGGCCCCCGCTGAGCTTCGAGAGCTATGGGTACAGTTGGAGGACTTACAGGGCAAGGGGTTCATCCGACCCAGTGTTTCACCCTGGGCTTCCACGATATTGTTTGCCAAGAAGGTAGATGGGAGCTTGCGACTGTGTGTCAACTATCATCTCCTGAACCAGTTTATAGTGAGGAACAAGTATCTGCTGCCGAGGATTGATGACCTCTTCGATCAGCTCAAGGGAGCACGGTGGTTCTCGAAGATAGACCTCAGGTCAGGCTATCACCAGCTCAGAGTTCGAGACGAGGACGTGTAGAAGACGACCTTCAGGTGTCGGTATGGCCACTATGAGTTCTTGGTTATGCCATTCGGCATAACCAAGGCTCCAGTAGTGTTCATGAGCCTCATGAACTGGATCTTCCAGCCATACCTCGATCGATTTGTCGTGGTCTTCATCGATGACATTTTGGTGTACTCGATCACGGAGGAGGAGCACGCCTACCACTTGCGGGTTGTACTAGACACACTCTGAGAGCACCAGCTTTATGGAAAGCTCTCGAAGAGCCAGTTCTGGTTACGTGAGGTCCACTTCTTGGGGCACGTCATTTCTGAGGCGGGAGTTGCAGTGGATCCTGCAAATATCGAGGCAGTTCTAGCTTGGGAGCCACCGAGGAGCATGACGGAGGTGCGTAGTTTCTTGGTTCTAGCCGGATACTATTGGAGATTTGTGCTGGACTTCTCCAGAGTTTCGGCACCACTATCAGCTTTGACGAAGAAGGGGAAACCCTTTGTGTGGTCAGACAGATGTCAGCAGAGCTTTTAGGAGCTGAGACAGAGATTGACCAGCGCACCTATCTTGAGGTTGCCTGAGGAGGGAGTTGGATACGTATTCTACTGTGATGCATCATGGACCAGACTCAAATGTCTCCTGATGTAGGAACGGGCCGTGATTGGCTACGGATCACATCATTTGAGGCCGCATGAGAAGAACTACGCCACACATGACTTGGAGTTAGCAGCAGTGGTCTTCGTTCAGAAGACATGGCGGCACTATCTGATGGGCGAGTGCATTACAGTCACTTCTGACCACCAGAGTCTCAGGTACATCTTCTCTTAGAAAGACTTGAACCTGAGACAGCGGCAATGGCTCGAGTTCCTCTAGGACTATGACTTTGAGATAGTCTGTACTCCTGGGAAGGGGAACGTGGTAGATGATGCCCTCAATAGGAGGACGGACATTTAGCTACTTGAGGAGGAGACAGAGCTACTAGACGCTTTGCAGATATCCATCATGGATAGAGATGGAGGAGCCTTCCTTTAGACTCTCACAATCACTCCTCCACTACTGCAGCGGGTCAGAGAGGCACAGCGTGGGGACGCTGACTCTGAGACGCGGCGTGCACAGATATCCTCAGTACAGGCACCTGATGACTTCTCCTTTAGAGAAGAGCACGACATCCTTTTCAGAGGACGTACCATGGTACCAGTATCTTTGCGAGAGGAGGTGATGAGAGAGTTTCACATATATCCTTTGGAGGTACATACTGGAGTGGCGAAGATGTACCAGGACCTCAGACGACAGCACTGGTGGCCGGGCATGAAGAAGGCTGTGGTAGAGTTCGTTTCACGATTCCTCACCTGCCAGCAGGTGAAGGCAGAGCATCAGGTACCAGCAGGCTTGCTACAGCCCTTGGAGGTCCCGGAGTGGAAGTGGGATGACATATCTATGGACTTCGTGACTGGACTTACACGCACTTCCAGAGGTCACGACTCCATTTGGGTGATTGTTGACCGACTCACCAAGTCGGCACACTTCTTACCCATCAGAGAGAAGGGATCAGTGGAGAGCTTGGGGCGTCTCAACATTCAAGAGATTGTATGGCTTCATGGTGTGCCATCGTATATCGCCTCCGATCAGGACACTCTCTTTACTTCCCTGCTTTAGAAGGGGTTGCAGGAGGAGTTTGGGACGCGACTACGTCTGGGCACCGCCTTTCACCCTTAGATGGATGGTCAGACGGAGAGGACTATTCAGACTCTCGAGGACATGCTCTGCGCATGTGTCCTCGACTTTGGTCATAGCTGGGAGGACCACCTACCCTTGGTGGAGTTCGCGTACAACAACAGCTATCACTCCACCATCGGGATGGCACCATATGAGGCATTGTACGGCAGACCTTGCAGATCTCCTTTGTGCTGGACATACCCTGGGGAGTTAGCACTTGTGGGACCAGAGATGGTCTGGGCCATGACAGAGAAGGTCCAGGTCATCCAAGAGCAGATGAGGACCGCTCAGAGCTGGTATAAGTCTTATGCTGACAGGAGGCGGTGGCCACTAGAGTTCGAGGATGGCAACCACGTCTTCTTGTGTGTCTCACCACGACGTGGATTACGGAGATTTGGCTGAGGTTGCAATTTGTCTCCATTCTTTATAGGACCATTCCAGGTCCTCAGCAGGATTGGTGAGTTGGCTTATCGCCTGGCTCTACCACCTCAGTTGCACCGGGTGCACGACGTCTTCCACGTATCTCAGCTGAGGAGATACGTGAACAACCCGACGCACATCATTGACCATGGGGATCTAGACGTGGATGATGGGGCGACTTTTGCGAAGGTCCCGGTGGAGATCGAGGATCGACAGAAGTGGGTCCTATGTGGACGATCGATTCCTCTTGTGCGCATCAGATGGTAGCACGGGATCCTCCAGGAGAGAACTTGGGAGTGGGAGGCTCAGATGTGTGCTCAGTACCCACATTTGTTTCCCTAGTTTATGATGTATCTTCACTGGGACGTAAAGACCTGAGGTGGGAGTAATGTAAAGACCCGTAAATTTTAAGGAATTTTTTTTCTTAATTTTCTTTGGAATTTTACAAGAGCGCAGTTTCTGACAGCACCTGATTCCGAGGCCTGGTGTGCCCAGAATCATTTTCCGAAGTTTGGATCGGGTACGTTCAGTGAACGGACGAGCGGGTTTTTCTAACTTTTGAACCGGTGCTCGGAATCGAATTATGGGGGCACCGATGGAATCGCAGCGCCGGTACTTTCTTAGAAACGTCTCTTCCGGAGTTGCGTTTTCTCGAGTGTGGTTTTTAATTTTCGGGCTTAAAGTTAAGAAATAAAATAATTGTATGAAAAACATTATTTTATTTCACATAAGCCACTTGGAAGTCACTTGAAGCCACTTAAAGCGGCTTAAGCTGAGTTGATGTGGATAGGGTTCTATCCAAAAGTATCCTACCCTCTTGGTAGGATATTTGTGGGGTGGGGCCCGAACGAGCCCACTGTTTCTTTCCGCTATGTAACGCACCCGCGAAAACCCGTCATTATGAAAGTCAACTGATGCGTTTTCTTAATTTCTTAACGCACTAATTAATTGGGCGGTTTTCTTCATGGAATTAAATCGGAGGTTTATTCATTGAAATTAATTCTATGAATTAATTTCATTTATTTCTTAACCTGTTTGAAAACCGTTGGCGTAATAATAAAATAATACCAACGCACAACTTCTGAAAAAATGCTCGTTGAGAGGTTTTGACATGTTTTGTGCCTTCATCCTCCTTCGCGAAGAACGTGAAGAACGCGAAGAACTCTGTCACCCTCGGAGTTTGATGACGCTTCATCCGAGATGTTCTTCCCCGCCCCGATCTCCGATCACCAACCGCTTGAGGTAAGAGATCTCGGGTTACTTTTTAAACTTCTTTGTGGTTAATAACAACAAATGAATTTAATTATTTATAATTAAATCTGTTGTTTCTTGGTCCTCGGAGTTCATCGACGCAGTGCCGGATACCACGAAGATCCCCTCCTTCCGTGACGAACCCCTCCTTCCGCGATGATCAAATCCGCGAATAACCCACGTGCGACGACTTGACGAGGTAGGGACTATATTTTGAAATTACCTTTTTATATCCCCGTGTTTGTTTCTTTTAAAACAAGAACCTGGATCAAGTGCAATTTTAAATTATTAAAATTGTTTTGATACGTTTGTCATGTGTTGATTTATCCTTCCGATAGATACCGTCTAACGCGGAGGGTGCGGGCCAAATGAACACGGACCGACAACCCTCCGCCGTTCTTCGTTATTTTGTGGATTTGGCGGGCGACAACAAAACGTGCCGCAGGGACGATCCGTTGACTCCAAAGTGAAGAATGGGACCCGGGAGGAGCAGCGGTGCTGACGGGAAGGAAAACGGACCACCGGAGCAACTCTGGTGGCCCGCAGAAGTCTCCGGCGGCGCGGGTCACCGGCGCGGCGGCTGAATCCGCAGCGGCGGCGGCCAGCAGACCCATGGCCGCGCGGGTCCGGTGCACACGCGGGACACTGCCTTTGCCGCGTCCGTTGACCAGGCCGGCCCCCTGCGGGGGCCGCAGTGCTATCACGTGGGGGCAGCGAGCCCCCTGCGCTGCTCGGCCGCTCGGCCGAGCCGAGCCGAGCCGTTCCCTAGCCTGGCTGGACCGGGTCCAGCCGGGTTGGACCGGTTTGGGTCGACCCGGTTCGATCGACGCAGAGGGGGTCGGGCCGGGTCGGCCCGGGCCCAGACCCCCCGTCTTCGGACCGTTTCGGTCTTTTGCCCTTAACATGAGCTAAGGGCCTCCGAACGACGCGCTGTCAGTGGAAACACGATCCTTGGATCGAGACGGTCATTTCGGTATATCTCACTCAAGGTTTTGGAATACTTTGGGTTCGGCCAGGTTGGTTCGTACACGAAACCAACCGTGCCCTCGGAGCGGAAACGCTCATATCTTGAGCTACAGACGTCTTATTGACGTTTCATCGACTTTGTTGAATTCCTATAAGTGAGAAGGATCTTTTGGCTTACCTCGCCGGAGGTTTTGACGCAGATGGAGTACATTCAGGTTGGTTTTCCCTTAAAAACTAACCGGTCCCCTGGAACGAAAAAACCAATAACTCTCAGACCGGGCGTCTGATTGACGCGCCGTCTGCGACGATGAGTTCCTATTGACGAGATGGAACATTTGGATACATCAACTTTGGACTATGTGTCAGTTGATGTATCAACCTCTCGGCTCATGGAGCAGACCCTCCCGAACGAGTTTGCTGTGTGCGGGAACCCTAGAGCTGGCTGTGACTGCTACTGCGATGACGACTGTGCAGAGATCCTCAGTGGACTGCGACGACTACAACACTCAGCGATCCCTTGTGGGTCAGTGCTATAGGTCATGTGTGGGCCCGATCCTGTGTTGGTCCGATCCTGTGTGGGTCAGCGCTCAGCGGTTCTGTATGAGCCAGTGCCTACAGGTCCTGTGTGGGCCCGATCCTGTGTGGGTCATTGCAGGGGTTAGTACCTATCGATCCTTTGTGGGTCCGACAACTTAGATGGATCAGTGATCATCTCTATCATTATTTGAAGAAGTATACTTGTGTGAGCTGAATCTTGTGTTACTCTCCTTTGTGGATTCTGTTGAACTATCCTGTGTGGATTTGCGGTTTACTCCCATTTGTGGATTGTGTTGATCTATCAAGTGTGGGTATACGTTTGCTTTCCTGTGTGGACTAGGTTGTGCTTGGGCTTGGATGTTGGAGCTGAACGGGGATTGATGACTTAGGTATATGTATGGGTATATACCTAAGCAGTGTCGGTTGTTACTCAGTGATTGTATCTTTCCGTTGTGGTTTATCCTTTGTGGATTTCGGGAGACCTTCGGGGGTCTTGGGGTCCCTACTGAGTAGCATATACTCACCCCTGCATGGGCTATTCCTGCACTACGTTGTGTTGGTTGCAGACGATGGACATCGCTGATTGTGGTGGAGGCTTGCGGAGCGGGACGGTACCTGGAGATGGACCACTGGGCGGGACGTACTTGGAGCGGTCAGGTGGACCCGAGGAGCAGTGGAGGCTATCTGTACCCACCCTTCAGGTGGGACTTCCAGAGGACGGCTCGCCGCTGTGGCTTTTCTCTTCAGTTTTTGTTTTTCCCTTTCAGTTTTACTTTACAGTTGGGCTTGTATTTCAAGCCCCTTTTACTTTCAGCACAGCTTGTTACAGTTTATACTTAGTGTTTACTTTTCCTCTTTCTTACTCTGTGGTGCTTGTTTACTTTTCAAAGGAAATGCCTTCCGTTTTTCCGGGATTTACGCATTGGTGCTAATCGCCAGCCCCTGGCCTATGGAAGGCGAGCTTGGGGTAGTCACAGCACGGGCCTCGATGACGGGTCGTGACATGGAATTATAACCGTTGGTAATTTAACTTTTATCAAGAAAAAATAGAGTTATTTTATATTAAGGATAATTTAGAGAGCTTGTTGATGTAGAAGTGAGGAATGGTGGCCTCAACTAATAGGATCATTCCATATTATTACCATTTATTAGAACTTGGGAGGGATGAAAAATCATTGAGGTTCACCCTTGATTAATCCCAAGAAGAGATTCAACAAGTGAGGCTCAAGAAAAATTGACTATGGGAGAAGTTCAAGTTAGTAAAGATCACTACTCATTAAATGTTATCTGAAGGACCCCATGAAAGTACCACCATCACACACTTTTCCCATAAGAGTTATTATTGTGTGATAAGTGGTTATGCATCTTGATCATAATTTGTATTAAAGTTAAAATTCTTTTAGAAATAAAATAGTTGTTACACCAATCCCTCATTTTTATTTAAGGTAACAACAATTTATAAAAGATAAAATGCACATGATTAGAGGATGAATATGATAAAATATATTTTCATACAAATAACTCTAATTATATTTTTGGAAGATATATATATATATCTAATTTTCATAAAACTCCATTTTTATAAAGAATTCATAACTTTGAAGTAAAATTTTATTTTCATAAAAAGGTTTAAAATAATAATATATTTTCATATATAAATAATAAAATAATTTTATATAGTCATATGTAGTTTTTCTAGGGCATAAAATTTTGATCATATTATAAAAATTAATGATTTCAACAAATTATTATTTTATTTAAAAATTAAATTTCATATATTTAGATAAATCATTTTGATAAAATGTATTTCATTTTTGAAATAATAATGTTTCAATTATCCATTAGTTATTTTTTAATAATTTTCTAATAAAATAGAATTTTTGGGTAAAAAGTAAAACAAAGTATGTATCTAACTCAAGTATTATAACATAATAATGGTATAAAAATGCTGTAATAAGTAATATAAAGAATAAATTTACCCAAAATGGATTTTCTCATTAAAATAATTTATTTAAAATGATAAAATTATTTTTCCCAACTTATAAAGAATATTTCAAAACATAAAATATTTTTTTAGATTAGTTTTTTTATTAAATAGAATATTTTCACATCTAAAATATTATATTTTAATGTGTTTTTGGTTCAAAAACATTAAAAAAATAAAAAATTGTCCCTAAGTGTCTAAAATTATGGGATAAAAACTTGTTAAGGAAAATGTTTTTTGGGTTTTTATAACCCATATGTCCATGGCCTATGATTATAAATTAATAAACAATTTCACCTCATTTTTAATTAATGCCCACCTTATCATTTGTACCTCTTTACTAAAAATCCCTTGAGCATAAATTTCCTCTAATTTTATATCTTTAAAGTCTATATAAGGAGCTTCTAGGGTCCTAAGGAGCTCTTATAAAGATATTATAAGATAACTTGCAAGGTAAGGGTTATCTTCCTCTTTCTTGTACTCCATTCAAGTACTTCTTTTGTAACAAGTGTTTTTGTTTTTAATTTATTATGTTTTTATGAGTTTATAATCATTCATTTTATATCCAATTGATTCCCTATTAATATGAAACTACCATTATATCTCATTAAACCACTTCCATAATATATTTTTTATACCATTAATGCTATATAAATCATACCTTTATATGATTCAAGATGTGTTAATGATTATAATGAGAGGATTAATTGAATCTTTAGTAGAATAAGACCTCATATACGGAAGCCCCTATCAATACAAGGATTTGTGAGTTATAGGGAGATAATTTAGTGTTCTATAAAATTTGATATATTTTTTGGGGATGTATTGTGGTATCATGGACTAAATGATAAGAAGATAAATATTGAGACATATTTTAGGAATAATTTTGATCATGAAAGGGAAGAAAAGAAACTAAAAATCCCCATGTGAAACTAGTTTCTAAAGAAACATGCACATGATATGTTTCAAGGATTTTTAAATTGTTTAAAGGATTTACATATAGATTAAAAAGGTCATGGATTAATAAAGTCCCAATATATAAATGAATATTATAAATAAAATATGGTACAAGCACACCATTCAGTATAATGCTTCAAGTGTGGATAGTATAAACACCTTCCAAATTAGCGTCTAAATCAGATGATAAGTGTGGTAAACCACCATCCACACCAATCAAGGTCAGGGGATTACGTCTAGTATTTTTTTATCACTATGGTTGAAATCGAGGCTTCGAATGATGCGGCAGATCATACACTCATTGTGCACAGAAATTTAGAAAGTACATTGTTTGATTTTAAGTCTATACATTATTTTATTTCATCTAGTATGAAAAAAACACCAAGTTAAACAATAAAATGATATAATTATAAATTTAGTTCATAACTATAGGAAAATATATTCAATAATTTAGGGTATATAGATATTAAGTAATTAACTTTGGAGAGTACAATCACATCATAAACCTGGTAGTCATTCATATGGTGTAATTAGACATAACACTCGGGGAAGATTCCATCTCAAAGTATAATACCATGATAGACTATATAATCAATGAAAGTTAATCTTTTCAAATGGGAATATTATATTATTTTTAAAGGAGATATATTTGATCTTGATTTTTTTCAATAACATCATACTAAGAAATTATTTATAGGAATTTTTGGTGAACTAGAAGAGGAAATTAAATATATACTGATATGAAATATAACCATTTTCCATGAATAAATTGATGTATTTCCTGAATAATTACCTAAACATCCCTTAGAAATAGAGGTATAATTACCAATTGGTCATAAAATTGGATATAATCCAATATTAATGATACCATATTGATTAACATTTTTGGAGTTAGAATAATTTATGATAAAACTGAAAGATCTTTGGGAGAAATGATTTTTTCAACCATCTGTATCTCTAAGGGATTATTAGGTTCAATTTTTGAATGATAGAAATAAATAAATGTATTTATTTATTTATTACATGGAAATTAATTTTTTCACAAATAAAAACAAACTCTATATTTGGAGGATTGATTATCTATTTGAATATTTTAGTAGGGTTCAATTATTATCCAAGATTGACCTCAGTTCGGGGTATCCTCAGTAGAGGGTGAATCAAGATATTATACAAAATACTAATTTATAAAATACATATGAACATTATGATATTTTTATTCCCCTTTTATTGACTAATTCTATAACTATATTTAAAGATATATTGAATAGATTCATTAATAACTACCTTGAAAAATTTTTGGTTGTCTTTTTTTATGATATTTTGATACATTCCAAATGCCATGAGGAACATGAGGATCATATAATGTTCATATTACAAACTCTATAAAATGTTTTCATTTTTCTAACTTTTTTCAATGTGAGTTCTAGTTATGACATGTGTAGCAATTGGGAAACGTTATAACTTGTGTACGAATATCCATTGATCTAATTAGAAAAAAATCCACAGAGGAGTGGCCTCATCCAAAAAATTGACTAATATTCATATATTCCATGGTATTGAAAAATTTTATAAATGGTTTGGGACATTTTTTCATGAATTTATAATCTACTAAACAAGTTAAATCTAAAGGGATTTATGGTTATTTAGACAAAATAGTGAAATGTTTTTCCATGAACAAAAAACAAGGTTGGTTAGTGAACTTTTTCTAACATTACTATGTAATGGAGAAGTATTTTCATTTATTATTATACATACTTGAATGGATATGGATCTAAACTCATCAATAATGAAAAGGTTATTGAATATGTATTATGATATTTGAAGCCTAATTAGAAGAATTATCCTAACCGTGATTAGGATTTAGCTTCAGTTATCTCTATATTAAATATATAGAGATATTATATTTTTTAGGATAAATTTGATATATACAATGATCACTAGAATTTGAATTTTATATTCACAAAAAGGAACTGAACATGATAAAAAGGAAATGGTTGAATATTTTGATGGACTATGATTATTGAATTCATTATCAACTTGGATGATTAAACAAATTCAGTGATGTATTAAGTATGAAATACACTAAAATTACTACAATGAAAAGCATTGAAAGATATCCATTAATAAAATACCTAGTAAATATGGACATCAAAGTCACAATTAAAGGGAAATCATCAATCATATATTAAGTGATTTCCCAACCATCATTACTATAGAAAATAAATAAAGCATAAAGAGAAGATCTTATGATACAAAAGAAGATCGAAGCAATGATAAATGGAATATTTCTCGAGTTATATCTTGATTTATAGGGAGTATAAGGGTTGGAATAAGGTTATTTATCTCATATATTCCAGAGTTAATGAAAAACATAATGGATGAAGTACATAGTTTAACATTATCTATACATCCCAGAACCACCAAAATGTATAGAGATCTCCAAGATAATTTTTTTTGGGTTGGTTTGAAAATATAGATTTGTAATTACACTGCAAGATGTTTGCTATATCAATCAGTGAAGGAGGATTGAAAAATTACAAAAGGAGTGTTGAAAAAACTACCCAAACCTGTATGTATGTTGGAAAAGGATTTATATATGTTTTTACCTTCCTTCCTAAGACATGAGAGGAAAATAATAGCACATGGGTAATAATTGATAGATTAGTAAATTATTCCCATTTTACCTCTATACCAAAGTATATATCCCTTGAGAACCTTACTCTTATGTAAATTTAAGATGTGGTGAGACTTCATGGAGTACCACTATCATTTGTTTCTAACTAAGAGATTTACTTGTACGTTCTGGTAAAGTCTTCAAAATTACATGAACATATAATTAAACATAAGTAAACCTATCATCCTAAAACATGGGTAGTGTTAATGAACTATTAAAAAAATAGAAAAAATGTTAATGGAAATATAAATATATTTTAAATGGATTCACCACCAACATCATCCATTTATATAATTGTCCTGTAGAAATAATTTATACTTGGGAATTTTAATTGATAATTATGAATTAAACTATGGGAAAAGGTAAAAATTATAATACAATGGGATATAGTTGGAGAAAGAAAACTGTTAGGACTAGAAATTGTGAAAGAAGGTATAGAAAAGGTAAAAGTGATCCAAAATTATAGCAGGGTTAATTAGACTCAAAAAAAGTGTTTTGATGAGAATAGAAGGAATATTTTAGAATTTCATGTTGGGGATCCTGTATTATAAAAACTATCACTGTAGAAAGGAGCCATGTGATTTGGAAAGAAGGGGAAACTGAGTCCAAGGTACATCATATTAATTGATATTCTTGATCATATTGGAGTATTTTCCAATCAGTTAACATTACCTTTAAATATTTCCAATATCCTTAATATCCTCTATGTGTCCCTATTAATAATGTATATGTTTGTACCTACTCATATATTTGACATTAATTGTGTGTAATGAGAAACTAATTAGCCATATTAAGAAGAACCAATCGAGATAACTGATTAAAGGGTAATTCTTTTGAGGAACAAGAGAAAATTCTAATGAAAGTATTATGGTGAAATTACGAGTTTTAAGAAACATCCTAGGATAATAAATAAGCGATGAGGGAAAATATTCACATTTATTTTGAGGAATGAAAAAAATTTCAAAGGAAAAATATTTCATATAACGTAGAATGTAACAAATTTAAATTTATTTATATTATCAAAAAATTAACCCAGGTTTCACAGTGAATATTTTATTATATAATTTAATAGAATCACATAGAAAGGGAAATATTTTAAGATAAAAATTTCACATGATGTAATTATATTGATGATTTTATCTAAGAATATTATAGGGAGATAACAACCAGATAATAATGTATACATAATGATAAACTCCATAGGCTCAATTTCTCCCCTAGATATCACTCTTACAATTAAATGGTTAAAAGAAAATTAATTATGATGAATATGATAGAAATTATCAAGGGATGTTTAAAAATTTGTATTTAAAGTAGTTAATGATAAAGTATGAGAACATTAGAGTATATATATTGTGTAATTACAAATGAAACAATTATAATCTAACCATTACATGGCCATACCTGAATGTTGCAATGTGAATGATATATGGCCATTCTGAATTTTGATAATTGGGAATCATTCCCATTGGGAATTTTGATCATTGGTAATATAGCCACTATAATGTGATCATTGGAGTTATTGAATATTAAGTGCAATGATGAGAATAAATTAATCTAAAATAAAGGAATGATTCCATGACCAGTAGGATCATGATGTATAAAGACCATTTATCATAGTTTTGGAGGGAGACAAAAATGATAGGGTTCACCCATGACCAACCCTTGTAAATCCTCAATAAGTGATTCTTAAGTGGAATTGTATATGATAGAATTTATAGTTAATAAATTTCACTATAAGATCAATGTTAGCTAAAACACCCCCATGAAAGTACCACCATCACACACCTTAAATTTAGTACTGATTCTATTGTGATATGGGGTCATGTATCAAGACTTCAGATAATATCAATGTGCAAATTATTTTAGAAATTATTTAATGGATACATTTATGTCATATTTTTATTTAATTTATAACCCTAATAGAAAAAGAAAAAATGTACATGCTTAGAGGATGAATATGATAAATTGGATTTTGATACAAAGAATCCCTAATTATATTTTTCTTTAATATATATGTCTAATTTTCTTGGAAATGCATTTTTATAATGAATTTTTAAATTTGAAGAAAAATTTTATTTTCATAGAAGTTCATAAATAATAATATTTATTTATATATATATAATAAATGAATTTTGTGCAATTATTTATAGTTTTCCAAGGTTTAGAAATTTTATCATATTATAAAAATAAATGTTTTTAAATAAATAAGTATATTATTTGAAAATTAAATTTATAATATTTTTATTTTTTTAGTAAATTTCTTTTTTAAATTACCACATTGAAATTAAGAAATAGTTATTTTTTATTAATTTTTTGATAAAATAAAATTTTTGGGTGAAAATTAAAATATGGAATGTATATAATATAAGTTTCAAGGAATAATAATAATATAAAAATGATTTAATAAGCTATATATTTGATTCACTGACCAAAAAATGTGCTTCTAATTAATATAATATATCATAAAGTATTAAAATTAGTTTTCCAAATATACAAAGTATCTTCCAACTCCTAAAATATATTTTAAGAATTTGAAAACAATTATTTAGGAATAATAACCTTGTCAATATCAAAATTAGAATATTTTAAAGGGGTTTTGGTTCTTAAACATTTACATCAATTCAGGGGAAGGTGATATATTACAAAATAAATTCATACAATACACAAAAGTAGGGGAGTACACAGTGAGGCTCAAGCTCAAGTCCTCTTAGAGATCCATAGAGGCAACTAACACTAATTTGTATCATGATTAATTCATAATTAAACATTACAACATCAAAAAATAACCTAAATCTCTAAACCCATTGGCTAAAATAACAATAACGCCAATGGTTTTAGATTTATCATAACCTTGATGTCCAAGTCCTATCTTTAGAAATTAATTACTCCCCTCACTTTCTATAAATAAACAAAATTATACTACTACTCTTCACTCCATAGAAATTTATTATATTGGTCCTATCATTTTATCTCTCAATTTTGTCTACATAGTGTTTCAAATTTCCTAATGTGTTCTTTTCATGATTTAAGGTGATACCTTGCAAGGTAAGGTTTTGATTATTCTTTCCTCTTCTTCATTAATATACTCCATTTTTAATAATCATTTTTATTTTCAATTTATTATATTTTCTAGAGTATATAATCATTAATTTACTATCTAATTAAATCCTTATTAATGAAACACTACCATTATCTCTTATTAATCCCATTGCATAATCTGTTATGCACACTTTTTATGATGCTAAGATAATTCATTGATATTTCTATACTTTTTTTATTGTGAATAACCAACCCTAAATTCATTAAAGAGTATTGATATACATATGATTGTACTTATGTTATTTTTTACTTCCATATACGATGCCCACATTCCATATTAAAGGGTTAAAATGATGAAATACTTCAATATGATACATGATATATGTGGCACACATAAAGTTAGACATATAAAGCATGTTCCCTAGTAACACTATAATAAATTAGGTAAATTATTAATCTCTAGAGATGAAATGATAATGATAAATTAGAATCACTCTTTGGTAAATTATTATGATACCTTGGTGAACAGACATGGTAATATTTCTTATAAAACCTTTATGATAAACTTTGGTGATATACTTATAAATATATAATTTTTATATTATAGTCAGATTTCTATGTTATGTATTATATACAAATTATTATGTTATTATGTTATTACTTAGGTTTTATATATGATGATCACTTATGTTAAATTTTCTTTGTTTTATCCTATTAATAGAATTCATTACCACCCTTTCCTTTTGATCTAGGTCAATAGGAAATAATTTGCAGTTTGGTGACCTAGTAAGGAATAATAAAAGGGACTTTCAAGATGATTAAGTAAAGAATATTTTTCTTATGTTATATATGTACTTTATTAATTATTTATTGAGTTTTAAAGAAACATAACCTCAAGATATCCTTATGAATTTGTTAATTAAATATTTTCATAAGGAAATATGTTAAAAATAATGTATAAATAATATGAATCATTATATAAACTATATGATTATATTTATTAAATATTCATTTATATTCGTTCAGAAGAGTTTAAATTGAATATAATTTAATTCAAAAAATAAATGAATCAAATTAAAATCAATTTATTCACTCATTATGGAAAATTTAAAAACTCTTACATGAAACCTTGTATTTCAATCCATGAATGATTATATTATTTAAAAATGTATGAATTATTATGGTATAATAAATATAAAATAACAACATTTTTACAGTAAGGAAATCACATGGATCATCTTTACCCCTGAGGATTACCGTTAGAATAAGAAAACATATAACAATAAAAAACATCATGAAATGATAATGTATTTTATAAAATCATAAATGGAAATTATATGAATGATATATCTTATTGAAAAAGTTGAAATGGAATGAATTTATAAGATATAATGGTGAAAAATAGATATTATATAACTGTTATAAAATGGAAAAGAATCAATTTTTAAATACTATAAAACATGTGACTAGTTTAAAATTATTATTAAACATAAATTAAAATTTGATGTTAAGAAAAAAAAATTATTATTAATAATTAATTTGAAATAAGATAACATTTTTTAGAATAGAATAAAATTACACTAATTAATTTATGAATATTTCTTTTATTCTTAAGAAATTATTTTTAAAAAATATTTATTTTTAAAAAATTTATAAATTTTAAATAATGACATAAATGTGATGTATTGATAAAATTTAATTAATTATTAGTAAATATTGTAACATTCATGGAATAATTATGCAACAATAATGAATTCAAATTTTATTATCATAGCCAAATAAATTTTTTTTTAATTATTATTATTATTATTATTATATTATGTGTTTGTATTTAAAAGTTAAATTTATCATATTATAAATAATAAATTTAGTAAAAATTATGGTATATATTAACAAATTAATAAATAATAATTCATTTATTATAAATTATTTAGTAATTAAGATAAATTACATTAATGTTAAAAGTCTTATTTTTCAACGAATCATTTTTCAATATGTTATGTATTTTTATTTTAATAAATTTAATTGATCATTAATAAAGAATTATTTTAATGAAACATTATATATATATATTCAATCAGATAAAAAATAATCAAACTATTATAACATGGTAAGGAATAATAATATATTCATTTTCATGCTTAAAGATTATTTTTTCAAAAAACTTCTTTTTATAAATTCTACATTTTTATTTTAACAAACTAAATATATCATGTTAAAAGGATGATTATATTAAAATTTAATGTTTAAAATTATAAAACAATACATAATCACTCTTTTAATTAGTAATTAATATTAAATAGTATAAAGAATAATTAAATTTCAAAAAATCATTTTTCTATAAAAGACCTTTTATCAGTATATTTTATGTTTTATTTTAAAAGTAAAATTTATAATATTTAGAAATTAAATTATAATAAAGGGAATAACTATTTATTCATACCACTAAAATTGGTTACTAAGGTCAATTTAT
This sequence comes from Viscum album, assembly GCA_963277665.1. Taxonomy (NCBI): domain Eukaryota; kingdom Viridiplantae; phylum Streptophyta; class Magnoliopsida; order Santalales; family Viscaceae; genus Viscum; species Viscum album. The sequence goes on along the minus strand of OY728123.1, from coordinate 1,132,796,225 downwards.
TTAGGCATACAAATAACTTACTGAGGAAAAAATTGAGTTACTATAAGAAATGTAAAATTAAGTAAGAAGGGTTAAACTAAGGGGAAATGACATATAATATATTGAATCCTTATAAATAAATTATATTAATGAGTTTATTAATGAATCATATCCATTATTTTCTAGTTTTTTTCTACTTTAATTTGAAAATGATATCCATAGACATTAATGAATGAATATTTTCATAATTTTTATTCAAAATTCACATATAAAATATCTCCTCTTATACCCATATAAAAAAACTATTTTACTTCAATAATATCGTTATTACCTTACCATTATCCATATCCAAAATAATTATTACATTTTTTATCCTATAATCCCCAGAAGGATGCTTGAATCTTTCATTCTGATTGAATCTGCATCCGGAAAGGAAGAATTCATCAATGTGTGTTTGTATTTCATCACTATATTTTTCAATTACCTTATATTTTACACCATTTATAAGAATAATTTTCATTATTAATGATAATATATTAACATAATCATTATTTTTATGAATTTAAATTATAATTATATAGCTCTACACTCTTATAAATATGTTAGTATAACATGTTATTGTTTGGGTCGGTTCAACTACCAACATGAACGATGTTATACTATATTCACTATTTACAACATGAATTACTATAAATAAAATAATAACTATAATATATAATATTAATAATTAATTTATAGGGTGAACATTTTTCTTAAACAGTTTCTTAAAAAGATGAAATTTCATTTTAAAATAACTTGTTATTATTGAAAAATTACCTGAAAGATACTCATCATGGCCACCATTCTGTTTAAACAAACCCATACCATTGATCCAATGAATTTGAGAAATTATAAGTCATTAAAGAAAAAATTATTAATATACCTTGAAAACTATTGGACTAATGAAATCAGTATAATATAATGAGGATCAATATCTCTATTGTTACACTTTTATTAAATAATCAAAATTATAAACATACGATAATGAAAACCAACAACTAAATATTTTATGAAAAATGAATTAATATATGTTAATATTATAAAAGGAAATATATTTGAATATTTTTATTAAATGAGTGATTAATATAGTTTTAGTTTTATATATATAATGTTAAAGCACATTCAAGTATGTTAGGACTAGAGGTAGTGGTTTCTCATCTCAATTTTAATTTCATTCAGATATGTTCCATATTCAAAACCTATATTTTTTGTGGTATATATACTACCTATAGATTTTCTACATTATAATTTTCATGAAATTACATATATTTATAGATATGTCTCATGTTTCATCTTACAAGAGACTTTGATTCAAAATTTACCAAAGCTTTAATTGTTTTCTCATCTCAATTATATCTCATTGAGATATGTTCTATATTCACCACCTTATTTCATTATGTGATATATTAAATACCCAATGAATTTATTTTAACATATTTTTAAAATAATTAATTGTATTTACAAATCCATATGAGTTCATTTATTTTAATTTCTTTTGATTCAAAATTTACCCAAACCGTAAGTGTTTTATTTTATAATCTCATTTTCAATTAGGATTGTTTATGAATGAATTTACATCTTTTTAAAATAACATATATTTTCATCACCTCTTTTTATTCTTGGGGTTTACCAATAGTCTAACCATTTAATCTTCCTTTGGCTCATAATTCATCCAAAATAATTATAGTGGCAAATAATTTTCATACATAAATATTACATCATTTTAGATGAATATTATATACATTTCACAATAATACATGCCTGATGAACATATAATTTTATTTCATTTGGATACATGTATACCTAATAAAATTATACATTAAACTTATATATCATTTTTTATTAATTTCCTAAAACATAGAACCCTTTGTAAACATATCATATTAATTTTTTTTTCATAGCCTAGGGAAGGTAAACATAAGAAACGGAGAGACCAGATGCTTAGTAAGGGTAAACATAAGGGATATTAATCAGTGATTATAAGAAAAAAAAGATAATTATAAGGGTATGATTACATGATCAAGATTTATAATAATAATACCCAATTAGTCAAATATGTTTAATCATGAAACATAGTGTAATGTTTTTTTCAAAAAAACGATATAAGTCATAAGAGTGATGATTCATAAATAATGAATCACGAGCCATGAAAAATATCACAAAAATAATAAATACATTTTTCATGAACATAGTCATATAAAATCATTTACTTAGTCAAAGTTTAAATCAAATACTATCATAGTGGACTCAGTTCACACCCTATTCCATCATTTCCTTAGTCAATATTCACTACCAGAATACCTTATTGAAAAAATATTCTTATTAAACACGGTTCATTGGCTATTAAAATCCTTATTATTCCCTGATATATGCTTCTTTATCCAATTAATTGGAGGAATATATAATTTTGGGCCCACCAATCACATAATATAAACCACACATATGTTTTCCATAAGATAATAAAACATTCATGTTATTATAAATTCATAAACCATTCAATGGATATGGGTTTAATAAAAAATTTATTATCATAATCATAAAAAATTCAGAGAAATATTAAAGATGATAATATTAGAAAATATAAAAATTAAATCATAAAAATCATCAAATTATCTTTTTACATATAAAAATACCTTTAAAAAAATTCTAAAATCATTCTTGATTAAAATTCCATTTTTATTCGAAATCACTTATTTATAATATAAAAATCTCAAAAATAATTAGGAAAATATTTTATTTGAAAAAAACAAAGAAATTTATAAATTATTCCTTCAATAAATTATTATTCATTATTGTATAGAAAATTGTTCTCGTGGTTTATGTTAAAACAAAAATTTCATTTACATTATCATTAATATGTTAGATACAACTTTTTTTTTAAAATGTAAATAAATATTACTATAATTTTTTTATAGAATATAAAACATAAGTAAAAATAAATTTAATAAATATCTAATTATATTAAAAATATTCTTGAAAACATTTTAATGAATATAATTCCATGGAATAAATGAATCCTAGCATAATAATAAACATGTTCTATTTTCCATAAAAATACTTTATGAGTCTATTAAGTACATAAAATGGACGAAAATAAATGGAAAAAATGAAATATATAGAAATAATCATAGTAGGGGAAAATTTGTATTACTTACGAGTGGTATATCATATAACATCATCATTATAAAATTTAATCATAAACAATCCTAGTAAAAATGATATTGTAACCTAAAACCCTTACCTCAAGTCCACATTTCTTCGTAAGTGATAAAAAATTATTTATAATGAATATAAATTTATTATACTCCTATAAAATAACCATAATAACCCCTATAATACCATAAATTATTTACTTATAACACATTATCAACCATTCATTAGGAATTTATAATTACCATCATCGTTTCAGGTGTTAACTCCTTCATTTTTCATGTGTGTTGTGGTTCAGTGATTATGGTCCTTGCATTTTGACCATGGATCCCTAATATCCAAAATTTTAATAATTATATAAATACCTTATATATATATATTAACTGTATAGATATTTATAACCATTATTATAATGTGGTGATGAAAAATTAATTACATCATTATGTGGAGACGGTAGTCTGTTCATACGCACGAGTGACACCTCCATTTTTTGGTTGATGGAATGAAATTAAGGAAATTGTTAATTAAAATTTAGAGAATCATTAATATAAAAAAATATCAAATATAATCATTAAATATATCATACTAACCAATCTTTAATTATGGTGGTGGAAAATCAGTCATATTGTTATATGGAGGAAGTAGTCCCCACATACACAAGAGCGATACATTCATCTCCCATTGAACGGAGAAGATGTGGTAAATGATTATTATATTATACTAATAAAATATTTTTATACACATAATACTATATTAATAATTATTTGTATACAAAAATTTTATAGGATGTCTAAGAATAAATAAAATTGAAATAGCTTGGTTAAGATCTATACCTCTTCTCTAAGAGAACTCTTTTGGCTTACTATTTAATATTTGAAGGATTGGTATTTGGAGAGGAAAATTAGACTCACGATGGAGTGGATTATTATATTAGGGTTTAGGATTATGTATTTTCTAATATAAAATGATCAAATGGAGTGACTAAGGGAGGTTAATAGGTTCCCTTTTATATGTGATGGGATGGATACACATGGAATTTCCGAAAATAATTCAATGATTGAAGGAAACATTCATTGAAAAGTGGATCCAAATATTTAGGGATTCAAAATTATGATATTTTAATGATGAAATATATACAATAAATAATAATTTTACATTTTTTCATGGAAATAATACCCTTATCGCATGATCTAAATGCCCCGGTCTAAATCCCACTCTCTTTCACCCCAACTCTGCCAGCCTGGTCCAACATGCATGACCCCATCTCTTTCAGGTGTGTTGGATTTGACAGAGTGGTTTGGGAATATGGTGGTGGGAGTTTGGGTAGTTTTTTATTTTTTAATATTTTTTTTTCTCAATTAGTTATATTTTCCTTTGAGGAGTGTTTTTTCTAGGACGTTGAATATATCTTTTGAGAGTTTAGTTTTGGTTATTTTTCGTGATGGTTTCCTGATTGTTCTTGTCCTACTTGCAGTTCGTGGTGAAATATATTGTTGGATTATCATAGGTTTTTCATGTTTGTGGTTTTTATTTCTCATTTTGGTGATTTATAAAGATTATATTAGTTTATAACTCATGGTGGTATGATGGTACAAGTTTTAAAGATTTCAATTTTTGTTTAGTGAGATGTTCGTGGAGGGGGTTTTGAATTTTTGAAATTTTCATTGGGATTTGTTTTTTGTTGTTTTCTTATTCATATTTTTACTAGTTTTCACTTTACCATATAAAATAAATTGTTATTAAAATAAAAAAATCATTTCGGATGAGTATAAGTGGAAGAATCTAATTTTAATTTTGTGTGTAAACTGCAATGAAAACCTTTTTTTTAATAGTTAATGTTTAAGAATAAAACTTAATTTTCATCCACTAATTACCGAGTAAAATAAAAGATAAATATTGAAATATTTTATTGAATATATATTCTACTAAAAAAATAAATAAATAGATATTAAATTATTTTATTAAGTTAAAAACAAAATGTGCCTAAAAAATAGTTCATGGAAAAATTAAATATTCAGCCTAAAATGTGACATATATAAAAATTAATTATAATGATTATTCAAATATAGATAATTATATTATTTCTATTTAAAGGATACTTAGGATAATTTATATTTATATTAAATTTATAATAGGAAATTTACATTGAAATAAACGACAATTTGTACAAAAATTGGTATTTTCATTATTCACTAAAAAATACATGTTTTTAGAAAAATCCTAAATATTTAACCTAATAAAATAATAAAATTATGATTTTTAAAATATTATTAATTTTTTAAAATAAAATTTCAAAAAATTGTAGAAATTAATTATAAATATCCCTTGCAAAAATATGAAAAAAAAAATCAATGAAAACCAATATTTGAATTGTAAAAGGACTTTACTGAAAATTGGGTACTTATATACTATAAATTAATCGATTTATTTTAATTAATAAAAATAATTATACATATTTTTCAATATGTTGTTATTAATAATCATACAATCCAATTTAATATCTAGGTTATAACAATATACTATATCACAGTTCAAATATACTTAGAGTTACATGTAAGGAAACGTATCAAATACTTAAAGTTTAATTTAAAATAATATATATATAAATTATTGGGTTAATTAATTCTAACCTATTTAAAATAAAATTAAACCTCAAAATTCCATCACCCTGGTACAAAAAAATGTTAGTATCACTACTTCATCACATCCTCAGTTTCCCTTGCAGATTCCTCAAATTTCTAATCCCTCCAAAGAACATTAATCTAATTAGTAGTCTTACTCCATAAATATTTATCTCTACTATCCAATATTTATACCTATATTTCTTTATGGGTAATATAATTCTTTTTTGGTATAACATTTGAGTTCAAATCATGTTGAGGATCAGGTTTAAACTTCCTCAAGATTGATACATGAAAAATATTGTGAATATGAGAGAGGATTGGTGGGAGTGATAAGTGATAAGCTAAAGTCCATACTCAATAAAGAATCTAGAAGGGACCAATATACCTAGGTCTTAACATTAACTTATTTCTATATATCATAACCTTATTCCATCGATAAATTAAGAGGAAAAACTTCTCACAATAATCAAATTCCATATCTCATTGATGATTTTCAGAATAACACATATATAGACAATGAGGTCCCTTGATATGCAGTTTAATTGATCTAAGTTTATATCTAATTTCCTCAGATATCTCAAGCACCAATATCTTTATTTCTATAAATTCATCAATACAATTCATAGATATACTTTAACAACCCTACTTTTTATTACACACTTAAACATTATTTATTACATAAAATCTTCACTTGATACAACATGTAAGATCAGGAGGTATAGTCTATTTGGGGATTAGTAAAATTATATAAAAACATAAAACATAAAACACACAATATATTTTTTGAAAAATTCCTTTACATAACCAGGACATTCACTCGTACTTACCATTGCATGGGATAACCTAAGTACATACATGTGAAAAGGGTGAGATATAAAGCCTAGTAAGCGAGTAAATAAGGAATAAAATGAAAAATATGATACATGTTAGGAATTAGGCATATAAATATATCATTAAAAAATATTAACATAAAGGCAAGTTAAATCATGAATATCACAACATGGAACTATGGAAACAACACTTAATATGGAATTAATATGAGCCAAGGCTCATTGCACATGAAGCATGAGTAAAACCTCATTGTACATGAATTAGAAGGATTAAATACCCATTTCACTTGAATTAGAATGAGTAAGTCATAATTTAACTTTATTTATCATGATATTAATCTTTACCCAATGTATTTGAGCGCTATTAGGGCACACCATTCTTATACATTTCATTTCATGCATAAGTGTGCCAGTTGGATCATAAAACATGTATTCATAAGACATCATGATTTATTAAATGATAAATTAATGTGGAAGTCATACTCCATAATCAGTAAATAAATGTGCATAATGTTGAATACTCTTTATAGAGAAATGCGCATGGTATTCACTACATATTGACTTTGGCTTAGAAAATCACGGTGTAATTTCAGCGGCGTAACAGTGAGACATAAGAATTAATAATAATGGTTGATGAGATATAAATGTGTGTCTTATCATATGTACATCAAATTGAAAGTAAGGGGGTAATATAAATACAAGTCCAAATATATTTAATGGAATTTAGATTCATAATTCAAAATAATTTCTTAAATGTAAATGAGGAGAAGGAAATTCTTTACCGAATTTCAGCATGGTAATGGGTGTACATGGAAGGAATTATTGAGATATAAAGGGGTATCCCATCATTAAAACATAAGGAGGGTAGTATGGGTGAGGTGAGAAATCATACCCCAAAATTTATATTTTAAAATAAAAGGACAAAACAATATTAAAAAACATGGATCAAATGAGAAAGGAAGGAATCCCTTACTTGGAAATGTGATCCCAAAGGCTTGGGAGAGGCTTATTAGGAGGTTGGGGTGCCTAGGGAGTATTATAGATAAAGGAGGTAAGAGTATGGTTGAATTATAAACAATTTTAGTGAAGAGGAAGTGTGAGATTGGGTTTGTTTATATAGGAAAAGAGAGGGAATTCTTTATTATTTAGGTTTTCGACACCACACATTAATCTAATCAGAAACACAAACCCAACCATGGTTTTTTACCATGTTTTTTTTCCAAAGGGGAGTAAAAAAAATATTTTTTAAGTAAAATGTCGAAAATTCTTAAAATAATGGGTTTTCTTATGTGGTGGTGAGTCACATTCTCAAGGAAATCAATTTAAAATGCTAAAATGTTTTATAAGTCCTGGAGGGTCCACTAAGGCTTTGTAATATAAATAAAACAAACCTAAAATCACATTATATTAATCGTAGAACATATATCTTCCAAAAAAAATGTTTATATTATTTTATTACATCACTATTGGGTCATTATGATGTCATAAACACATTATATATTTAAACAATATTTAATGTTTACCCAAAAATTCAACTGTCTCAAAAAATTATGAAATATTCACTGTTGCATAATTTTAATGTCCTGATTTAGAAAATAATATTAATAGTATCCAAATAATTTTCTAAATATTTGAATTTTTAATTTTAAAATAAAAACATATATCTATCAAAAAATCATGGGCTTTGACAAAAACAATTTTCAAACCTTAATAAAAATTTCAATTGTATTCATAAAAATTATATGATCATTTAAACTTGATAAAAAGTAATTTAATAATAATAATATTTTATTAAAATAAAATTTAACTCCAAAATCCATTAATTTATCAAAATATATTTCTTAGTTGAATATTAACTAAAAATACTATTTATGATTTAAAAACAATTTACTAAGTAATAATAATAAAATGAATTATATTCTATATTATATATAAAAATAATGCACAAAATCATAGTGCTAAGGTATTGTTACATAACCCCTTATAAAAGATGCATAAGATTGAAGGGTAAGGTTTGTGATAGTGATAGACTCTTAGGGTGGCTTGGATAACATCGCTTAGGTGGTAATCTCCATCAACTTCCACTTCTCCGGTAGACGGTTCCGTCCGAGCTTAACATGTTGAAGCATGGCTTGGGCTTTGTATAGTGAGAATCCCAATGATTCCACCTCCTTTACAAGCTCTGACAAATGGGCTTCGTACATGGAAAGTCTACTGTATGAGGTCATCGGTTCCTTCGTCTGAGTAAATTATATTTGTTAAAGCCATATATTTATACTAATCTTGTGATCCTTGTTCAATGACTATATTAGCAAAAATCATAATTCTTAACAGTGTTTTAATGAATCAAAAATCCTAAAACCAAATAAGTGCATATGTTATATAACCATTTCACATAATAATACATTTAATTAGATCAAGATGAGCTTCCATTATTAAAATTTTGGGTCATTACAATATTCCCCCTTAAGAAATTTCTCCCTCGAAATTTCCTCTTTCCACACTAAAACAAATGTGAGTAACTCTGCTTCATTACTTCCTTTGATTCCAACACCACTTCATCAAACTTTATGTTTCTCCAAAACACCTTGATGAGGGGAATTATCTTATTTCTTTGAACATTTTCTCTATGATCAAATATCTTCACTGTTTTCTCATTGGAATAAAGATCATCCTCTAACTGTACTACCTATGGAGAGAGTATATGTGAAGGGTATGGTATGTACATCCTTAATAGGGATACATGAAAGACATCATGTACTTTGGCCATGGTGGGTGGAAGTGTTATTCGATAGGCCACATCCCTAACATGATCAAGATTCTCGAATGGGCCAATGTACCTAGGACTTAACTTCCCTTTATTTACAAAACTCATGCCCTTCTTCCATAGAGATATGTGTAGAGATACCAAGTCTCCATCTTTTAACTCAAGGTATCATCGATGGTTATCTGCATAACTCTTCTATCTACTTTGGGATTCCTTGATATGTTGTTGAATGGTTTTCACCTTCTCCACCATTTCTTCGACCATTTCAGGTCCTAATAGCTTACACTCATCGACTTCATCCCAACACACTAGAGTTCTACACATTTTCCCATAAAGGACCTCATATGGTGCCATTCGAATGCTCGAGTGTAAACTATTATTGTAAGAGAATTCAAAAAGTGGAAGATGTTGGTCCCATAATCCTTTGAAGTCCATAGAACAAGATTTTAACATATCTTCTAGTATTTTAATTGTTTTCTCAGATTGGCCATCAGTTTCAGGATGATAGGACGCCCTGATGTTCAGTTCAATTCTTTGGTCATGTTGAATACTTTTCTAGAACTTTTAGGTGAATCTAGGATCACGATATAATACAATAGATAGTGGTACTATATGCAATGTTACCACATCATTGATGTAAACCCGTGAAATTTGATACAATGAGAAGTCCTCTCGAATCGCAATAAAGTGATATGTCTTCATAAGATGATCCAAAACGACCCACATATCATTATTTCCTATGGATGTCCTTGGAAGTCCAGTGACAAAGTCCATGGTAATGTTCTCCCACTTACATGTCAGTATGGGTAGTGGTTGCATCATCCCTTGATATTTTTTCCTCTCAGCCTTCACTTGATGATATACCAGGCACTTTGATGTATATTTAGAAACCTTCAATTTCATATTGTCCCACCAAAATATTTCCCAGATATCCCGATACATCTTCGTGATCCCTGGGTTAATAGAGACGGTTGAGCTATGTGCATCATTTAGAAGCTCCTTCTTTATCTCTGGATATGATGGTACACATAATCATGACCCAAATCTCACAATTACAGCATTGTCAACCACAAACTATGAGGATTTCCCATTTATGATAGCTTCCACCTTGTTAAAAATTTCTACATCCTTTCTTTGAGAATTATTTATTTTCTCTATGAGGTATGGTTAAGAAATAATTTGATAATGTATTGATGATGTTCCTACCTTAATTATTCCCATGTCCATCCTCTGTAAGTCTAAGAATATTATATCCTTTTCAATTCTCATCATTGATAAAGACGCAGGATCCTTTCTACATAGAACATCAACCACCTTGTTTTTTTACCGGGATGGTAGTGGATCAAGAGTCATAGTCCATGATGAGTTCTATCCATCTTTATTGGTGCATATTAATCTATTTTTGTGTGAATATATATTTTTTTCTCTTGTGATCAGTATATATCTCATACTTCTCCCCATAGAGGTAATGCCACATGATTTTAAATGCAAATATCACATCCTCCAACTCCATATCATGCATGGGATAGTTTTTCTCATATATTTTTAGCTGACTTTAGGTGCAGGCTATCACTTTAGCATTTTTCATCAACACACAAACCGTTCCCTTCATTGAAGCATCACTAAATACCACAAATTCTCTCCACTTGTGGGTAAAGTGAGAACGAGTGCATTGATAAGCCTCTTTTTTAACTCCTTGAAGCTCTCTTCAAATTAATCACTCCAATAAAACCTTATTCCTTCAGATTTAGCTTGGTAAGAGGAATTGGAAATCATGAGAAATGTCTCAAAAAGAGGTGATAATATTCAGCTAACCCCAAGAAGCAATAGATATTCGTTAGCGATGTTGGCCTCAACCATCCATCATTTATTACTATATTCAAGGGATCCATAGATATCCTATTTCTTGTGATGATATAACCCAATAATGAGACATCCTTCAACTAGAACTCACACTTATTTTACTTTTCCTAGAGCTTCTCCTTTCTTCTGGTCTCTAGTATAATTCTTAGATTCTCATCATGCTCCTCCTTGGTTTTGGATTATATTAGATTATCATCTATAAAGACTGCCACAAATTTATCAAGGTAATCTCTAATGACTTTATTCATCAAGTCCATGAATATTTCTGGAGCCTTAGTGATCCCGAAAGTAATTACTATGAATTCATAGTGTATGTATCTTGTACAAAAAGCAGTCTTGGGGATATCTTCCTCCTTCACCCTTAGTTGATAATATCCTAACCGTAAATACACATTGGAGAAGTATTGTGATCCATGTAGTTGACCGAAAAAGTCATCAATTCGAGACAGATGATACTTTTTCATTATCATGATATTGTTGAGCTCACGATAATAAATGGAAAGGTGCATTGAACCATCCTTATTCTTGATGATGAGGACTAGAGGACCCCATAGTGAATCACTTGGGTGTATAAACCATTTATCTAGATTCTCTTGTAGTTGTTTCTTCAGCTTATTAGGATCTACAACATCTATTCATTATAGAGTCTTGGATATGGGAAACACCCTAGGTATAAGGTCAATTACGAATTCAACATCTCTTCTAGGAGGAAGACCTGACAATTCCTCAGGAAATACTTTAGAGAATTCCCTCACAATAGGCATGTCTTTAAGGATGGTTGGTTCCTTAGACTCAATCATATGAGCCAGATACATGTTCTCATAGGGTAGTAAAATATCCATGCTTGAGATGATGGTGCTAAAGAAGATTTATCTTCATCCCTACACTTGTATAGAATCAGGGGTCGATTCTAAATATGGAGAGTGATTTCCCGATCATGGAAATTTGTGTTGGATCTATATAAGAAAAGCCAATCCATGTCGAGAATTGTATAAAATCCCACTCGAGGGAGTATGATGAGATTCACTGGGACATTCACTCCACAAATTATGACAGGGGATGATTTATATTCATGCGATGCAATGATTTCCCCATTTATCTTTCTCACCAACATCTGTACTTCCATGATATTTAGTGGTGTTGGGATTGTTCTACTGAACCTTCGGGATATAAATGAATGTATAGGACCAGAATAAAAAAGTATGTTCTCTATTATTGAATGAATAAATAGTGTACTGGTCCCCACATTGTTGTCGAGGTTCACTTTGGTAGTAGTGATGGATAAAGATCTCCATTTCTACCTAGGAGGTTGTTGGTTGCCTCCGAAAACCCTTAGCTTAGGGAACTAATTTGCAAGGATCCCTAGTTGTTGGAAATTGAAGCAATGAAAAATTCATTGAGAGTCAAGCATGGCATTCCTCTCCTTTGTCACAGCCACAAGTTTCTCTTGTCGACTATTAATAGATAGGTTCCCTTCTATTCTACACCTAAAGCATTTCATCATCCCCTTCAGGCAATTTCTGAGGTGCTTCTTTCTGCACCTTTGGCATGTGGGGTGTTGGGTTTTCATAGCACCATTGGATTTATCCATCGGACTTCCAGAATCAAAGTCCAGATTAGGCTTATTATCACCTTGATACCCCTGATATTCGTCAATCTCAATTTTGACCTTGAGAGTACATCAGACAATTTTATCATAGCTATCGAAGTCATGGATCACCATGGATTTCCTTTGGCTAGGTTTTACCCCAACAAAGAAGTAGTAAACCTTTCATTCGGGGATAACGAAAAAGCTAAAGGTGTATCGTGCATGACTTTTGATGGTTTCCTCATATTTCATGATGTATTCTTCATCTTTATTCTTGTGTTAAAGGAGTCCCCTTCCATCTTAAGTTAGAGGGTGCGATGAAAATATTTATCAAAACACATTTTCTTGAAATTATTCCATTACAAAACCTCAATATCTTCCTCATTCATTGAATTTTTGATCAATTTCCACCCTTGATTAGCTTCACCCTCCATACGTTAAGCAGCCAGAATAACCTTCTCTTGTTTAGAACATTTAAGGATGGAGAAGATCTTTTCAATGGTGTTGATCCATTGTTCGAAAATTGAGGGATCATATGATCAATTAATAGAAGGAGTTTGTTGTCTCATGAATCTCTCCATTGTGACTTGTTCTTTCTTGGGATGGTGGGGGGTTTAACGTTCCTCTTGACCCATGTTTCGATTCAAATATTGAGTGAACTGAGAGAGTATCATGACAATGTTCATGATTCCTACTCCAATTGGATTGATCATCACATTTGAAAAGTCATCACATTGATCTTCACATCAGTTTTTAGCCCAAGTCCTCCTGTTACTGGCCATTGGTTGGAATAAAAGGAAAATTAGGGGTAACACATAAAGGGTAATCCAATGACAAAAAATGGGTGACTTATAAATAACTTTTATTTCTTTAATTTATGAATCTATAGGCTCCATTCTAGGTTATCTATGATCAAATTCCAAACATTTATTCATAGGTAAATTTATTTCTATATTAATGGTTCATACTAAGCTTATGAATTTAGCAAAGCATATCCCATGGTAGTGTCGTAACCAAGAGTTCAGCCAGACCTGTTGTTATGTAATAGGATACCCTGGGTCAAGGCCAAAACTCCTTGTTGAAGTTTTCACTCCTAGGTACATCTATACCAGAGCCGCCTCTACCTGCCCGTATCTAGACTGGGATGCATTTTATTAATAAACCATTTACTCAATACTTACCAAAAATTGGGGATGTTATTATTATACTTAGTGTTATCCCTAAGAGTTTCACTAGGGTTTTATAATCCTAATCCAAGAAATAACTAACCTGTCTCTGATACCAACTATAACAACCCTTCTTTTTATTACACAAATAACATGATTTATTACATAAATTCATCACTAGATAGAACATGGAATATCGAGAGGTATAGTGTATTTGGGGATTATGAACATTACATAACAACATAAAACATAAAACACACAACATATTTATTGAAAACATTCTTTACTTAAACATGATATTCCCTCATAATTAGCATTGCAGGAGATAACCTAAGGACATACATGTGAAAAGGGTGAGCTATAAAGCCTAGTAAGGGAGTAAAAAGGGCATAACATGAAGAATAAAATACATGTTAGGAAATTGTCATATCAATATATCATAAAAGTAACATGAACATAAAGGAATGATAAAGAATTATTATTACAACATTGAAACCTGGCAACAACACTTAACATGGAATTAGCAATATCCAAGGCTCATTGCACATTGATCATGAGTAAACCCTCGTTGCACTTGAATTAGCATGAGTAAATCCTCATTGCACTTGAATTAGAATTATTAAATCCTAATAACACTTTATGTATCATGATACTAAACTTTACCCAATGCATTGGATCACTATCAGGGCGCGCCTTTCATAAACATTTCATTTCATACATAAGTGTGCCACATGGATTATATAAAATGGATTCATAAAACATCATCATTTATTCCATGATAAAGGAATGTGGAATTCATACATAAAACTCCATAATCAATATGTAAATGCACATAAAGGTGAATACACTTGATAGACAAAGGGAACGGTATTCATTAATCAATGACTTTGGCTTTGAATTTAGATTCATAATTTAAAAGAATTTCTTGAATGTAAATGAGGAGAGAGAAATTTATTACAGAATTTTGGCACGGTAACATGTGTATAAGGAAATAATTAATGAGAGAGAAATTCATATCACATCATTCAAAAATAAGTAGGACATTATGGGGGAGTTGATAAATCATAAACATGCATTTACAATTGAAAATAAGAGGACATAACAATATTAAAAAACATGGATAAAATGAGAATGGAAGGAATCGCTTACTTGAAATGTGATCCCAAAGGCTATAGAGAGGATTGAGAGAGGATTCATGGGAGATTGGGACACTTGGGAGGATTCTAGAGAGATGAGGGAAGATGTTGGAAGGACTCAAAAGGATTTGAGTGAAGAGGAATTGGGATCTTGTGTGGGTTTATATAAGAAAAGATAGGGAAATCATTATTATTTTGGTTTGGGACACCACACATTAAACTAATCGAAACCACAAACCAACCCAGGGCTTTTGTCCATGGTTTTTGAAAAATGGGAGTGGAAAACAATATTTTATAAGTCCAACTACCTAAATTCATAAAATAATAGGGTTGATTATATGGTGGTGATTCACACTCTCAAGGAAATAACTTTAAAAAGCTAAAACGTTTTATAAATCTTGGAGGGTCTAATATGTTTTTATAAAATAAATGATAAAAATCATAAAATCACATTATTTTAATGGTAAAACGTTTATTGTCTGAACATAATGTTTATAGTGTTTTATTACATCTTTATTGGGTCATTATGATGTCATAAAACACATTATATATTTAAACGGTATTTAATTTTTACCCCAAAATTCTATTATCTCAGAAAATTATGAAAAATTCACCATCGGATAATTTCGACATCTTGATTCCAAAAATAATATTAATTTTATCCAAATAATTTTCTAAACATTTTAATTTTCACTTTGAAAATAAAATATGACATTTATAAAAAATTAATGGGTTTTGAAAAAAACAACATTCAAACCTTAATAAAAATTTAAAATGTATTCATAAAAATTATACGATCATTTATAATTAATAAAAATTAATTTAATAATAATAATAATATTTTATTAAAATATTATTTAAATAAAAAATCCATTAATTTATCAAAATATATTTCATAGTTGAATATTAACTGAAAATATTATATGTGCTTTAAAAAATATCTACAATGTAACAATAATACAATGAATGTTTATTTTTTATTATATAAAAAAATAATGCACATAATCATTGTGGTAAGGTCTTGTTACATAACCCCTTATAATACCCGCATAAGACTGAAGGGTAAGGTGTGTGATGGTGACAAACTCTTCGAGCAGCTCGGATAACGTCGTTCAGGTGGTAATCTCTATCAACTTCCACTTCTCAAATAGGAGGTTCCATTCAAGCTTACCATGTTGAATCTTGGCTTGGGCTTGGTCAAGATCAAATCCCCAAGTTGCCACCTCCTTTCCGAGCTTTGACAAATGGGCTTCATATGGGGCATGTCTACTGGATGAGGCCATCACTTCCTTTTTATGAGTAAATTATATTTGTTAAATCCCTTTATTTATAATAATCATGAGATCACTATTCAATTGCTATATTAGCAATGGTCATAATTCTTACGTTATTTTAAAAAAAATAAAAAATCATAAAACCAAATAAGTGCATATGTTATATAACCATTTGACATAATAATACATTTAATTAAATAAAGAGGAATTTCCATTATCAAAAGTTTGGGTATTTAAAATATCCCCCCTTAAGAAATTTCACCGTCGAAATTTCATTTTCCCACACTAAAACAAATATGGGTAACTCTGCTTCAACATTTCCTATGATTCTGACATCGCTTAATCAAACATGTGGTTTCTCTACAACACCTTGACGAGGGGCATTATCTTATTTCGTTGAACTTTTTCTCTACGATATAAGATCTTCATTGGTTTCTCATCGTATGAAATACCATCCTATAACTGTACAACCTATGAAGAGAGTACATGTGAAGGGTATGGTATGTACTTCATTAAGAGGGATACATGAAATACAACATGTACTTTGGCCATGGTGGGTGGAAGTATTATTTTATAGGCCACAACCCCAACACGATCAAGAATCTCGAAGGGAGAAATGTACTTAGGACTTAACACCCCATTATTTCCAATACTCACGACCTTATTCCATAGATAAATTCATTTAAATTCCATGTCTTCAACTTTGAACCCAAAGTCTCGTCGATGGTTATCTGAATAACTCTTCAATCAAATTTGGGCTGCCTTGATATACTACTGAATGGTTTTCACTGTCTCCACTATTTCTTCGACCATTTCAGGTCCTAACAGCTTATGCTCACTGAATTTATCCCAACACATCAGTGTAATGTACCTTTTCCCATAAAGGGCTTCAAATGGTGCCATTCAGATGCTCGAGTGGAAACTATTATTTCAAGATAATTCAACCAGTGGATTATATTGGTCCCATACTCCTTTGAAGTCCATAGAACATGATCTTAATATATCTTCTAGTGTTATAATAGTTCACACATATTGGACATCAGTTTGAGGATGTAGGACGTACTAAAGTTAAATTCAGTGCTTAGAGCATGTTGGAGGATTTTCTAGAACTTCGTGGTGAATCTATTACCACAATCAGATATAATAAACAACGTTACTTCATGAAGCATTACCACTTATTTGATGTAAATTTGTAATATTTAATCTAATGAGAAGTCCTCTCGAATCGTGATAAAGTGAACTATCTTCATAAGATGATCCACAATGACCCATATAGCATTTTTTCCTCTGGATGTCCTTGGATTTCCAGTGTCAAAGTCTGTAGTAATGTTTTCCCACTTCCATGTTGGTATGGGTAGTGGTTGCATCATCCCTTTATAATTTTTCCTCTCAGCCTTAACTTGCTAACATACCATGTACTTTGATGTATATTGAGAAATCTCCCTTTTCATATTGTCCCACAAAAAGTATTCTTGGAGATCCCGATACATCTTTGTGATCCTTGGGTGAATAGATAAGGTTGAGCTATGTGCATCATTCAGAATCTCCTCCTTTATTTCTGGATTAGATGGTATACATAATCATGACCCAAATCTCACAACTTCATCTAAGTCAACCACTAACTCTAAGAATTTCCCATTTTTGATAGCTTCTACCTTTTTTAGAATTTACATATCCTTTCTTTGAGCATCCTTTATTTTATCCATAAGGGATGGTTGAGAAATAATTTGACAAAGGATTGATAATGTTCCTACCTTAATGATTCCAATATATATCCTCTCCAATTATAATAATATTGGATCCTTTTCATTTCTCATCATTAATAATGATCCAGGATCCTTTCTACTTAGAGTATATGCCACCTTGTTTTCCTTACTAAGATGGTATTGAGTTAGAATTCATAATCATTGATGAGTTATATCCATATTTGTTGGTGAATATTAATCACTTTTTGTGTAAATGTATATTTGAGGCTCTTGTGATCAGTATATATCTCACACTTCTCCCCATAGATGTAATGCCGCGAGATTTTCAAGGCAAAGATCATAGCCTCCAACTCCAGATCATGCGTGGGATAGTTTTCCTCATGGATTTTCAGCTGACTTGAGGAGTAGGCTATCACTTTATCATTTTTCATCAACACAAAACCCATTACATTCTTTAAATAATCACTAAATTCCTTAAAATGTTCTTTACATGTGGGTAATGTGAGCACATGCATAGTGAAAAGCCTTGTTTTCAAGTCCATGAAGCTTTCTTCACATTCATCACTCCAAGAAAACCTTACTCCCTTTTGAGTTATCTTGGTAAGAGGGATGGACAATCATGAGAATTTTCTCACAAATCGACGATAATATCCAGCTAACCCCAAGAAGCTACAGATATCCATTACCGATGTTGGCCTTAGCCATCCCTATATTACAGTTGTCTTTGAGGGATCCCAAAATATCCTATTGCATGTGATGATATGTCCTTAGAATGAGACCTCCTTCAACCAAAACTCACACTTTCTGTTCTTTCCATAGATCTTATCCTTTTGCAAGGTCTCTAGTAGAGTTCTTAAATGCTCCTCATGCTCCTCCTTGGTTTTGGAGTATATTAGAATATCATATATAATGACTACCAAATATTTGTCAAGGTAATCTCTAAATACTATATTCATCAAGTCCTTGATGATTTCTGGAGCATTATTGGGTCCTAAAGGCATTACTATGACTTCATAGTTCCTTGTTCTTGTTTGAAAAATAGTCTTGGGGAGATTTTCCTTCTTCACCTTTACTTGATAATATCCTAACCACAAATCTGAATTGAAGAAGTATTGTGCTCCATATAGCTGATCAAAAAAGTTATCAATTTGAGATAGAGGATACTTGTTCTTTATCGTGATATGGTTGAGCTCATGATAATCAATGCAAAGGCGCATTGACCCATCCTGCTTCTTGATGAAGAGGACTGAAGCACCCCATAGTGAAGCACGTGGGTGTATAAACCTTTTATCCAGATTCTTATGTAGTTGTTTCTTCGGCTCCTAAATATCCTCAACATCCAATCTATATGGAGTCTTGGATATTGTAAATGCCCCAGGTATTAGGTAAATTGAGAATTCAACATCTCTTCTTGGAGGAAGACATAACAATTCCTTAGGAAACTCTTCAGCGAATTCCTTCACAATTGGCATGTCTTCAAGAATGGTTACTTCCTTACACTCAATCATCTGAGACTGATATGCATTCCAATAGGGCAGTAATGTCCATGATTGAGATGATGGTGCTAAAGAATATTTCTCTTCCTCCTTGAAATTGTATAGAATCAGGGGTCGATTCTCAATATAGAGAGTGATTTCTCCATCACAGATATTTATATTGGGAATATATAAGGAAAGCCAATCCATGCTGAGAATTACATCAAATTTCACCTGAGGGCGTATGATGAGGTTCTCCGGGAAGTTCACTCCACAAATTATTATATGGGAGGTGTTATATTCATGGGATTCAATGATTTCCCCATTTTCCATACTCACAGACATATTTACTTCCATGATTTGTAGTGGTTTTGGGATTGTTCTACTAAACAGTCGGGATATAAAAGAATGCATATAACCAAAATAAAAAAGTAATTTCACTATTATTGAATGAATAACTAGTGTACCTGTCACCACTTTGTTATCGGGGTTCACTTTGGCAGTAGTGATGGCGAAAGTTCACCCTTGCTACCTTAGAGGTTATTGGTTGCCTCCTAAAAACCATGGATTAGGGAACTGATTTGCAATGTTCCATGGTTATTTGAAGTTGAATCAATGAACAATGCGTTGAGAGTCGAACAGAGTATTCCTATCCTCTTTCTTAGTCACATGTTTCTCTTTTCAATAGTTAACGGCTAGGTTCCATTCTCTTATACACTTAAAGCATTTCGTTGTCCCCTTCAGGCAATTTTTGAAGTGCTTCCTTCTGCACCGTTGGAAAGTGGGGTACTGGTTTTTCTTATCCCCATTGGATTTATCCATCATTCCACTAGAATTGAAGTCCATGTTACACTTATTATCCCCTTGATACCCCTGATATTTGTTGATCTCCCTTTCGACAATGAGGGAACATCAGACAATTTTATCATAGCTATCGAATTCATGGATCACCAGGGCTTTTTGCAGGCTATGTTTTAGCCCACCAAAGAAGCGATCACCTTTTTATTCAGGGGTGATGAAAAATTCGAAGGAATATCATGCAAGCCTTATGATGTTTTCCTCGTACACTCTAATGTATTCGTCATATTTTTTCTTGAAGTCATGGAGTCCCCTTCCATCTTAAGTTGGAGGGTTCACGGAAAATATTTATTAAAAAAAATATTTTGGAAATTGTTCGATTCAAATGCCTTAATATCCTCCTCAGGATTCGTATTTTTCATCAATGTCCACCATGGATCAGCTTCACCCTCCATGCGATAAGTAGCTAGAAGAACCTTCTCTTTTTTGGAACATTTATCGATGGAGAAGATCTTTTAAATGGAGTTGATTGATTATTCGGTAATTGAGGGATCATATGATCCATTAAATGTAGGTGGCCATTGTCTAATGAAGCTCTCGATTGAGACTTGTTCTTTCTGGGGGGTATAATGTTCCTCGTGACCCATGTTTGTATTCAAATCTTGTGTTAACTGAGAGAGTATCATGAAAAAGTATTCGATTCCTACTCCCATTGGATTTAGCATCTCATTATAACAGTCATCACATTGATCTTCGCATCAGTTATTAGCCCGATTCCTCCTATTACTAGAAATTGGCTAGAATAAAAGGAAAGTTAGGGGTAACACATAAAGGTTAATCCAAGGAAAAAATAGATTACTTATAAATAACTTTTATTTCCTTAAATTATGAATCTGTAGGCTTCATTCTATGTTATTTATAATCTACATCCCAACATTTATTGTTTGGGAACTTTTTTCCCATAACAATGGTTCACACTACGCTTGTGAATTTATCAAAGAATATCCCCCAGGAGTGTCATATACATGATTGGAACAAGACCCATTATCATGTACCGGGATACCTTGGGTCATGCCCGAAACTCCTTGTTAGAGTTTTCACTCCTAGGTACATCTGTGCCAGAGCCGCCTCTACCTTCTCATATCCAGATAGGGATGTATTTTCTAGATAAACAACTAACTCAATTCTTCGAAAAATTTAGGTATGTTCTTATCAAACTTAGTCTTATCTTTATGGCCTTCACTAGGGTTTTCTAATCATAATCCCAAAAATAAATAAACCTACCTATGATACAAACTATAACAACCCTACTTTTTATTACAAAATTAAACATGATTTATTACATAATCTCTACACTTGATACAACAT
This sequence comes from Viscum album, assembly GCA_963277665.1. Taxonomy (NCBI): domain Eukaryota; kingdom Viridiplantae; phylum Streptophyta; class Magnoliopsida; order Santalales; family Viscaceae; genus Viscum; species Viscum album. The sequence goes on along the minus strand of OY728123.1, from coordinate 1,132,774,462 downwards.
GGAATATCGAGTGGTCTAGTGTCTTTGGGGCTTAAGAACATTACATAACAACATAAAACATAAAACACACAACATATTTATGGAAAACATCCACTACATAACCATGACATTCCTTTGTACTTTTCATTGCATGGGATAACCTGAGGACATACATAGGAAAAGGGTGAGCTATAAAGCCCAGTTAGGTATTAAACAACGCATAACATGAAGAATACAATACATGTTAGGAAATATGAATATAAATTTATCATAAATGAAGCATGAATATATAGGAAAGATAAATCATGATTATCACTACATGGAAATGTGGCAACAACACTTAACTTAGAATTAGCATGAGTCAGGGATCATTTCACTTGGAGCATGAGTAAACCCTCATTACACGTGAATTATTATGATTAAATCCTCATTTCACTTGATTTTGAATGAGTAAATTCTAATTTCACTCAACGTATCATGATACTAATCTTTACCCAATGCATTGGAGTGCTATTAGGGTACACCCTTCTTAATCATTTCATTTCATGCATAAGTGTGCCACATGAATCATATAACATGGATTTATAAAACATAATAATTTATTACACAATAGATGAATATGGAATTAATACATGATACTAAATAATCAATAACTAAATGTGCATAAAGGTGAATACCCTTGATAGATAAATGGGCATGGTATTCAATACATAATGACTTTGGCTTGGAAAATCGCAGTTCAATTTCAGCAGCGTAACAATGAGACATAACAATTAATAAAAATGGATTGTGAGAGAGAAAGGGGTGTCTCATAATATGTACCTGAATTTTATATTAAGGGGGTAATATAGATAAATTTCCCCAACATATGTAATGGAATTTAGATTCATAATTCAAAATAATTGCTTTAATGTAAATGATGATAGAGAAAATTATTATGGAATTTATGCATGGTAACAGGTGTACATGGAAGGAATTAGTGACAGAGAAAGGGGTCTCCCATCATTCAAAAAATAAGTAGGAAATTATTTCTGAGTTTCTAATTCGTACCCCCATCATTTATAATTGAAAATAAAAGGACATAACAATATTAAGAAACTTGGATAAAATGAGAAAGGAAGGAATCCCTTACTTGGAAGTGTGATCCCTAGGGCTTGGGAGAGTCTTGAGAGAGGATTATTGGGAGCTTTGGAGACTTGGTAGGATTATAAAGAGTAGGGGGAAGAGGTTGGACGAACTCCAAAGGCTATTAGTGAAGAGGAAGTGGGAGCATGGGTGGGTTTATATAGAAGAGGAGAAGGAATTATTTTATTATTTAGGTTTGGGACACCACACATTATACTAATCAAAACCACAAACCAGCCCATGGTTTTTGCCAAAGGGGAGTGTAAAAAAATATTTCATAAGTCCAATGTCCTAACTTCTTACAATAATAGGGTTTCTTTTGTGCTGGTGAGTCACACTCTCAAGGAAATCAATTTAAAAAGCTAAAATGTTTTATAAGTTTTGGAGGGTCTACTAAGGCTTTCTAAAATAAATCAAAAAAAAAACAAAAATCACATTATTATATTGGTAAAAAATATATTTGATGAAAATAATGTATATAGTATTTTTTCACATCACTATTGGGTCATTATGATGTCATAAAACACATTATATATTTAAACGGTATTTAATTTTTACCAAAAAATTTGACTATCACAGAAATTTATGAAAAATTCATTGTTGGATAATTTTGAAATCCTGTTTCTAAAAATAATAATAACTTTATCCAAATAATTTTCTAAATATGTGAATTTTTACTTTTAAAATAAAAATTGACATTTATCAAAAATTTATGGGTTTGGACAAAAACAGCTTTCAAACCTTAATAAAAATTACAATTGTATCCATAAAACTTATTTGACATTTATAATTAATAAAAATTAATTTAATAATAATAATATTTTATTAAAATATTATTTAATTGAAAAGTCCGTTAATTTATCAAAATAGATTTCTTTTTTCAATATTAACTAAAAATACTACTTGTGCTTTAGATACTATGTAAAAAGTAACAATAATAAAATGAATTTATATTATTTATTATACAAAAAAATAATGCACATAATCATAATGATAAGGTCTTGTTATATAAACCCTTATAATACCCACATAATTCCAAAGGGTAAGGTGTGAAATCATGACAGACTATTGTGGTGGCTCGGATAACATCGCTCGGGTGGTACTCTCTATCAACTTCCTGTTCTCCCATAAGTGGTTACATTTGAGATTAACATGTTGAAGCTTGGCTTGGTCTTGGTCAAGAGAGAATCCCAATTATGACACCTCCTTTCTGAGCTATGACAAATGGTCTTCATATGGGGTAAGTCTACTAGATGTGTCCATTGCTTCCTTTTTCTGAGTAAATTGGATTTGTTAAAGCCCTATATTTATACTAATCATGTGATCACTGTTAAAAAACTATATTAGAATAATTCACAATTCTTAATGGTATTTAAAAATATCCAAAATGATAAAACCAATGTAGTAGATGTGTTTCTAAAAATGACTTTTTATTGAGTTTCCCACCATGTCATGGGTGTCAAAATTGATGCAAGCCTATTGCATAATTGCATACATGGAGGTTAAAGTCACTAGGAAGAGACTCGAGGATCTCATAGATAATACAACGATTATCAGGGGTTCCCTTTTTAGCAAGAAAGTCAGCAGAAAAGTTTCCCTCCCTCAATGAGTGTGTGATCATCATGTCATGGCACATCAAGAGTTTGAATTTTGGGATAATGTACGATAGGAACCATGGGGTCCTGGCTGTGTTATAAAGGACGTTAACCAAGAGAATAGAGTCTGATTCGACTGTAGAGATGTGGATGTGGTGATCGGAACAGATCGACAAACCGTTGAGCAGGGCTCTAGATTCAACTTCAATGGGGGTAACTGAACCATAATATGTGCTGAAACTGATGACCACAGAGCCTCTGTTGTCTCGGACTATCCCTCCACCTCTAATAATTCCTTGAGAATATGCATTGTCCATGTTGATTTTGAGGCCAGAACTGGGAGGGTTCCACTTATACCACCTCCCTTGTAATGTGTTAGGTCTATTCAGGGGCAAAGGATCCATCACCGACCCTCCATAAAGAAGATATCTACTATCCTTCAGCAAGGCGAGCAAGAGGACCTTGAGAAATGTATAAAATATGACAACCCTGCTTTTTATTACAACTTAAACATGCTTTATTACATAAAACTTCACTTGATCCAACAAAGAAGATCGAGAGGTTTAGTGTCTTTGGGGCTTAGGATCATTACATAAAAACTTTAAACTTGAAATACAACATCTTTATTGAAAACTTCCTTTACATGACCACTACATTCCTTCGTACTTAGCATTGCATGGGATAACCTGAGGACATGCATAAGAAAAGGGCAAGCTATAAAGCCCAGTAAGGGAGTAAACAATGAATAATATGAGGATTGAAATACATGTTAGGAAATAGGAATATCAATAGAGCATAATAGAAACATGAACATAAAGGCATGATAAAGCATGATAATCATAACATGGAAATGTGGCAACAACACTTAACATTGAATTAACATGAGCCAAGGATCATTGCAAATGGACCATGAGTAAACCCTCATTGCACTTGAAGCATGAGTAAACCCTCATTGCACTTGAATTAGCATGAGTAAACACTCATTGCACATGACGTATCATGATACTATACTTTACCCAATGCATTGGAGCGCTATAAAGGGCGCACCCTTCTTAAACATTACATTTCATGCATAAGTGTGCCACATGGATCATAAAAAATGGATTCATAAAACATAATCATTTATTCCATGATAAAGGAATGTGGAATTAATTCATGAAACTTTACAATCAATATGAAAATGAGCATAAAGGTGAATTCCCTTGATGGAGAAATGGGCATGGTATTCACTACACAAAGACATTGGCTTAGAAAATCGGTGCGATTTCGGCAGCGTAACAGCGTGACATAAGAATTCATAAAAAATGTTGATGAGAGAGAAATGGGTTCCTCATCATATTTACATGTAATGGAAAGTAAGGAGGTCATATATATACATTTCCCAACAATCTAAATGGAATTTAGATTCATGATACAAAAGTATTGTTTGAATGTAAAAGAAGAGAGAGAGGTTCCTTTCGGAATTTCGGCATAGTAACGGGTGTACATGGGAGGCATTTAATGAGAGAGAAAGGGTTCTCCCATCATTCAAACAATAATAGGGAAGTATGGGGGAGGTGTGAAACCACACCCAAACATTCATAATTGAAATTAAAAGGTCAATACAACTTAAAGAAAATTGACAAAAATGAGAAAGGAAGAAAAAAAACCCTTACTTGGAAGTGTGCTTCCAAAGGCTAGAGAGAGGCTTGTGAGAGGCTTCTTGGGAGCTTGGGGAACCATGAGAGGATTCTAGAGAGAGTAGGGCAGAGGTTGGAAGAACTTAAAGGGCTTTGAGTGAGGAGGAAGTGGGAGCTTGGCTAGGTTTATATAGGAAAGGTGAGAGAATTCTTTATTATTTTGGTTTGGGACCCCTTATATTAAAATAAGCCAGACCACAAACCATCCCATGGTATTTTCCCATGGTTTCTGGAAAAGGAAATAGGAAACCAATATTTTACAAGTCCAAGGTCCGAACTTATTAAAAATTTAGGGTTGCTTATGTGGAGGTGAGTCACACTCCCATGGAAATTAATTTAAAAAAGCAAAGTGTTGAATAAGTCTTGAGGGCTCCATTAATGCTTTGAAAAGTAAGTCAAACAAACCCAAAACCTCATTATTTTAATGATAAAACACATATTGGCCGAACATAAGGATTATGGTATTTTATTACATCACCATTGGGTCATTATGATGTCATAAAACACATTATATATTTAAATGGTATTTAATTTTTACCCAAAAAGTTGACTGTGTCAGAAAATTATGAAAAATTCACCGTTGGATAATTTCGACATCCTAATTCCAAAAATAATATTTATTTTATGTAAATAATTTTCTAAATATGTGAATTTTCCCTTTTAAAATAAAAACCGACATTTATAAAAAATTCAGGGGTTTTGACAGAAATGGATTTCAAACCATAATAAATATTTTAATTGCATTCATAACATTATTAGATCATTTATATTTAATAAAAATTAATTTCATATTAATAATAATATTTTATTAAAATATTATTTAATTCAAAAATCCTTTAATTCAATAAAATATAATTCTTAATTAAATAATAACTAAAAACACCATTTGTACTTTAAAAACTAATTACAATGTATCAAAAAAAATTATATTCATTATTATATACAAAAAATATTGTACATGAACATGGTGCTACTTATTTGTTACATAACCCCTTAAAATAGCCGCATAAGACCTAAGGGTAAGGTGTGCAATGGTGACAGACTCTGGGGGTTGCTCGGATAACATCGCTCGAGTGGTAATCTCTATCAACTTCCATTTTTCCCGTAGACGATCGCGTTCGAGCCTGACTTGATGAAGCTCAGCTTGGGCTTGGTCAAGGGAAAAGCCCAAAGACGCAACCTCTTTTCCGAGCTCCGACAAATGGGCTTTGTAAGGGGCAATTCTACTGGATGAGGCCATCGCTTCCTTTGTCTGAGTAGAAATGGTTTCGTTAAAGCCTTATATTTATACTACTCAGATGATCACTGTTCAACGGCTATAAAAGTAACGGTCACAAATCTTAACATAAAACTAAAGAAGTTGACATCTTATAAAAACATTTTTTTCATAAAGAAACATTTTACTAGATCAAGAGGGATTTTCCATTAATGGAACTTTGGGTCGTTACAACATTCCCCCCTTAAGAAATTTCGCCCTCGAAATTTTCCTTTTACCACACTAAAACACATGTGGGTAACTTAGCTTCATCATATCCTCCGACTCCCAAGTTGCTTCTTAAAACTTGTGGTTTATCCACAACACCTTGACGAGGGGCATTGTCTTATTTCGTAGAACTTTTTCTCTACGATCTAAGATCTTCACTGGTTTCTCCTCATAAGAAAGATCATCTTCCAATTGTACCACCTCGGAAGAGAGTACATGTGAAGGGTCCGGTGTGTACTTCCTCAAGAGGGATACATGAAAGACATCATGCACCTTGGACATAGTCGGTGGAAGTTCTAGTCGATAGGCCACAGCCCCAACACGATCAAGAATCTCGAATGGGCTGATGTACCTTAGACTTAACTTCCCTTTCTTTCCAAACCTCATGACCTTCTTCCACGGAGATATGCGTAAAAACACCATGTCTCCGACTTTAAACTGAAGGTCTCGTCGACGATTATCTGCATAACTCTTCTGTCGACATTGGGCTGCCTTGATATGCTGCTGAATGGCTTTCACCTTCTCCACCATTTCTTCGACCATTTCTGGTCTATGCAGCTTACGTTCACCGACCTCATCCCAACATGCTGGTGTTCTACACCTTTTCCCATACAGGGATTCATATGGTGCCATTTGGATGCTCGAGTGGAAACTATTATTATAAGAGAACTCAACCAGAGGAAGATGTTGATCCCATCCTCCTTTAAAGTCCATTGAGCACGCTCTCAACATATCCTCAAGTGTTTGGATAGTCTGCTCGGATTGGCCATCAGTTTGAGGATGATAGGCCATATTGAAGTTTAGTTCAGTATTCAGATCATGTTGAAGACTCTTCCAAAACATAGAGGTAAATCTTGGATCTCGGTCAGACACAATAGATAGTGGTACTCCATGAAACCGTACCACTTCCCTGATATATATCTGTTCCAGTTGATCCAAAGAGAAATCCTCTCGAATAGCAATGAAGTGTGCAGTCTTTGTAAGACAATCCACAACCACCCAGATTGCATTGTCGCCTTTGGATGTCCTTGTAAGTCCGGTGACAAAGTCCATGGTGATGTTCTCCCATTTCCATTTTGGTATGGGCAATGGTTGCATCATCCCCTTAGACTTCTGCCTCTCTGCCTTCACTTGCTGACACACCAGGCACTTTGATGTACATTCAGTGATCTCCTTCTTCATATTATCCCACCAAAAGTTTTCTCGGAGATCTCGATACATCTTTGTGCTCCCTGGGTGAATAGAGAAATTTGAACTATTTGCATCGTCCAAAAGTTCCTTCTTCTACTCCGAACATGATGGAACACATAGTCTTTTCCCAAACCGCACAATTCCTTCTTCATTAACATTAAACTCTGAGGATTTTCCCTTTTTGATAGCTTCCACTTTTTCTTGGATTCCCGCATCATCCTTTTGAGCATCCTTTAACCTTTCCAAAAGAGATGGTTGAGAAATCATTTGTGAAAGGATTGATGATGGTCCCTTCTTTATGATTCCCATGTCCATCTTCATCAAGTCTAAGATGATTGGATCCTTCTCAATTCTCATCATTGATAGAATTGCTGGATCCTTTCTACTTAGGGCATCCGCCACCTTGTTCGCCTTCCCAGTGTGGTAATGTATTGAACAGTCATAATCCTTGAAGATCTCTATCCATATTCTCTGGCGCATATTAAGCTCCTTCTGTGTGAATATATATTTAAGACTCTTATGGTCTGTATATATCTCACATTTCTCTCTATAGAGATAATGCCGCCAGATTTTCAAGGCAAAGATCACCGGCGCCAACTCCAGATCATGCGTTGGATAGTTTCTCTCATGTATTTTCAACTAACGTGAGGCATAGGATATCACTTTATCATTCTGCATCAGCACACATCCTAATCCCTTCTTCGAAGCATCACTAAATACCACAAAAAGCTCCCCACTTGTGGGTAAAGTGAGAACGGGTGTAGTGATAAGCCTCCTTTTCAACTCCTTGAAGCTTTCTTCGCATTCATCACTCCATGCAAACTTTACTCCATTTCGAGTTAGCTTGGTAAGAGGGTTGGACAATCGTGAGAAATTTCTAACAAATCGTCGATAATATCCAGCTAACCCCAAGAAGCTACGGATATCAGTTACCGATGTTGGCCTCGGCTATCCCTCAATTGCATCTGTTTTGGAGGGGTCCACAGATATCCCATTTCTTGTGATGATATGACCCAAGAATGAGACTTCCTTCAACAAAAACTCACACTTGCTGTACTTTGCATAGAGCTTCTCCTTGCGCAAAGTCTCTAGTACAGTTTTTAAATGCTCCTCATGGTCCTCCTTGGTTTTGGAGTATATTAGAATATCATCTATAAAGACTACCACAAATTTGTCTAGGTAATCTCTAAAGTCTATATTCATCAAGTCCATGAATATTGTTGGAGCATTGGTGAGTCTGAAAGGTATTACTATGAATTCATAGTGCCCGTACCTTGTACGAAAAGCAGTCTTGGGGATATCTTCCTTCTTCACCCTTACTTGATAATATCCCGACCACAAGTCGACCTTGGAGAAGTATTGTGCTCCACGCAGCTGATCAAACAAGTCATCGATTCTTGGGAGAGGATACTTGTTCTATATCATGATTTTTTTAAGTTCACGATAATCGAAGCAAAGCCGCATTGACCCATCCTTCTTCTGGACGAAGAGGACTGGTGCACCCCATGGTGATGCACTTGGGCGTATAAACCCTTTATCCCGATTCTCCTGTAGTTGTTTCTTCAGCTCTTCAAGCTCAACAACAGCCATTCTATATGGAGTCTTGGATATTGGTAGCGCCCCAGGTATAAGTTCAATTGAGAACTCAACATCTCTTCTTGGAGGAAGACCAGGAAGTTCCTCGGGAAATACTTCAGCGAATTCCCTCACAATAGGCATTTCTTCAAGGGTGGTTTCTTCCTTGGACTTAATCATCTGAGCCAGATATGCGAGCTCATAAGGTAGTAATATCCATGCTTGAGATGATGTAGATAAAGGAGATTCATCTTCCTCCTGACACTTGTAAAGAATCGGGGGTCGATTCTCCATATGGAGTGTGATTTCCCTCTCCCGACAATTTATGTTGGCTCTATATAAGGAAAGCCAATCCATGCCAAGAATTGCATCAAATTCCACCAAAGGGAGTATGACGAGGTTCGCTGGGAAATTCAATCCACATATTATAACAGGGGAGGACTTATACTCATGGGATGCAATGATTTCCCCATTTTTCGTACTCACCGACATCTTTACTTCCATGATTTGTGGTGGTGCAGGGATTGTTCTACTAAACTTTTGAGATATAAAAGAATGCGTAGAACCTGAATCAAAAAGTACGTTTGCTATTCTTGAATGAATAACTAGCGTACCTGTCACAACTTCGTTGTCGGGGTTCACTTCGGCAGAAGTGATGGAAAAAGCTCTTCCTTGCTGTCTTGGAGGTTGTTGATTGCCTCCGATAACCCTTGGATTAGGGCACTGATTCGCAAAATCACCCGGTTATTTGCATTTGAAGCATTGAACAACGCGTTGAGGTTCGAACAGAGCGTTCCTCTCCTCTGTCGCAGCCACGGGTCCTTCTTGCTGACAGTTAACAGCTAGTTGCCCTTCTCTTCCACACTTGAAGCATTTTCTTGTCCCCCTAAGGCAATTTCCAGGGTGCTTCTTTCCACACTTTTTTCAAGTGGGGTGCTGGAATTTCTTAGCGTCGTTGGATTTATCCATCAGACCACCAGTATTGAAGTCCACCTTACGCTTCTTGTCCCCATGATATCCCTGTGATTCTCTGATCTCCATTTCAACCTTGAGGGCACATCGGAAAATTTCCTCATAGCTGTCGAAGTCACGGATCGCTAATGCATTCCGCAAGCTAGGCTTCAGCCCACCAAAGAAGCAGTCAACCTTGCATTCGGGGGTAATGACAAAGACAGAAGCGTATCATGCAAGCCTTGTGGTGTTTGCCTCATACGCTCCCACAGATTCTTCATCTTTCTGTTTGAGGGAAAGGAAGTCCCTTTCCATCTTAATATGGAGGGTGCGTGGAAAATATTTATCGAAAAATATCTTCCAGAATTCCTTCCATTCCAAAGCCTCGATCTCCTCCTCAGGCTTCATATTTTTGATCAACGTCCACCATTGATCAGATTCACCCTCCATACGATAAGCCGCTAGGAGAACCTTCTCTTTTTCAGAGCATTGGAGGATGGAGAATGTCTTTTCAATGGAGTTGATCCATTGTTCAGCAATCGTGGGATTGGATGATCCACTAAAAGTAGGAGCCCTTTGTCTCATGAAGCTTTCAATAGCGACTTGTTCTTTCTTAGGGGGGGTTGAACGTTCCTCTTTACCAGTGTTTCTATTCAAAACTTGAGTTAGATGAGAGAGAAGCGTAACAAAGTTCGTGATTCCCGTTCCCATTGGATTGGGCATCTCACAAGTACAATCATCACACTGATCTTCACAACGGTTGTTAGCCCGAGTTCTCCTATTACCGGCCATTGGCTGGAATAAAAGGAAAGTTACGGGTAACACATAAAGGGTAATCCAAAGAAAAATGTTTGATGACTTATAAATAAACATTAATCTCTTTATCTCACGAGTCTATAGGATTCAATCCAGGCTTTTCATGATCTTCCTTCTAACATATATTCTTAGGGGCATTTTTCCCTTAATAAGGGTTCATACTAAGATTGTGAATTTATCAAAACATATCCCCCGGGAGTGTCGTAACCAAGAGTGCAGCAAGGCCCGTTGTCGTGCACCAGTTCCCGTTCGAGTCTAGCTCAAAGCGGTGTTTTCAGGTTTTACCCCTAGGATACATCTGTGCCAGAGCCGCCTCTACCTGCTCGTATCCAGACAGGGATGTATTTGTTTGATAAACCACTTACATAGTATTTACCAAAACTTAGGGATGTTTTTATTATGCTTAGTCTTGTATCTAAGGCTTTACTAGGGTTTCCTAATCCCGAAAATTACTAAACCTATCCTCTGATACCAACTATGACAACCCTGCTTTTTATTACAACTTAAACATGATTTATTACATAAAACATCACTTGATCCAACAAAGAAGATTTAGAGGTTTAGTTTCTTTGGGGCTTAGGATCATTACATAAAAACTTTAAACATGAAATACAACATCTTTATTGAAAACTTCCTTTACATTACCACTACATTCCTTCGTACTTAGCATTGCATGGGATAACCTGAGGACATGCAAAAGAAAAGGGTGAGCTATAAAGCCAAGTAAGGGAGTAAACAATGAATAACACGAGGAGTGAAATACATGTTAGGCAATAGGCATATCAATAGAGAATAATAGAAACATGAACATAAAGGCATGATAAAGCATGATAATCATAACATGGAAATGTGGCAACAACACTTAACATTGAATTAGCATGAGCCAAGGCTCATTGCACATGGTGCATGAGTAAACCCTCATTGCACTTGAAGCATGAGTAAACCCTCATTGCACTTGAATTAGCATGATTATACACTCATTGCACATGACGTATCATGATACTATACTTTACCCAATGCATTGGAGCGCTATAAAGGGGGCACCCTTCTTAAACATTTCATTTCATGCATAAGTGTGCCACATGGATCATAAAATATGGATTCATAAAACATAATCATTTCTTCCACGATAAAGGAATGTGGAATTAATACATGAAACTTTACAATCAATATGAAAATGTGCATAAAGGTGAATACCCTTGATGGAGAAATGGGCATGGTATTCACTACACAAAGACATTGGCTTAGAAAATCGGTGCGATTTCGGCAGCGTAACGGCGTGACATAAGAATTCATAAAAAATGTTGATGAGAGCAAAATGGGTTCCTCATCATATTTACATGTAATGGACAGTAAGGAGTTCCTATATATACATGTCCCAATAATATAAATTGAATTTAGATTCATGATACAAAAGTATTGTTTGAATGTAAAAGAAGAGAGAGAGGTTCCTTTCGGAATTTCGGCATAGTAACGTGTGTACATGGGAGGAATTTAATGAGAGATAAAGGGTTCTCCCATCATTCAAAAAATAAGAGGGCAGTATGGGGGAGGTGTGAAACCATACCCCCTCAATAATAATTGAAATTAAAAGGGCAATACAACTTAAAAAAATTGACAAAAATGAGAAAGGAAGAAAAAAACCCTTACTTGGAAGTGTGCTTCCAACGGATAGAGAGAGGCTTATGAGAGGCTTCTTGGGAGATTGGGGCACCATGAGAGGATTCTAGAGAGATTAGGGCAGAGGTTGGACGAACTTCATGGGATTTGAGTGAGGAGGAAGTGGGAGCTTGGGTAGGTTTATATAGGAAAGGTGAGATAATTCTTTATTATTTAGGTTTGGGACCCCTTATATTAAAATAATCCAAACAAAAAACCATCCCATGGTATTTTCCCATGGTTTTTGGAAAAGGAAAGAGGAAAATAATATTTTACAAGTCCAAGGTCCGAACTTATTAAAAATTTAGGGTTTCTTATGTGGAGGTGAGTCACACTCCCATGGAAATTAATTTAAAAAAGCAAAGTGTTGAATAAGTCTTGAGGGCTCCATTAATTCTTTGAAAAGTAATTCAAACAAACCCAAAACCTAATTATTTTAATGATAAAACACATATTGGCCGAACATAAGGATTATGGTATTTTATTACATCACCATTGGGTCATTATGATGTCATAAAACACATTATATATTTAAATGGTATTTAATTTTTACCCAATAATATGACTGTCTCAGAAAATTATGAAAAATTCACCATTGGATAATTTCGACGTCCTGATTCCAAAAATAATATTCATTTTATCTAAATAATTTTATAAATATGTGAATTTTCACTTTTAAAATAAAAACCGACATTTATAAAAAATTCACAGGTTTTGACAGAAATGGCTTTCAAACCTTAATAAATATTTTAATTGCATTCATAAAATTATAAGATCATTTATATTTAATAAAAATTAATTTAATATTAATAATAACATTTTATTAAAATATTATTTAATTCAAAAATCCTTTAATTTAATAAAATATAATTCTTAATTAAATAATAACTAAAAACACCATTTGTACTTTAAAAACTAATTACAATGTATCAAAAAAAAATTATATTCATTATTATATACAAAAAATAATGTACATGAACATGGTGCTACTTATTTGTTACATAACCCCTTAAAATAGCCGCATAAGACCTAAGGGTAAGGGGTGCGATGGTGACCGACTCTTGGGGTTGCTCGGATAACATCGCTCGAGTGGTAATCTCTATCAACTTCAATTTTTCCCGTAGACGATCGTGTTCGAGCTTGACTTGATGAAGCTCAGCTTGGGCTTGGTCAAGGGCAAAGCCCAAAGACGCCACCTCATTTCCGAGCTCCGACAAATGGGCTTCGTAAGGGGAAATTATACTGGATGAGGCCATCACTTCCTTTTTCTGAGTAGATATGGTTTCGTTAAAGCCTTATATTTATACTACTCAGAAGATCACTGTTCAACGGCTATAAAAGTAACGGTCACAAATCTTAACATAAAACTAAAGAAGTTGACATCTTATAAAAACATTTTTTTCATAAAGAAACATTTTACGGGATCAATAGGGATTTTCCATTAATGAAACTTTGGGTCGTTACATAAAACCTGTGACACCCTACATGTTCTGTGTTCCTCATATCCCAAATGACCCAACAGATTGAAGCGCACGCCATGCCACGAAGATTGTGTGCCCTGGTTTGGTCTCAGTTCCCTGAAACCACAAGGTGAAGAAATTTAATTTGATCTCATGATGCCCCTACAATCCCATCTATCTATCATCCAAGTCCCAAGAAAACTTAGCCCAGACGCTATCAAAAAAGAGGTGACATGACGACTCGGTGGTTAGATTGGTGCAGCACAAGCAACGGGAGGCAATCTGAATGCCTTTCTTTTGGATTTTCTCGTCCATCGGGATGGCTCTGTTATAGATCTTCTAGACCAGAAAGTTCATCTTTGTTGGGATATTTTTACACCAGAGGTGTCCTGCCCATATATCCTCTCCCTGTCTGGAGTGGGTGGATTCAATAAAGGATCAGGTGCATAAGTTACCAGATGCGGAGTCAGAAAAAATTCAATTTTCTAGCTCATCAGATGGGGTAATGATATTGAAAAGGTCCCATTGTTTTGCATCCAGAGTTGTGTCTGTGAAGGTCAAAAAAATCATCGCCTGGTTGAAAGAGATCTCTGGCACAGGGCACCCCAGGAAGTAGAGATTTCACCCCACCTAGTTGTCTTTCCAGTATCGGATGTCACATCTGCCAATCACCCATCTGGTCTTCTTCTCTATCACCATAAGAGCCCTCTCATGCATTTGGCAAGAGCTGAAAGGCTACCAGGCTAGTTCCCCTAGTTATTCCAATCATCCTCATACCGGTCACAGATGAATCTTCCCCACAGAGACTTCCCTTCAATGATGTCCCGTGCAAGTTTGGTGTGCATGCCCTGCATTCTCTCTGTCATGTTCCGAAGGTTCACACCACCTTCGTCAAGTGGTTTGGCCATTCAAGACCATGACGCCCAACAACATTTGACCTCTTGTCTGTTGTCCCATATAAAGGATTTCAGGATTTTACCAATCTGTGAGATGGTCCCTTTTGGAGGGATAATAGGGGCAAAAGTGTGAATTGGAATGGACATCAAAATGCTATTGGCCAGCGTGATTCTGCCCCTAAAAGAAAGAAACTTGTTCATGCAGTTGTAGACACAGGATATGATTCTTCTTATTATTTTGTTGAACTCCTCCTTCTTGATTCTCCTGTTAGAAATGGGAACGCCGAGATAGTCCATCAGGAGGTGTTTCCTAGAAAAACTCAGCCTCTCCTGAATGATATGACTGTGCCGATTGGAGTTGGATCATTGGAGATTAATGCTACTTTTAGAGTGATTCACACATTGCCCACTCCAGCTACTGTGGGTTTCCATGATCTGTTTAAATCCATTGATCGATCTCATCCTACCGTTGATGAAGATGAGGATGTCATTCGCATACATCAGAAGAGGCATAATGTCAGAACCTACTTTGTTCTAGTATGGGAGGATGCATCTGCTGGAAATTGCACTGTTTATATTCCTTGAGATAACGTCTTGGGAAAGAATGAATAGGTTTGGGGAAATAGGGTCCCCCTACCGTAGTCCACGAACTGATTTGAATAAGTTGAAGCACCTGCCCATGAGCCCCACAGTGAGCCAGGGAGAAGAAAAGCATCTAAAGATCAAATCTTAGGACCACATACTAAATCCAAAGTGTTTCATAACATTAAATATGAATCACCAGCCCATCAGGTCGTAAGCCTTATCCATATCGAGTTTAATCATGATATTAACACTGATGCACTTTCTGTTAAGGTCATCAACCATATCCTTTGATATCCCAATAGGCCCTTGGATATTTCGGCCCTGTATGAAGCCATGTTTTTCGTCAGAAATTATGCGGGGAAGCAAGAGGGTGAGTCTTTTATTTATCAGTCGTACTAAAATATTATATGAGAAGTTGCACAGGAAAATCGATCGGTACTTCCCCAGAGAGGTGGGCTCTTTAACCTTTGAAACCAGCACCAGCTTTGAAGCACAAATGGCTCTCGGGAGATGGCCCCCTCTAAAAAAATCTTGAACCACCTCAATAATATTTTATTTGATAACATACCATTCAAATAATTAGAACATACCAGGGAACCCGTCGGGGCCTAGAGCACTTTCTAGTTTCAGAGCTAGGATGGCCTCTTTGATCTCTCTCTCATCTGGGATGGCCTCCAGTTATATGTTGTCCTGGTCGGAGATCATGTTGGGGATGCTACATAAGAAGTTTTTTGCATAGTCGGTGTCAAGGGGAAAGTCATATCCTATGAAAAGATTCCTTGCAAGAAGGAAATTGAAGTATTCTTCAGCC
Organism: Viscum album; assembly: GCA_963277665.1. Classification (NCBI taxonomy): domain Eukaryota; kingdom Viridiplantae; phylum Streptophyta; class Magnoliopsida; order Santalales; family Viscaceae; genus Viscum; species Viscum album. Next base: position 1,132,758,657 of record OY728123.1, on the reverse strand, counting down.
CGAAGACTCGCCTCCTCAATATCTCCTGTATAAGATCCATTTTCCAATTGTAGGTTAACTCTTCTAGTGGCCCTCCTCTCTTTAATGTAGGCATTGAAGAAACCAGTGTTCCTATCATCTTCCCTCAGCCAAAGGGCCCTGGAATGTTCTCTGGCCACCTTTTCGATCTCTGTGAGCATCCTGCCAAGAGTATTTTGTTTCTCCGTCATTCATGCAAATATATCGTCGTCCCAAGTTTCTTGGAGATGGGATTCCAGGTTAGTGATTTCATTCTTTATGTCCTCAATGTGATCGTCGTTGTTGGTTTTGAGACTTATCCATTCATGCAGGTGGGATCTTAACCTTCTGAGTTTGTCACTTAACCTGGACCAAGCCTTTCCAGACGTCATATAGTTCCACGAGTCTGGAATGACCTGGAGAGAAACTTCCAAGAGAGTCTGGCTAGTAGAGAATGAAAACATTTTATCTCTTCTTTGTTATCCTTTCAGATGTAGAAGGAGGGGGGAATGATCAAGAGGATGTGAGCCAAGTGTGTATCCTCTGCCTGGGGGAAGGAGTCTACACCTTGGAGGTCGGAGAGGTAGCGATCGAGTCTGCTCTAGATATGCCCGCTTCCCTTTTTTTTATTACACCAAGTGAAAGTATCTCCAACGAAACCCATATCCATCAGTCCGTTAGAAGACAAGAACTCTTTGATGCTGTTCATAGAGGCTTGGTTGTACAAACCGCCTCCTTTTTTCTCCGAAGCATCAGTTATGGAGTTGAAGTCACCCGCAACAAACCAAGGAAGTTTGCTGGGTTGGAAAGATGAGAGGTGTTGCCAGAGAGCAATTCTCTCGTTCACCGCAAACTTTGCATACACAGCCGAGAAGAATACTTTTTTCCCTGCAGTGCGTACCTTAATATATAGGTGTTGAGATGAGACCTTCACCTTTTCCACAATTAAGTGATTTTTTCCCTAAAACCCAGATATGATTATTCCATGGGCTGCCATGCAAGGAATTAGTGAAACCAATTCTTCTCTCCATACCTTCGATATAATTGGCTTTCAGTTTGTGCTCCAAGATAACCAGCAATGATACCTGATGTTTGTGAACTTCAGACGCAATGAATTTGCCTTTGGCCCAGGCACCAAGGCCCCGGGCATTCCAAAAAATGACCATTGACATTAAACGTTTGAAAGAGGGACCTTCCATCCCTGCAACAAGGGCGGGTGACCTTCAGCAGGAAAGTTATTAATGCTGACTCGAGCCTTGGATCGAGTGATCCTGGTATCACTATTGGATGACTAAAGGGGACAGGGTGTGGCGCCTAGGGGTGATTCGCCTCCATTGATTTGTCTGAGGATGATAATATGCACTAATACACAACTTTGTATCTATATATTACTAATTAATTTTCTAGAACATTTATGTAAAGCTCAGATCATGATTAGATATAATAGAATCTGGTACCCCTTGCAGCCTTACCACTTTCTTAATTTATATCCACTAATGTCGATCAAGAGATAAATATTTTATGATATAAATGATGTGAATTAACATTATAGTGTGATCGACTACAAAAAATATGGCATTATGGGCATTATATGTGTTTTTGATTCCAACATTGAAATCCATGGTAATGTATTTCCATTTTCATTCATTTATGTGTAATGGTTGTAACATTCCATAATTATTCCGTCTCTTAGTCATAACTTTAGGATATACTAATCACTGAGATAAAAACACCATAATACCGATCTTCATGTTTTCCCACCATAAATACTCTTTCAGATGTCCATACATCCTCTAACTTATAGGATTATTAGAGATTGATGAGTTATGAGATTCTTCGAATATTTCCTCCATCCGGTTTGGTATTAAAAAGACACATACTTTGTTCTTAAACCTTATAATTCCATCATAATCAAGGTTCAAATTAGAATTTTTTGTAATATTCTTTTTGTTGAGTCAATAAGGTTTTCCTTATGACATTTCCATTCCTTCTTGTTTTGAAAATCACAAACACCTTATCTTTAAGGAAAATTGCTTTTATAAGGAAAATTGCTTTCTTAAGGAAAATTGCTTTTATAAGGAAATTTGCTTTCTTAAGGAAAAATGATTTTATAAGGAAAATTATCCTTATCATATTTTCATCAATATTTTTCTTAAGTATAAGTTCCGGATTCGTTTTCTCGGAGTCATTAAAACTTTGATATAAAAGCATTCTGTTTTTAGGATTCGGTTCTGGACAAGAACTATAAGGAAGTTTCATTCCGAATTCCGGATATGAATTCTAACTAAGTTCTATTCCAGATTCAGGATACAAATTCTGAAGAAGAATTCTCATTACGAATTCTAATGAAGAAATCCCATTCCGAATTCTCATTATGAATTCTGAAGAAGAATTCTCATTATAAATTCTAATGAAGATATTCCTACTCCGAATTCTCATTCCGAATTCTCCTATTAAACAGAATCTGATTATCATTGTTTTATACACTCTGAATTTACTCACTCTGAACCTTCACTCCGAAGTTTCTATTCCGAACCTTTATGTTAGAGTTTAAAACGATGTCGTACATTCTGTTTCACTTGTTTTGTTATAAAACGATGTCGTCCATTTTGTTATAAACTAACCGTTGTCTAAGTGACACGTGTACAGGTCCCTCCGAACTTTAAGGAAAATATGACCGTTGGAGAAGGAGCCGACCTTACCTATAAATAGGAGCTCATTTGAAAGAGCTTTGTGCTGTTGGAAAAACAACTGAGTTTTGTGCCTACATGCTGTTGAAGTGATTTCTAGAGAGAGAGTCTCTTATTAACTCTCAAAGCTTCGTGCGACTCCGAATGTTGGTGATTACATTCGAGGGCTTCCGGGGATAGGAAGACAGAGGTGCCGACTACCTTAAAGATCGAGGGCTTTCTTGCTGAGAAAGACAGAGGTGCCGACTACCTTAAAGATCGAGGGCTTTCTTACTGAGAAAGACAGAGGTTGCCAACTACCTTGAAGTTGAGGGCTTGCGGGGATAGCAAGACAGAGACATCGATCTTCGTATCGAGGGATTACCCTGGTGTGGGTAAGACAGACTTGCTTGAAAGTATAAATCAAGGGACCTTTATCCAAGGTTGTTGGATACCCTTCTCTTTGGGTTAAAAGACTATTATCTTGTTACTAGAAGTTTTACTACTTGTCTTTATTCCGCTGCAATTTGTATCTTAAGGAAAGTATAACTTTCTTATACTTCCTTACTTACTCTGATTAGTTTAGATTCTATACGCTTTAAGGTAGAATCTTATATTGTAACTTTTGTTAAGATTCAATTTCCGGAATCATATTTCTGGAACCTACTTTTGGAATCCCTTTCCAAGTTTAGTTCGGTGTTAGAGGTGTTGTGAATTTACTTAGTTTAACTTTGTTAAACTTAGCTCTTTCCTTTTCTTAAGGAAACTCTAGTTATTCATAACTAACTTTAAAGGTTCCAAAGGAATTTTTAAAGTATACAATTCACCCCCCCTCTTGTATATTTGAGCATCTCATATTATATTTCGATCCTACAATTGGTATCAAAGGTTGGAAACCTCTTACTCTATACCATTCTTACATTTGGTATCAGAGCCAAGGTTACTGAAATATTTGTACTCACACACAAGTTTTTCTTGCTCACTTTTCTATTCCGAACTTTGTCATTCCGGATTATCCATTCCGAACTTTTCCCATTCCGAACTTTATGATTACGAGTCTAAGCTACTAACAAGTTTGTATCCAAGTTATTATTTAGTATGGCAGGAATTAATGTTGGATCTATTGACAATCTAAATCCTACAAGACCACCTATCTTCGATGGTAATGATTATGAATACTGGAGAGATCGTATGAAGACTTTTGTTATCAATACTGGAGTAGACAACTTTGTGATGCTTACTGGTGATTATAAAATTCCTGACAAGGAAGTCAGAACCTTTTCTAACCAGGAGAAGCAAGAATATCAAATCAACTATAAGGTACGCAATACTTTATTATGTTCAATGACTAGAAATATATATAGCCAAATTTCTTCTTGTGAAGCAGCTAACTGTATATGGAAGAAGTTGGAGGTTACACACTTTGGGACTTCTAAAGTGATTGAGACTAGAAGAGCTATGCTTAGAGCTGATTATCATGGCTTCAATTTTCCTTATGGAGAACCTATCTGTAAAGTTCAACAATGATTTATGACAATCGTCAACAGTCTACAATCTATGGGAGAAAAAGGTTTAGATGATGAAGCTCTTGTGGACAAGATAATTGACATTATGCCCAATGAATGGGAATCCAAGAGAACAGCTATAGATGAGAAAAGGAAGGTTACTCAAATTACTCTTGATGAATTATTTGGAACTCTTCTACAACATGAAACTAGAATGAAGAGAGATGCTGACAACATCAAGAAGAAGAATGGAAATGGTACTGTTGCTTTTACTACAACTTCGAATCAGATGAAAGCTAAGACTCCTGAGAGAGTAACCAGATCCAAATCGAAGAAAGTCATTTTCCAATCCGAATCTAGTGAAAGTGAAGTTTCAGAAAATGAATTAGCCAATCTTGTTCGAAGGATGAACAAGATAGCTGGACAGAGAAACTTTCAATCCAAGTATAAGAAGAAGGATAAGAAAGATAAGAAAGATGGGGATGTTACTTGTTATGAATGTAAGAGAGATGGACATATTAGACCAGATTGCCCTATGCTCAAAAAGAAAGAAAGGAAGGAAAGGCATTCAGACAGAAACAGGAAGAAGTATTACAAAGCCAAAGCTAAGAAAGTTCTGAAAGCTAATGACACCTGGAGTGCCAGTGGTGGTGACTCTTCAGATGAATCTTCTGAATATGAATCTTCAGGACAGAAGAATCTTGGTCTTATAGCCAGATTACCTATTGATAATCATTGTCTTATGGCTAAGGTACGAAATGCTGAATCATTGACCAATGGTTCTTTAAATCCTAATGATAGTAAGTATTATAACTCTTCTGATGAAGAATCATCTTCTGATGAGGAAAATACTTTACCTACTTATGAAGAAGTCTCTAGATTTGCTGAACTTCTTGAGATTGAGAACTCCAAACTCAACAAGAAACTTGATAAGGCAAATTCTAGGAATTATATTCTTACTAAAGAGATATCAGATCTTTCTAAAGATCTTGATAAGAAAAATGCTGATTTTGAAAGTATTTCAAAAAATCTTGAGGAAGTAAGTTCTGAGAAGAATAAACTTTCTAAAGAATTAGAAAAAGTAATTTCTAAGAAAAATGTTTTCGAGCCTAACTCTAGTTCCAAAACTAATGATTTTGAGGATAAAAACTTGGTTGTAAAACTCAAATCCGAAATTTTTTCCTTAAAGAAGTGTTTATCAAACTTTACCCATGGTAAGGAAAATTTTGATAAGATATATTCTCAAATACGACCTTTAAGAAATAAATCCGGATTTGGTTATACCCATGCAAAACCAGTTTTCAGTAACAATTATTTTGTTCCTCAAAGTGCCCCATTTGGCACTAAATGTCAATGCGGTGGTCACTGGGCAAGAAGTTGTTCCTTAAACAAAACCCAATCTTTAGGTTTTCATAAAGCATACTTTTCTAAGAAAATGTGGATACCTAAAATTTTATTGTCTGGAAATCTTGGATCCAAACAAGTTTGGATTCCGAAAATCTAACTTTGTTCTTAATTTCAGGAAAATAAAGAAAGTTCCAGCAACAATATTTGGTACATGGATAGTGGATGTTCCCGGCACATGACTGGTAACAAAATCTTTTTTGAAAAGATTATCAAAACGAAAGGAGGAAAGGTAACTTTCGGAGACAATGCTAAGGGAGAGATTGTTGGTATTGGTAATATTGTTCTTTTAGGTAAAACTTTGATTTCAAATGTTCTTTTTGTTAAAGGTCTTAAGCACAAACTCATTAGCATAAGTCAGTTATGTGATGAAGGTTACCTTGTGAATTTTAGGAATGATAAATTCTTAGTTCACAATTCCAAGGAAGAATTTATTCTCTCAGTCAATAGGCAAGAGAATGTTTACACCTTAAACATAGAAGACCTAAGAAGCCAAGATTTACCTTGCCTAAGTGCAATGGAAGATCATTCTTGGTTATGGAATTGAAGATTAGGACACTGTAATCTTAGGAACCTATGTAAACTCTCTAAGAAGAAACTTGTTAAGGATCTACCGGAGCATAGATTTGATTCTTCTAAAGTTTGTGATCCCTGTCAATATGGAAAGAAACATAAATCTAGTTTTAAGTCAATCGGTGAAGTCTCAACAACCGATGCATTACAGTTGGTGCACATGGATCTTTTTGGTCCAACACAAACTGGAAGCATTGGAGGCAAATACTATGTGTTTGTTCTAGTTGATGATTACACTAGATTTACTTGGGTCTATTTTCTAGCAAGGAAATCTGAAGCTTTTTCTTATTTCAAAAGTTTTAGAGCCCAAGTTAAAAATGAGAAAAACCTTCCATTGAAAACTATTCATAGTGATCATGGAGGAGAATTTCAAAATTCTGATTTTGAAACTTTTTGTAGTAAGAAAGGTATTACTCACAACTTTTCAGCACCTAGAACTCCTCAACAGAATGGTGTAGTTGAAAGAAGAAATAGAATTCTTCAAGAGATAACTAGAACCATGTTGAGTGAATATTCTATTGCTAGACATTTCTGGGCTGAAGCTGTAAGTACTGCTTGTTATACTATAAATCGAGTTTTGATTAGACCTTTTCTTAATAAAACTCCTTATGAGTTATGTAATGGTAGAAAACCAAGACTTTCCTACTTCAAGGTTTTTGGTTGCAAAGTATTCATTTTGAATACTAAAGATAACTTACATAAATTCGCACCAAAGTCTGATGAAGTAATTTTCTTAGGTTATTCCACAACCTCTAAGGCTTATAGAGTTTTTAATAAAAATACTTGTACTGTTGAGGAAACAGTACATGTAAAATTTGATGAATCAGCCCCTTTTGTTTTTAAAACCTCCCAACCTACATCCTCGGATGTGTTTTCAAAAACTGATTATCAACCGTTGATAGAAGAACCTTCTGATAAGGAAATTGTTCTAGAAGATACTTCTGAAACATTTACCCCAGAAGACTTTCTACCTTATGTTGATGAACAGGTTTTACAAAACCCAAATCAGGTGTTTCTTAAGAATCATCCCAGTGATAGTATCATTGGTGATGTAAATCAACCTGTAAGGACTAGAAGTTCCTTAAGAAATGATGTAGAACATCTAGAATTTCTTTCCCAATTAGAGCCTAAAAGCACTGATGAAGCTTTAGGTGATGATGATTGGATCAAAGAAATGCAAGATGAACTAAATGAATTCGAAAGGAATAAAGTCTGGACCTTGGTTGAAAGACCTAAGGAAACATCTGTTATTGGAGTAAAATGGGTTTTCAGAAATAAATGTGATGAAAATGGAGTCATTGTTAGAAATAAAGCTAGACTTGTTGCTAAAGGCTATAATCAGCAAGAAGGAATAGACTATGAAGAAACCTATGCTCCAGTAGCTAGACTTGAATCTATCCGTATTCTACTTGCCTTTGCAGCATTCTTTAATTTCAAACTTTTCCAAATGGATGTGAAATGTGCTTTTCTTAACGGTTATGTTCAAGAGGAATTTTTTGTTGAACAACCTCCTGGCTTTGAAGATACAAAATATCCAGATCATGTTTTTAGACTTACCAAAGCTTTGTATGGCCTTAAACAAGCCCCACGAGCATGGTATGATAGACTTACTGGATTTTTGCTTCAAAATAACTATGTTAAGGGAAATGTAGATCCAACCCTTTTTATAAAGAAAGATAAGAAAAATGTTTTGATTGTTCAAATTTATGTTGATGACATTATATTTGGTTCAACTCAGCAATCTTTGACTGACTCTTTTGCTAGTCTAATGAAATCTGAGTTTGAAATGAGTATGATGGGTGAGTTAACATTTTTCCTTGGTTTTCAAATTTCTCAAAAACCAGAAGGAACCTACATATCCCAACATAAGTATATTAAATATCTTCATAAAAAGTATGGTTATGACAACACTAAGAGTATAAGTACTCCCATTGGTACCTCAAACTCTTTAGATCTTGATGAAGCTGGGAAACCAGTAGATCAAACATCTTTTAGAGGTATGATTGGAAGTCTAATTTACTTAACAGCTAGTCGACCAGACTTAATGTTTTCTGTATGCTTATGTGCAAGATATCAATCCAATCCTACGGAATCTCACTTAAAGGCAGTAAAAAGAATTTTTCGCTACCTTAAGGGAACCATGGATCTAGGATTATTTTATACTTCTGGAAATGATTTTGTTCTAAAAAGCTTTTCTGATGCTGACTTTGGTGGATGTAGAATAGATAGGAAAAGTACATCTGGAACTTGTTATTTCTTAGGAGATTCATTAGTTTCTTGGTCATACAAGAAGCAACATTCTGTTGCACTTTCCACTGCTGAAGCTGAATATGTAGCAGCTGGAAGTTGTTGTGCACAAGTGTTGTGGATGCAACACACACTCACAGACTATGGCTTGAGTTTTACTAAAACTCAAATTTTGTGTGATAACACAAATGCCATTGCCCTAAGTAAAAACTCTGCACATCACTCTCGTGCAAAACACATAGATATTAGGCATCACTTTCTTAGGGATCACACACTCAAAGGAGATATTATTCTTCAGTTTATCAGAATGCAAGATCAACTTGCTGATATTTTCACAAAATCCTTGCCTTCTGATAGATTTGAATATATTAAACAAAAGTTAGGAATGATAACCATAAGGTAATATTCCTTAATTAACTTTCTGTTGAAAAAATCTCCTTACAGTAATAAACTCTTTTTCATAGGGGGAGTACATTTGATTGTTTATTTAACAAAGTTTTTTCAAAATTTGTTTTCAAACTTTTCGGAACGAAAATTTTCGGAATGGAACTTCCGGAACTACAATTTTCCAGAAAGGATATTTTCGCACAGAATAATTCTGGAATGGAAGTATTTGTATTGGAAATTTCCGGAATGGAAAACTTTCGTACTGGTATTTTCATAACGGAACTTTCGTACTGAATTTTCCATAACAAGTTTTTCGTATTGACTTTTCGAATTTAGTTTTTCGTACTGAGTTTTTCGTAGTCATCTTTATATTACCCATTACGAATAACTTTCCTAAGCTAATCCGAAAGGTATGATTTCCTTACTGAAGTTTTCGTAATCATATTTTACTTGCTGGCAATTTCTTATAGTTTGTTTTTGGTTTTTGGATTTCTTAATTCTTTACTTTAATAAAACCTCAAAAAGATCGGATTCAAGATTTCAACCGTTAGATCTGATCTCAAATCGTTCTAAACCGTTAGATCAACCGAGGAAGTTGAACCGTCATCCCATTGCCTATATAAAGGGGACCCTATTTTCTCGTCCCACATCGATTTCAAGCTTTTGCGTGCTGAAGCTCTGACTCTCCGATTTAAGGCCGTTCCGAACCACAGTTTTCTCAGTTCCGAACTTCAGTATTCTCTGTTCCGAATATCTCAGAGTACTTCTAATCCGAATGTCTGCAGAGTTAGCTTCTCAAGAAATGTCTTCAACCAAGCCCATTTCTCAGTGGTTAGTCTACAGAGAAAGGTTAGTTCATCTGACTATCTTCAGCAACTATGATTCTATCATTTCGAAGAATATCAAGTTGAATGGCTGGGAGGATGTTGCGGTATCAAAAACCGGCAACCAAGATGAAGTCTTCTCAGATTTTCTTGTTGAGTTTTATGAGTCGGTTGCTTTCTTTGAGGAAGACAATAGAGAAAAATTTTCTTTCAAGTCGTATGGAAAGACATATAAGCTTTCTTACACCAAGGCTGCAAGCTTGGTAGGGTTAAGGTACGAAGGTGAAGCTGAATTCATTTCTCACGTACTGCAAGACTCTTTGGGTAGTTTCAACAAGGAGAAAGCCTTAGAAATTCTCGGATTGGAGGATGACAAGGCTCCGAAAATATCAAGTCTTTCTACAAACTTCCGGATTCTGGAGTTATGGGTGCAAGGGCTTATTGTACCGAGAAAAGGAGATAAGGATAGTCTGAAGAAAAGTGAGATATACATCTTAGATTTCTTGATAAATCTAAGAAAGTTCAACTTGATGAAGCATATTCTTCTTAACATTGAGAATTTGAAGAAGGGTAATCTGAGAGCTCAGATCGTGATGTACCCGGCAATTTTGTCAAAGCTCATAGTTCGGTGCCTTGAGTCCTTCAAGGTAGCTTGTAGTTCCAAACCAAGGGTGTGTAAAATCATGTTGCTTAGTGATGCCACTCTTAAGAGAATGAATATAGCTTTTGACAAGGAGTCAGGGAAGTTAATTGATCTACCTCCTCAAGCAGAAGTGACTCCGAAAGTGGCTGTTCCGGAATCATCCAAGCCGGTAAGGAAGAGGAAGTTGAAAGAAGTGGTTGTCGAAGCTGAGGAACCCAAGTCTAAGGAAGTCCACTCCGCACCTCCTAAGTCTAAGAAGAAGAAAACCTATACTGATGAGGTTGCAGCGAAGTGGAGAGCTGATAAAGAGAAGAGGAAGGAAGGAGATCCGCAGTTCGGATTGGATCCTGCAGAGGCTAAAGCTCTGAAAGAAAAGGCTGCTGATGAGCTCGAGAAACAAGCAAAGGAGAAGAAACTGAAGAAGAAAATGTCCGAGGCTGAGGTAGCTCAGGCCTTGTTAATGTTCAACGAAATGGTTTCAGCAACCATTCCCGTACCGAGATCCTTCTCTCTGGAATCTCTACCTGAGACTCCAGGAAGAAATCTTGTTACTCCGGAAAAGGCTGTTGCTACTGAGGAAGTAGAGCAAGTGGAAGAAGTTGAAGAAGCTGCTGAAGGAAGTGGTGAGACAGGAGATGTGCTCAAACAAGTAGATGAATACAAGGGAACTCCTTCGGAACACCTGTCGCTCCGAACATCTGAAGCTCATTCTTCGAAGCTTGTCACTCCGAATATGGAAGAAGAGAAAGGCGAAGAAGAAATTTCTTGTCTGAGAGAAGAAGAACATCTTTTACTTGATGCTGCTCAGAAGGAAAATGTAGAAGTTGCTGATGAGGAAGATTTGGTTGTTCAAGTGTCTGATAGCGAGAAGAAATCTCCGGAACAGGTTTCTATTCCGGAAAAAGATAAGGGGAAACGAATTCTTGTTGATACCCCGAGTTCAGAAAAGAGTATGAGGAAGGAAGCTGGTAGTTCTTCTAAGAGGAAGTTGGAGCTTATTGAGGAAGAAAATTCTCCTAGCAAGGTTTCGGATTCGGAGTCATCATCGTTGGGGAACGATTTTGTTGTTCAGTCCTTGAAGAAGTTGGTGGGAACCATTCCAACCTTCTCCAGTATTGACTCTCGGTGCCAGATGCTCCAACATGCGCTAAATCAGAAAACCGATTCCGTATCCATGGTAATGGATAAGTGTGTTGAGATTGAATCTCAATTCAAAACTTTCTTCGTTGGTTACGAAGCACATAAAAGATCTTGCAAGAGGATGACAAGCTGGTCGAAGAAGAATGTGGAAGAGATGAGGTTGCTGGATGAGTTTCAGGAAAATGTTAAGGATGCATTTCAAACCGAGGACAAGAAGTTTCATGAGATGACTGCATCATTCGATGAGAAATTGACAGAGGAAAAGAACATTCGGATTCAGGAAGTGAGAGATCTGAATGGAAAGCTCAACTCCGTTAATCAGAGTTGGAAATTTGAAAGGGATCATCGGATCAATTTTCTAGAAAGAATGAAGGCTCAGGAAGAAAAGATGAAAGCTCAGGAAGAAAAGTTGAAGGCTCAGGAAGAAGTAATTGAAGCCCAGTCAGCAAGAATAGTTTCCTTAGAGAAGCAAGCAGAGGAAGATCATAAGGACCTCAAAAAGATCAATACAATTCTTAAGGGGCTCATGTCAAAGGAGAAAGATCCGAAATGACCAATCCGATCTTTTTGTTGTAATCTGTTTTTGTTGCTGACATTTCAAATATAATGAGAATTGTGCTTGTTGATTCTATTGTTGTCATTACTAATCTTTCAGGTACTTTGTTATTTTTTTCCATTCCCTCCAATTCTTTATGAAAATCACAAAGGGGGAGAAGGAAAAGATCCTTAAGAAAAAGAGGAAATCTAATAAGTGCTTATCAAAGGGGGAGAAAGAAAAATACCCAAGGAAATAGAACTCTAATAAGAGTTTGTTTAAGGGGGAGTTTTTCTTAAAGAAACATCACTCCGGAAATATGAATACGATCCTTAGAGTTTTAAAACCTAAGGGGGAGTTAGTCGTATTCATCTATATTCTTAAACCAAGGTAGATAAGCTTTAATGTGTTTCTTTCTTCTTAGAATAGTTTTTTTTTCATAAGGATGTTTGTGCTTTCCAAAAAGGGGGAGGTTGTTGAGTCAATAAGGTTTTCCTTATGACTTTTCCATTCCTTCTTGTTTTGAAAATCACAAACACCTTATCTTTAAGGAAAATTGCTTTTATAAGGAAAATTTCTTTCTTAAGGAAAATTGCTTTTATAAGGAAATTTGCTTTCTTAAGGAAAAACGCTTTTATAAGGAAAATTATCCTTATCATATTTTCATCAATATTTTTCTTAAGTATAAGTTCCAGATTCATTTTCTCGGAGTCATTAAAACTTTGATATAAAAGCATTCTGTTTTTAGGATTCGGTTCTGGACAAGAACTATAAGGAAGTTTCATTCCGAATTCCGGATATGAATTCTAACTAAGTTCTATTCCAGATTCAGGATACAAATTCTGAAGAAGAATTCTCATTACGAATTCTAATGAAGAAATCCCATTCCGAATTCTCATTACGAATTCTGAAGAAGAATTCTCATTACAAATTCTAATGAAGAAATTCCTACTCCGAATTCTCATTCCGAATTCTCCTATTAAACAGAATCTGATTATCATTGTTTTATACACTCTGAATTTACTCACTCCGAACCTTCACTCCGAAGTTTCTATTCCGAACCTTTATGTTAGAGTTTAAAACGATGTCGTACATTCTGTTTCACTTGTTTTTTTATAAAACGATGTCGTCCATTTTGTTATAAACTAACCGTTGTCTAAGTGACACGTGTACAGGTCCCTCCGAACTTTAAGGAAAATATGACCGTTGGAGAAGGAGCCGACCTTACCTATAAATAGGAGCTCATTTGAAAGAGCTCGATGCTGTTGGAAAAACAACTGAGTTTTGTGCCTACATGCTGTTGAAGTGATTTCTAGAGAGAGAGTCTCTTATTAACTCTCAAAGCTTCATGCGACTCCGAATGTTGGTGATTACATTCGAGGGCTTCTGGGGATAGGAAGACAGAGGTGCCGACTACCTTAAAGATCGAGGGCTTTCTTGCTGAGAAAGACAGAGGTGCCGACTACCTTAAAGATCGAGGGCTTTCTTACTGAGAAAGACAGAGGTTGCCAACTACCTTGACGTTGAGGGCTTGCGGGGATAGCAAGACAGAGACACCGATCTTCGTATCGAGGGCTTACCCTGGTGTGGGTAAGACAGACTTGCTTGAAAGTATAAATCAAGGGACCTTTATCCAAGGTTGTTGGATACCCTTCCCTTTGGGTTAAAAGACTATTATCTTGTTACTAGTAGTTTTACTACTTGTCTTTATTCCGCTGTAATTTGTATCTTAAGGAAAGTATAACTTTCTTATACTTCCTTACTTACTCTGATTAGTTTAGATTCTATACGCTTTAAGGTAGAATCTTATATTGTAACTTTTGTTAAGTTTCAATTTCCGGAATCATATTTCCGGAACCTACTTTTGGAATCCCTTTCCTAGTTTAGTTCGGTGTTAGAGGTGTTTTGAATTTACTTAGTTTAACTTTGTTAAACTTAGCTCTTTCCTTTTCTAAAGGAAACTCTAGTTATTCATAACTAACTTTAAAGGTTCCAAAGGAATTTTTAAAGTATACAATTCACCCCCCCTCTTGTATATTTGAGCATCTCATATTATATTTCGATCCTACAATTGGTATCAAAGGTTGGAAACCTCTTACTCTATACCATTCTTACACTTTTATAGATCCACATCCACTTTTCCCCCTATTTATTATTTATATGGATATATGATTGAAAATTAATTTTAGAAATATAATATTTATCCCCTTCATTCAATATTTAAAGGTCTATTCTTTTAAAATCCATAAATAATTGATCATTTGTGATCCTCATCATAGATAAGCTAACATGATCTATTTGACATAAAGCATTTTCAACCTTGTTTTATTTATTAGGGTGGTAGTGTATTAAAAACCATAATAATTAATCAAACCCAGCCATTTTATTTTTTTCATATTCAAAAATTTCTAGGTGAATATATACTTTAATCTTTTATGATAAATATATATGTCACACCATTCTCTGTAATGACAATGCCTCCATATCACTAATACAATGATTACCAATATTAACTCCATATCATGAGTTAGATACATTTTTCTAATGAAAATTCAATTGGTGTGAGACATAAGATATCAATATATAATTATACATAAGAACAAATCCGAAACCATTATTTCATGTATTAATGTAAAATGAAATACCTTATCCACTTCATGTTAGTGTGAGCATAGGTGAACCGACCAACCATCTCTTTGGTCTAATGATCAATAACATCTTTATTTGATGGAACCGCCACTATACCCTTATTTAAGATTATATTAAATGAACATAATTTTTTCCAAGTTAAATATCATTGGGTTTTAATTTTGAATCTTTTATTTAATCATGGTAAAGGTATAATATGGACAAGGTAGGGCTTGAGGAGCATCCAAAACTGGTTTAGAGACTAGAGATACAAAAACGTGGGCTGCACTCTTAGTCTAAACTACGCAATTGAGGCCACACTATTTCAATAAACCATGTGGTTGTATATAGGGGATCCTAAAATTCTTCACATTTTGTTTACAACTTTTCAGACCATGTGTACAGTCATAAGGCCTACTTCAAGTAAGGGATAGATCCTTAACACACAATTTGTGCACTTTTGTATGTCATTCACATAAACCCTGCACAATGGGTCTTCAGAAAAAATTAACATTTACCCCCACTTTAATCTTAAATAAATTTTCTCTTTCCCCTAAGTCTAACGAATTGAAGTATAAGGTCTCCTAATATTTGATCTCCAAAAGAACTAAACCTTGGTTTTTATCTAGGTTCTTTGTCTGGTGTATGGCCGTTGGTCCAAGAGAAGAATTGGATCCCATGTGGTACAAATCCCTAGTCTCTCTACTCATGTATATATTATTATTTCCATCCTATTAACTCTTTATATTTAGGCTCATGTGCCCTATTTTTAGGGAATTAAACTGATATTCCTATCACTTCCAACCGGATTCGAATATGAAGTCAACATCAAGTGAGGATTCATCTACGACCCCAAGGTAGGTGGTCACATAGTTTTAAATTTTACTTTTGGCCATATCTAATTTGTTCCATCATGCCACGATCCAGCTGTTACCTAGATCCTTTCTTGGGTTGATTAATTCATGTCTAAATGACTCTAGTGCCTTGATATAGGTGAATTGGTTCTTGTTTAGGGTTTTAGACATCACCCTTACTCTATATAGACACCCTTAGGCGTGCCACCTTGAAAATAGCCTTTTGGGCTAAATGGTTCAAAATACATGGAACCCAATTTATCTCTTAGCTAGAATGTTAATTGAAAAAACCTTTGAATAATGTGTATTTTATGTATAACAAGGTTACTCAATGGTTCTCATCCCCTTTTGAATTTGAATTTTCCAAATGTGCATGCGAGTATTTAACCATTACACATTGCATTTAAATGAATTTCCATGTTTGGAAAATTGGATGGTTTGCTTGTATATGTTGGCTAGGGTAAGATGGATTTAATCTTTTTAATAAATTGGTATGAATTGAATGGTTTCAAGGGAGGTCACGACCTTTACCTTTTCATCTTTTAGAATAAATACATTATATGAAGTGGTTTATTTTGTTAAGTTAACTTTATATAAGGATGGTGATCCCATGCCATTGACTGTGCCATGTATTAAATGATAAAGGTTGTATGGCATGCCTTGGATGGTTTGAGCTATGTATGAAAATCAATGTGTGGGATTAATTAATACCCCATTCTAGTTATGATATATGTGTACGGTTGAGAGGAATTATAACCCCACACCAGTAATGATATAAGTGTATGGGTGGGAGGTATTCTTACCCCACACCAGTGATAATCTCTATATACACATATGGGTGGGAGGCATTCTTACCCCAAGAAAAATGAAAAAATATATATACGTGTATAGATTACAGGAATTAATACCCTATTCCAATTATAATATATATATATATATATAGACACACACACACACACATGGTGACTTGGTTAGACATACCAGCTTGGGGTTGAAGCAGGTAGAACCACAATGTATCCTTTAGGAACTTGAGGATAAGGTTATTTTGGTATTCTTTACTACATTACATTCCAGATTATTACTACATAATGAATAAATATGAGCACCTACTCAGATCACACGTAGACACTATTGGTGGTGGCTTTCTAAGATTTATCTCACACCCAACTCGGACAGCCTTTGTCACCTGAGAAGACTATTTTACTAAAGATATAGTTAGGGGAAAACACCCATCTATAGGTTTTTGATTCTTTTTTCTTAGATGGATCTTATGAGTAGTGGATTGATCAAGAGCTTATGATTCCATAGAGAATATTTTGGATTTTTTTTCCTGTTTATACTTTTTTTAGCTTGCATGTTTCCAACTTCCTATTTCCTTTTTATACTAGCATTCCATGAATAAATGTTTGTATAAGACACTGCCTATGAGGCTTTTTCTATGTTCATTTATCTATTACATCCAATTCTTTGTTATTTGGTTTTCAATTATGATTCCACTATTTACTATATCCTTTTATGCTTCCAATACTATTTACTATTTTTGGAATCTGCTGCATCACTATAAAACAGAGTTATAGTATCCTCACCATACTACCTACACACCTATACTAAAAGTCGAAATCCCTTGGCTTTTGGGAAGATTCTCTAGGGTTAATGTGGCTAACTGGGCTCGAGGATAGAGTTATGTGGCATCTGGGTTCAGGAAATCTCAATGCGGTATCATAACTGGTTCCTTTCTTGATTAACTATTTTGAAAAAATAGAATGGATATTGGAAATGCTTACTGACTTAGTCATAAGATGTGTTTGGGCATTGAGAACCCATGTATGGGGTAAAGACCAAGTTTCCTTAATTATGGTTATTAGTTATCTTACTAGAACCATTGATATCATTTCACCATCGGGTGTTTCATATGATTTGTAATGTTACTGATGTTGATGCTTTTGAAATAATGATTTCATTATCTTGACCTGATGAAATGAGAGAAGTGTGTTAGAATCATGCATCATGTTAGGCACATACTGAGTAGCCCATTCATTTTGTCCATGTCATGTTTAATTTTCAGCAATAATTTTTTATTTCATGTTGACTATGAAATGATATGTATTAAATTGTGATGACATCTCTTATAGGATTTGTATTGTGAGACAGTTTAAGTTTAGTGGGTGTCACTATTTGATTCATAAGGTTTATGTGCCCTTATGGATTGGAAAATGTAATTACATCTAGCTCAATCATTTAAGAAATAGTATAATTACCTGAACAAGCATAACATAAATGAAAATGAAATCCAAGTGAGTGCCACATTCTGGTTCATATGGTGTATGGGCCATGTGGGCCAGAAAATGGCATATCATTGGATTTAGCTGATTCAAATGATTTAAATGTTTGAATGAGAAACTTCAATTGGGAAATGAATTTAATCTTTATAAAAACCATCTTCCACAAGAATAATAAAAAACCTTGACCAGTAACTAGACTTAGTGGTGTGTAGTGGGTTTTTATTCAATCTTTTGGCATGATGTGGTCTATTCTAATGTCATGTACTAGATCTTGAAGTAGGTAGGGAGGTGTGTTTATTTTTATTTGAAGTCTTTAGTACCTATCCTAGTTTCATAAATGAAATCTTGTGAATTGTTTGGTTTACCTCTAAGATGTTCATTTTTCATTGTAGCATTACGCTGTCATGAAGTCCTAGAGCCGTGTGCCCCAAAGATGGAAACAATCATGCACTTAACGTTGTGGTCCTTGAGCCGAAAATTGAAGGTCCTATTGATCAACATATGGATCATCTTACTATTACTGATGTGGGAACCGACGATAATCTTCGATAGGGTTTCTTGCATATGATGCAGTCGATGCAGGGTGGAGAATGACCTTCCCTGATCATGGGAGAGTTGACTTGCGAGCTTTAGTAGTAGCATTATCTCACCTACTTGAGGGATGGAAGACCACTTGCTACCGAATCATAGATAGAGGAAATCTTGTCTATCTTCGAGCACCTAGATATGCCTCTAGAGCATAAGGTTGAGCTAACATCTTGCATTCAATGGGGTTCATCCAAGAGGTGGTGGGATGTTATCACCAAGGCAGGTAAGCATAAAAATATGACCTGGGATGACATTCAGACCATTTTCTAGTACTAATTCATTCCCTAGACTCTGAGGGATGAAAAAGTAAGAGAATTTATGAATATTTACTAGAGGACCATGTAAGAAATGAATTACTCATCCCATTTCACTAAGCTATAACATTACGCCCCTTGTCTTGCTACTTTTGATTTGATGGCTGATAGGAAATTTGAGGAAGGGCTATGTTGTCCCATCTAGTTGCAAGTCAATGTGTTCTTGCTGAAAACTACTTTTGAGAAATCGTCAACCATGCCCAAATTACATAGTGAAATTTGATGTATGATGACAGTGCGAGCCAAGGTGTTTTGACACCTTGGGCTTCTAATGGATCTTTTTTTGGATGAAAGAGATGCTTTGAAGAACCTCATGGAGGAAGCAGTGTCCAGGATCTGTTCATGGGTAGTTCTCAAATTTTTCACCCATGCCGAGCACTAGGGAACTTCAAGAGGTAGTGACCATGGAATCCAGTTTAGTGAAGTTGTTATGGAACGATGACCCATCTCCGCCATTTCTACAGGAATTTCTCGCCAGTGACTAGTGAGTAAGGATTCTAACTTACTCCACAACCAGGAGTTGATTCATCAGGATCACGACATTTAGGCAGCTGGGATACCCCCAGTTATTTAGGTTTAGGTGGTGGTCGAGGTAGAGGTAACCATACATATGATTCTCAATGCCAGCAGAGCAGGCATGCTCCAGGATATCATGCAATGACTGAGATTCATGGAACAGCATAGTTACATTTATTCCAACCTACACTGATGGATTAGAGTGCCAAACAATATACTCTATGAGGTAATATTCTAGTATCCTCCACTTTAGTGTCTGATTTTTGGATATTGGAACATCTCACTCATTTACATATGTAGAAATCTCTAAGATATTAGGCCTCAATATCGAGTTTTATCATGAAATCATGATGCTTGATACACCCTTAGGTATTTGTTCAGAGGGAATTTTTCATGGTTAGAATTGTCCCCTTGAGGTGGGTGATTACCTTTTTGTATGGAACCTATACATCCCTGAAATGTTAGGTTTTGATTTAATCATTGGGATGGACAAGTTATTTCTATATAAAACTCGTATCGACTACTATCATTGGAGGGTGATGTTTACATAACCAGAGGGAATTACACACATACATAAGGGATAATGGGATGTTAGTGCGACATGAGTAGCACCTGAGTAGCCAAAACTGGGTAGTGTTACATCATAGGTTTCCAGTCTTTACCTTGATCACTATGGATTAAGACCCACTAATTTTCCTACTATAGTGTATTATCTCGGAGGAATTTTTCATGATGATTTATCTGGTCTACCTATAGTGTGAGATGTATATTTTTCTATTGAAATCATGCCATGAGCTGCACGTGCGACCATTCCTCCTTATAGGTTGGAAACTAATGATCTTCTAGAAATCAATAATAAATTGGAGGATATGGAGGAGAAAAGACTTATATGCCCCCACACATCTCCTTGGGATTTACCAGTCCTCCATACTAAGGAGGATGAAACCCTTAGGATTTGTGTGGATAGCAGTCAGTTAAATCAGATTATGATTAAGAACCCATGTCCACTGCCTATAATTGATGATATCTTTGATCATCTATGAGGAATGAAGGTGTGTTAATAGATATATTTGAGGTCGGCATACCATCAGGTGCATTTTAGGACTTCAGAAATACCTCACACAGCTTTTTGGAGATGTTATAGTCTCTATGAATAATTTGTATGCCGTTCGGACTCATGAATGAACCTAAAATCTTCATGTCTCTTATGATGTGGGTTTTAAACCTATATCTAGATTCATTTTTGGTAGTCTTCATTGAAGATATATTAGTGTATTCACACTCCAGACACAACCATGCAATCCATCTTGATATCATGCTGAATACACTGAGAGAGCATCAGCTCTATGCTAAGCTCAGTAAGTGCCACTAATGGATTGATAGAGTCCACTTTTCGAGTCATATCATCTCAGAGTTAGAAGTTTCTATTGACCTATAGAAAGTAAGAGTAGTAGTTTCTTGGGTGCAGCCCAAGAAAATATTTGATATTATTAGTTTCATTGGGATTACCAAACATTAAAGACATTTCATTCAAGATTTATCAAACCTTGCAGCACCACTTATGAGATTGAAAAAGAAGGGTGTGAGATTCAAATAGTATGAATCATGTGAAGAATATTTTCCAGAGATGAAGGTTAGAATGATTTCAGCACTGATATTGATTATACTAGAGCTAGACAAGGCTTATATAGTCTTTTACGACACATCAAGTATCAGGCTTGGAGTTGTTCTGATGCAGGATGAGTGAGTCAATGCACAATGCTCTCATTAGTTGAGGCCTTATGAGTGTAGTTACCTAACACATGAACTTGAGCTCACTACAGGTGTGTGTTCCATAAGTTTTTGGACACACTACATATTAAGAAAGAATTTTTTGGTGTTCATAGACTATGAATTCCTCATTTACATCTTCAATCAGTTGTATTTTAATCTCAAGTAGTGTCGGTGGGTCGCATACCTACAATCTTTTGATTTTGAGCTTGCCTATTCTCCAGGGAAATGGAATTTGGTAGACGCAGCTCTGAGCTGAAAGACTCAGAAGTAGGCTCTTCTAGAATCTAATGACGAATGGAAGCTTATGTAATTATTCCTAGAGATTAATGCTAAGGTTCTGGAGGACCATGGTGAGACTATTCTCTCATACTTAGTAGTGGCGTATACTCTTCTGGAATGAGTAATGTTGAGACAAATATCTAATCCTAAAGGCCTTTTCCTATAGGAATGTGTATCAGATAACGATACTTATTCTGGTTGGATAGTAGATGTGGATGATACTATATTATTCCATGGGTGGGTATGTGTCCTAGTAGATATCAGAGTGGAGCTAATGTGGGATTTCCATGCCTCATCATAGGTGGTTCAACCCAATGTAAGAAAAATGTATAGATATCTATAATACCAATACTGGTGGCCCATCATGTAATGTTATATAGCCGGTTGCATCAAGCAATATCCCACATATCAGTAGGTGAAGGCAAAACATCAACGTTCAGTATGGATTCTTCAACCGTTGTCCATTCCTGTGTGGAAATGGGATGATGTTTTGATGGACTTCATAACTATTCTACCCAGAACACCCCATAAAAATGACATAGTTTGTATTGTTATTGATCATATGACAAAGGTCAAACACATATTACCTATGTGAGATACCATCATGGTAGATTATTTAGGAAGGCTGTATGTCAAGGAGTTAGTACGTATTCTTAGAGAACCTTATTCTATCGATTCTGAAAGAGATGCTCATTTCACATCACAATTCTGAAAGGGATTGCTGAAGGACTTTGTTACACAAGTACTTTTGATCATGAACTATCATCCACATATCGATGGATATATGAAGCATACAATTCAGGTGCTAGAGGATATGCTCGGTGCATTCTTTCTGGTCTTTGGGGGTTACTGGGAGAAACACATTCCCCTCATTGAGTTATCTTATAAGAACAACATCCATGCTTCCATTGGGATGGATCTCTATGAATCCTTGTATGGTAGGACTTTTCACTCACCACTATTCTAGATAGAGGTAGGAGAAGAATCTGTGCTTGGGTCTCAACTCATTCAGGAGACTACCGAGAAGGTCCATATGATCAGGAAGCACATGTAGATAGCTCAGTCTAGATAGTAGTCTTATGACATTAGACACTGACAACCTATTGAGTTTAAGGTTGAAGACTGTGTTTTCTAGAAGGTCTCTCCCAAGTTGGTACATATATGTCTTAGGAAGTAGGGTAAGTTATCACTAAGGTTTTTTGGACCCTTGAAGGTTGTGAAACACATCAAACTAGTGGATTACCAGTTAGCACTTCCTCAGAGATACAAGTCCATTCATGATGTCTTTCAGGTATCTCAATATCGATTATACTATCCAGACCCATTTCACTTTTTTCATCCTGATGAGGTTGAGATGGATATGGATGCTTCCTTAGAGGAGTATCCAGTGCGTATTGCTGATCAGAGCATGAAGACACTCTAAGGAAGGTCTGTTCCTCTTGTAGAGGTGATATGGAATCAAATACAAGTATAGGACATGTCTTGTGAGTGGAAAGCTAATATAAAGTCTCAGTGACCTAAAATCATTGATGATAGTACATCTTTACCCTCATAATGACAACTTGGGGATTCTTTTCTATAACGAGGGGAGGTTGTAACAATCCAACTTCTGAACAAGGTATGGATCATTTTGTTTTAATTTTTAATGTTTCCTTTAATCATGGTAAAGGTATAATACAAATTAGGGATGGATTGATGAGAATAAGAGAATGGTTCAGAGCCTGGAGGTCTGAAAAGGTGGGCTGGATGCTGGGTTGCATAGTTAGTGTAAACCGTACAACAAAAGCTACACGGTTTGTGTAAGCTATGTGGCTACAGATATGGGAACCTGCAAGTTCTCATAGTTTTTTTTCAACTATTAATATCAGGTGCATGATTGTATTTCCTACTATAGATAAGGTACAAATCCTTAATGCATGTTTTGCGCATGGTTTTTCAACCGTGCGCATTAACCGTGTGTAGTGGGTCTTGGGAAAAAATTACCATTTACCCCCACATGAATCTTAAATATATTTTTCTTTTTCCCCTATATCCCATAGATAGAAGTAGAAGGTCTACATCTATTTGAGCACCTAAAGGCCTAAACCTTAGTTTTGATCCAGGTTCTCCTTCCAGTGTCCCATCATTGATTCAAGAAAAGCTTTTTATCCTATGCAGTAAGGTTCCCTAGTCTCTCTACTCATGTCTCGATTCTTCTTTCCATCATTTTCAATATTTTGATTTAGCCTCATATACCCTATTTTCAGGGTTTTGGATTGAAACTCATATCTCCTCCAACATTCTTCAAATATGAGGTTGATATCTAGTGGGGATTTTTCTACATCCCTAAGGTAGGTGTTCATGCAGCTTTCCATTTGAGTTTTGGCCGTTTTAGATTTATTCCATCATGCCACGATCCGGCCATTATCGAGCTCCTTTTTTGGGTTGATTACTTCATGTCTAAATGACTATAGTTCCCTGATATAGGTGAATTGGTTATTTTTTAGGTGTTCAGACATCACCCATACACTAAATGGACACCCTTAGGTGTGACACTTTGAAAATGGCCTTTTGGGCCAAATGGTTCAAAATACATGGAATCGAGATTAGCTATTGGATTCAATTTTTATTGAATTATCCATTGAATCATGTGTATTTGATGTATACCAAGGCACCTTAATGGTGGTTATAGCCTTTTGAATTGGAATTTTCCAAATGGGCACATGAGTACTTGACCTTGACACCTTACCTTTAAATGAATTACAATGTCGGGGAAATTGCATGGTTGGATTTTATTGTTTGGCAAGGGTAAGATGTATTTAACCTTTTAAAAAAATTGGTTTGAATGGAATGGTTTCAAGGGATGGAAAGTACTTTCACTTGTAATATTTTAGTATAGATATATATATGAAATGAGTTGTTTTATTAAATGAACTTGATATGTGTATGATGATTCCATGCCTTTGACCATGCCTTGTATAAAATGATAAATGCTATGTGGGATTCCTAGAATAGTTTGAGATATGTGAAATGTGAATGGGTGGGAGGAATTTTTACCCCATTCCAATTATGATATATGTGTATTGGTGATAATAATTCTTATACCATGCCAGTTATGATATAATAGTATGGGTGGGAGGAATTCTTACCCCACAGTAGTGATAATATATATATACACATATGGGTGGGAGGAATTCTTACCCCACACTAGTGATAATCTATATATACACATATGGGTTGGAGGAATTATTATGCCATGATAGTGACAATATATGTATAAATTTATGGATGGGAGGATTTCTTACCACATTCAATTTAAATATATATATATATATACATATGGTGACATGGTCAGACATACCATCTTGGGGATGAAGCAGGCAGACATGCCCAGTATCCTTTAGAAACATGAGTGGGTGGTTACTTATGTATTCTATCCTACTTTACTTGCTAGCTTACTAATTAATACTAAATATATATGAGAACCTACTCATATCACATGTAGACATCATTAGTGGTGGCCTACTAATATTTATATCACACCCTACTTAGGCTTCTTTTTGAACATAAAAAGAGTGTGTGCTTGTAGGTATGGATAAGTGAAAACAACCTTTTACAAGTTGTTGATTCTTTTTCATAGATAGAGCTTAGGAACAAGGGATTTAGCATGTGATTTTGATGTTATAGAGACGCTTTTGGATTTTTTTTCTTTTTTCTTTTTTTTTATAACTCATGTTGTCAAAATGCTATTTACTTTTTATACTAGTATTACATGCATAAATGTTCATATCAGACACCACTTATGCGACTTTTTCTATATCCAGTTATATATTACATCTTGTAATCAGTTATTTGGATATCTTTATCTATTGTATTTTTTATTGCATCTATTTATGCTTCTTATAATATTTACTATTTTTTGTATCCACTACTTCACTCCAACATGGGGGTATAGTCTCCACATCCTACTACATACACACCCCAATTTCCAGTTAGCAGCCCCTAGCTTATGGGGAGATGTGCTAGGGGTCTTGTTTCCAACTGGTCTCAGGACACGAGTTATGTGGAGTCTAGGTCCGATATATTCCATTATATGACCAAAAATGAAATTTTCATTAACAAAAAACCACACATTGTAATTTTTTCTTACAACTTCTTCATTAGGGTCTTTATTAGAATCTTTAAGTGATATTAATACTCCTACATTATCTTAGAATATATAATAATATCATTTATAAAGACAAAAAAAACTAATCAAGATAATATCTAAAAAATTTATTTATTGAATCCATAATGATATTGGGTGAATTGGTAACACCAAATGGAAAGACTATAAATTTATAGTGACCATACCTCAAATGGAAAGTTATATTGTATTTTTCATTTTTTTGACCCTCAATTGATAGTATCCAAATCAAAGATTAATCATGGAAAAATATTTATATCCTTATAATTGATCCTGAAAATCATCAATACGGGGTATTTGATACTTATTATTAATTTTTAACGTGTTATGTTCATTATAATCAAGGTATATTACCACTGATCCATTATTTTTATTAAAAAAATGTATATGTGTGCCCCATGGTAATGAACATGGCTGGATGAATCCCATATCAAAAGTTTCATATAGTTTCTTCTTCAATTCCTATAACTCAGTTGGTCATATTCTATATAGAGTCTTAGAAATACTGGTATCACCAGGAATGAGTTTTATTATAAAAACAACATCATTATTTTAGGGAAGACTAATAAACTCTTCCATAAAGTCATAAAAAACTCTCGTACAATAGAAATATCATCAATGCTGAGTTTATCCTAAAGCATCTGAGATAAATAACCACATTGATAAATAATTAAGACCCATGAAATGGATGTAATTTATATTTTAATTTCACATTTTTTCTCTAACCAATAAACTACCACATGTTAGTTATAAATATAAAATGTGACTTCCCTACCTTGGAAAATGATAAATTATTTATTTAAAGAACGTCAATCCACTCAATAAATTACGTTAAATTCAACTAGGGGAATAATATCAAGCTTTTCAAAAAGCACATTCCCAGAAACAATAATTGGGGAATATTCATAGACATGAGGTGATATCCTCATACCATTAGGATTTTTTACTACTATTTAAAAATCTACTCATTGGGGTGGTAATTTTATAACCTTATATTTTTAGAAATAAAATAGTTGGTAGATCTAGAATCAACAAATAAATTAACTATTCTAGAGTGTATGGTAAGTGTACCTTTCACCACTTCCTTATAAAACCCCATATCTGAAATAGTGATGACATGATATTCCCCTTTGTCTTTGGGCATAAATATTTTCTAATGTTTATCATCATCCTTATATCATGGATTGGATTACTAGTTAGAATAATGTCCATACTCCTTGAAATTATAGAATTGGATTATGGGTGATACATTTTTTAGATATTTCTCTCAATTTTCATCATCACCTAACTTTTTACAATTACATCAACATATGATTTCACAATGGGCTCATTTTTTAAACATTAATAATATTTAACAGTACCCTTAAGAAAATTTCCTATATGTTTCTTTCCACAAATTTGGAAAAAAAGAAAAAATTGTCTTCTTCCATATATGGATTTTTTTATTAGAATTTCCTTTTAATTCCATATTTATTTTATTTCCAAAGCCATGAGATTGATGGCTGGATCTACTTTCCACTTTCATCGAACATTGAATGATTTATTCTTATCTATTTAAGCCTCTTATAGAAAATTCAATCTAAATAATTGGTTTTATGCCACTGAATAATCAATTAATCTTAATTTTTAGTTCAATGATAATACCATAACACTAACTCACAGGTCTTGTAAAAAAAATTTTATAGGTACAAAAAGATTCATTATCCTTATTCTTAAGCTCAAGGAATAACTCTTCCATATTTGTATGATGAATAATTGGAAATCACATATTGAAAAATAAGTTCATAAACTCATCCCTATCCATTGAGTAAATTTAAACTGTTTACCTAATATTTTTGGTAAGATTCAACCATTAATCTTCTTTTCATTTAAATTGATAAACATATAAGATAAAATTTCCATTTTTGAGCACCAGAAGATATAAAATATATTTTTAGTGGTACTAATCCATTTCAAAATTATTAGTGGGGTAGTAGACTCACTAAAATAAGGTGGACATTTCCTCATGAATGAATCAATAGTTTGTTGTTCCTTCCTTTTCCATTTTGGATATCAACATGATTCATGACTTGAGGAAGTAGTGTAAGAAAATAAATAATATTTTTGGTTATACCTCCCATAACATCTAATTTATAAGGTGACAAATGAATTCATTAAACATCACATTAAAAATTAATATGGGTTCTTTTATTTTCAACTATTTGACTAAAACTAAATAGCAAAGTCTAAGAAACAATAATAAAATTGAGAAATCATATAATCACGAAAATACTTTATAGGATGTCTAAATATTGAAACCTTTATTTCAGTATATGAAACCTTTATTTAAGTATATGAAACCTTATTTTTAGTCTATTTCATCCATGGTTACTATCTATTTAAATCATTTAAATTGGATATTAATTAAAATTTTATTTATTCTTAGCATATCCCACAGGAATGTCAAACTAGGTGCATAGTAAAGGTCCATTCACTATAAACTAGTATAATGATAGATAAGTACTTGAACAACTCTTTTAGGGTTATTACCTTTAAATTCACCTATAATAATACAACATCCACTTAAAGTATCCATACAATAATATTTTCTTATGGGAACCACACTCCATTATTTTTTGTAACTTAGGATATTATCATATACTTAGTCTTATACTAAGGGTTTCTACTAAAGTTTCCACATACAACTTTCCAGGAGTGGAAAAACCTTTCCTATGATACCAATTATAATGACACATACTATTCAAATATATATATATATATATATTACATAATTTTTTATTAATATTCAAAAAAATCACAATAATACACAAATGAGGACGGTAGAGGTCTAGTGTATTTAGAAACTCGGATACATGAAAATCAGGTATATAAAATATCTTCATCATTTCTGATTAAGTTTTTCAAAACTAGAACCCTTCTTAGACATATCATACTTAAAAAACTTCTTCATAACCTGGGGAATGTAACATAAAGAAGGGTGAGATAAGATGATCAACACTTGTAAAAATAAGAGATGTCATTCAATTATCATAGATGAACAGAAGATAAATATAAGGACATGAGAACATCATAATGACTTATAATAATCACACCCAATTAGTTAATGATCATTATTCATAAAATATGGAACAAGGTTTTGTTAAAAAAAATTATGTAAGGCATAAGAGTAAAAAATAACCAATAATCAGTCATGATCCATGAGAACATATAATAAGAACAAGACATAAGTTTTAAGCATGCAGATAATCTTAGAAAATAAATTCCTTATTCAATAATCCCTGCAAATACTATCATAATGGTCTAGGTTCACTCTCTATTCCATCATTTCCATAGGAAAGGTTCACTCCCAAGACTATATTATTAGACAAAGTCCCTTACTGAACTGGGTTCAATCCCCATTCTAGTATTAATTATCACATAAGATATCCATATTTACACAATGAATTAGAGATATATATAAATTTGGCCTCCCATTACATAAATAAAACCATACATATGTTTTCCATAATACCATAAAACATTCATCATATCATCAATTTGTAAAATATTGAAAGGATATGGATTTCATAAACAATTCATCATCACAATAATAAAATATATCAAGAAAGAATAAATATTTTAAAATTGTATAATATTCCCATTAAATAATAAAAAACATCAATGAATGTTTTTATAGATAAAAATCCCATCAAATGATAACTAAAACATTTTTTTGAGGAAAATACTATTTTTATTTGATGAAAATAATTTTAAATCAAAATATTTCAAAAATATTATGAAAATTTTTTTATTTTAAAATAAAAAAATATATATAATGGAATATCCAATGAATATTTTATTCATGATGGTGGAAAAATACATTTATACAATGCACGTTAAAATAAAAAATTCTTATAACATTTTTAATAAAAAATTCTAAATTACATGTTTGGAAAATTAAAAGAATAATCCTTTGAATTTTTTTATAAAAATTAAAAAAAGGTAAAAATTATTTTAATAAATAATTTATAGAATAATAAAACAATCTTGAAAAAGTATTAAAAATATATGGGAATTAATATGAATATTTCTGATCAAAGAGAAAAGCAATGTCAATTTTCCTTAAAAATATTATTTCAGTCTCTTGAGTAAGTAAATAGAGAAAATTGAATGGAAAACATAATATATCTAGTAATAAACATAGGTGAATAAAATACATAATAATTTGGAGAGACAGATAATATAATTTCATCATTTAAAAATTTAATCATAAATAATCTTATTAAAAATGAGATTGTAACACAAAACCCTTATCTCTTGTCCGTAAAGTTTTTTATGTGATATAAAATTCACTGTAATAAATTTATAATTATTATAATTATATAATATTTCCATAATAATACATTTATTTCCATAAATGTTTTAATTATAAAATTTTATCATCCATTTATTATCAATATTTCATTATTATCATCATTTTGGATGTCAACTTCCTCATTTTTCGTGTATGCTTTGGTTCAACAGTTATGGTCTTTGCACATTGATCATGGTTAAATAATCTCTATAATGGAATTAATTATATATATATATATATCATATATATCATATATATCTATATATATTTATAACAATTCATATAATGTGGTGATGAAAAATGAATTAAATCACTACATGGAGACCATAGTTCATATGTACACACGAGTGATGTTTCTATTTCTTGATGGATGGAATGAAAGAGTGGTAAATGTTAATTAATATTTCTAGATTCATTATTAGGAAATATATATCATATATAAATATGAAATATTACATAATATCTAACCATGAATGATTGTGGTGGAAAATGAGTCATATCACATCATGGATGTGGTAGTCCACACGTACGCACAAATGATATTTTCATCTCCCATTGGACTGAGAAGAGTAGGTAAATTCATTTAAAATAATTATAATAAAATATAAATATATTTATAGGAAATTATTCATCATAATTTTATAGATACAACAATTTTATAAAAATCATAAGAAGAAATAAAATTTAAGATCTTTTTTAAGATTTATTCATCTTCTTTGAGAGTCCTCCTTTGTCTCACTACTTATGCCTTGAAGGATTGGTCTTAAGAAGAATAAAATATGATATAGAATGAATTAAATTAACCTAGTATGCTTTTTAATAATGTTTTATTTGATCTATAGTGATGAAATTGTGTGAATAATGGAAGATAAGAGGTTCCCTTTTATATGTGAGGGGTGGAACCGATGTTTGGAATTTAAAGGTATTTGATGCGAAAGTTGCTACAAATGGACATGGATTAAAATTTAGGACAATTTTAGATCAAATATCATTAAAAAATTATAATTTTACATATTTGGATAGAAATAATACACTTATCTTATGTTTTAACCCATGGCAAACACATTTTAACCATAACCATGTTAACAAAAATTTATTGTTTGTACTATTCACTATGAAATTAATTAAGTTGAATATATTAAAATATATTATTCACACTAATTAAAATTATAGAATGGATTTTTACATATTAAATTTCTATAAATTTTATTATTTAAATTTAATTAAGCATGTATACCCCAATAAAAACCAAATTTTGAAAAATGAATTTTTAGGCGTTAAACTCATTTTATATCCATTACATGCCTTATAAAAACCATTAAATGAATATTAAAATGTTATAATTAATATATAATATATAAATATCATTGAAACAAATAATAAATAAGTATTTATTTAATTTATTATGATAAAAACACATTACGTGCAAAAAAACAAGCTATTAGAAAAATGTGTTTTAAGCCTAAAAAATAACTTAAACTAAAACAATGTATAATAATGATTACTATGTAATTATATATATTGTTTCTAATTATATTAGTATTCTTTTAAGTTAACATAAAATTCAAAACATAATGGGAGATTTACTTTAAAATAAATGACATTGTTTATAAAAATTGGTATTTTTGACGATTCACTGAAAAATAAATCTTTTTAGAAAACTCCTAAACATTCACCATTAGATAATATTGAAATTTTGATTTTAAAAATTTTATTTATATTTTTAAATAAACATTATTCAAATTTTAGTGATAAATTATAATGTTCATGTGAAAAATGAAATAAATAACATTTTTTATGAAAACATATTTTGAAGGGTAAAAAAACATTACTAAAAGATGAGTAATTATTTGTTAATAATTATTCAATAAATATTAATTAATAAAAAAATTATACATATTTTTCATAGAGTGGTTATTAATATTCATACATTCCAATTTAATGACTAATTTATAATAATTTACTATATCACGACTCATATAGACATGGGGTTACATGTAAGGTAATCTATAAAATACATCATGTTTTGTTTCAAAGGAAATATGTTAAAAATATTGGGGGTTTTCATTTATTATCCTAAATGGAACTGAATTTATCTATTATTTTTTTAAAATAATCATTCTCATACATGTATATATTCTTTAAATTTATTTATTTATATCATTATCTTGATTTATATGATTTATTAAGGTCATTTTAAATTGACTTTGACATTATTTTTATGGTTTTAAAATGGATCCTTTTAAATTATTTTTATACGAGTCTTTTTCTAGTGATTTTAATTTATTTTAAAAAAGTGGAAATAATATTCATTTTTAACACTTTCAACATGAATTTATTTTCCTAATATTATATCTGTGTTTATTTATTTGGATTACTCATTATGTTTTAATGGTTTTCGAAAGTGAATTCTATACCCATTGTTTTATAAAATATGTCTTTTAAAATATTAATAATAAAACGTTTATAATATTTGTTATTATTATTCAAATAAATAATGTACAGGTATTATAAAACTAATTTCCCTATATTTCCACATCTATTAATATTTCTTATGTTTCACTTTGGATTCTATCTAATGATACAATCCACCTTATCCCTCTAGATGTCGTATGATCATGTTTTGTTAGGAAACTCATTTTATTCTCATATGACCATTATTATATGATGGAATTTTGAATGTATTGATGTTTATATGGAACCCATATCTATGTCATATCGATATGTTATGGGTGGGTCTATAATATCACTATATTTAATTGGAAAAATTATATATCTCATGATATTTTTTAGAATGGTGAATGAACCCAAAACCATAAGAGGTTCTGTCCGCTAAGCGATGGATGGGTATGTCATATCCCTTCAATGCAATAGTAAAAGCCATTTTTCTCATGAGTCATTATGTTAGGGATTATGGACTAAAGATATTCCACTAAGGTACTTTTTAAAATATGAAATGATGGTCTTGGTGATAATCCTTAACATAAGGGATGATTTTATATTCTTATTATATTCCACATTCCTATGCCAATGTTATGTCTTCATGGTTCATGACCATCGACCCTAGTTTCCACTTTAATACATATTATTTTTAAAGTAAAAAAAATACTTATGCCATGAATAATGATTTATGATCTATGTTTTTTTGGTATGATTTTCTTACATTATGACTATATAACAAGATTATGTTATCAAACCCATATACTAATCTTATGCCCAATTATGATCTTAAAATGATACCTCTTCTGGTCACACTTACCGAGTATCTGAGGTCACCCTTTCTAATGTTTCCAATCACCAAGTTATAGAGGTGAGTATTATATATATTATTTTTCTAAAGTATATCAACTGAGAAGAATATTTTTTGGAAATATTGAAAATGTTTTAAATATGTTGGTTATGTATACAATAGAAAAAGAATATAAGCCTATAGGTTCCAGGGTTGCATAACTTGATGAAATGTAATGTTTAAATTATGTAAATGAGTTAAAATATATATGTGTAATTCTCAGGTTATACCCCTTTGTATCAAATAATATGTGTAATGTTTTTCTATTTGAACCAGGTTCAAGAGTGTGGGTTTGGGAGTTTCGAGTTCATGTCAAAGTAGGGTTTGGTTATTTTGGGTAATTTGGATATGAATAATTGGAGGGTAGAACCTAAAACAACCTATGATGAACAAAAAGTGATATAATATGAACACAAAATGTTATAGTTTGAAATGAATGTAATAATTTAGGATTTATTAGGATTTATTTTACTTATCATATAATTGATTTCTCAAATTATTATTTCCTCATACTCAAACTAACCAATTTGGTTTTCATAAGGGACTATAGAAATGAAATTTGGGTGGTGAAAGGTGTGATCATTATTGAAAACATCTTATTTAAGAGTTGTTCTAGAAATATCATCATATTATGAAAATTTTCTAATACTATTAGTTCATATACCCCAAAACTAGATATTGAATTATTAATGAAAATATCTAGTGCTCTTATTATTGCATCCCAATTATATAAGAAATATTTGATATATGATTGTGGGAATATTCTTCATGGAAATTTTATTATTATCCCATTATTAAAATTTGAGGTTATTTTGGACATAGTTTACATCTCTCTACATAGAATCAATATCAATTTTTAGAATAATTAAATAATATTTAAAATCATATATTTTCCCACTTTCACCTATCGGTGCAAGGCTAACTATGAATTCATGGAAGGTTCTGGGGTTTATTAGAAGGAGTCTCAAATATTCCCAAAAGAGGTATTTTTTTCAAATTCATCAAATTCATCATCATAACTAGATGAATAGAAACCTTAAAGTCTAATAAGATAATACAATCACATATAATTTATTATTAATTTATAGAATAGAGAAATATTTTTTCTTGAAATTCTTTCTTCATTGACGAATTAATTGACAACATCTTCGAGTACTATTATTGAGATGAAGTATCCAAGCATAGAATCAGTCTAGTGGTTATCCACATATTATCCATGAAACTGTGAACACCATCATAGAAATATATAATTGTTATAATAGATGATCCTAATTCTTATTTTAATCATAATTGGTCTCAATAAAAAAATTTTGAGTGAAACAATTATCTATATTTCTTTTTTAATCCTTGAGAGGGAGGAGGATGATCATTGCTTTATGTTTTTAAGATAATTGTAGAGAACCAATCTCTAGGATTTAGAGAATTCCCTAGAGAGATGTGTTTTCACAACCATAATCTTATACTATAAAATTATATAACAAGGTATTTATAAATCTAGGTTAAGGAATAAAATAATTACACAAAATGTATTATTTTTCTCTTAATTTTAGAAAAACAAATGACTAAATAATAATAAGAATATTGTTGATCGAAAATGCTCTAAACTCATAGATAAAAAAAATATTTCTTAAATATACTAATATTTATTTAAATGAAATTTAATATATCATTTCCATTGGACCCCTAATTTAGTCATAATTTCCCCATAGGGTTTTTAACATGAAATAATTACTATATATATATATTTAAAAAGATAGAGGCTGATCCCCTTTGATTAAAATCAAGTAAATGAAAGGAATCGAAAATAGTATGGTAAAAGAAAGGTAATACCCAAAGTGAAATCTACTTGTTTATTTTTTTCAGTAGTCTTACACTTAGCCTCTTTTCTTCTTCTCGAATTGCGTCCCAGTGGGCCCTTCCACGACCTCTCCCCCGACCTCTTGATCTCTCCCAAGGGAGTGATTAAAGCCTTTTGTAAAGATTCTCATCATCAGTGCTTTCAGAATCAGATTTATCCACGTTTTGTTCCTTACCTTTGATAGGAGAGGTGCCTCTTACTGACATCATCATTCCCTCAACCTTCATTTCTTAAGTTGGATCCAAAGTATCACTATCAATAGTCTGATGATTCCCTACAGTTGATTGTAATGACACCACTGGGGTGAAAATTGGGGACATTGAATTTTTTTAAGATACATGTTGAAATCCCTCATTATCCACAATAGACTTTGAATAAGCCTAGTTATTTTTAGAAATGACTTGAGAGTTAGGTTCTAAAATTTTCATACCCTTGCAGTCACTTGATGCGATCATCATTTCATGTGAGATATGAGCATCCACTTTAGTAACCTTTTCAGCTATAAATACTTCATCACAGCATTTAGGGGTGGGACATGATTGAGGTTGTTGTAGAACAACACCTTTATCCTTACTAGATGAATCAACATTATAATCACTTACCTCCTCAGAAAATATTTCCGCCCAAGACTACATACTCATTACTACGTATTTAAATAAATAAATTCCATTTTATTATTCACAAATAAATAAAAAATGATACATTTAGAAAAATTTATAATAAACAATTATTATATATTTAACTCACATATTTATTCTCTCTAATAATTAGTGATTTAATTTATTTGATCAATATCACCAAATAAATATTATTTCGAGAAATTAGAGAATAATATTTTATTTAAGACATGTAATTAAAAAATTAGTTTGGTGGAATTAAATCTTGTTTGTACTAAGTACACACAGTATAGGAATCATCTCAACAAAATGGTGGTAAGTAAACTTGATGGGGACTTTGTTAATGGGCATACCCTTCATTCATGGGACTACATTTATTTCACAAATTTTTAAATAATTAATTTATATGATCACCCTATTACAATAAACTAAATATCAAAATAATCTACCCCCATCTACATTTTAGATTTAATAATTATCTGGCCCTTCACCTAGAATGTGAAACGATTCTATATGGCACATTGTGTTCTATAAACTGCATAAATAATGTCATTTCAGTTGTCATTAAGCTCATGATAAAAAAATAAGAATATGGAGGAATGTAGAAGAGTGTATTTCAAGTCACTATACAAGGATATTTACTCCCTTGAAGACACCCTCTAACATATTTATGAAAATGACACTAGTAGGGGATTTTCTTTTGATTTTGAGAATGAAGCTGAGGCCTACACTATACATTAACACCACTTAAACCCAAATAAGAACATATAAAAGGAAACCTTTAGGGATAAATAGATAAAGGATTATGATATGAATTATAAATTATTAAATTCCATTCAATGATCTAGAAAATTAAATCAGCCCCTATCTTTTCTTAATGATATTGAGAAGATTTTGTATAATAATAAGGCTCTCTCAGATCATGTTATTTCATACAACAAGAATCTATTCAATGGAACTTCCACCAACACTAACTTTTAGGATGAAATTATTCCCATTATTGTTAACCATGTTGAAAATATTATAGTCATATTTATTCAATTAGAATTAGATATTAAAGAGATAGTCTCTGTCCTTAACTCATGAAGTACTCTTGGCCTATTTGAATTCACCAACTTTTTCTTCCAAACATATTTGAAGATCATTTAAAATGGTGTATATAAATTTGTTAATCAAATTTACAGCTATGGATCTCCTCTATAAGGGAAAATACTATGTTTTTCCCTTATCACGAAGACTAAAAATTGAAATGAAATCCATCTTTCCAGTTCAGTATAACTTTTCATCACTATTAACAAGATTATTGGAATGATCCTTGGAAACATGTTGTCCAATATTTCCAATAATGTCCTCTCTTTAAATTAGTTTAGTTTTATCAAACGACTATATAGGACCATATTTTCAATACCTATGAGTGCGTTAACCATCTTATAAAGACTACCAAAGGATGAGAATTTTATTTCAAACATGATATTTAAAAGGATCTTGATATAATAAAATGGGGATTTGTTTTCAATAAATTAACCAAATTTATCTTAAATTGGACATTCATTAACTAGGTGAAGAAATTTTTGCGTTCCTCTAAAATATTAGTTCTCATAAGTGGCTCTTATAAAGGGTACATTTTATGCTCAAGGGGATTAAAATAATGTGATCCTATCATTTCCAATATATTATTTATTTGGAAGCACTGCCTTGGTAAGATTCTAACTCAAATTATTGATAATGACAAGTGAAAACATATCATGGATTATAGGGTTATTTTATCTCCATATAATCTTCTATATTTTAATGATACAATCCTATTCATTTAGTTAGATAAGAAAATCATTGGGTACCTCAAAGAAACACTCTTTAATTACTACTGTATTTTAGGTCATGAGACTTTTTGGGATAAATATTTTGTCTAATTTGGAATGAATGTATCTAATTCCAGGAAAGTATACATCCTCAATGAAATTGGTAATAAGGAGGGGTCCTTTACATTCATTTACCTAAGATTCCCTAGGTTTTTCGGGAGACCCATAACTTTCCAATTCACTAATATCACTTTCTAGACCAGGAAGAAACATGCCTCCCACACTAGAGGAAAAAATGATATTTATAATGGGTTATTTGTGAAAGAATCCCATCCCATCAATAATAATAAAAAATATCCAGTTATTTGTGATGAGACTCTTATCCCATTGAAAATTACATTATATTTGGTGGTATTTGGGATGGGATATGATATCCATTGCAAATAATTGTGGCACCACAATGCACTATATCACAATAAACATTGATTTTTTAAAAACTAAAGATATATATCACAAATAAACATATTTGAAATGGGATCCCTGCCTATAAAAAATACTATTATATAGAAATTAGATACAATTCCATAATAAATAATACTATTTGGGAGAAAAATTAACAATCTGTCGCAAATATTCAATCGATTGGGTAAACAAACTATTTATGGTGGCAACATTTTTTACAGATTTTTTCATCCATCACATATGTTATTTCATTCATGGAAATAGGTATTTATAGTGGGAACTATTTGTGATGGAACTGATACTAAATAATATTATTTGAAATAAAAATTACATTGCAAGTAGTCTATTGTAACTAATTTAACCTAGATAGGTCTATTGAACACCATTATTCAATATTTATTTATGATATCTTATTCTAGTTCTATATGATTCCTCTTTGTATAAATTTTAATTTTTACAATGAAATTTTCAAGATCACATTACTATTTTTATTCTGGTAAAGCATCATTTTAAGGAATTTATTTTAAATTTGTTTAAAAGCTAATTTGTTTAAATTATTTTATTTTAGGAATTGTTAGGAAAAATTAGTATTAATTATTAGTAATTAGAATTAATTAGTAATAATTGAAATTAATTATAGATAATTAGTACCAATTACTAGTAAATAGTAGATAAGTAGTAATAATTAATAATAATTACCAATATTTAGTAATAATTAGTGGTGGTCAACCATTATTGAAGCCTGTTGATTTTTTTATTTATTTTTGGATAACCCCCATTTTATATTGGGATTAGAGGGAAATATTACATGAATTGTAGGCCTAGAGGCATAAGGGCTAGTATATGACCTAACGGTCGAGAGGCACAAAGCCCAATATGTGACCCAAAGTCCCAAAGACTCAAATACATTAGAACTACCCCCTCTTCAGCATCTGCATCATTAAAGGCACATATCTCCCCACCTCACATGGATGATAGGATAGTGTTTCCCCATGTGGAGATGTATGGTGTATGGTACTAATAACGATTATTGTACCCACACATTCTTCAAATTTGGCCATCTCTGCTATAGTGGCTACTAATTGTTCTAAATCCTCTTTTGGGTTCTTCTCATGTGTGGTCTTCATGAACTGCTTCATGGACTTGTACACCAAAATCTTATGGCCTAGAGGCATAAAATGACTTGAAGGCTCTGTGGCATGATGGTATTGTGGTCCATAGGCCATAACTGGTGGCCTGAATGCCCAAATTAGATGAATAGTCCCAGCTTTTATAGTATCACACAATACCTACTATGATACTTCTTAAACACTTTAGAAATACCCATACACCTAGATTTGATCATAGGACTCGGACATGATAAAAAAGTGAATAAACCACTCAACAACCACCCCAACTACTAGTAATAATTATTAAGAATTATTAAATTATTAATAAATAATTAGTAAAGTATTATTAAATAATAAGTAATAATTAGTAATAATTAAAAATAATTTGTAATCGTTAGTAAATAATTAGAGATACCAGGAAATAATTATTAATGATCATTAATAATTAGTAATCATTACTAATAATTTGTAATAATTATTAATAATATCAATAATTAGTAACAATTAGTAACAATTACCAATAATTATTAATAATTTCCAAAAATTAGTAATAATTTCTAAAAACTACTAGTAAGTATTCGTAAATTATGATAATTACCATTAATTAGTAATAATTAGATATAATTACCAACAATTGTATTTCAGGTTATTGAAACGCGCATCCGATTGTCGCCTATCGTCTGGTCAAAATTCTGATGCTCTGCTCATGTGTATAGCAGCACTCGGGTCGAATCCTCGGTGATGATACTTTTTTATAGTTGTTTGTTTTTAGTTGATTACATTTTGAATATAGGGGTTTTTTTAGGGATTAAATTATGTGAATAATGATTGGTGTTTGATTTTCCAATTTGATAAAGATTGGTGTGAGTTCATCATTATGTAGTTAAGCTTGTGATATCCTTGATCTTTGCTTTATATTGAATTAAATTAACACCCATGTCACAAGTTGATGTTGATTAGATTTCATAAGTGTTAAAGCTTTAATCCAAGCCTTAACATAACTAGGATTATAACCTCAATAAGTACTTGATTTTGGTAGTGTATTTATGGTTCCAATAATCCATGGAATCCATATGTTAAACAAGATAAGACATTAATCCATTACATGCTAAGTTCAACATACACAATGTTAATTTGAAGTATAATCATCGATCCAAAGCTCTCAATCACTCAACATACCTAAATTATAACTCACCCCAATGAGAGTTTTACTCATAAATTTAAATGATTATTAATATTTTTAAAATGATTATGATCATAAATTATGAAGATAAGAAAATTAAGGGGATAAGAAAAGAGTTTTGTGTCGAACACACACACACACACGAACGATGATGAGAATTAAAAACGAACTCTAGATCGAATGAGAAAGAAAAAGAAGGGAAGGGGATTAAAATTTATTTAAAATATTTTAAGAACATTAATATTAAACTAAATAAGGTGGTTGAGAATAATAGATATTGAAGAAGAAACATTTATTAAAATAGAATTACAAAGAAAGAGATTTACAAGATTACAAAAAATGAAGAACACAAAAGTAAATGAAAACAAAGAGGGGAGGAAAAGTCTCTCAAGTGAAAAAATGAGTATTGAAGGTCCTAAAAATACCTTGTAAAGGCTTTGGGTGTGCCAATATGTTCTTCTCTCTTCTTAAATTCCAAACCCTTTGAAAGAGAGGAGGGGAATGTATTTATAGCTGAAGGAAGTGGACTATTGGCATTCCCAATCGGTCCCTCCACTTAGATCGATTATTTGTACATCCATACATCTGAATCTAGAGATATATCCTTATTTAAAGTTGTAGATAATAATTTTGGACAACGTATCTCAATATTTGGAGTTATTTTAACCTATGTAGCCAATGTTATGGCGGTTTTATTCAACAAAGTTAAACTGTCCATTTCAATCCATGCCTTTCTGATGGCCAAAATGTGAATGGATTTTGGAATAATAATATTATTTCAAATCTGAATGATTTATTCAAATAAGTAGGTAAACTATATCTCCTATATCACACTTCAAAATCTCAGCATTATTTGATGACTATATCAGGAGACATGTCTTGAATACTGTATTCATTCCAATTCCCTGCCAGAATGGTGGACTGAGATTAAATGAAAAAGTTGCCCCCCTTGAATTTTAATTTGGGACATGAAATTTTTATCAAAGACTCCATATGTTTTCCCCAAAACCTTTGAGGATAATGAAGGAATTATAGCTTCTATATTGATTCCAGTAATTCAATCTTCATGGATGGTTCACTTTCCTCACAGATTCTGTGGGACTTATTGTGTGACACATACGGGCATTTAAATGGAAGAATTATCCCATTATCCCTTCTAATGAAATGTTTTACATTGAACTAGGATTCCTAAAAAATAAGAACCACAAAATTTGGTTAATTAGGGTAATAGTTATAAAAAAAATAGTAAAATCACTCAATTGGACTACTTCTAAAAATGATAATAAAATTATACATAATTTTAAAACATTAATATTTGAAAAAAATTATACACATTTTATATAAAGTTAGTAAAGGAGGTATATAATAAGTCATTAAAATATAAATAACATCAACACCCCCACACTTAGTCGTGTGCATGTCCACATGTGCAACATATATAAAAACATGAAAAAATCATTTTCACTCACCAATAAATAATAAAATTTTGTTTTCTCCAATCAGGGGAGGTTTAGACTATTTCAATCATCCATATTGAATGACAACTCAAATATTTACAGAAACAATGTTCCAAAAACAATTTATTTTTTCATGCTCAAATTTAGAAATGTAAAATGGTGTCACACAAAACTTACTCTCTCAAGATGATAAAATTAATTTATGGTGCTTCTCATATTAACAAAAAATAGTGAAAATCATAGAGTTTGTAAGAGATATCATCATCAAATACCTATCCAAAGTGTATAATAATAAAGATGACTTTTGAAAGGGTTTTTCTATGGCTATGGGAAGGTCGGAAAATAATGTCTATGGGAGAGAACATAAGAGGGGTAAAACACCAACATGGAAAAATCAATGCACATGTTTTTTTGAAATGAGACATGAAAGGAAATGGAAACCCATATTTAAAAGGGAATGAAAATGTGAAATAAGACCAAAAGTGGAAGAAAATATCAAGGGAATGAGAAGTTGGAATATTTACAAAACTCAATACTTCTCCCAATGACATAAGTGTTATTTTTTTCTTTTCTTTTATTCTTTTTTTCATTTTTTTAATGTTGAACTTGAAAAAGATCTCACACTCATATCCAAACCCTAGTTTTATCTCCTCACGATACTAATTGTAATAGTTATTATAAGATCAAAGTTTTAGGAGGAGTGATTTCTGACCTACCCAAGACACATCCCATTTTTTCATTTTTTTTTATTTTTTTTGATTTTGTTTGATATTTTTAAACCCTTTTCAATTATACCAGATAAAAATATATAAATTCCCATACCCCACTGAAGGAAAACCTCTCCCCCACACTGAAATGGATGCTTGACCTCAAGCATATGATAACATGGTGAAATCAAAAAATGGGTACCCAAAATAAAATCCATTCCCCCAACACTTAAATTTCAAAAAAAATTATGCAATGAAAATCCATGTTGATATTGGATGGGAAAATGTATTAATCTAGTAATGTGGCTATCAAATAAAAAGTTTTCATAGCCTCAAAGGGGCTTTCAAAAGGAGTATTAATGTAAAGTAAATGGGGGGCTATTTGGCTATTGTGATTCCTATGTGGTTCTGAAAATGTCTCTATCATATTAATGCACACTAAAGTAGGGAATTCAGTTCGATGGTCCACAAACTCAAGACTCACAAATGGGGGTAAAAAACTCATTTTGAAAAGATGGCTATAGGTGTCCTTGGCATGAATGCTAATTTTCTTCCTCACTGTTGGGGGAAATCAGTTTCTAAATCAAAAATTGAGCATTGAAAATTTGTTTGTTTTGAAACAATATTATTTATCCAAAGTCATGATGAAAATACCAAATTTTTTAGATTAAAACACAGTTGACTCCCCAAAAAGGTTGGAAAAAGTTTCAAAACTCAGTGGAGAGTATGCTTGACTCTTCATTTTATTAATATTTTTGTGTTTAGATTTTTCTTTAGTTTTTAATAAATACACACCCTCAAAAAAAGAAAGATAAAAAGAAAGGGGTTGACAAAGAAAGTGGTAAAAAATGAAATACATAGGAAGAAGAAATAAGATGTAGACGGAGGAAGAGAGATGTAGAGAGTTAAATGGAAATTAGTGCCCCTGGTTTGGATTTGGTGGGTTTCTATCTCGATCTAGTGGTCGGTCGACTGTAGAAGTTGGGGATCCAGTGGAAGCCGATGTAGAGCTAGGATTGTACGTACTCTCATGGTTATGCTTTAACCGATGTACACTAACCATGAATTTATTTTTTGGAAGAGGGGTCTTGGACATTCACTACACCAAATGGGTAAACGTTAGTAATAAAAAAAGGACATTCTGTACAAGAATTAAGATTACCTGGGTGAAGCCAAAATCAAGAATTGAAGAGCATTAACATTTCACCTACATGAAATACCTT
The DNA here is from genome assembly GCA_963277665.1 of Viscum album. Taxonomy (NCBI): domain Eukaryota; kingdom Viridiplantae; phylum Streptophyta; class Magnoliopsida; order Santalales; family Viscaceae; genus Viscum; species Viscum album. Next base: position 1,132,715,297 of record OY728123.1, on the reverse strand, counting down.
TCTCAGTATGTGTTTATCATGGAGTGCCTTGGAGTTTTCTTTGTATAGATTAGAATTCTCATAAGAATCAATTCGAAGCTCCTCCAGTTCAGCTAATTACAACAATATTTCTTCACCAGATTTTTCAAGATCAAAATTACAAGTTTTCACAGCCCAAAATGACTTGTGTTGGATTTTATCTAGAAAATGACATACTTTACAAAAAACTAGCATAAAAGGAATCATCCCAATGGATGTTTTATAGGATGTTCGATAAGCCCAAAGTGGTTCATCAAGTCTTTCAGGCCAGTCCTTTCTGGTGGGTTTTACAATTCTCTCAAGCACTCTTTTCACATCTCTATTAGAAAGTTCAGCCATTCCATTTTTTGGGGGGTTATATTCAGTTGATTTTTTATGTACAACACCATTATTTTTTAAAATGGATTACATGGTTTTATTACATAAATGGGTTACTAAGTCACTTATAAAGGCACGTGGCGTGCCAAACCGGTAAAAGATGAGTGTTTTAGGAACTCACTAACAATATGTGAATCATCTTTTCTAGTGGGATTGGCCTCGAGCCACCTAGAAACATAATCAAATGAAATAATAATGTATGAGAATCCATTGAAAAGGGGAAATAGTCCCATAAAATCAATTCCCCAAACATCAAAGATCTCAAAGAAAATTAAAGGAATTTGGGTCATTTAATTTATATTGGAAATTGTGAAAAACTTTTAGCAAGTGGGACATGATTGATAGAACTAATGTGAGTCCTTGAAGAGTGAAGGCCAGAAGAATCTAGAGTCTAGGACCTTTAGGGAGGTCCTTTGTGGTCCAAAGTGGCCACCACCAGGCATTGAGTGGCATAATTCTAAGATTGATGAATGATCATTTTCATGGACACATCTCCTTATTACCATGTCAGCCCCAGTTTTCCAAAGTTTATTTTCTTAACAAAAATAGTATTTTTAATCACTTTTCAACTTCATTTTTTTATTTTGAAAAATTTTCAGCAAAAACACTAGAATACATGTAATTTACAATTTGTGCATACCATGGTATTTTTTGAGTGAGAGATGAAAGGTGCTCAGTGGGGAATTCGGGATTGATGATTTCAGAATGAGAAGAATTAGAAATTCTACTCAAGTGATCAGCCACAAGGTTTTATTTTCCTAGTATATCATTGATTTCAAGGTCAAAATCTTGGAGCATTAGGATCCATCTTCTTAGCCTTGGTTTGGAATCACTTTTAATGAGTATGAACTTTATAGAAAAATGGTCTTTGAAGATAATGATTTTGGATTCTAAGAGATATGGTTGGAATTTATCTAAAGCAAAAACCACTGTTAAAGTTCGTTTTTAGTAACATTTTAGTGGGATTGAGTTTCATCCAATGTTTTTGAGGCATAATAGATGACATGAGGAATGTGGTTTATTCTTTGACCAAGAACAACCCCAATGGATCTATCAGAAGCATCATACATCAACTCAAAGGGTAAAGACCAATCTGGGGGTAGGATTATCAGGGTAGATGTAAGAGTAGTTTTGAGTTCAATGAAGGATCTCTTGAAAACCTCATTAAAATGAAAAGTGACATCATTTTAGAGAAATCTAGTGAGTGTTAGGGAGATCCTACTAATGTTATGGACGAATCATCGATAGATACCAGCATGACCAAGGAATGAACGAATGTCTTGAATAGAAGTGGGTTCAGGAAGGGATTGGATCACATCAATTTTGGTAGGATTGACTTCAATACCATCTTTTGAAACTATATTCCCTAGAACAATCCCATTTGAAACCATGATGTGACATTTTTCAAATTTTAACACAAGGTTACACTTGACACTCTTTTGAAGGACTAGAGAGATTAAATTCAAGAAAGATTCAAATGACTCACCATAAATGGTAATGTCATCCATGAATACTTCCATTAAATGATCAATGAATTCAGAAAAGATACTCATCATACACCTATGGAATGTTTTAGGAGAATTTCAATGGCCAAAAGGCATTCTCCTATATTTATATGTTCCAAAGGGGAAAGTGAAATTAGTGTTTTCATGGTCTTGAGTTGCAATTGGGATTTGGAAGTAGCCAGTGTATCCATTAAGAAATTAATAGTGTGACTTTCTGGATAATAGTTTTAGAATTTGATCAAGTAATGGATGAGGGTAGTGAGCTTTTTGTGTTTCAACATTAAATTTCCCATAGTCGATGCACACACACCATTTGTTCTTCACCCGAGTTGTGACAAACTCACCATGTTCAATTATGTCAATAATTATCCTACCCTTCTTACGTACAACATGAATTGGACTAACCCATTCACTATCATAAATTGGGTAGATAATACCATCTTGAAGAATCTTGGTGATCATTTCCATAACTACCTCAAGGATGAGTGGATTGAGTATTCTTTGTTGTTGTGTAATTGGTTTGGATGATTCTTTAAGATGGATGTGATGCATGAAAAGGTCAGGGTTTATTCTTAGTATGTAATATAGCGTCCACCATAAGGTCTTTTTCTTTTCTTCTAACGCTTGAACAAGTTTGGAATCCTCAGTTTCGGTAAGTGAAGAAGAGATAATGACCGGATAAGAGTGATCATGGAAAAGGAATGCATATTTAAATCATCCAGGATGAGGTTTTAGATCAATATCATCTTTCATTTGTGGGTTAAAAAACTCAAGAATGGAGGAAGGGACTTCAGTTGCTCATATTAATTTTCCTTAATACTGTATAAGGTGAAGCGGTAGAGATCAGTATTGATGTGGGATTCAAGAGTGTTTTCATGATCCTCTAGACTGATAGAGTCTATGAATGAGAGTTCAAAATCAACTTCACCATTTATAACTTGGTTAATCATGGTACATATTTCACATGATCCGTTATCATTTAAACATGAAGAACATGATGGATTGGGGTTCAATTGACTCTTAGAAGTGTACTCAGAAGCATGGATTGAGAATGTAGAGTGATCCTCATATGGGTATCACATGGATTGAAAAATGTTGAAATTGACCAGTTGGTCACCAAATTCCATAAATAAGATGCCAGAATGGACATCCATAGTAGTTCTAGAAGTCATGAGGAATGGTCTTCCTAGAATTAGGGGAGATCGAGAAGAGTTTTCCTCACCTTCTATGTCAAGGACATAGAAATCATCAGGGAAGATATGATCATTCCCACAAACAATGACATCTTCAATTATACCCTCAGGACTAGTAGTGCTTCGATCGACTAACTGAATGAAAACGCCCATGGGATTTAAGGGACCTAGACCAAGGATGGAGAAGATTTATTTGGGAAAGACATTAATTGAGGCTCCTAGGGATATGAGTGCATCACCAAAGTTGGAACTTCCAATTTGGAATGGAACTGTAAAGGTACCTCGATCATTGTACTTTATGGGAATAAAATGTTGGGTGAAAACATTTTCAAAGGTCCTAATTTGCATCTTTTGGGTGCAAAATTCCTTAAGAAACATGGCATACTTTGGTATTTGATTTATGGTATCTAAGAGGGGTATGTTGACTTCAACACGCCTAAACATGTCGAGCATTTCAGGATTGGGATCAAAGGACTTGTTTAGCATAGAAACGACATGTGGAAAAGCTATTGGGATCCTAAGTAGAATAGAGGGAGGTGAGGGAATTGTTTCAGGTTCCTTTTAATGTTTCTTTTTCTTTTCATTTTTTAGGTCAACATTCAAAGGAGGACTTATCTTGAGGCATAGAAATTTTCTTTCCCGATCTAAGTGAAATTGAACTTACATTAACCTTGGTGTTGGGTAATGTTTGAGCTGGATGTTGGGATGAATTGGATGGTTGCTGCGGACTAAGGTGGGATGCGAGTTGGACAAATTGGGTTTCATTGTTCTTGAGTCTGGAATGGGTGAAGGAGTCAAGATATTCCACTGCACTTTCCCATGGTTTCTTAGAAGAAGAGTCTTATCCCTAATTGGGATTACCTAAATTTTGGTTCATGGGAAAGATATTGTATTGTTTTTGGAATTGGGAAGGCTCACTGGGATATTAGAATCTATGAGGAGGATTGTTCCTTTGAGGTTGAGGAATAAAAGGATAGGGTTGTTATAAGTTACCAACACATTGACCATATTGGAGCTGGATTGGGTTTTGATGAGGTAATTGAGGGGGATGAGAGACAGAATTACCATACCTCAGGCCTTGGTTATAGGAAGAAGATAAGGGCTTAGAGTGAGCTTGGTTGAAGTTTCTGACAAACTGACCTGATTGTTGAGGGTTGGGGTTCCACTGAGCATATGCTGCATTGATCTCCATTGGTCTAGATGAATCAGATTGATCCACTTGAAGTTGTGGACATGTGTTTGTTGGATGAGAAAGAGAGTTACATATTCCACAGTTTTTGACAGGTCTAGGAAGCATTGATTGTAGAGAAGATGAGGTTGGGGATTTGGTAGCCACAACTAGTTATTGCATAGGACCTATAAGTTCACTCATCCACTCTGTCATCTTGTTCGTCTTTTTTGACTGACTATGATGGGCATTTTTTACTTGAGAATGTTCTTGAGTATGTAATTGTTGTGTGTTCGCAACCATATTTCTTATGAGATCTCTTGCATCTACATGAGTTTTATCAACAAGAGCACCGCCACTTGCGGTATCAATGAGAATTATCTCTATCTCCAATAACACCTCATAGAATTATTGGATCAAGAGTTGGTTAGGTATTTGGTGGTTTGGAAAGCATGAAACAAGCTTTTTGACCCTCTACCAGTTCTCATGGAGAGACTCACTTCGTAATTTATAAATACCACTTATTTCATTTCTGATAGAAGCAGTACGAGAAGCAGGAAAGTATTTATCAAAAAATAGTCTCTTCATTCCATTCCATGTGGTTATGGAACCAAGAGGGATATAGAAAAACCATGATGTGGCAGATTCAGCTAGGGAGAAAGGGAGCGCTCAAAGTTTTATTTGTTCCAGATAAACCACTTGAAACTTTATGTTAGAGCACACCACTTGGAACTCTTTAATGTGGAGATGTGGATCCTGACCGGCTAACCCGTGGAAATGAGGAATAAGATGAATCAAACCCAATTTGAGTTCGATGTCAGCCTCTATGTTTGGATATTGATTACAAAGAGGTTGGTAATTTATATCAGGGGAAGTGAGTTCTTTAAGTATTTGTTCCTGAGTATTGGTCATTTTTAATTCAACTGGTTGGACAAGGACTCGTTCTTGAATGAATTAATTATCCCTAATGTTCCTCCTAAGTTGGCGAAGTGTTCACTCAATTGTAGGGTCAAAAAAATCCAAGTGATTGTTTGGGAGGATACAGGGCATTCATAGAGATGTTGGAAGAAATAGGAAGATGAGTATTTCTTTTTTTGTTTTCCGTTTAGGATTTTTATGAGGATGGCAGGTTTTTCTTTGTGTTTTTTTATTTTTTATTTAAATTTTGTTTTTTTTTGTTTTTTTAAAATAACTAGAAACTAATGAATAATTAATTTCACCATCCCTAGCAAAGGCACCATTTGAAATGTGGGGATGATTGTCTCTTATCTACTGGTCAAAGTTCCGATGCTATGCTAATGTTTATAGCAGTAGTCGGGTCGAATCCTCGGCGATTATACTTTTTAATAGTCATATGTAGTTAGTTGATTGTATTTTGATTGGGAGGGGAGTTTTTTTAAAGAGCTTAAATGAATTGATTAATGATTGGTGTTTGGTTTAACAATTTGATAAATATTTGGGTGAGTTCATCATTAGATAGTTAATCTTGTGATATCCTTGAGCTTTGTTTTATATTGTATTAAATTAACACCCATGTCCCATGTTGACGTTGATTGGAATTCCTAAGTGTTAAGGATTTTATCCAAGCCTTAACTTAACTAGGATTCTAACCTCAATCAGTTATTTATTTTGGTAGTGTATTAATGGTTCCAATAATCCATGTAATCCATGTGAAAAAAAAACAAGTCATTAATCCATGACATGCTATGTTCAACATACACAATGTTAATTTGAAGAATATTCATCGAGCGAATGATCTCAATCACTTAACATACCGAAATTATAACTCACACAAATTAGATATTTACTCATCCATTGAAATTATTAGTAATCTAGTTATAATGTTTATGATGATAAATTAAGAATATAAGAAAAAGAAAGGGATAAGAAAAGAGTTTTGCATCGAACACACACACACAAACGATGATGAGAATTTAAAACGAACTCTAGATTGAATGAGAAAGAAAAAATAAGGGAAGGGTATTAAACTGTACATAAAATATTTAAAGAAAATTAGTATTATACTATAGAAGGTGGATAATAATATGATATATTTAAGACGAAACTTGTATTAAAACATAATTACAAAGAAAGATACTTACAAGATTACAAAAATGAAGAACACAAAAGTAAATTAAAACAAGGAGAAGAGGAAATGAATCTCAAGTGAAAACCTGAGTATGGAAGGTCCCCTCAAGCCCTTGGCAAGGATTTGGTCATGCCAATATGGGCTCCTCTCTTCTGAAATTCCATCCCCATTGAAGGAGAGGAGTAGAATGTATTTATAGCCCAAGGAAGTGGATTTATGGCATTCACAATCTGTCCCTCCACTTGGCTTGAGAATTTGGACATCTAGACAACCAATATCAAGAAATATCCTTCTTCAAAGTTGTAGATAATAATTTTAGGTGACATCTCTTAAAATGAGGAGATATTTGGACATATAGAGCCAAAGTTATGGCGATTTGATTAAACAAAATTAAACTGTCCATTTCAATCCATTCCTTTTAGATGGATAAAATGTGAATGGATTTTTGAAAAAGAATATTCCTTTAAATGTGAATGATTTATTCAACAAAGTCAACCGCCTATATCTCATATTTCACACTATAAAATTCCAACTAGATTTGATAAATAGATCCGGAGACATGTCATGAATACTGTACTGATTTTAATTCTCAATGTGAATGGAGGGCTAAGTTTAAATGAATCAGTTGGGACCCTTGTATTTGGATTTGGGCCTTGAAATTTTTATCCAAGACTCCATACATTTTCTCCCAAACCATTGAGGATAATGAAGGAATTTTAACCTCTAGATTGATCCCAATAATTAAATTTTCATGGATGGTTCAGTTTCCTCACAGCTTTTGTTTGCCTTTTTGTGTGGTCCATATGAGACTTCAAATGGAAGAATTGGAACATGATACATTCTAATGAAATGTCTTATATTGAATTAAGAATCCTAAAAAACAAGAACCATACAATTGGGATCAGTAGGGTGATAGTTATAAAAAATAGTAAACTGACTCAATTACACTACTTCTAAAAATGATCAAAAATTACACTTAGTATTAAAACATTAGTATTTCAAACAAATTACGCACATTTCATATAAAATGAGTAAAGGGAGTATATAATAAGTCATTAAATTATTAATAACATCAGTCATATACTAGTGGTAAAAGAAGCTATGTAATACAACATCAGTCCTGGATCAAATCCTAGCAAACCAAAATATCGATGAATTTATGACTGGGGACCGGTAAAGGACACAACTATGAGGTGGTTCACGACATGTTTCTTGTGCTAAAACAAAGGTTCGGCAATAGTCAGATGATGGAGTGGAGATGTCATGGAATTATGACAATTTAGGTGTCAGTGTTAGACTATGGGATGGATGTGGCTGACTATAGAAGTAGTGGTGTAGTGAGAGGATGATGAACCTGGGCGTCAGAGTTAGGTTGATGGATGGTGGTGACTGTAACACTCCAACCCCAGTTACCTAGAGTCGGTGCATTATTACATAACATTGGAATGATACAAGAAATCATGTCCCGAAAGATTGATCAATTTAGTAGATTTTGAAGTACTAGATACATTCATAAGTTTTACATTACATCATAAAATAAAACTGTCAACAACATTTTTTTCCCTTTTGAACACACTTATATCCTTATCATATCCCTGTAGTTCAACCATAAAATAATTCTTCATATCCTGGGAAAAATAAAATATAGAAAGGGGAGAGATCAGATGCTCAGTATGGATAACAATATAGCGGAGAATTTCATAAATAAGCCTAAACATTTAAGTTAATGTATAAGACTAAAACAAAAGCCTATTTGTAACACCCCAAGATTTCATAGTACGTTATTTCTTCAATATAATTCCATAACTTACACTACACGCAACACCGAGTTCAAGTGCACCATGACTTACCAAACTAGCCGTTCAGAAGCGGTTATGAATAGCATTAACAGAATTTTGAAATTTAAATAACCCTTATAATTTTAGAATCCATATTATGTGTTTATTAGAAATAATGTAAGGAAAAATTATTTTTTTCAGATAAAAGAAGTATTTTTCAAAAAATAAAATTTTACCACTTTTTAAGGGAGAACCCTTTTTAAAACCAATATATGAAAATTTTATATATTCAATTTGAAAAAATAAACATCTTCTTTAGGATCGGGACATAAAAATTTAGTTTCAATAAATTTTTTGGTGTTTTTCTGATAACATTCATATTTGGGTGAATAGTGAAAAATACAATATTTTAACAGAAAAAAAACATTTTTAATCAAAATAATTTATAGTTTTAAACTAGAAATATGAATGGTTTGGATGTATAATTAGATTATATTTTTACCATTTAATGATATTTTGGTCATTGTAAGTAATTTCACTTTGAAATTGGACATAAACATGTGCCAATCTTTTGGTATTTATTATTTCTTAAAAATACACTTTTTGGTTTTGACAATGGGAATTGATTTTAAATTAATAAATGAAATTTATATGTTTTTAATTTGGTAAAATAGACATCATTTTTGAATTTTTAATATCAAAATTATCTTAGGGTTAATTTTTGGAATGTTTCTGAAAACATTCAATTTTTGATGAATAGTGAAAAACACCGCGTATTGGTTAAAACCGAATTTTCATTTAAATAATTATTTATTTTATTTAAATTTATTTTAGTTGAAAATGAATACATAATACATATATATGTTAAATGTAATTAATTGGATTCGTTTTATAATAATACTAGATATATAAAATTTTATTAAACTTCTCACCGTCTTTTACCCACCTCCTAGGAGAATTTGCAAATTCACATAAAACTTAATTTTACCACTTCTGTGAGTGGAATTTCAAAAATCAGAGAGAAACGGTTGATATCATTAAGAAAAATTTGGTTCAATTAGATGAATATAATTTTTGGTGAATAGTAATTTTTTAATTTTATTTTCCACTGTTAAAAGTAAACAGGTTAATTAAGGGTACAAATTATATTATTATTACCCTAACACATGTTATAAGTCTATTGAATAAGTGTAATTCGACAAAAAACAACCTTAGGAATAAAATATGGTGCTTTAGGTCCAATTTTATATGATTAGGACATTTATTATTATTTAATTCAAAGAAGAGTTAAAAGTGTTAAATTCAATGTTTAATAACTAAACCATTTTTAATATAGGGATAAAAATAAGATAAATTAGACTATAAATATTCATTATGAATATAAAAATATTTCTTAAATAATTTTATTTTATTTATAGTTTTTTGACATTTAAATAATTTAATTTTTTTTATGACACAATGATGATGTAGTAATTACCTAATTAATGAAATATTAAAATAATTGATATTATAAATATCAAAATAAAAGTAATTTGAGACTTTTTATGAATTAAACTAATTTTATAGGTTAAAATGACATGTTAGGGTTGGTTAGATGAATTTTATTTGATGTTATAATGCTGTTATGAATTTAGAAAAAACAAAATACCAAATAGTGTCAAAATTGACATAAAAGTGTTTTTAAAACAAATATTATATTATTAATTGATATTATATTCCTAAAAATATAATGATAGGTCAAAAGACAAATATAATGACAGGTATATCATTAATGTACCACTTGGGGTTATCATGGATTTATATAGTAAGTTTACTAACCATATAATATAGAAATACAAAGAGACTTGGTAAATGTCAAACTATTTAACTAAGAGTTAAATCTAAAAGATATGGTTAATATAGGGACCCAAAACTATCTAAAACATATTTATTGGGTGGTTTTAAACCCATACCCACCTTATCCTTTAAATAATTCATTTTGGGGCCATTAGAAACCGAAAATGAATTTATTATAAAATAACATTTCTTGCTTTTCCTAAGGTGCCCCTTACCCCTCTTATAAAAGGGAACTCCCCCTTCTCTCTAATTCACACCCTAAAATCCATTTTACGTAGCTAAAACCTACCCAAATCTCCACTCAACTGTCCTGACTTCATCCTACAGTCCTTGTATTATTCATAAATCCAACCTAAAGATCCCTTTTGATCAAATCAAAAGGAAGAACCCGAATAAGAGGTAAATATTTCATCACCTCTTTCAAGTACCTTTCTTCTTCCACTTCCTCGTTCATTGTTTTTCCTTTCTAAAATCATAACTACAGTATTTTCTATATACTGTGATGTTATTATAAATATGGTACAACCATATTCATTATTCTATCCATCCTTTGAATGACATGTCACCAAACGTGTGTACGTACGGCTTACCGTCTCCACGTCGTGGTGTAATTATTATTCAATACATTATTATTTGGATGGGTATAATAATGATGTTTAATTGATGTAAATAATAAATATAACATGATAATTATTCTGTATATATTATATACCATCCAATTTTATATTATTTTAATATCAAAAGAATGATATTTTCGCTCGTGCGTACGTAGGATTACCGTCTCCACTAAGGCAATGAGATTCATTCCCCATCGTATCCATTCAAGACTAATTTTCAATAGATGAATAAAAATAATGTTTAAAGACTTAATATCATTCTGAATATTAATTAGATACATCCTATTAATAACAATCATTACTTACATAATAAATCTTATAAAGGAAAATGAATCAGTTAACACCCAAAAGGATTATAATATTAAGATATTATTAACAAAGAAATATTAAAATATTGTATATGATATCATATTAATGTATATGATTATTTTATAATTTAATAACAATTATTTCACCATTATACAGGAGGTTAACCTACCCTCAGCCAAGGAAAATTATAAGGTAAGGGTTAATTTCACAATCTCTTTATTATCTGAGATTGTTTATACGTAATTATCTAATGGGACCTCTTTATCATCCACATCGATGTTTCTTAAAAATGTATTTCAATTTTTTTTACTATTTACTAGGCAATGGGGTAAAGTTATTTATACCCTTATTTTACCTTATATGTTTTGAAAGGAATCTTTCTGTCATTTTCCAAACAAGGTACTTAATGACCTTTTTGACAAAATTAAGGTAAGGATATTTTTTTAACTTATACAGAGGGTGCAGATATTTTCCGCCATTATAACATTGTTAAAGCTTCCCTTACAAGATTATAAGAATATTTTAAGAATAAATGTTTTCTTTATAATAATGTGACTCTTAAATAATTTCAAAATAGAACAATATATTTCTCTAAAAAAGGTTTTAATTTCATCTATGTCAACATCCTTTGATGGATTTAAAGTTTATATGAAGTTGATTTATTATGATACAAAACTTCAATAATGTATTAAAGGTTTTGTGATATGTTTGACTATGGATGTGCTATTTTTATACCATTCATTGTTTATGGTTAAAGTATTGACTTGTATTCTAGTTTTAATATGAATGTTTATGTCATATTTCAACCTTTTCATATGAGGAATCTATTGGACATAGTAAGTGACAGGTGGAGCCTGCTATAGCTCCTCGATGCATCAGTAGGTCTTATGATACAACTATACATGGAATTGGTTGAGGACTTTTTCAATTTGATATATGGTTTTGGCAGAGGCTTTAATTATTTTTAGACAACTTGGCCGAGGCCTTGAAAAAATGATTCAGAATGTCTGTAATTATACAATCACTCATTATGAAAATAATATTGAAGGTTCATGTGGTCATTCGACTAGTAGAATACCCATGATTATGTTTTATGATGGCATTATTTACTCACCTCATATTCCAGCCATAAAAGTATTCATTTTTTTATTATTAAAGGCATGTGGTTTCAATTATTCAACATGCTTAACATTTATGTTATCTTCCACTGTATTGCTTACCCTTATTGAGCATTTGAGATCACCCCTTTCTTATGTTTCATTTTCCTAGTATATGAAGAAGTTAGTTATGAGTGACTTGTAGGCATAATCTAGGAGGCTTGGATGTTTCTAATGGAAGAAATTCATGTTGTATTTCTTTTCATGTTGTAAAGTTGAACTTATGTATGAATATTGTTTCCAATAATACAAAACTGATCGATCTTTCGAGACATGATTTCATTGTGATCATGCCAATGTTATGTAATAATGCACCGACTCTAGGTAACTAGGGTCGGGGCGTTACACTTTTAAACTTAAAATTCTGCATTATATGGAAAATATAAAATCAATTAATTCCATTTATTAATTCACATGGATATTCTACTATTAGAATAATCACATAAAATATCAATAGCCTCTCTCATAAATATGGAATTCATAATTCCAGAATTCATAACCACATAGTCAAGGCCTGGTGCCAAGACTACAAATAAGATTTTTTCAATGCCATTTTCCAAGACACTAGTATGTCTCATGAGACCTACTAATGCATCGAGGAGCTATATAAGGCTCCACCCATCACTTACTTAGTCCAATGCATTCCTCAAATGAAATGGTTTAAACTTAACATAAACATTCGTATTAAAACTAGCCTATGAAATGTCAATACTTTATCTATAAACCATTAATAGTGTAAAACTAACACATCCATAGTCAAACATATCACAAAAACATCAATACAATATGGAAGATTTGTATCAAAATAAATAATCTTTAAACAATTTTAAAATCCATCAAAGGATGTTGACATAGATTAAATGAAAACTATTTGAAATAAATAACTATTTATATTTTGAATTCATTTAAAAGTCACATAATTATAAAATAAAACATTTATTTTAAAAATATCCTTATAATATTGTATGGTAATCTTTGACAATCATGTAATGGCAGAAAGTAGCCACACCCTCCGTATAAGTTAAAAAAAGACATTCGTACTTTAATTTTGTCAAAATGGTCATAAAGTACCTTCTTTAGAAAATGATGGAATGATTACTTTCAAACCATTTTCTAAAAATTATAACAATTTTATAAATGAAATTAACCCACAATCTAGTAAATAGTAAAAATGTTTTGAAATAAACTTTTAAGAAACATGGATGTGGATGATAAAGAGGTCCTAGTAGATAATTACGTAAAAACAACCTCAGATAATAAAGAGATTGTGAAATTAACCCTTAACTTGTACTTTTCCTTGGTCGAGAGTACGTTAACCTCTTGTATAATAGTTAAATAATTGTTATTAAATTATAAAATAACTATATACATAAATATGATATGATATATGATCCTCTAATATTGCTTTGTTAATAATATTTTAGTTGTATCATTGTTTCGGGTGTTAACTAATCAGTTTTCCTTTATATGATTGGTTACATAATCCATGTTTGTTATGGATAGGATGCATTTTATTCATATTCATAATGATATTAAGTTCTTACAAAAAAAAATTAATCATAACAAGAAAATTATTTTTGAATGATTACCCTAGGGAATGAATCTCGTTGCGTTCATGGATATGATAATCCGTATGTATGCACGAGCGACAATATCATTATATTGATGGTGAAAACATTATTAATTGGATTATATATAATATATATACAAAATTATTAAAATTTTATATTTATTACTAAAACTAGTTATACTCATTATTATACTCATCCAAATAATGAAGTGTTTTAATAAGAAACTACACCACGATGTGGAGACGGTAAGTCGTACGTACGCACATATGGTGACTTTTTCATTCATATGGTAGATATAATAATGAATATGGTTGTAATATTCTTATAATAACATCACAATATATAGAAGATACTGAATTTTTGGTTTTATAATGGAAACAACAAAGAAAGAGGATGTGGAAGAAGAAATGAACTTGAAAGAGGTGATGAAATATTTACCTCTTCTTCGGGTGTTTCCATTTAATTTGATCAAAAGGGTTCCTTAGGTTGGATTTCTGATTAATGTAAGCACTATAGGATTATGGGAGGAAATATGGGAGGATATTTGGGAAGGGTTTGGCCGAGATAAATGGATTTGGAGGTGTGAAAATAAGAGAAGGTGAAGTACCCTTTTATAAGAGAGGTGAGGTCCACTTTAGGAAAAGCTTGAAATATTATTTTATAATAAAATAATTTTCGGTTTCTAATGATTCAAAAATGATTTTTTTCGAGGATAAGGTGGGGATATGTCGAAAAAATTTCAAATAATAGGGTTTAGATAGGTTTGGGGCACCATATTAACCTTATCTTTTAGATTTAACTCTTAGATAAATAGTTCGACATTTACCATGTGTCATTGTATTTTTATATTATATGGTTAATAAAATTACAATAACAAGCCAAGATAACCCCAAGTGGTTCATTATTAATATATATAACCTTATCTATGTTCATTGTCCGAAACGTAGATTTTTATGAATGTTATATCAATTAATAATATTGTATTTGTTTTAAAAAACTCAATTATGTCAATTTTGACACTATTTAGTATTTGGTTTTGGTGAAAATAATAACTTCATGATTTCATTGAAAAAATTATATTTAATAAACCCTAACATGTCATATTAACTTAGAAAATTAGTGGAATTCATCAAAAGTCTCAAATTACATTTATTTGGATATTTATAATATCAAATATTTCAATATTTTTTTAATAAGGTAATTACTGCATCATCATTGTGCCAAAAATAAATTAACTTATTTAATATCTAAAAATTAAAAATAAAATTTAATTATTTATGAAATAGTTTTATATTTATAATGAATATTTATAGTTGAATTTATCTTATATATATAAATATATTAAAAATGGTTTAGATATGAAACATTGAATTTAACACTTTTAACTCTTCCTTAAATAAAATAATAATAAATGTCGTAATCTAATATAAGTGGACCAAAAGAATCATATTTCATTCCTAACGTTGTTTTTGTCGAATTACACTTATCCAATAAAATTTAGACATGTGTTAGGGTAATTATAATATCATTTTTACTCTTAATTACCCTAATTACTTTTAGTAATGGTAAATAAAAGTCAACATTTACTATTCAAAAAAAATTATTTTCATCTTATTGAACCAAATTTTACATATTGATGTCAACTGTGTGTATCATATTTTTTAAATTCTACTCACAAAAGTGGTAAAATTAATTTTTATGCAAATTTGTAAATTCTCCAGGGAGGGTAAAAGATGGTAAAAAGTTAAATAAAATTTTTTATATCTAAACCTATGATAAAATGAATCCAATGAATTACATTGAACATATATAGGTATTTTGTATCTATTTTGACCTAAAATAAATTAAAATTAAATAAAAAATTATTTAATTAATAAGTCAGTTTTAAACAATAACGCAATGTTTTTCAATATTCATCAAAAATTGAAAGTTCTCATAAAAATACCAAAAATTCACCGTAAGCTAATTTTGATATTCCGAATCTAGAAAATGTATTCCATTTTGAAAATTAAAATTTATAATATTTTGAAAAGTAAGTATTACTATTCATAACAGAAATTTTCATTGGTCATGGTGTGTTAATACTCCAAGTTGCATACAACGCAGGCTACTACATTATTCAAAGGGAAACGTACTGTAGAAGCTTGGGGTGTTACATTCACACCTCCTTAAAATAACTTCATCCACGAAATTTCTAGAATATTACTGCATAAAAAGATTCAGTTGGTTCTTCATCATAAGTTCCTCAGGTTCCCACATTTCCTCTTCCATCGTATGGTTTCTCCATATAACTTTTACCAGATGGGTCGTCTTGTTTCTCAACACTTGTTCTCTGGTATCAAGAATTTTCAAAGGGTCTTCACAATAAGACAGATCAGGTTCTAGTTATATTTTCTCCTAGGTGATTACATACATTGGGCCAGACATGTTTTTTCTCAATAGTGATATGTAGAACACATCATGAACTTTAGAGAGACTTGGCGGCATTGCCAAACGATAAGCTATAACTCCAATTTGTTCTCGAATTTCGAAAGGTCTGATGTACCTGGGACTCAATTTACCCTTCTTACTGAATCATATAACACCCTTCTATAGAGATACCTTCAAGAAAACATGATGTTTTACTTGAAATTCCATATCCTTTCTCTGATTATTACCATATCTCTTTTTCCTAATTTGGGCTACTTTGATGTGGGTTTGGATAATCTTCACCTTTTCCATTGTTTCCTCAACAAGTTCTAATCCTACAAGTTTTCTTTTACCAACATCATCCCAACAAGTTGGTGTGCGATATATCTTTCTGTATAACGCTTCATATGGTGCCATTTGAATACTTGAATGAAATATATTATTATAGGAAAATTCTACCATAGGTAAATATTGATCCAACATACCTTTGATGTCAAGTGAGAAAGATATATACATGTCTTATAAGGTTTGAATAGTTCGTTCTGATTGTCCATCGGTTTGAGGGTGGTAGGAATTTCTCAAACGAAGTTCAGTATCCATGGATATCTGAAGACTTTTGAAAAATCTTAATGTAAAATGGGGATCATGATCAGAAATAATCGATAGGGGTACACCATGGAGTCTTACAACTTCATTAATGTATTGTCTTTATAGACGTTCAAGTGGAAAATATTCTCCTGTAGAAAGAAAATGTGATAACTTGGTAAGACAATCAACAATGACCCATATTGTATCATTCCTTCTAAGAGTCATTGGTAGCCCCATGATAAATCCCATCGTAATATTATCCCACTTCCACTTAGGTATGGGAATAGATTTCATGAATCCTATAGGATGTTTCCTTCCAGCTTTCTCTTGTTTGAAAACCATACATCTTGACACAAAATCAGAAATCTCCATCTTCATGTTGTCCCACCAAAAATGTTCATTCCAATCTCTATACATCATAGTGCCACTATGGTGTATAGAGAAATTGGATCTATGAGCATTATACCACAATTCACCTTTTAGATCAGGTATATCAGGAACACAAAGTCTCTTCCCAAATTTCAAAATTCTCTCTTCATATATGAGGTCAGTCAATCTCTCATCATTTATAGCTTTAATATTATTTTGAAATTAATCATCATTATTCTGAGAACTTTTTATCCTTTATAGTAAAGATGGTTTGGCAACCATTTGAAAAAGCATTGATGTTTCACCTTCCATGGTTGTTCCCATATCCATATTTACTAGTTCCATATATATAGGATCCTTTTCAACTCTCATCTTGTTAAAAACTCCATGATCCTTTCTGATGAAAGCCTCTTCTTCCTTATTTTCCTTCCCCGAGTGGTAGTGTATAGTGCAATCATAATCCTTGAGTAGTTCAAACCATATCCTTTTCCTCAGGTTGAGTTCTTTTCATGAGAAAATATACTTCAAACTCTTGTGATCAATATAAATATCACATTTTTCACCATAGAGATAGTATCTCCGTATTTTTATAGAAAATATTACTACTAAAAACTCAAGATCAAGAGTGGAATAGTTTTGTTCATGAATTTTTAGCTTCTGTGATGAATATGAAATAACTCTGTCATTCTGTATAAGGACACAACCAAGTCCTTTCTTTGAAGCATCACTATAAATAACAAACCCATCATTCCCCGATGGTAGAGGAAAGATATGAGCATTAAATAATCTTCTCTTTAGTTATTCAAAACATCCTTCAAACTCTTTTGTCCAAACAAATTTCACCCCTTTACGTGTGATCATGGTTAATGAGTTAGTCAATCAGGAAAAATTATGGAAAAATGCTGATAATAACCTTCTAAACCAATAAAACTACGTACCTCAATTATAATCATCAGTGCTGGACATTCATGGATTGCCTTGGCCATTGAAGGATCAATAGAGATTCCATCCTTAGAGACAATATGGCCAAGAAAAGAAATCTCCTGAATCCAGAAATCACATTTTCTAAATTTCCTATATAATTCATTTCTTCTTACAGTCCTTAGGATAATGCGCAAGTGATTTTCATGATATTTATAGATTTTTGAGTATACCAAAATATCATTAATAAATACCACAATAAATTCATCGAGATATTCATTGAAAACTCTTTTCATTAGATCCATGTACAAAAAGGGTGCCTTAGTCAATCCTAAAGGCATTACTATAAACTCATAATGCGCGTACCTGGTTCGAAATAATATTTTCGGAATGTCTTTCTTCGTGACACGCAACTGATGATATCCAGATCGATGGTCAGTCTTTGAAAAATATTGAGCTCCATGAAGTTGGTCAAATAAATCATCAATGTGAGGTAGATGATACTTTTTCTTTATTGTTATAGCATTAATATCCTTGTAGTCAATGAACAACCTCATAGATCCATATTTCTTCTTAAAAATAGAACGAGGGTTCCCCATAAAGAAATATTAGGGCGAATAAATCCCTTATTACTCAATTCCTATAGTTGCTTCTTTAGTTCCACTATTTCCACAGTTCCATTCTATAAGGGGTCTTCGATATGGGCCTTGAACCAGGAATTAAATCAATGGAAAACTCAATTTCTCGCTCTGGAGGATGTCCAGGTAAATCCTATGGAAACACATCAATATATTCTTGAAACATAGGTGAGTCCAATATTTGAACAGTCTTTTCCTCACCCATAGTTATCACATTCTATTCCTCCATAATAATTGAATTTAGTAGAGCTACTGGTGGTGGATCTAGATAAGAATTAGGTGGTGATGTTTCTTCTCTAAAGATAAAGTACTCCTTATCATCATTGAAAATTATAACATCTTTATTCTTACAATATATTTTTAAATCATGGTCTAAAAGCCAATTCATACCGAGGATTATATCATATTCAATCATGGTTATTATGATGATATTAGTAGATAAAGAATATTTATATGCCCTAATGGGAACTGATTCACAATACATTATTGCGATGATACTTCCCTTAGGAGTTTTGACTGATAAATCCATTGTTAATTCAAATTGAAAATATATAATTTTATTACCAAACTAGTAAGATATGAAACAATGTGATAATACATATTCAAATCACATAATCTTGGCCTTGCTCTCTTGGCCTTTTCTGGGGTATGTTTCATTGTCTCTTAGGAAATTCATTTTCATAATTCCCCTTTTCTCTACAATTGTAACATTCAACACTGATAGACTCTTTCTTCCCCTTTCAATCAGGTGCTTCGTGGCCTTTTTCACCACACATGTAACAGACTCCCATTCCCTTAAGGAAAGTACTGGGGTGTTTCTTCCCACATTTACAGTAGGATGGATATTAAAATTGTCCCTTCTTCCCCTTATTTCCATTTCTATAGTGTTCAATAGATATCTTCTTCTCTTGCTTTGCATTGAAGTCGTAAGACTTAGTGAATTCCTTTTCTTTCTTGATAGTGCATGAGACAATATCTTCGTACGATGAGAAGGACTGTCAGACTAATACTAAATGGAGAAATGGCTTTAACCCATAAAATAATCAATAAATATTATTCCTTGGTTTATGTATATAATATGATGCATGCCTTTCTATCCTTGTAAATTTATCCTCATACTTTGTGACATTCTCATCCTCATTTTTCCTCAGATTCAGAAATTTTATTTCTATATCTGCTCGATGGTCATGAGGAAAGTATTTTTATAATAAAATTTACTTAAACTCCCTCCATTCCATGTTCGATACTTCTTCATATTACTTTTTGTTTTGGAATAATAACCACCATTGATATGCATCTCCTGTGAGGTGATAAACTACCATGAAAAATATTTCCATTTCGCTACTCCCCAAAGAATGAAATATTTTCTCTAAGGAATTTATTCATTGCTCAGCTAATAATGGATTTGTAATCCCATTTAATGTTGGTGTTTTTTTCCTCATGAATCAGTATAAGGTTTATATTCCTCCCACTAGGCACCATTTCTAGATAATGGAATACACTAGATTAGTTTATGAATCACAATACAAAATTCCAAACTTGTAAAACATTTAACATAAATTGAACAGTTTATGGATATAATCCATAATCATAAAAATGTTTTCTTTGAGGAATTAAATACTCATAAACCCTTCATAATGTTTTGTAAATAAAATGAGAGTTATCCTAAGCATATCCCCTGGGAGTATTGTAACCAAGAGTACAGCAAGGCCTGTTGTCATGCACCAGTTCTCGTTCGAGTCTAGCTCAAAGCGGTGTTTTTAGGTAAGACCCCTAGGTACATATGAGATAGATCTACCTCTACCTGCTCATATCCACACATGGATGTATTACTTGGAAAACTCACAACATCTTTAAAATACCAAAATTCTAGAAAGTTCTTCTATACTAATCCTCAAATTTTATCTTAGGGTAGTGTTCTCTAATAAGAGTTTTTATAAATCAAGTTTATAAGGTTTGTACTAAACATCCTCTAATACCAACTATAATGACCTAACCCTCGTTACCCAGATTCAGTGAATTATTACATAACATTGGAATGATACAAGGAATCATGTCCCAAAGGATTGATCGTTTTAGTAGCCTTGGATGTACTATATACATTTATAAGTTTTACATTACATCATGAAATAAAAACATAAATAATTTTCTCCCCTTTTTAACACACATATATCTTTAGATTATCCCTATAGGTTAACCATAAAATACTTCTTTACATCCTGGTAAAAATAAAACATAGAAAGGGGTGAGATCATATTCTTATTAAGGATAACAATATAGAGAAAACGTTTATAAAGAAGAATAAATATTTAAGGCAATGTATAAGACTAAAAAAAGTCTTTTAAACTTAAAATTCAGCCTAATATGGCAAATATAAAATCAAATAAGTGAATTTACTTATTCACATGGATATTCTACTAGTTGAATAATCACATGAAATATCAATAACCACATTCAAAATGATGGAATGCATAATGCCGGACTTCAAAACCACATAGTCAAGGCCGTGTCCCTAGACTACAAATAAGATTTTGTCAAGGCCTTGTGCCCAAACACTAGTTTTTCAAATGAGACCTACTAATGCATCGAGGATCTATAATAGGCTCCACCCATCAGTTACTAAGTCCAATGCATTCCTCATATGAAAAGGTTTAAACATAACATAAAAATTCATTTTAAAACTAGCATTCGAAATGTCAGTAATTTATCGATAAACTGTGAATGGTGTAAAAATAACACATCCATAGTCAAACATATCACAAAACCTTCAATACAATATAGAAGATATTTATCATAATAAATCAATTTCAAACAAGTTTAAAATCCATCAAAGGATGTTGGAATAGATGAAATAAAAACTATTTGAAATAAATACCTCTTTCTATTTTGAAATCATTTAAAAGACACATAATTATAAAAAAACATTTATTTTTAAAATATTATTATAAGCTAGTATGGGATGTTTAGATGATGATATAATTGAAAAAAATAGCCACACCCACCGTATAAGTTAAAAAAAGACATTCTTATCTTAATTTTTTTTCGAAAAGGTCATAAAGTACCTTGTTTGGAAAATGACAGAAAGATTCCTTTCAAACCATTTTATAAAAAGTCAAAAAAGGGTATAAATGATTTTAAACCATAGTTTAGTAAATAGTAAAAATGTTTTGAAATACATTTTTAAGAAACATGGATGTGGATGATAAAGAGGTCCTAGTAGATACTTAGGTAAAAACAACTTCGGATAATAAAGAAATTGTGAAATTAACCCTTACCATGTACTTTTCCATGGTTGAGGATATGTTAAACTCTTGTATAATAGTTAAGTCATTTTTATTAAATTATAATATAACTATATACATATATATGATATCATATATGATCATATAATATTGATTTGTTAATAATATTTTAGTAGTATCTTAGTTTCAGGTGTTAACTGATCTGTTTTCCTTTATATGTTCGGTTACGTTAGCCATGTTTTTTATAAATAGGATGTATTTTATTCATATTTAGAATTATATTATGTTCTTAAACATTATTTTTAATCATAAAATGAAAATTATTTTTGAATGATTACGATGGGGAATGAATCTCATCGCGTTCATGGAGACGGAAATCCGTACGTACGTATGATCGACAATATCATTATATTGATGGTGAAATCCTATTTAATTGGAAAGTATATCATATATACAGAATACTTAATATGTTATATTTATATTTACATTAGTTATACTCATTATTATACCCATCCAAATAATGATGTGTTTGAATAACAAACTACACCACGATGTAGAGACGGTAAGCTGTACGTATGAACGTATGGTGACTTTTTCATTCATATGATGGATAAAATAATGAATATGGTTGTAAGATTTTTAAAAAACATCACAGTATAAATAAGATTATGTATTTATTATTTTCTAATGGAAACATCAAATATAGAGGATGTGGAAGAAGAAAAGAACTTGAAAGATGTGATGAAATTTTAACCTCTTTTTCGGGTTCTTACTTTTGATTTGATCAAAAGGGATCCTTAAGTTAGCTTTCAGACCAAAGTAATTCCTCTTGGATGAAGGTAGAAAAGTTATGAGGGTATTTGGGTAGGGGTTCGCTGAGACAAATGGATTTGGAGGTGTGAAATTAAGAGAAGGAGAAGTACCCTTTTATAAGAGAGGTGATGGTCACTTTAGGAAATGTTAGAAATATTATTTTATAATAAACCCATATCAGTTTCTAATGGCTCCAAAATGATTATTTTTTAGCATAAATTTGGAATGGGTCTAAAAAATCTCAAAGAATTGGTTTTAGATAGGTTTATCTCACCATAATAACCTTATATTTTAGATTTAACTCTTAGTTAAATAGTTTTACATTTACCATGTCTCTTTGTATTTTTATATTATATGGTAGATAAACATAATATAACAAGACAAGATAAACTAAACTTGTTCATTATTAATATATATTATCTTATCTAATACATTTTCCTAAACCTTAGATTTTTAGGAATATTATATCATTTAATAAAATAGTATTTTTTTTAAACTCAATTATGTAAATTTTGATACTATTTAGTATTTTGTTTTTGGGAAAATCATAACAGAATAATTACTTCAAAAAAATAATTTAATAAATCCTAACATGTAATATTAACCAATAAAATTATTATAATTCATAAAAAGTCTCAAATTACATTTATTTGGATGTTTATAATATCAAATATTTTAATATTTCATTAAAGAGGTAATTACAGCATCATCATTGAGTCATAAATAAATTAAATTATTTATCATCTAAAAATAATGAATAAAATACCATTATTTAGGAAATTATTTTCGATTTCTAATGAATATTTATATTCGAATTTATCTTATGTATAACCTTATATTAAAAATGTTTTAGTTATTTAACATTGAATTTAAAACTTTTAACTCTTCTTTAAATAAAATAATAATAAATGTCCTAATCTAATACAAGTGGACCAAAAGGATCATATTTTATTCCTAAGGTTATTTTTGGTTGAATTACACTTATAAAATAGAATTAAGACATGTGTTAGGGTAAATATAATATCATTTTTACCCTTAATTACCATATTTAATTTTAACCGTGGTAAATAAAAGTCAAAAGTTACTATTAAACAAAAATTATTTTCATCATATTGAATGACATTTTACTTACTGATGTCAACCGTGTTTCTTAGATTTTTGAAATTCCACTAACAGAAGTGGTAAAATTAATTTTTATACAAATTTGTAAATGCTCTTAGAAGGTGGGTAAAAGACGGTAAAAAGTTCATTAAAATTTTATATATCTAAACATATTATAAGATGACTCTAATGAATTACATAGAACATATATAGGTATTATGTATCTATTTTGGCCTAAAATAAATAAAACTAAAATAACTAATTATTTAAATAAAAAGTCGGTTTTAAAAAATGACGCAGTGTTTTTCACTTTTCATCAAAAATTGAATGTTCTCAGAAAAATACGAAAAATTCATCCCAAGCTAATTTTGATATTCTGAATCCAAAAAATGAAGTCCATTTTGAAAATTAAAATTTATAAAATTTCAAAAAGTGACTATTACTATTCATAATGACTAGTTTCATTAGTCATGGTGTGTTAATACTCCAAGTTGCGTACAACGTAAGCTACTGAATTATTCAAAGGGAAATGTACCATGGATGCTTGGGGCGTTACAAAGATGTTGGTTTGTTGATGGAGAGTCACATGTAGGAATATTTGAGCTACTAGGGAATGTCAGCTTGGATTTTGGGCGGTGGGATTGCGCTGACAGGTTGAAGACCAGTGGTGCATCACAAATATCAACAGTTTTATAGTGGTCAGCGCATATGGGTCCTTTGAACAATGATTATACCTATGGGTCTGATGTATTGGGGTTTAATGCCCACTTGGAGTATAAGGGAAATATAATGGGACCCCTCTGCTTAGAATAACAAGAGGGGTGTATTATATTCAATAAAAAAGGGGGGATTCCAGCATTTTTGTTAAATAATAATAATTAATAAAAATTGGAAATAATTACCAATAATAAAAAATAATTAGTAATAATTACCAATAATTAGAAATAATTACCAATAATTTGAAATAATCAGAAATAATTATAAATAATTACCATTAATTCGTAATAATTATCAATAGTTATCAACAATTGGTAATAATTAGTAATAATTAGAAATAATAAATAATAAATAGTAATAATTTTCAATAATTAGTAATAATTAGTAAAAATTTGTAAAAATTAGAAATAATTTGTAATAATTATCCTTATTAGTAATAATTACCTATAATTATCATTAATTATTAATAATTACCAGATATTTTGTAATTATTACCAATAATTAGTAATAATTACAAATAATTAGTAATGATAACAAATAATTTTTTAATAATTACACAAAATTAGAAATAATTACCAATAATTACTAATAATTTCCAAAAGTTATTAATAATTATAAAAAACTTGCAGTATTTATCAACAATTAGTAACAATTAGTAATGATTTCTTATAAATCATTATAATTACGAATAATTCATAATAATTTCTAATAATTAAGAATAATTTTCAAAAATTTACAATAATTAAGAATAAATAGTATAATTAGTAATAAATAGTAATAATTTCCAATAATTTATAACAATTACCAATAATTAATAATAATTACACGTAATTAGTAATAATTACCAATAATTAGTAAAAATTAGTAATAATTACCAACAATTACTAATAATTGCCAATAAATATTTTTAATTTCCCAAAATTAGAAATAGGTAGTAATAATTAGAATTTATTTGAAATAATTTGAAATAATTATCAATAATGAGAAATAATTATGTAATGTTCCAAACCCGATTGCCATATAATATTGCTCCGATCTTGGTTGGCCACATGGCCTCATGCTCATCTCCCAAAATTCTAGAGGCTACCGACAAGTAGTTAGGGCCTAGGTGTGATACTGGGGAGACTAATCCCTCATTAGCAGAGTGTAACATAGTGGAATAACTTAGAATATGAGTAAATCGTGGAAGACCAATAAAATAAATATCAATAAGTCATATTACACAAAACATGATGCTAAAAGTTACATATATAGATACAATAAGAATCCAAAATTAAAAAAATGACACAAGTATCCCTACAGCATCGCATGCCTCAGATTCGTCCCATGATCTACTGTTCCTAAACAACATATCATGTACCTGTAGGATGGTGATTTCCCTTATCAACATGTTTAACCATATAATCTATTTGGGCCCAAAGCATGACCCAAAAAGGGTGTGAGACTAAATCCTAGTAGGTAACCTCATAATGTCTGTGCCAATATATCAATGAATATATATATATAATGTAGTGTCAACTAATGAAAGTAGTAAGATATGAAGCACTGAAAATTAAATAGTTCTATAAGCATTGGTTTCCATTTCCATACCATTTCAATTAATTAACATTTAAATTATATTAAATGTTATAAGTCTTAAGATCCTTCCTAAGCATGACATCCCCTGTTTTGAAGTAAGCATAATAGATGCCTCAAAAATCCATATAATCAAGTAGAATTAAAAACAAAATCTAAGATTATGCTTTGGCTTAACAGACACTTCATGAACCATTTTAAATATATAATAAGTTGATACTATCCTGGAAATTCCTAAGATGGAAGTCAAGTATCACTCTAGGTGAAAATCTTCTAACACCCAAACAGCCCATCCTAGAAAACCTCACAGGATCCCAGTATCACTCAAGGCGTGGTAATCCCATGTCAACTGAGCTCGTCCTTTGTAGTCCTATAGGGATCCCCATGTTTCCCTCATGACATAATTCCTAGCTATTTGGCCCATGCATGGAATCCTATGATGATCCAGGATTCACTCTATATTTAGTACATAGCCTATATGATCCCGTTAACGGATTCCATGCTTCACTCATGGCTTTACAATTATTAACAAACCCATTGATCCCATCCAAGGAATTACTAAAAAAATAAAAGGTTCACTCAAGGGACAAAGTTATAATATACATATAATCCCACCAAGGGAATTTCAATATAATCCATGATTCACCCATTGCTATTTACGATTTAACCATAAGGGGTTCAAGATAACAAATCATTAAACATGATAGGGTCATCATCAAAATCCTCAAATATAAAACTTACCACTAAGGGTGTCTCAACTATGAAAAACCTATAAGGCGTTTCCTAACATTAATAACTTGGGAATAAATCATATTACAAGCATATCATGTAATCTAAATCATTATAAGGCCTGGACATAAACTAACTCACGTGGTCAGGTTCACAATTTTAGAAAAACATTCCAAACATGATTAAATTGGCATTGGAATTCAAATGGATCAAGGAGATAGTAAAAACATCACATTCCCTTAACCAATTGAATTATAATTCAACACTATTTCAATTCCATTTAATAATAAATTCATTTTTAACAACCCAAGAATGGGAAACAAAGACATGCCTCTTAGGCATCCTAGGCCAAATGGTCATAAAGGTCAAACTGGGCACTCACCCAAAGGGTGGGCCTTATTCCATGTACTAAACCTATTATATGCTTAGAAACACCTAATTAATTACATAAATAATTATAGGAAACAACATATAAGATTTATAAATCAAGGCGAGACCCCACAAAATGGGAACACGACACTCCAACATATATAAATAGATTTTCATTCAATGGAAATCACATGACCACATACCTTTTACTAGTGTTAGATAGCTCCTCCAATATCAGTTTCTGATTCACCCTCAATTGGGAGAAATCTGAAGAAAGGAAGAAGAACGCGATATTAAGGAATATTAGCCGAAATCCAAATAGTGCAATCGATAAACAGAAGAATCAAATGTAGATAAAAAGAAATCGACGCATTAGCATTGAGGATACAAGGAGATGAACTGCAGTCGAAACATAGGTCAGATGGAGTAGGGATCTGAAAATGGAGAATAAACATCAAAGTAGATCTCACTTGGTCCCCTACTGTGAAACATGAGAGAGGAGAATTATTTTAAAGGATAAAATATTTTGTGTAAAAATAGTAATTTTACCCAAAATATCTTGGTTGCCTATTTTACCCACACAGTTTTTCAGAATGTGTGTAAAATGGGCACAACTCACTACAAGTCACTAGGGCACTCACACGGCTACCTTGCATGGTTTGACTAACCATGCGGTAATCATACAATAGTCTCTACATCAGTCTATAATTTTGGTAGACATGCCTCACAATTTCCTTTAACCATGAGGTTGGATAAAAGAACCCAATAGTTGGGTTATCGGTCCCAAAGAGCCCTAGACACCCCTGATCCCCACATGACCTCAACAAGAATCTACAGTATGCCATATTTAATCAATTAAACCAAGAATTGATGAAAAAAACAAGATCTGTACCTCAATGAATAATAAGGTTCTTTCAAGATTCCCTCTTTAAAGACATTCCTCCACAAATTTTCATTCCAAGGGTGGTGAAGTAATATCTAAGAACAAATCTGACCACTGTGATCATACATTGGCGTACCTCTCCCATGTCTCATCCTATACTCGACCATGCTACCATAGCAGCCATACTAACGGAATGAACCTGCTATAGCGAACCTTCATGCTATAGTCTAAAATGCGTATAGTATGCTCATAAAAGGATGCATCTTCCAGTAACTCAACCTCTTTAGGATGAAGAGTGTGAGATGGGCCTGAATAGTAACACCAAAACTAAGAAACTAGGAAGATGTCTTGTATAGCATGGTACCTATGAGGTAGTTTCAATCAATTGGAAACTGGCATAACCCTCTCTAGAATCTCTTGAGGCCCAACGTATCTCGGTGAAATC
Source organism: Viscum album (assembly GCA_963277665.1). NCBI lineage: Eukaryota > Viridiplantae > Streptophyta > Magnoliopsida > Santalales > Viscaceae > Viscum > Viscum album. The sequence continues at coordinate 1,132,686,879 of OY728123.1, read as the reverse complement.
TTAACATGTCTCATAATACTCTTATGTCCTATCCTCGGCGCAACACATTGGAAAACATGTCCCCCAACCTCAAACTCAAGAGGATATCTATAGCGATCGACCTGCGATTTATGATGAGACTACACAATAGCTATAAGCTTCTGAATCAACTAAACCTACTCAATGGTCTCCTGGACAAGGCGATGTCCCTACATAGTTACCTCTTCTACCTCTAACCAACACTGGGGTGATTGGCATGGCCTATAATATAAATCTTCATATGACTCCATATGAATAGTATCCTAAAATCTATTGTTATAGTAGAACTCCACCATGGGTATGTGGGTCTCCCAATAACCCCCATAATCTAGGATGAAAGCTCAGAGCATTTCCTCAAGAACCAGAATCATGTTCTATGACTGACCATTGGTCCGAGGGTGGTATGTCATGCTCACAAGCACCTGTGTACCCAATTACCTCTACAGAACTTTCTAAAAATGACAAGCAAACCGGGAAGCCCTATCTAAAATGATTGAATTAGGGACTCCATGAAAACATACAATCTCACGTATATACAACTTCCCAAGCTCTTCAACACTGAAGGTTTCCTTGATTAGAAATAAATGTGAAACCATCATGAGCCTATCGATGACAATCCAAATGGTATCATTACCTTGAGGTGACCATAGTAATCCTATCATGAAATCCATCGCAACATCATTCTATTTTCACTCAGGAATGGGTAACTTCTATAAAATCCAAGCTGGTCGTTAGTGTTCTTCCTTCACCAACGAACATGTGGTGCATTTCAAGACAAAACCAACTACATATATTTTCATACCTGGACACAATATTGAGGATGTAAATCCCAATACATCTTGGTGACACTAGGATTCACTACCCAAGATAAATCATAAAAATACTTCATCATTTATTCAAGCATGTATGTCGAAACCCATACACGACCATTTAACGACTTAAATTCATCCTCACTCATGTTCCAACCAAGAGGAGGGTCCTCACCTACCACACTCTCCCATAGAACTAGGTCTTTAGAATCTGATATATGCCTCATTCTTACTCTATAATGTAGGGTAGAGGTAATGGATAAAGAACAGAGAAACATTTACACTGACTGTTATGCACCTCGGAAAGCATCTTAGAGAACAACACCATAAGTTGCCATTCACTATTGGCCTATAGCACTGCCTATATCTGAGTCCTCCTGATCAAAGAATTGAACACTACATTTCCTTTTCTAGGTTTGTAGGAATGCTCTATGTCAAAATACATAAGGTATTCCACCCTCCTTCACTGCCTCAGATTCATATCATGCTATGCAAATACATACATGAGGATTTTGTGGTTTTTGAACACCACAAAACATTCTCCCAATAAGTAATGTATCCAACAACGAAAAGTATCAAAAACCGAAGATAACATGAGGTCATGCATTAGGTAATTTATCTCATGTGTCCTTAACTACCAAGACCCATATGCAATGAATCAACCCCCCCCCCTGTATAAGGAATACTCCTAGCCTAATACACGATTCATATATTATGTAGTGTAACTTCTTTCTAGCTCTATAAAAATCAATATCAAAGCTGAATTCAATCTCCCTTTCAGCTCCTGAAAGGATATCTTGAAAAAATATGACCAAATATACTTTTCACCCTGCTTATTCATGCCCATAATCAGTGATTCTAAGCATGATAAATCCTGTATAAATCATCTATAGTAACCATATTTCCACAATAAACTATGTATGTCAAAAAAATTATTCAGTTGTTCCATGGAAACTACTTCTCTTACCTTCTCTGGATCCATTAACAGTCCTATCTCTAAGATGATGTGACCCAATAAGTGGATATGATCCATCTAGTAGTGGCATTTTGCGAGCTTATAATATTAATAATTCTCTATCAGTCTACTCAATATGATCTCAAGATGTTTTTCAGGGTTGTGTCGATTATGAGAATACACGAAGATATCATGCACAAAAGCCATGACAAACGAGTCAAGATATGGATGGAACACATTATTTATCAATGCCATGAAAACTTTTGGTATGTTTTTCATACCGAATGTCAAAAAAAGATACTCATACATACCATACCTACTTCGAAAGGCTATGCGAGGTATGTATGATGATATAACATGAACCTGATGATAACCAGATATCAGATTGATCTTTGAGAAAATCCAAGCTACATGGATCCAGTCAAAGAGATCATCTATTAAAAGTATGGAATATCAGTTTTTAACCATAAAATTGTTCAATTTTTGATAATCCAAACAAATTATTAGGGTACCATCTACCTTTTTTTCAAAAAGGATTGGAAAACCCCATGGTGACGTACTGGGTTGGATGAAACCCTTTTCTTCAAAACACTATAACTACCTCTTGAGATCTCGAAACTCCATCTTATCCATCCTGTAAGGAGTAAGGGATAATAGTGGGACTTTGAGAACAAGATCGATAGAGAACTCCACCTCCCTCATCAGAGGATAACCAGAGAAGTTGTTCATGAAAACATCCCTAAAATAATCAACCACTAGTGATAAATCTAGTTGACATGTCCCTCGGTTATCTAGATATAAACTCACAATCTGGGATTTCATTCCACCAAACCCACGATGCTTGGGTAATTCTTAGCTTTCTTGGACATTCCATTCAACCTTGTGTAGAAATGATCTTTCCTCTGGTGATATAAAACTCACTCTTTGGTGTTAGAAATCAACAAAGTCCTAAAAGGAATATAACCAATCCATCCTGAGAATGAAGTAAAATCCAATCATCTTTATGACGTATAGGTCCCATTTGACGTGAGACCCACCGAACTCAAGGGGGAACTCCTTTCACTGATGCAAACCTACCATTCTAATTCCCAACGTAGTTTCATACATTATAACATCATCCTAAGTAAAAATATAGAGCCCAAGGATCTCCAAAGCAAGAACATATATGAAATAATATTAATCCCCTATTTAAAAAGTGAATAAGATAAAATTAAGACTACTAGGATAGTACCAATGATAGTAGAAGGTTCTGGAACCGGCTCCTGCAAGAATTGTTGCACTTCATAATTTTGGCCTATACTATGGCTCTAGGGCACTTCTTGGGTACCTTGAGCTGATCCACCCTACTATCATTGAGAACCTAGGGTCTCCCTACCATGTCCATGACCACCACCTCATCTGAAACAGCCCAATGCATTCCAGTTCCATGACCGGGGAGAAGCAACAGACCCCTCTTATGAATGTAGAGACAATGCAGACCCTCTCTCGCTAGTTACTGGTGAGAACACCCTATAGAAATTCTAAAGATGACCCATCTTGCCATATGATCAATATTCAACTGGGTATTGCGAACATTGTGTCCTCCTATGCCTTAAACTACCACACTGGTATCACCTCACATGGATAGATGAATATACATTCTAACTACTAGTATAACCGTGAGAAAGCTCCAGATGCCTCTTCCTACTACCGGTTGAGACAATACCTGATCTAGGTGTTGAACCACCCTAACCTTCACCTTTATATTCCATCATGTTATGCTCTATGATCAGCACTTGATTCACTATTATAGATAAGGTAGTCAACATAAAGTCATTTACCTATGACAAGATGTCATATCTAAGATGATCCTAAAATCTCTTAGTTTTTGATACATCGTCACCCATCAGAATAGGGGAGAAGTGCTGGAGATCAGGGAAATGTGCTGATTAGTCCATAATTGACAAACAACCCTACTCCAGATGCATAAAATCTTTTGATTTGACATCCCTCATCATCTCGGGATAATAGTAATCCTAGAAGAACATTTGAAAATATCCCCACGCTATATCTCAATGATTCTTTTCCTGAGTGATAACTTCCCACCATATTATAGAGGAATCATGTGGTATGTACATAGAGATATTTACCCTCTTCTCAGGAGGCACCTATAAATGCGTGAAGATCAAAAACATGGCCTCTCGCCATGAATCCATAGTCTGTGGTCCACCATCCCCAAAAAATATGGGTGGATGCTACTGTTGGAATACTTATGTCAACTCATCTATAGACGTGGAAGGCTTTGGTGCTCCCTGAAATGTTTTCATGAACCTCATAAAATATTTACGAAACTATACATAATCTCCAACACTCGGTATAATTGCTGATTCCGCAACCGGAACGACTAGAGGATCCACTAGTATCCCATTGCCTACCACCACTAGGGTATTATCATCACCACCCTCCTAGAATACATCTAAAGTTTGTCATGTTGGCATGAATCTAGAAGGTCAATCATACACCTTAGTTTATGTTCAGTCTCAGAGTCGCATCTCAAAAGCACATAACAATTATTGTAGGTCAAAACCTTCCTCTAACTCTCACCCATCTTCCTGCCCCATGGGCTAGGTCTAGGTGTAAAATAGTGAGAAACACTACCAAAATTCCACTACTATGGTCAGTTCTTCTCAAGTTCACGATAAAAAGGCATTTCAAATTTAACACAGTATCCTCTCAAAGGGTATCCCAAATGGTATGCCGAATTTTAATCTGTGGGGGCCCATACTCCCTACGAATCAAAGCTTGGCATCCACCTATAGCACATCAGAACCCAATTCAGTATAAGGCTGAACCATGGTCCCCCAAATTCTGATCCAAGAGGACCCATACACCTATGGGTACAAATTTTGGCATATAAACAATTCGATCCATAACACGTACCAATACACCCATCACAATAGTACACATATCTATAATGGTACTTATAAAAATAACATGAAATATGTTATGCTCTTAAATTTCATGGTAAGAATTCATGGCATGTGATTTCTAAAAAGTGACTATATGATGCATGAGATCACATACTCTCATCTCATTAGGTTTCAACACAATATAACCAAAATCATATCAATAATAGAAACACAACACAAGTGCATCACCAATAGTGAAATCAATTCAACTGTAATAAATCAAAATCCAAAACTCACAATACAATCCGAGGCAATTTGGATTTTCCTTGTACGTGAGGTAGCTACTCCCGAGAACAAATTATTACAAAATCAAATTATTTCCTATCCTAGTATATCATCACCAAATACTAAATAAAACTAGAAAAGACCACTCTTATACCACATTGTAATGTTATGAACCCGAATTCCATGTAACAGTGCTTTGAGCCTGGTTAGCCACATAGAGTCACATGCATCTCCTCAAACACTAGAGGATGTTGACTATTAGTGAGGTTTTAGGTGTGATATTGGGGAGACTATGCCCTCGTTAGTAGAGTGTAACATAGTGGAATAACTTACAATAGTAGTAAACAACAGAATACCAATAGTATAAATATCTAGAAGTCATATCATATAAAAGATGATGCTAAAAGTTATATATTCTAGAAAATAGAAAAACAAGTCTGAAGATCATGAGATAAAATAAAAAATCCAAAAGTAAAAAAAGGGAACAAGTATCCTAGTATCATCACAAGCCACATATTAGTCTCATGCTCTTATACTCCTAAACAGTATATCATGTACCTATAAGAGGGCACTTTCCCTTATTGACACCTTCAACCATATAATCCTTATCGACCCAAATCATGACCCAAATATGGTGTTAGACTAAATCCCAGTAGCAACCACCCAAGGTCTGTGCCAACATGTCAGTGAATATATATAACATGAAATGTGTAATAATGAATTTAGTAAGCTAGGAAACAATCAAAATAAATAGTACTACAAGCTAGGATTTCCATTTACATTTCCATTCCCTTTTATTTAATTAATAGTTAAATTACAATAAATTTTTTAAGTCTCAAGATTCGGCCTATGCCCAGCATTCTTTATTTAGCAGTAATCACAACAGATGACCCAAAAGACCATGTAAGCAAGATGAAGCAACGACCAAATCTGAGATTGTTCATTGGCTTGAATGAAATGTTATAAAACATTTCAAATATATAATAACCTGATCCCAAAATTGACATAACTATGATGGAATTAAAGTTTCATTCTAGGTGAGAATCTACCAACACCCTGCAAGACTATCCTGACAAACTTTACAGGATCCCAGTATCACTCTAGGTGTGGTAAGTCCATATCATCTAAGCCCATACTTACCAGTCTTATAGGGAGACCCAAGTATCAATCATGACATAAAACCTGACTCTTGAGCCCCTCTATGGAATCCTGTAAGGATCCATGATTCACTCGACATTTAGTACATAGCCTCTATGAACTCGTCCATGGTTTCCATGGTTCACTCATGACTTTATAATTGTAAACAAACCCGTTAAGGATATCAAAGGTATTCCAATGGAATCCAAGGATCACTCAAGGTACCAAGGTATAATAGACGTATAATCCAATCCATGGAATTACAATAGAATCCACGATTCATCAATTTCAATTTACCATTTAATCATAACACATTCAAGTTAACAAATCATTAGAGATGCTAGGGCCATTACCAAAAGCCTCCAATATAAAACCCACCACTAGGGGTGTCTCAACTAGGACCAACATCTATGTCTTAGCCTAAAATTAATAACATTGGAATAAATCATATAATAATCCTATCATGTAATCTAAACCATTACAAGGCCTTAACATAACCAAACTCTTGTGGGTAGGTTCACGATTGGAGAAATACATTCCAAATATGCTTAAATAGGCATAGGAATTCACATGGGTCCAAGGGAAAGTCAAAACATCACATCCCCTTAACCAATTCAATTAAAATTCAAAACCATTTAAATTAAATTTAATAATAAATACATTTTTAACAACCCAAGAATGGGGAAAAGGAATGTTTCATAGGCATCCTAGGCCAAATGACCATAAATGTCAAATTGGGAACTCAACCATTAGATGTTACTTATTTAAGGTATTAAACCTATTAAATTCTTTGAAAACATAATTAATTACCTAAAAAATGATAAGAAACAATATTAATGATTTATAAATCAAGGTGACACCCCAAAAATGGGTGCACGACACTTTGACATATATAAAAAACTTGACACTCAATGAAAAGCACATGACCACCTACCTTACACTCATGCTAGATAGATCATCTAGTATCAGCCTATTATTAACCACAGTTTGTGAGAAATATGAAGAATAGATTATGAACGAGATATTAGGGCATATGAACATAAATCCAAATAGCACAATCGACAAGCAGAAGAATCAAATATGGCTAAAAAATAATTAAGGAATTACTATTATGGATCCATGGAGATGAACAGAGGTCAAAACTGAGGTCGTACAGAGTAGGGATCTAGAAAAGGATAATATCCTTCAAAGGATATATCACTCGGTCCCCTACTATGTAATGTGAGAGAGGAGAATGATTTTTAAGGTTAGTTGTTTTGGGGAAAATGTTAATTTTACCAAAAATATCTGGGTCACACGGTTTACCCGCACAGTTTGACAAACTGTGTTGAAACCATGAACAACTCACTGCAAGTCACCAGGGAACTTTTATGACTACCCTACATGATTTGAATAATCATACAATAGTTTTTTCCTTGGACTGAAATTTATGCAGACCTCTCGCACTGCCTTACAGCTGCAACCACACGGTTTTCTCTAACCATACGACAGGCTCAAAACACCCAAGCATTGGGTTTTGGGCTCCAAACTAGCCTCAAATACCCATTAGCCCTAATGAACTCAAAGAGAATCCAAATTAGGCAATATTTAACCAATTAAACTGATAATTGATATAAAACACAAGATCTATTCCTCAACGAAGATCTGAGTACTTAAAAATGAGAAAGTATTGTAAATAATAAGCAATAATTAACAATAGTTAATAAAAAGTAGCAATAATTAACAAAAAACTGTAATTATTCATAATTATTAGTAATTGGTATTAATAATTATCAATAATTAATAATTATTAGAAATATTAGAATTAAATAGAAATTATAAAAAAATAACTGTTAATAATTAGTAATAATTAGCAATAATATGTAATAATTAGAAATATTTAAAAATAAGTAGAAAAATAGGTAAGTGTGCATAGACATGGGCCTTCTGTGGATGGAAAGAATGGTATTGCTAGACAGGGGTGTTTTTTCTCATGTACGGATGATCATAATGACTTCCAGAGATCCTATATGCAATGGAAGAGGGGTCTCCACCCTTCAAGCTAAGGTGGGTCTTAGAATAGGGGAAAGAGGCCCAAAAAATGATTTATTTTTTACAGAGTGTAACTTGATTTATATTTGTGGGTTTTTTGATTTTATGTTTGTTGTGGTGGAATCACCACCCTGTGTTTTTTTTCATCCCTTTGAACTTTAACAGTATTTTTTAAAAAAAAAAATTTGAGGGTGTGGGATGGGTCATCAACTCAGACTCACACCCCTTTAAATTAATTGGTAATAAATGCCGTTGTTTAGTTGGAACTTCTAAAAATTAGCAATAATTAGTAATCATTTAATATAATAACTAAAAATAAACAATTAATAGTAATAATTACCATTACTTAGTATTAAATATGATTAAATAGTAATAATTATATATAATTATTAATAGTTAGCGGTATCTGGTAATAATTATAAATAACTAGTAACAATTATAAATAACTATCAATAATTATTAATAATTAGTTATTATAAAAAATAATTACCAATAATTAGTAATAATTAGAAATAATGAAAAATATTTAGAATAATTAGTAATAATTATAATTAATTAGAAATAACTTACAACAATTATAAATAACTAAAAATAATTAGAAATAATTGATAATAGTTAATAATAACTAGCCATAATTGGTAATAAATATAAATAATTAATCATAGCAATAATTACCCATAACTATCAATAACTACCCATAATTAGCAATAATTGTTGATCATTAGGAATAACTACTGATAATTAGTAACAATTATCAATAATTAGTGACTATTATTGATTATTACCAATAATTATTACCAAATAACATTTATAATTACAAATTACCAATAAATAATGATAATTAGTAATAGTATGTAATTAATATGTAATATTCATTTTCACTATTATTTTTTTGGTTAGTATTATTATTTTTCATTTAGTTGTATTTACTAGTAATTATCGATAATTAGTAATAATTAAATGTAATTAATAATTTTCTAATTTTTCTGATTTTTTACTCAGATCAACCCTTCCTTTTGTCAGATTAATCATAAGAAAATTGTTTATTTTCCGTTTTTTAAACACTATGGATTAAGGAAGTAGGTAATAGTTTGTATAATGATATCACAATTGGATAAACCCGCACATAAATCCATATAGTTCTAGTATAAATCATGTATATTATGAGGGTGTAATTTTTTTATCATTTTCATAATAAAAATTAGGAATTTTTTTTGAAGGAACAATTAATTCTCCATATATGAAACATGATTTGAGGATATTTGAAACATTTAACAGCATTGGGGTTCATCTATTTCATTTTGGTTTTGTAAAATATTATATTTTGTGGTTTCAACATGTTATCATAATTTAGTATAATATATAAATAAATTGGTTCTTGATCCCTCATGGTTTGAAACTTTAGTAAATGAAGTTTTTAGCTTGTTGTTTCAATAAAAAGAAACTCAGAATGATAATTCCACTACTGAGTTAGAACCATATAAATTTTATGAGTTGTTGAAGACTGTTGAGGATTCCTTATGTCCCGATTACAATATAAGATACTCTAATGATATTAATAAATTTATTATTATTAAATAATTTAATAGATTGTCAAATTTTTGTTTTGAGTAAATATTATATTTGGTTAAATCATAGTTACCAGAGGGAAATTGTTTTCCAATAAACTTATAGTGAGGAAATACTTTGGTCCTTAATTTGGGTCATGGTTATTAAAAACACTTGCAAGTTCAAAAGGTTGGATCCTATATTATGGTGAATATGAGTTGTAACACCCCGACCCCAGTTACCCAGAGTCGGTTCATTATTATGTATCATTAGAATTATCACAAAAGATCAAGTCCTGAAAGACCTATTAGTTTAGTTGCCTTGGAAACACTAGATACATTCATAAGATTTACATTACATCATAAAATGGAAAACAACAATAACAATGTTTCCATAGACTACACTGAGGTCCCATAGAATATCCCTGCAGGTCATTCTTAATATACTTCTTTGCATCGTGGAAAAAATAAAACATAGAAAGGGGTGAGCTCAGATGATCAATAAGGATAATAATATAGTGGAAACGTTCATAAATAAGAATAAACATTTAAGGCAGTGTATAAGACTAAATCAAAAGCCTTTTTAAACTTGATCTTCAGCATAATATGGAAAAAATAAAATGAAATAATTCCATTTACTTATTCACATTGACATTATACTAGTCGAATAATCACATGAAATATAAATAACCACTTTCATAATGATGAAATATATAATGCCAGACTATCATAACCACATAGTCAAGGCCTTGTTCCAAGACTAAAAATAGGATTTTGTCAAGGCCTTGTGCCAAGACATTAGTATGTATCATGAGACCTACCGATGAATCAAGGGGATACAGCGGGCTCCACCCGTCACTTATTAAGTCCAATGCATTTCTCATATGAAAAGTTTGAAACATAACATAAACATTAGTCTTAAAACTATCATCTGAAATGTCATACCTTATCCACAAACCATGAATGGTATAAAAATAGCACATCCACAGTCAAACATAACTCATTCAATACAATATGAAAGATTGTATTATAAAAGATTAACCTCAATCGAGAATAATGAAGGATATTGACATAGATGAAAATAATAGTCAAAACTATTTGAGAGAAATATCCCCCTTTTTCTTGAAAACATTTAAAAGTGACACTATTTATCAAGAATCCATTTAAAATAGATTATTAAATCAAAGTGTACCCTAAAAATTTTAAAATTTTAAAAGGAATTTTAATTTTAAAACTTTAATGTCCATATAAATAAATTCTTAAAACCACTTTTAAAACATGGACATTAATGAGAAAGAATTAGAATAATAATATTTAAAATATTTAAAATAATATTTTAGTTAGAGATCCTAACCAAAAGAGAGACACTTGAATACAAATAATTGAGGTACTGAAAACTTTTTAATAGAATGAGAATAAAGGGATTCATGATACAATATGTAAAAGTACATTATATACACCATAAAAAAGTGATTTGTGGTATAACAACAAAAAAGTCTCAATGGAATGTAAATTGAGATGAAATCTCTTATAAAGACCGTATCCTTAGGTTAGGGATAAATAAATGACATAAATATATGTGAAAAATATAAAAACACTCAATATGATTGGATATTTATTGTAAATTAATCATAGGACATTCACACCTATTCTTGTAAAAACAACATCAATGAATTGGATATTTAACTCAACAAATGTAGATTGAGTTAAAATTACTCTTATCAAGTCCATATCGATGACATGAGAATTTATCAATGGAGTGATTATGTGTATCAAAAGTATATCCAATGAAAGGGGTGTAGAAATTATGACATAAGAAAATGAATATTGATTCCACACATAATCTTGGAGTAAAATAATCAATGAAGTATGCGTAAAGCTGAATGAGTGGAAATTGAAATTTGAAATTCCCTTATCGATTTGGTAACATACGAAACATACACCCATGAAAGAAGGATCAAACAATGATGATGTAAATATCCATAAATTAATCTATATTACACAATGAATACAGTTATGTGCAGTACACACACCACATGCAATAAATAAGTGGTGAACAATGGAAATCACACAGAATTAAAAGTGAGATAAGAAACCCCTTATTTGTAATTTTTCCATGGTATAGGATAGGTTAACATCCTGTATAATGGTGAAATAATTGTTATTAAATTACAAAAGAATCATATACATTAATATGATATAATGTATTATTTTTAACATTGCATTGTTAACAATATCTTCGTATTATCGTCATTTCAGGTGTTAAAAAATTCATTTTCCATTATATTCTTCGTTATGTGAGTATTATTTATTGTAAATGGGATGTATCTTATTCATATCCAGAATTATATCATGACTCTAAACATTATTTTTAATCATTAAATGAAATTTATTCTTGAATGGATATGATAGAGAATGAATCTCATCACATTCATGGAGACGGTAATCCGTACGTACGCACGAGCGACAATATCATTCTTTTGATATTAAAATAATATATAATTGTAAGTTATATCATATATGAAGAATAATTATCATTTTATATTTATTATTTAAATCAATTACACATCATTATTATACCCACACAAATAATAATGTATTGAATAACAATTACACCACGACGTGGAGACAGTTAGTCGTACGTACGCACGTATGGTGACATATCATTCAATGGATTGATAGAATAATGAATTTGGTTGTGCCATATTTATAATAACATAAATATATATAGAATATACTGGATTTAGTATTTTATAATGTAAAAAACAAAGAAAACCAAAGTGGAATAAGAAAGGAACTTGAAAGAGGTGATGAAATATTTACCTCTTCTTCGGGTTCTTCCTTTTGATTTGATAAAAAGGGATCCTTAGGGTGGCCTTATGAATAAATAAAGGCCTCTAGGATGAAGGTAGGATATTTGGGAGGGTATTTGGGCAGATTTTGGCCGATCCAAATGGCTTTTAAGGTGTGAATTAGAGAGAAGGGGGAGTGCCTTTTATAAGAGAGGTGAGGGGAACCTTAGGAAAAGCTAGAAATATTATTTTATAATAAAATACTTTTAGGTTTATAATGGATAAAAATGGATTATTTAAATTATAAGGTGGGGTTGTGTCAAAAACCACTCAACCAATAGGTTTTATATAGGATTGGGTCACTATATTAACCTTAAATTTTAGATTTAACTCTTACTTAAATAGTTTGACATTTACCATGTCTCTTTGTAGTTTTATATTATATAGTTAATAAAAATACTATATAGTTCCAAGAGAATCCCAAGTGGTTAATTAATGATGAAAATATCATTATATAAGTACTTTTTCTGAACCTTATATTTTTAAGAATAGAATATCAATTAATAATATAATATTTGTTTTAAAATCTCTTTTATGTCAATTTTGACACTATTTAATAATTGATTTTTGTTAAAGTCCAAAAATTTATTAATTCAAAATAAATTCATTTAAGAAATAATTACATGTCATATTAACCTATAAAATTCTTTTATGTCAATTAAACTTTCAAATTATATTTATTTTAACATTTATAATAACATTTACTTGATTCTTTTCATTAATAAGGAAAATAATGCATCATTATTGTGTCATAAATAAAGTTAATTATTCAATGTCTAAAAATTATAAATAAAATACTATTATATAGAAAATACTATTATATTTTTAATGAATATTTATAGTCGAAAAGATAACATGTATAACCCTATGTAAAAATTGTTTTACTAAAAGATGTATTCTAATGTCATTTTTGTATTTACATTAACTTAGTTAATTTAAAGTTTCATTATCACTTACAAATGGCTCCATGGGTTACCAAAATCGACCCAAAGATGACCATGATCGGAAATGTATAATTAAATAGAGTTATGACATGTGTTAGGGTAATTTGATATTATTATAATATTATTTTTTACCCTTATTTACCGGATTTACTCTTTAACCATGGTAAATAAAATATTTACTAAAGTAATTATTCAAAATGTATAAAAATAAAATATAACTATTTAAAAAAATTTGACCTCTTTATTATTAAAATGGAATCAATTTTTATAAATTCAAAACACAGATTTTCCAGAAATTAATATTAATTACTGTTGTCAAAACAAAGAGCATGTTTTTTAAGAAATAATAACTATCAAAAGATTGACACTTGTTTATGTCTAGTTTAAATGTGAAATTACATCCAATTAAAAATATTGGATTAAATGGTATAAATATATTCTAAGTATGCTTTAAAACCACTCAATAGTATAATTTATCACTATAAATTATTTGGATTAAAAAAGTTGTTTTTAATTAATGTTAAGTATTTTTCACTATTCATCAAAATTTGAATGTTTTCTAAAAAATAACAAAAATTCACCCTAGGATAATAACAATATTACAAATCCAAAAATGAAGCCCATTTTGAAATATAAAATTCATAAAATTTCAAAAAATGGGTATTACTATTCATAACGGCAACGTTGATTGGTCGTGGTGTGTTAGAATCTCGAAGTTGCGTACAATGCAAGATATTGCATTATGAAAAGAGAAATGTTCCATGGAAGCTTGAGGTGTTACATTAGTCATTATATAATTTCAATACATGGGGAAAATAATGGTTTAAATATGCATGAAAAGGAAATAGGGACTTGTTCCCATTAAACAATTGAGGTATTTCTCGCTTATAGATAAGTTGTAGAATTTATTTATGTCTCACAACGCAAAAACATTGATGAAAAGTCTCAAATATAATATTTATTTTAGTTAACTATTAATCTATTCTTGTTATGGTTATTCATTGAAAACTTTTGATCAAGTGAATCCATCTTTTTCTATAGATTCTAAAAACATGCTATTGAGTCTTTCTACTAACGGCTTCCTTTTTATTTGGTTATTATAGTTGTCAAAATTCTTATTGGACCATATTTATAACTATATTAAACAAACCTCATTGGATGTTGATGAATTAAACTTTTATATTTTTGACATTACTAATCTAGGATGTCCAAAAACGATTAATGAGGTTTATTTGAATCTATTAATTAAATAGTAAAATTTATAGTGGATTACTTGTGTTAGTAAATTTGATGTTATTGAAAAATATAATATCATAATGAAAGATACATTAATGTGAAAAGTTAGTGAGTTACCCATGGATGGAATTTTATCTAGTTACAATACACATGTTGTAAAATCATGACTGTATTGTATGAGTGACAACAAAGCCTCTATTATTGTAAATAGAATAAACATTTTTTTAATACCATAACAGATTTGTTCCTACTGACCTTCGTTTCTAAAGGAATAGAATTAATTTCAAAAAAGGTACAATTGAAAAATATGGATATCCAAAAATGATATTAATGATTTATTTAAAATATAACTTCTCTTTATTACTTACTATTACCTTTGGACTAACTATAAAACTATAAAAAATTGATGGCTTTAGAAAACATCATGACTGGATAAAAGTGTGTATTTTTTGGTATCTAACATAATGGTCTAATTTGTTGGCCCTTCACTAGTTAGATATCATTCATATTAAGAAGTATTTTGATAATATATTTTGTACAGTTTTGGACACACCTGTTAAGACTACTGATAATATAAAGGAATGATTAAATCTTGTCAAAATTTATATTCTTACCACACTTTAGCAATTTTTAAATTATATATAATACAATTTATTGAATCTAAAATAATATTATGAAATTTCTATGGAATTTTATTTTTCAATGGATTGAACATTTGAGGTTATTAGATGGTTATGCTTTAAATATTGATTAATGAGTCAAAATTTCCATATTACCATATTAAAAATCCTTGATTATAATTTTATAATAGAAATACTACTATCGATTGGCCTTATATTTTGGTTAAATTATTCTATTTGGTATGTGATAATATAAATATCATATTTTTTATAAGATATTTATGTGGAGGTAGAAGACTATGATGCACTGACTAGGTTGCAAGAAGATGTTATTTTAACATTATTTAAAATGAAAAAAAATTCTATAGAATTTATTTGTTTTAATATAACATTTAATATTACATTTTCCTCATAAAGAAAAATATATAGGACCAATATAGTTCCAATGGATGTACTAATATGATAGATACATATAGAAATTCAATAAAATGGTATGGAATAATGAATCAATTGAAGGGATATTTGTAGAATCATATTTTAGAGAGGAAAAAAATAAAATAATGGGTTATAATGGCGGAAATTTTGATGATGAAATGAACAATAAATTATCAGTTTTTAATTAGCCTAAATATATATTTGGTGGAGTTTATAAATGATAGATTTCAGATGATGAACAATAAAATTCTCATTCATATGTTCTACTCAATTGTAAATAAATTAAAAATATTTACATTGGGTTCCACATTCACATATTCTTTATATTGTTTTAAAGAAAATTAATATTAATGAATTTGTATATTGTATGACGATTATATCAATAAATATTTTTCATATATTACACAAAATTATCTTAAAGAATGCTGCAAAAGTAATTTTTTTCATCAGTTTCAAAGACTGGTAAAATAATTTTTTTATGGTTTAATATATAAAATCCACTATTATCTGTTGTATTTATTTTTTATTTTTCAATCATATATATATATATATATATCATATCATGTAAATAGTTTTTAATAGATTATGTAACACCTCAATACTTTATGAAATATTTTCTCATCAAATAAATTTTATTTCTTTGATAGATTACATTACACACAACATCAAAATTAAACGAACTGTGATATACTAATAAAATATTTTTATTTAATTTTATAGTTATTAAATATCCATTTGATTGGTGGGTATGAATTTGAAGAAAAAAATTATAAAAAAATTATTATGGAGACCCACCTTTGTATTTCCTAAAACTTTCATTACACGGTACAACATTTGATAATATTGAGGATCTTTTGGGGTTTATTGTCTTGGAAATATAAATATAACACATGATAAAACCCTAAATTATTGTAATCCATTCTAAGACATATTCATAGCATATTCAAAATTTAATTTTACTTTATCTCATATCCTAGGGACATACATCAATGAAAGGGGTAAGAAAAAATCACAGAAAATGAGTAATCAATGGTGACACTTAGAATATATTAAAGAGGAATATAAATAAGGCATGATCATATAAAGATGATGCATATCATAATAGAAAAACATGAATAATACCATCCAAATTTGGCTAAACAATTTAATTGAGGCATTTATAACTATATCACCATGGTTTATCAAAAGGTGTAAAGAATCATAGTAACCAAGGTTATTCAACCACGAATCATAAAACAAGACATATCTAGAGATTATTCCTTCACCAAATGCATTTTAGCAATACCATAATTCACCCTTCATATGTATTAATTCATGTTAGACACATAAACCATAATAAATCATTTTACCAACAACCAGAGGAGAATAAATAATGGGTTTCATATAAAATGATTGTGTATAAATTCATAAAAATATGAACACTAGTTCTTTTTTACCCAAGATAAGGGAATGTGGGATTAATACATATAAATACCTATAAATAATTTTTATTTATATCATGGTGAATAATAATTAACAAGGAAGTGTTTTTTGTATTCAAAATATTAGAATTCATATATAAAAGAGAGAAATTCAAGAAATGAATTCGGAAGCATGACAATATACAACATGGATTTAATGGAGGTCATAATGAAAGATAATATAGGTCTCCTAGTGGCAAAAAAAACATGTGGAAAGTAATGGGAAGATAAAAAGTGCATGAAAATAAATATTCATTGATATTAAGGATAATCATGAAAAGGATATATTTGAATGAAACGGAAGAAGAGAATAATTCCCTTTCCTTGATTATTTTCCTCTTAGAACATGATGAAATCACAATTATTATAACTCCCCATGAAATTTAATTAGTAATTTATATTAATTAATGATTTATTAAATAGTTTTAATTAAAATTTTACTATTAGTTTAAAATAAAAAAATATGAAAATTATATTTTGTTTTAAAAACATTTATAACAATTAAGGGTAAACATATTTTTAAGAAAATTATTTTATAAATATATGAATTTATATTTTTTATGTTTTAAATTTATTTATATAAATTTTATTTCATTTATTGTATATGTTTGTAAATACATATAATTATATATATATATTATGAATAAATTTTTATATGTTTTTTGTAAATTTTAATTGTTATATTATATGATTCATTGAATATTTTAAGACCATATATATATATATATTATTATATAAGAGGGGTGAATTTGGGAGAGAGAATGACATATTATTAATAAATCTAATTATAAAATATCATATTATTAAATGGTGGGGCATGTCATGATTGATGAGAAGGTAAAAAAGTGTGGGAGTAATAGTTTAGTGGAAAACGTATAAATATTGTAATAAAACAATTTAAAAAAAATTGGAAAACCATTGGAGGGTTGAGACAACCCATGGGAATTAAAAAAATAGATAAATTTATTAATATAAACAGTGACTTGTGAGAATTTAATTTGTTTTGATTCTTTCCAAAAAAATAATAAAATAAAAAATATAAACAATACTCGCATTTTTGTTCTAATTGGAATTTATAAAACTTTATATTTTAATTAATGATTTTCATATCTAAACTATTAATTAAAAAAACCATCTTCTAAAGGAAGAAACATCTTATTACATATCACACACCCGGACCCCACTTTGTACACCCAATTGCTACCCGAATTTTCTCTCTGTTAAACTTTCTCCCATTTTTAAAAAATACACTACCCTATTTTATTTAAGTCTTATAAGGGTTATGTTTATTTCAGATTTTTTATTTTGGAAATAAATACTTATATACATATATATATAATTATGTTAGATCATATCTTTCTAATCCAAATCACATATATCATAAATTTTCTTGATTTTATGGATCTGTTTTCTAAAATCTTATCGTTGTAAGTGTGTAAATTTTATGATTCTTATGTAGATATTTTAATATATATATATATATAAATTCATATATAAAAATAAATAGATTAGTATTTTTCATATATATATATATATATGTTATGGGTATCATATGTCTTAAACCTTATTTTTAAAACTTATACGAATATGGTAAGTCTTAGTTTTCAAAATGGTGATACAAGGGTGATGTGTGTGTATATATATATATATATACATGATAATATCCACATGTACATCAATTAATTTCAGAATTAGTACATATAAGAGGGTTTTTTCAATGATTAGTTTCTAAAACCTACAGATGCAAGGGTTTCATGTTTTCTAACCAAATACATATATGTGAATACACACACACACACACACAGATATATATATATATATATATGCATATAAATATGAAAACCATAAGTATAGTTGTTCTTTCTAATTTATTTAGAACTTATAAGGGGTATTTAAAACCCATCAAACATGTGTTTAAAGAACTATGTAAGTTTAAACTCCTTAATTCACCATGTTTACACATTTTTATGTGATAAATATTATCATTTTATGTGGAACACATTATTATTGTTTTTTGTGAACATGCATATACAACTCCTAACAGGTATTTCTTGAATAGGTATGGTCATCATCTAGCTCATTTGTGACATTACAAGCATTATGCACACACTTAATTAATTATGAAAAGAGTTATTTATATTTATCAGAGTTTTGAATAAATATGCATTTGTTCTATGATCATGAGTGTTATAATTTTCATGTTATAAATATATATACATAGATGATATATATATTAACATATAAATTTATTTTCAAGCAATTATGGTTTTCAAATTGCAATAGATAATAAAAGCATGAGATTATTGATCACACCACGATTCACTGTTTCATTTTCACCCTTACATCGATGTGCTAAACATATTTTGTATTAAAAATTATAAAAATATTATCAAATTTTGCTTCATGTTTGATTCAATAATTTTGTGTTTATCACTGTTAAATAGGTCAATGATACGTGTTTTAAAAATTACAATGTAGGTGGAGGTGATTTGGAGGGCCCTTGATGAAGTGAAAGAAAAATGGGCCAAAATTGCATGGATCCATGGACATCTGTCCACTGTTTTGAATATTACACGAAATCCGTTTATCCAAATGGGCTGAAATTTTTTGGTCCTGTCCAAATTTCACGAATCTACATTTCCTATGAAGGAACCCAATCCTGATTCGGCTTTCATGGGGCCCATACGAACTGATCTGTCAAGGCCACCGAATTTAGACCAAGTCAAATATGGTGTTCTGTATTTTATCAATATCCTGAGATCTAGTTGTCCAAACAGTGCCAACCTTTCGGTGGAGATAGTAAAGAGGTAGGGATACAACTTTTATATTTTCTCCAAAGCGAGATAAGACTTTCGGAAGTCCGAAACACGTCGTGCAAGTGGATTTATGAAATCTGTGTGCCCAAAACCACCTCCCACATTTCCTATAAAAGGATACCTTGGGATCCTCATTTGTAAATTCTGCCAAGGAGTGAAGTGCTGACAATTTGGAGTCCTAGAAGAGTCTTATAATAACCTTGGAGGTTCTGGAGGCCCCTATCCTCATAGGGGGATCAACAATGAAGAAGGAGTTCAACCCGAGCTTCCTGCTCCTCCCGATGTCGAGCTAAAAGTTGGGTGTTCGTTGTGAGGGAGCTACACACATGTCAAGGGAGTTCCGATGCATACATTAGCTACTAGTTTGGATTAATTTGGGTTTTTAAAAATTTCATTCCATGTATCTTATTTTATTTCAGATTTGAATGCTTGATTTGATACATGTGAGTGATATGCTCTTAATTTCTAACCGATTGGTGTGAGGTTTTGAGTGCGTGACTTGTGTTGTTCTGATTGGACATCAAAAGAATCCTTTTCATAACCACCTTATTGAGATTTAAATATTCTTTGGAAGCCCTTATTCCATGCACAAGTACTGGACCTTGACAATATGATAGTCACTTCAAGGTTGGGTCTTTTAAGTATTGAAATAAAAGCTTAGGAATTAATCGGGGTTCCAATTAACTCCAACCAAAGAATTACTCTAAACCTGAGATGAATATATATGAACAATGAACTTGATATGTGTGCAGTGAAATCACATCGACCCTTTTATCTCATATTTCTAAAAACCCACTTGGTCACTCATTTTTTAGGCTATTTCAACTAAGTCATTGTTTTAAACTGTTTTCAAAACCACCCCCTCTCTTAGTCATTTTTATTAACAATGCACACTCTAAACCTACCAACGCTCCTTGAGAGATGACCTAGGGTCTTCCATAGACTAAAAATTAACCTTAAAAATATAATCAATTTGACTTGTCACGACAGCACGGTCAAATTTTGTCGCCGTTGCCAGGGAGCGCTTTGGTTTTTTGTGCGTTTTTTTGATAAAAAAATTTTTTTTGTAATTTTTGTGAATATTTGTTTGTTTTATCTTCTAAATTTGAATTTGTCTTTGTGTTCTAATTTATTTATTGTGTAGGTTCTTTGTATAATGAGTTCTACTCCGAGAGACCTACAAACTTTCGAACCCGAACCGGAGAGGATCCTACATCAACGAAACCAAGACATACAAGTCCACACTTTGAAGGAGGAGACATCAAATCTTAAAATTCTTCTTGATCCTTCTTCTTCTTCTAAAACCAAAGTTAAAAATGAACATAACTTGTATATCATGGCTGAAAATAATAGAACACTAAAAGAACTAACCTCACCCGAGGTTGATATCCAACCCACTTACATTCAATTACAAGGTGAGGCACCCATTTTTGAACTAAATTCTCGTTTAATTCATTTTTTACCAAGATTTCATGGACTTCCTGGAGAAGATCCACATAAGCATTTAAAAGAATTTCATACTGTGTGTTCAACCATAAAACCTGCTAATGTGGATGAAGAACAAGTGAAGCTTAGGGCATTCCCATTTTCATTAGAAGACACTGCAAAAGATTGGTTATACTATGTCAATTCACCAATTAGGGGCTGGGTAGACATGAAACGCCTTTTTCATGAAAAATACTTCCCAGCCTCTCAAACTGAAACTATAAGGAAAGAAATATGTGGTATAGGACAATCTCAAGGGGAAACATTACATGAATATTGGGAACGCTTTAAAAGGTTATGTTCAAGTTGCCCACACCACCAAATAAGTGATCAACTTTTAATTCAATATTTTTATGAAGGTTTGATTCCTATTGATCGAAATATGATTGATGCTGCTGCAGGTGGTGCATTGTTAGATAAGACTCCAATTACTGCAAGAACCCTCATTGAGAACATGGCACAGAACACTCAACAATTCGGTACATGGTCCAGTGTTCCCATTCGAGGTGTCCATGAGGTGCAAAGTACTGAGTTTGAGAAGAAGGTGGACACGAAGTTCGAAGAGGTAAGTACCCTTCTACGACAACTAGCTCTCTCCCAAGGGAAATATCAATCTCCTCCTCCCATCCATTGTGGAATCTGATCTTCTGACACCCACTATTCTGACCAATGTCCTCAATTGAGAGAAACTTCTGAGAGTTGTGAGGCAATATTTCTAGGACGCCCCTTTAACCAACCCTTTAGGCAAGAACCATACTATCCATCCAACCAAGGGTGGAAGGAAAACCAAGCCTATAGGCAAGTGGGTATTCAAACCAACCTCACCAGCAATGGAACCAACAGGGTCAGAGTAGTCATCCACCACCACCCAGAAATCCTCAACCACCCCAAAGTACATTCCAACCACCCCCTCCAAAAACCGAGCCTAGACTAGAAAATATGATGAAGCAAATGGGTGCCAATAATATCCAATTCCATCAAACCACACAAGCAGCCATACAAGACCTAAAGTCCCAACTAGGCCAACTTTCCAACTCGGTGGGGGAAATCCAAAGTCATGGGTCGGGTAAACTACCATCTCAACCATTAGTAAACCCTAGTGATAAAGGAAATGTTAGTGCCATCACCCTTAGGATTGAGACACAACTCAAAAGCCAAATGACCCCTCCATTAGAGTCCTCCCATCCAAAGGAAACCACCATCCCAACTGCTGAAAATGGTCCAAGAGAACAAAACCATTTTCCTGAGAGAATCCCTTCCAAAGGAAAGACTGTGGTTGTTGACGAGCCACCTATCCCAAACATTCCTCTTCCATTTCATCAAAGGGATGCCCAACGTAGGAAACAAAAAGAAACTGAACTTGATAAAGAAATCATGGAGACTTTCAAAAAAGTGCAGGTTAACATTCCATTGATTGATGCCGTCAAGCAAATTCCGATATATCCAAAGATTCTGAAAGAGATGTGTACCCACCGAAGGCGACTTAGAGGTGATGAGAAGGTGAGCCTGGGGAGGAACGTCTCAGCATTGATACAACCATCACTTCCCACCAAGTGCAATGATCCTGCGACATTCTCGATTCCGTGCACCATAGGGGAGTATTCATGTTCCAACGCTATGCTTGATTTGGGTTCTTCTATTAATGTGATGCCTCACTCTATTTACTCTTCATTGCAGGTCGGTGAACTAAATCCCACTGGTATTGTCGTTCAGCTAGAAAATCAGAGTACAGCACACCCCTCTGGTGTGTTAGAGGATGTTCTTGTGAGGGTGAAAATTTTAATTTTTCCTGCTGATTTTTACGTGCTTAAAATGGAAGATGATAGGATGAATGGACATGCCCCAATTATATTGGGGAGACCTTTCTTGAAAACCGCCAAAACCATAATTAATGTCCATAATGGTACATAATCTATGGAGTTTGGTGGTAATACTGTCCACTTCAATATCCTTGATGCCATGAAGCACCCCTTAGAAGAACACTCCTCTTTCTCTGTCAATTCAATTGATGTTCTCCCTTCCCCTGAAACAACTTATTTTCATTCCCCTGATCCCCTTTCTGAATTTTCCTCTTTGATAGAAATTATTGGAAATGAATCATTCATTTATTGTTGTAGTGGTCTAGAGAAATGTCATGCATGTTTGTTAATTGATGATTTCTTGAACACAGAGGATCACATGACCATCGATGATACTGCTAAGCTTGTAAAAGGTCATTCCTCATCTGAGGATGTTACCATTGAGCAGTTAGATGAGATCAGTGACTTCTCACTTTCACACACACTTCTGTCAATCCAAAATCCCCCATAATTGGAACTGAAACAACTGCCTCAAGATTTAAAATACTCATATCTTGAGAATGGAAACAAGTTTCCCGTCATCATTGCTAGTTCACTCCCTCCTGAGCATGAATTGCGACTGCTTGATCTTTTGAGGAAGTATAAACAAGATTTGGGATGGACACATGCTGACATTCTTGGCATTATCCCATCAATTTTTACACATCATATTTTAATAAATGATGAGGCTAAACCAGTGAGGCAGTCACAATGTCGACTGAACCCAAACCTACTTGATATTGTTAAAAAAGAAGTAACAAAATTGTTGGCTGCTGGAATCATTTACCCTATCTCTGACTGCCAATGGGTCAGTCCTATTCAAGTAGTTACTAAAACAACTGGCCTTACTGTAGTTAAAAATGAAAACAATGAATTGGTTCCAACTCTTGTGCAGAATAGTTGGTGTGTCTGTATAGACTATCGCCGACTAAACCAACACACTAGGAAAGTCCATTTACCATTTCCATTCATTGACCAGATGCTAGATAGGTTAGCAGGGAAGTCCCATTACTATTTCCTTGATGGGTATTCTGGATACTTTCAGATCCATATTGCCCCGGAGGATCAGGAAAAGACAACCTTTACTTGCCCCTTTGTTACATTTGCTTATAGAAGGATGCCATTTGGTCAGTGCAATGCTCTAGGTACTTTCCAATGATGTATGGTTATTATTTTTTCAGATTACCTGGAGAATTTCATGGAGGTTTTTATGGATGATTTTACTGTTTATGGATCCCCTTTTGATGAATGTTTAAGTAGTCTTGGTTCTGTCCTACGTCGCTGTATTAAAAAGAATCTCGTATTAAATTATGAGAAATGCCATTTCATGGTGCGACAAGGCATAGTTTTGGGACATGTCATTTTTGGGGAAGGTATCCAAGTGGACAAATCAAAAGTAGATATCATTTCCTCCCTACCATTCCCTAAAAATGATCGGGATGTGCGGTCTTTCCTGGGTCACACTGGATTTTATCGTCGTTTCATTCGTGACTTTAGTAAAATTGCACTCCCCCTCTCCCGATTACTCCAAAAAGAAAAAGAATTTGATTTTTATAAAAAAAATGTGAGGAACCATTCAATAAGTTAAAATGGAGTCTCACATCACCCCCGGTAAGCCAACCACCTCGGTGGGATTTACCATTTGAGCTCATGTGTGACGCCTCTAACTATGCAGTTGGGGCAGTCTTGTCACAAAGGGTCGATCAAGCTCCACATGTCATTGCCTATGCCTCACGTAATTTGGACCCTGCCCAAGAAAACTACACCACCACTGAAAAATAATTTCTTTCCATTGTGTTTGCCTTGGATAAATTCAGGCCATACCTTCTAGGGTCCAAAGTCGTTGTGTTCTCAGACCATGCAGCCCTCCGATATCTCCTAAAGAAACCAGAAGCCAAACCACGTCTCATTCACTGGATGCTCCTCCTTCAGGAATTTGATCTAGAAATTAGGGATAAAAAAGGATCAGAGAATGTGGTTGCTGACCATATCAGTAGGATTCTCCCACCCTCGGACATTGACTCATCCCCCTGTATTCCCATGAATGAATTTTTTCCTGATGAGCAATTGTACCGAGTGCAAGATGTTATTCCTTGGTATTCTGAAATTGTAAATTATTTGGTAGTGTCTTGCATTCCTGCTGATTTCACCAAAAACCAGGCCGACCGTCTAAAACATGAGTCTCGTTGATACATTTGGGATGACCCCTACATATGGCGCACATGTAGTGATCAAGTTATTAGGCGTTGTGTTCCCGATAGTGAGTTTCAATCTGTCCTTAGGTTCTGCCACACACTTTCTTATGGGGGCCACTTTGGTCCCCAATGGATTGCTCGCAAGGTCTTAGATTCTGGTCTCTTTTGGCCCACGTTATTTAGGGATGCCCATGAATTCTGTAAATCTTGTCTTCACTGTCAAAGAATGGGGAATGTCTCTAAAAGAAATGAGATTCCCCAACAACCCTTACTCTTCCATGAAATTTTGTTGTTTGGGGCTTTGACTTTATGGGACCATTCCCCAATTCATTTGGGGACCTTTACATTCTTCTGGCAGTGGATTATGTGTCAAAGTGGGTAGAGGCATGAGCCACGAGGACAGATGATTCCAAGACAGTTGTGGAATTTTTGAGAACCCAAATATTCTGTAGGTTTGGATTACCTAGGTTTATCATCAGTGATCAGGGTTCTCATTTCTGCAACCGCACAATGAAATCTCTTTTGCGTAGGTACGGGGTTGGGCATCGAGTGTCTACTGCTTATCACCCATAAAAAAATGGTCAAGCCGAAGTATCAAATAGATAGGTAGAACAGATTCTTGAGAAAACGGTTCAGCCAAACAGAAAAGACTGGAGTCTTAGACTCGATTATTCGTTATGGGCTTACCGTACTGCATTCAAAACTCCAATTGGCATGTCACCATATCGGCTAGTTTTTGGGAAGAGTTTTCACCTCCCTGTTGAGGTAGAGCACTGGGCCTACTGGGCTATTAAACAATGCAATTATATTCTTTCTGGTGTAGGTATTCAAAGGAAGTTGCAGATTCAGGAGTTGGAGGAAATGAGAAGAGATTCATATGAGAACTCCCAAATTTTTAAAGAGCGAACCAAGGCTGCCCACGACCGTCTCATCCTTCATCGTCAATTCCACATCGGGCAGAAGGTCCTCCTCTACAATGCAAGGCTGAAGTTGCACCCTGGTAAGCTTCGTTCCCGTTGGTTTGGACCTTACATTGTTACTAATGTCTCTCCATTTGGTGTTGTCCAAGTTCAAAATGAAGACACCAAGAAAACCTTCACTGTCAATGGGCAGCGACTGAAGCACTTCCATTAAGCCATTCCGGAGTCCCCAATGGAGGAACTCCATGTTTAAGAAGTGGTCTATGAATAACACTCACCAGGTTTTATCCTTACTTCCCACAGTCTCTTTTATTACAGTGAGGACACTGCATTCTCTAGGTGTGGGGGGTGGATACATTCCTGGGTTAGTTAGGATTTTTCACCATTTTCTCAATTTTTTTCTCTTTTTGGCCTTCTTTATGGTATTTTTATTTTTCCCCATCAACAATTTCGAAATTCCATGATGTGGTGACCATAAAGTGGGGAAAGTAAAAATACCATAACGAAGGCTAAAAAGAATATTTGTATGAATTTAACATCAGGGAGTGATTTTTAGTGAATTGGTTTTCTGTCAATGATATAAATGGTCGTATCTATGTGAAACCTTTGAGATGATTGATGCCCATTGTGTGAGTAGTTTTTGAGAAAACTGTGTCGCTAATATCTCCAAAAAAAAATTTACCAAACCACAAAGTGTGATTATTTCGTACATAATATAAGGTAAATATATGTTGGGTTAATATTTTTCAGCTTTAAATGATATTTCCATACGTTCGTTCCTTATCTGATCTATTTCATTACTGTACCCGATTGACCTATGCGTGTGTACCTAATGTCCGACTTTTGTACGCCCTCAAAAAAAATTGTTGTGTCTTGGGCAGGTCAAAAACCACTCCTCCTCAACCTTTGATCTTGTTATAACTATTGCAATTAGTGTCGTGAGGAGATCAAACAAGGGTTGAGAGATGAGTGTGAGATTTGTTTCAATTTCAACTTCAAAAAAAATGAGGGGAGTGATGAAATGTGCAACATATGGGGATATCTAGGACGGGAGCTTATGGTTTGACTTCAGGGAATGTTTAAATGAGCGGGTCTTGAAATATGATTGCAAAGGATGTAGGACAGGTTCGGTGACAAAATCATTTAAGCTGAAAAATGTTAAAATAACATATA
This sequence comes from Viscum album, assembly GCA_963277665.1. Taxonomy (NCBI): domain Eukaryota; kingdom Viridiplantae; phylum Streptophyta; class Magnoliopsida; order Santalales; family Viscaceae; genus Viscum; species Viscum album. Next base: position 1,132,659,235 of record OY728123.1, on the reverse strand, counting down.
TTTATTGGATAGAAAGTGGAAAGAATAGCATGGAATGGTTTTCACACACACATATGAAGAGTTAGTGTCATGATTTACTTCTGAATTCCTTTTTCAATTGGGTATCATGAACCTTTTTGAATTTCGCTATCATATGATTTGTGAGACATCCTTTTCTATTTTCACTAGGAAGAACTCCTTGGTGTGATTCGTGCATTGATCAATTTACTTTAAATAAAATTCCTTCAAATGCTAAATCTTCATGATGTTGTAAATATATATATATATATATATATATATGAATCATTGTATTTGGATATGTGACCTTGCCCGGGAGTGGAAATGTTTAGGTGTGGGGGTGTGATCGTACCACGATTCACTGTTTCATTTTCACCCTTACATCGTTGTGCTAAACAAATTTTGTATTAAAAATTATAAAAATATTATCAAATTGTGCTTCATGTTTGATTCAATAATTTTGTGTTTATCACTGTTAAATAGGTCAATGATACGTGTTTTGAAAATTACAATGTAGGTGGAGGTGATTTGGAGGGCCCTTGATGAAGTGAAAGAAAAATGTGCCAAAATTGCATGGATCCATGGACATCTGTCTACTGTTTTGAATAGTACATGAAATCCGTGCATCCAAATGGAATTAAATTTTGTGGGACTGTCCCAAATTCAATATTCTACATTTTATATTAAGGACCCCAATCCTGATTCAGCATGCATAGGGCCCATCCGAACTGATCTGTCCAAGCCACCAAATTTGGACCAAGTCAAATGCGGTGTTCTGTATTTTATCAAAATCTTGAGCTCTAGTTGTCCAAATAGTGCCAAACATTCGGTGGAGACAGTCAAGAGGTAAGGATACAACGTTTATATTTTCTTGAAAGTGAGATAAGACAGTCTGAAGGCCGAAACACGTCGTGCAAGTGGATTGATGAAATCTATGTGCCCAAAACCACCTCCCACATTTTCTATAAAAGGACACCTTGGGATCCTCATTTGTAAGTTCGTCCAAGGAGTGAGGTTCTGACACTTTGGAGTCCTAGAAGAGTCTTATAATCACCTTGGAGGTTCTGGAGGCCCCTATCCTCATAGGGGGATCAACAATGAAGAAGAAGTTCAACCCGAGCTTCCTCCTCCTCCCGATGTCGAGCTAAAAGTTGGGTGTTCGTTGTGAGGGAGCTACACACATGTCAAGGGAGTTCCGATGCATACATTAGCTACTGGTTTGGAGTAATTTGGGTGTTTAAACATTTCATTCCATGTATCTTATTTTATTTCAGATTTTAATTCGTGATTTGATACATGTGAGTGATATGCTCTTAATTTCTAACCGATCAGTGTGAGGTTTTGAGTGCGTGACTTGTGTTGTTCCGATTGGACATCACAAGAATGCTTTTCATACCAACCTTATTGAGATTTCAATATGCTTTTTTATCTCTTATTCCATGCACAAGTACTGGACCTTGACAATATGATAGTTACGTCAAGGTTGGGTCCTTTAGGCATTGAAATAAAAGCTTAGGAATTAATCGGGATTCCAATTAACTCCAACCAAAGAATAACTCTAAACCTGAGATGAATCTATATGAACAATGAACTTGATATGTGTGTAGTGAAATCACATAGACCCTTTTATATCATATTTCTCAAAACCCACTTGGTCACTCATTTTTTAGGCTATTTCAACTAAGTCATTGTTTTAAACTGCTTTCAAAACCACCCCCTCTCTTAGTCATTTTTATTAAAAATACACACTCTAAACCTACCAACGCTCCTTGAGAGATGACCCAGGGTATTCCCTAGACTATAAATCAACCTTAAAAATATAATCAATTTGACATGTCATGACAGCACGGTCAATTCTCTAAAAGGTTTTAGAAAACACTTTAATTATAAAATTCATATCATGTTACAAGAAAAATTTATTTCTTTGAAGAAAATATTTCTTAGAATGTGTTTTGGAAATGTTTTGGGTTAGAACTAAGAAAGGAGGTTCGAAAGAAAATGATTTTGAAAATGACATGGGTATGATGATTGTTATGATATGGGGAGGAACCCGTAAGAATTATGAGAACTATTTTCTGAATGAGTTATGCTTAGTGGCCATATGTTACAGGTTTTTATTTTTGGACTGCCAAGTATTAGGGATTAATCCAGCAGAAAATTAATATTTTCAAAGGATAATTCCTATTGACTTATCAAATATAATTATTTTGACATAGTTAGGTTTTATAAATATATTTATTTAGAAATTATATGTTTTGAAAATCTATTTCAAGTATGTATATTTATTTTAAGAAAATGTTTTAAAATATATTATTAAATGTCTTAAAAACCCTTGATAGGCATATTTAATTTGTCACCCTATGTTTTCAAATTATTTCATTTTCATATGTGTCACGAAAGTTAGTTGGACGTCATCACTTTCAGAGTTAGTGCATGCGGTATTTTTATTTTACCCATGTTTTACTCTGATAAATGTATGGTTGCATCTAATCCTCCAGAACCTAGACTAGAAAAGGTCCTCTTTTGTGTAATGTGTTGTGTAATTTATCATTATTCTTTTATATACAAAATACACATCATGTCTTTAATACCTAGCCTAGTAACACAGGTTTTACATTCATGAAATATTGTAACGGTAAATTTCATTTAATTTCCATTCATGCTTTTTTTGGGGTTTCCCAATCTTTTATAGAGGAATGAGTGAGTTTTCATGAATTGGGCTAAACCATGAGCCCATTTCCAGATTTACAAATAAATTTTGATTCCTTTATAAATCCTTCATTTTTCTTAATTTTTCATCCATTAAAATTCCTACTTGTCATCTACTGACCAATTAACACCAAAAAATTAATTTGGACCATTTAGAAATCTATAATCATTGAGGATTTTAGTTTTTATTTAAGTGATTGGGTGGCCGATAGCCCATTTCTTGCATTAAAAATAATTTTTAAATATTTAATAACTCATTCTATTTATAGGGTTTTTAGGTTATTTCAACTCCCACTCGAGTCCACATACCTAAGGCGTGCCCCCATTCTCTCATGCTTCAATATGGAGCTCAATAGAACCGCGGAATTGGGAGAAACCTCTCTGGATTTTACAAATCTCTCAGATTTGAAGAGGTAAATTGATGCTTTCATAACACCTTTTATTTTTAATATTTCTCCCCCATTATAGTTCCTACATTATCTCCTCATCTTTGTTCGAGACTCCCTTATATTTAAAGTGGTTTTAAAATTCAGATTCTTGTGGATTTTGGATCATTTTCTTCAAGATTATTTTGGGTAAGTATTTCTCTCTTCAATTCCTTCTTTCTCCTTAGAGTTCCCTCCCTCTTTAATAAATTTATAGAGTGTCCAGAAGTTAGGGTTAATACCAAGAGTTTTATTTGAGGAATTTTTGGTGAAATATTATGGTTCATGGTTCTTTTTAACTTCCTTGTGGTGCGGCGTAGGTGTAGTTGAGGTTTCACACCAAGATTCAAGGGTTTTGACTCAAAAGGTAGGTGGTTCCATGTGTAAAAAATTATTTATGAGTTATCTTGCTGTATTTTCTAATTTTTGATATTCCTCATATGTTGGGTGTGGTGAAAAAACTATTTTTGATTAATTTGGTTAAGAGTTATATTTTAAAGTTTCATTTTAACTTGAAATTGGGTGTTTTCATGTGTAACTCATGGGGTATTATTTGGGTGTATTTTATAACTTATGGAATTGGTTTACTAAATATTGTTTGGACTACCGATTTTGGTTTGTTAATGTATTAGTGTCATGTGGTCCTAAAAATAAGTTTTTTGAATAGGTTTGACGTGTAAAAAATTGTTATACATCTTGAGTTCATTTTATGAAAATGTGTGTTTTCATTAGTATCTTTTCTGGTATTATTCAAGGTTATTTTATAACACTTGAATTTTGTTTTATAAATCTATCTAGGGCTTCCAATTCTATTTTGGATAGGAATTGGTATGCTTTTGGTCATAAATGGGGGTTTCGGAATGGGCTTTGTGTGCAAGACATATTTACACCCCTTGAGTTTGTTTTATGAAAATTGTGAATGTTTTGTTTGGTTAAACAAAGAGGGTAAAATGGTGTATATGTACTTGTGGTGGGGGTGTTCACTTAATATGGGTTTTTTAAAGTTAAGGTGGTTATTTAAGAAGTCAAATATTATTTTGACTATTTTTTAAAGTGCTGAAATGTTTTAGAAAATGGAAAGAGAGCTGCAAAACATTGTTGTGGGCTGTTTTGTTTGACTTTGTTGTGAAAAATGATTTTTTTTATGAAAGAGGTTTTATATTGTATTTGAGTGGGCTGTTATGTGAGTTATAATTTCTTGTCATGGGTTATAAAAAATGTTTAATGTATTTGTGGGAGTGTTAAAGAAATGTGAAAAGTGTTGTGGGATATTTTGGTGTGAGTTGGATTTCAAAACCAATTTGAATGAAAAGTGGATTTTTGTGAATTGTGTGGTATAAATGTTGGATATTTGGTGAATTTGTGATATGGAAATGATATTTTCATATGAAAAGTATATTTGTTGACTTTTTGAACTTGTTTAATCACAAATGGAAAACACGAGTATCTAAGTGGGTGGATGTGTACTAGTATGCCAGTGAATCTGTGGGGTTTGGCCTCAGTTTCACATAGCAAGATTCATGAAAAAACTCTAACTAAAATATGATGATGATGATTCGGGACCACATGTTTTTTGGGTATGTTCCCTACTAGTGTCTCGTGCATGAGAACAAATATTTGTGATTGTTATTCTCACCAAGATACGAGGTATCTGAGACCCACAATGAGCTAGTGCCTAGGGGTCATTTCCTATTTCTTGTTCTCATTAGATCCTTTGTACTTAACTTCGTCATATGATATATTTGGATGGAAAATTCAATATCTTTGGAATTTATTTTAAAAGTGTTGATTCTTTAAATTAGCCAACATGAAAACAGATTTTTTAAGTTGTATCTTTTAGAAAGTGTAACTAGAAATGACATGTTTCTGAAAACTCACATGCTTTTCATCTTTGAATGTTTATCGCATGGAATCTCATAGTGGTGGTATCATATTTCAAATTGGCTCACACCCTAATTACACATTTGGGTGTAATTAGACTTGTTTATTTTTGTTGTCGCAGGTTGTGTACAATTTTTTTGTTCCAGTGGTTCGGGTTTCCAGCAGGTCCTTGGTGGTAAAGTATTGTGAAGATGGTTTGAGGGCGGTGCCCCTTACCATGAGGGTTCATGGGATGTTTCCATTTAGTTTTGTACATTTTTTATAGTCTTATTGAGTTGTTTTAAAATATGTAATTCAGTTCTGAATTTTTGTAAAAGATTGTTTGCTTTGAAAAATTCAGATTCGTTTTATTGGATTCTTTTGTTGTTTTATGTTTATAAACTTGGGTAAATCATTCCCAATTCTCGTTTTTTGATACATGGGCACTTGTAGCAGCCCGTGGGCATCGGGAATGACCTTCGGGCCCTATCGCATGCTGGGTTTGGTGCCGGTTTTGGTGGAGACCAAATTCAATTCGTGGTAAAATGGTATCAAAGGAGGTTCACTCTCTTGGTGTCATATTATTAGGGGAACATTAGGTATATTCTGAAGTTAGGATTATCAGGACTTGGAATTTTGGTTATGAGTGGTGTGTCTTAACACCAAAACTCATGATGTGATTCATGTCTCCAGGGTAAGTCAAGACTTTTCTGAGTCCTTTGGTTTTCTTGGTTTGATGATGATTTGTGGAAATGAAAAGAGAGTTGGGTCAGTGGTCTCACTGAGCTTGCAGGGTCTGGAAAGCCATGTGGAGCCAGGGAAATTTACCAAGAACACTCTATGTGATGGTTATGTGATTTTAATATGGTCACTAACCATATGTCGAATTCACCCACCGAAACTAGTTTCCTCTCACATTGTCTGGTTTTCCTTAGTTTTGAAATATTGGAACTTTGATTTTAAAGTGACATAGTTTTAAGAAGCGTTATGTTTTTGTGAAATGATTATATAATAAATAAGGAATGGTTATATTTTTAAAAATGGAGAAATGAATTTTCAGAATCGTATTGGAATGGAAAATGGTGTGTTTGCACCTCTTTTGAAAGCATAAACTATGTCATGGTTGGTATTGAAATAGTGTTTCCAATAGAGTTTTCTAAACTATTGAATGTTTTTTTAATGGGATAAGATGTTTTGAAATTGATGTGAATAACTTGAAAGTGAGTATTCATTGGAATGAGTGTGCCTTTCTGAAAAGTTTTTTATGCGGTAATTTGGGTTCTATTTCGTGGTTAGCGGTCTTCAGAAAAAGGACGTATTGGTTGATTGTTTTGGTTTTAAAATGTTGAATGAGTTCTTATACTAACCATTGGTATTTTCCTAAGCGACCACATTCATGTGGTTATATGGGATGATGGATGGTTAATGTAATGACTTGATGAGTTTCGAGATGGATATGAGGAGGGTGCCCGGTGTGGAACATAAACATGCATGTGTGAGACCCATGAGGTAGCATTGGTGGATACGCTAACCACTAAACCGTTTGTCTTTAAAAATATGATTTTAAAGGAAGAACTTGATGTATTGAGGACTAGTTTGGGATGGTGTGTATTTTTTGTTTTTTAAAATGTTGATGTTATGGGATGTTTTGAGTCTAAGAACCCCTCCTGTTTGAACTGTGTTTTGGGATTGTGTTTGGTCGGTAAGCTGTGTTGAAGGGCCGGTTAGTGGTCTGTTTGGAGAAATATTTTGGGATGCCTTTACAATGGTTTCCTTCATGTGTTTGGATCTAGTTTGTGGTGTTTCTTGACCAATGGACCATCTTTTTTGGGTCCTTAGGTTCCATCGTTGGATAAGGTACGCCCCATTAAGGATTAGTTCACTGCTAAAGTTAAACCCGAATTGTTTCTCCATTGGAAAATCCTCTAGTTGATCAATATAAGGAATCATTTTTTTTCGAGATCTGTAGATTGAGTCTACACGATTGACTTTGTTGGTTTTTATAATACTTTTATAGAAGAAGAATTCACCTGGAAGGTTGAAAGAGAGATTAGTTTATTAAGCTACTTTATTCGTCGAAGGTGGAAGTGGTCTGGTGTTGTTAGTGTGGATGAGTGTCTCGATGGTGTATAATACGGCCTCTAGGTTCTTCACGGTTTCTTTGAAGCATAATTTCATGTTAAACCACCGGTGTGGGAAATATGGTCATGATTGGATATTGTGGGAACTTTCTAGAATTGTGTGTTTTTTAGGGATGTTGTATAAGAACCCTCTCCATGAATTGTTTATATCTGTTGTGATGATCGTGTTCGGTGATGCCTTGTGATGTCATGTGCTTGATTGATTGTAAAGGTGAATGTCGTGCAATCATTTCAGAGTCTCTATTATGTCGGGAGAATGTATCCCTTATAAAAACATAAAAAAATACCATTTTAGAGGAAGGTGAATGTAGGTGTTCTTTAATTCTATTGTTTCTCAACCGAATAAACAAGGTGGGATGTCTGTGAATCTTCTAGGCCCTTGTTTTAGTGAAATATCAGGGTTGGGTAAAGTGAGTTTGGAATGTGTTATGTCTTGGAAAAATTATCGGGGATTGTGGTGTAGTTGTTGGTTGCACTGAAGGAAGAATTCACGTTCAGGGAGTTTCCAAATCCTAACTGTGAGGCCAAAGATGTTTCAATCATTGAGCTCCAGCTATAGGTCTCGGAGAGAAGCTGGCTCGTAGTCAGGGGAAATCCTAGGTTCATTTAAACCCTTATACAAAGTTCTATCCTTAGTATGAAAGATGGGAATAGTTCAAACCTATGGTGTCTTCATGGTTAAGGACATAGTTTGTGGATGATTAGTAGTGGTCATGTTCTAGGAAGCCAGTCATAATGAATGATCCCCATGGTTATTTCATTGTCTCCAAAACCATGCAGACTAACCGTGTGACCGACCCAACTTTTTAAATTTTGGGGTCTTTCTGTACCTTCCCTTGCTGGTTGTTAATATGGTATGCTCTTATGGTGGGGATACCCACTAAGAGTCTCATGTGTGTTATTTTTTAAATTTATAATGGGAGTATACCCCCTTGTACCAGGAGTCCGTTTGGGCCTCCCCTGTTAGTGTCCTGATTCTTTCTCAGGAAATTTTTGAGTTGTCTCTTATAGTGGGGAGCCCATTTTTTCTCCCCATACTAGTAACTCAGATTGGTCCTTGGTCATGGATTGGAATTAGGTAGTCTTTTTTGGAGCTATATAACTACCTACACCTTTCTTGGGTAAGCGTTGGGAGTGGAGAATGCCCAATGATCTGGTTAAAGTAAGGTAAGTGTAACATTGTTCGTTGTCGTTGTTCATTTGGGTAAATTGCTGGAATCCTCTTTGGATAGTGTTTGAGGACTTTTATTTTGGGATAAAATATGAATATACATTATTGTTTCAAGAAAGTGTTGTATGTTTGGTTATTGAGAGCATTCCTTAATTGATCACTAGAGGTGTTTGGGCCTTTGGAGTTGAAACCTGGCAAGGGTGTACCTCTTGGTTTCTCAGTAGGGTTTGATTGTTGTTTTGGCCATGCTATGGAATTATGGGGAAATAAAGTTTTCTTAGTGGGGATAATTGTCACTTAAATGACATATTTTAAAGGTAAATTTAATTTAATTTCCATTAATTCTTTGTTTTGGGGGTTTTCCAAGCTTTTATGGAGGAATGTGTGAGTTTTCATGAACTGGGCTAAACCGTGAGCCCAATTCCAGATTTAAAAATAAATTTTTATTCCTTTATAAATCCTATATTTTTCAAAAATTTCATCCATTAAAATTCCTACTTGTTATCCCCGGACCTATGAACACCACAAATACAATTTGGGCCATTTATAAATCTATAATCATTGTGAATTATAGTTTTTATTTAAGGGATTGGGCCTGCCCGAAAGTCCATTTCCTGAATTACAAATAATTTTTATTTATTTGATAACTAATTATATTTTTATGTTTTTTCAGTGATTCAAACTCCCACCCACGCCCACAAACCAAGATGCACCCCCATTCTCTCCTTCCCCAATTTGGAGCTAAATATAGTCACGAAATTGTTTATAAATGCTCTGGATTTCACTAATCGCCCAGATTTGAAGTGGTAAATTGATCCTTTCATAACTCCTTATATTTTTACTCCTTTCACCCATTCTAGTTCCTAGATAATCTCCAAATACATTTTAGAAACTACCTTATATTTATAGTTGTTTTAAAAGTCAGATTTTGGTGGATTATGGGTTGTTTTCTTCAAGATTGTTTTGGGTAAGTGTTTCTCTCTTCAATTCCTTCCTTCTCCTTAGGGTTTCCTACCTATTTCATAAATTTATATAGTGTCTAGAATTTAGGGTTCATACGTAGGGTTTTATTTGGGGTATATTTTGTGTAATCGTATGGTTTAGGGTTCGTTTTCACTTCCTTGTGGTGCGGCGGAGGTGCGGTTGAAGTTTCACACCATGATTCAATGGTTTTGACTCAAAAGGTAGGTGGTTACATGTGTAAACAATTATTGATAAGTAAGTTTGACATATTTACTCATTTTTCATATTTCTCATATGTTGGGTGTGGTGAGAAAACTATTTATGATTGATTTGGTTAGGTGTGAAATTTTATAGTTTCTTTTTAAATTGAAATTGGGTGTTTTCATGTGTAACTCATGGGGAATTATTTGGGTGTATTTTATAACTTATAGAATTGGTTTAATAAATCTTATTTAGCCTGAAAATTATGGTTTGGTAATGTATTAGTGTCACTTGGTCCTAAAAAGAAGGTTTTTGAATAGGTTTTATGTGTAAAACATTGTTATACTACTTCAGATCATTTTATGAAAATGTGTGTTTTCATTAGAATCTTTCGGGGTATTATTCAAGGTTATTTTATAACACTAGAATGTGGTTTTATACATTTATATTGGGATGAAAATTCTATTTTGGGTAGGAATTGGTATGGTTTTGATCTTAAATGGGGGTTTTGAAATGGGTTTTGTGTGCAAGACATAATTACACCCCTTGAGTTTGTTTTATGAAAATTGTGAATGTTTTGTTTGGTAAAACAAAGTGGGTAAAAGGGTGTATATGTACTGTTTGTTGGGGAGTAGTGTGTTCACCAAATATGGGTTTTTAAAGGTAACTTCGTAATTTAATAATTCAAATATATTTTTTAGTATGTTTTATCAAGTGTTGAAATGTATTAGAAAATAGAAAGAGAGATGAAAAACATGGTTGTGGGTTGTTATGTGTGAGTGTGTTGTGAAAAATGAGTTATCATGATGAAATAGGTATTATATGATATTTGACTGGGCTGTTATGTGAGTTATAATTTCATTGAATGGTTTATAAATTTTATTTAACGGATTTGTGGAAGTGTTAAAGAAATGTGAAAAGTGTTGTGGGTTTTTTGTGTGAGTCGGATTTCCAAATCAATTTGACTGAGAAGTGGACTTTTTTGACTTGTGTGGTATACATGTGGGGTGTTTGGTGAATTTTTTATATGGAAATGATATTTTCATTTGAAATGTATATTTCTTGATTTTTTGAACTTGTTTTAGCAAAAAGGGAAAACTCAGGTATCTAGGTGGGTGGACGTGTACTAGTATGCTAATGAATCTGTGGGGTTTGGCCTCAATTTCACTTAGCAATATTGATGCTAACAACTCAAAATAAACTATGATGATGACGATTGGGGACCACTATGTTATCGGTATGTTCCCTACTAGTGGCTTGTGCATGAGAATAGATATTTGTGATGGTTATTCTCACCAAGATACGAGGTACTTGTGACCCACAATGAGCTAGTGCCTAGGGGTTATTTCCTATTTCTTATTCTCATTAGATCCTTTATAATTACCGTCATCATATGATATTTTTGGCTGGAAAATTCAGTATATTTGGAATTTATTTTAAAAGTTTTGATTATTTAAATTATCCCACTTAAAAACAGATTTTTTTAAGATGCATCTTATAGAAATTGTAACTAGAAATTATGTGTTTTGGAAAACTTGCATGATTTTCATCTTCGAATTTTTATCACATGGAATATCCTAGTGGTGGTATCATACTGGGAATTGGATCACACCCTACTTATACCTTTGGGTGTAATTAGACTTTGTTATTTTTGTTATCTCAGGTTGGGTACAATTCATTATTTCGAGTGGTTCGGGATACTATTAGGTCCTTGAGGGTGAAGTCTTGTGGATATGGATTGAGGGAGGTTACCCTTTTCATGAGGGTTCTTGGGATGTTACTTGTAGTATTTTACCTTTTTTATAGTCTTATTGAGTTTTCTTAAAATATGTAATTCAGTTCTGATTTTTTTTAAAAGATTGTCTGGTTTGAAAAATCCAGATTAGTTTTGTTGGATTATTTTGTCGTTTTATGTTTATGAACTCAGGTAAATTGTTCCCAAGCATCATTTTATGATACCCCAACACTTGTTCCAGCCCATGGGGATTGGGAATTCCCTTTGGGCCTTGTAGTGGGCTGGGATTTGTGTCGGTTTTGGTGGCGATAAGATTCGGTTCGTGACAACAGGCTTGTGGCGTTATATTAATATATTTATGGAACCTTTTTGGGACTCTTTGGGAGATTAAATGAACAAAAATTTATTCTTAATATTTTTTCAGTTAATACTTGGTGTGGTATTGGGGTATTTATACATAAGGAGGGGTGGCTTTAGGTGATTAATTAATGAATATTTTGTATTTAAGGATAACTGTAATTTGGTGGCATTAATTAAAATGAGTTTTTAAATGTTAATGTTTTCAAGGATAGTTATGTTGTAAAATATATCAAACCCCCATATAATGCTATAATATTTTGGTATTTTAAGCTTTTATCATTTAACTTTAATTAACTGCATTATTTTATTTGTATTGTGGTAACTCATTTTTTACCATGATAATTTCTTTATGGATAAAAATGAAATATACCATATTAAATTATTTAGAACTTATAACTAGAAATATTCAGTCCATTTTACTTTATTAAATTTATAAAAGTGATAAAAATCAGTTCTAATATGATACATTTATAACATAGAAAAAAAATTAGAATTGATAAAATCATGGTTTTCAAGATGCTAAGCTTGTGTTTCTAAATGTAACACATTATGAACTTTGTTTTTCCTTAAATAATTTTTTATTATGAATAAGGATTAATAAATTTTAAAAATTATCATATATTAATTATATCATAAGAGTTTCAGTATTTCGTAAAAAACATCATTTTCACTTTTTAACCAAGAAATATATCTTTTTAGAAAATTTCCATAAATTAAACCTAAGATAATTTAAATATAAAGAATAAAAAATGATATTTATTTAATTAAAATAAGTCTATAAATATAATAAGTTTAACTTTATAAAAAATACTTATTTATTTAAAATTAACAGTCATTTATGAAGTAACAAATTGGGTGGTCTTATAAAAATTACATAATACATAGTTTTTTGTATTATAATATAAAACTGTTTTACAAGTTAACTATATAAAAGTAATTCTTAAAAAAAATTACAAATTTATCATGAAACATATTTATAGAGGAAATTATAATATAATTATAATTTAAGAAAACATAATTAAAAAATAATCCCAATAGTCCTTTTATGTCACCAACAATAATAATGATAACCAACTTTCTCATTGATTAATGGTTATAATTCCCATCGACCATATTGAAAAAAATTCTTCATGCCTAACAATTTTATATCCCTATTAATACCTCATAATTCTCTCTTTATCCCTTACTACATCCCTTAATAATCTTACACATCCTTTGATTAGGTCTATTCTTTTCCTAATGTTTATTTTACTATTTACGATCCTTATGGAATGGGATATATTCCTAGGTGATTTCAAGAAAATGTATTTTGATTTAAGGAATGTATTATTCTTCCATCTGTATATCCCTTTATTGTACTTCAATATATTATCCCATATCTATGTATAATTTATAATATTTTCATTAAATGTAAAATTCTTTTTCTATGCTTCTATTAGAAAAAATAATAATGTTTTTGATAAATAATAGTTCCTTTATTAAATGTAGTATTTTATGAGTGGTTATATTATTCCACCCTTATAGAAACTTCACCATAAAAATTTAATTTTACATACTAGTGTAAAAATAGATGAGTTTACTTCTTCTTCATTACTTCCTCCATTTTCCAAGTAACCTCTTCAATCTTTTGATATCTCCAGAGGACCATCACAAGCCATGTTGTCTTGTTACTTAACACTTGTTCCCTTATATCAAGGATCTATATTGGTTATTCTTTATATGAAAATCCAACATCAAATTTCACACCATTATTATCATGTACATGTGATGGGTCATAAAATACATTCTCAGTAGGGACCCATGGAAGACATCGTGGACATTGGAAATATTTGTTGATAGTTATAATCGATAAGAAATCACTCTAAAAATTTCCACAATAACAAATGGTCTAATGTACATTGGAATAAATTTACCCTAATTTACTAATATGTTTACTCCTTTCCAAGGTGATATCTTGTGGAAAGCATGATCCTCAATGTGAAACTATAAATCCTTCCCTTATTTTTCATGATAATGTTTTTGGTGACTTTGAGAAGCCCCGATGTGTTTCTGAGTCACTGGAATCACTTTTGTAGTTTCCTTTACAATTTTTGGTCCCAATAGTTTCCCTTATCCAATAGAATCCTAACATGTTGGATCTACACACCTTTTGTATGTAGGGATATTTAAAAGGTTCCATTTGAATGCTGAAGTGGAAATTGTTATCATTTGAGAATTCAACCAGTGGAAGATTTTGATCCCTACTCCCTTCACAATCAAGTGAACCAGTCATAAAATATATTCCAATGTTTTAATAGTCATCTTAGACTACCCATTAGTTTGATAATTATAGGATGTGCTCAGTTTTACTTATGTATTCATATCCTTTTAAAGGATACTCCAACATTTAAAACTAAATATTGGTTCTCAAATATAAATAACTAACATTGGCACTCCAAGGAGTCCCACTAATTCTTTAATATATAGGCGAGCTAGTATCTCCTGAGAGGAATCCACTATTATATTAATGAAATTGGATAAATTTTTCAATCTATCAAAAATTAACCATATATCATTTCTATCCTTGGGTTTCATTATATGTCCAGTGACAAAGTCCATAGTTATGTTATCCCATTTCCATAAAGGCATGGGTGGTGGTTGAAATAACCCTTAATGTAGTTTTCACTCTTCATTTACTTGTTGACACACCAAGAACCTTACAGTGTAATCATAAATCTCTCCTGTAATATTATCCCACCAATAATGATCATGAAGGTCCCTAAAGATTTCAATGGTTCCGGGGTGTATAGTAAATATAGAGCTATAAGCTTCATCCGTAAGCTCTTTCTAAATCTATAGAATATAGGGGATATATAGTATTGTATAAAATTTTAGTACACCTTCTTGATTAATATTAAATTCAAGAAACATCCCATATTTTACAGTGTCTATCATCTTTTTCAGAAAAGGATCGTCTTCATGATATTTCTTGATCTTTAATAGTTATTTCATATGAGAAATCATTTAGAATATGATTTATGATATCCCTTCATTTATGATTCCCATGTCCAAACATGCTAGTTCCATGATCAATGGATATTTTTCAATCCTCATTATTATATAAACACCATGATATTCCCTACTCAATGCTTCTTTGAATCATTTCTTTCTTCAGGGGTGATAATTTGTTAAACATTACAGTCTTTAAAAATATCTAACCACATATTATGTCTCTTGTTCAGTTCATTCTATGTGAATATATACATAAAAAATTGATGGTGTATGTATATATCAAAAGTTTCCAATTAAATATTGTTTCTTATATTTTTAGAGAAAATGGGTATGATAATTTTATCCATGAGTTTTTAATTGTAAGGATGCATAAACAATCACAATTTTATTTTTCATGAGTACACATCAAAATAATTTTATGGACGCATCAATGAAATGAAACATTATACTCAATTATAGGGTAATGTTAGAATAAGTGCACTAACTGACCTCATCTGCAATTTTTAAAAACCTTATTCACACTCCTTTGTGCTGGTAAACATAGTTCCATTTAAAGTTAACATAAACAGTGTATTATAAATCCTTGATTTTTTTGGAATATTTATATATATCCTTCTAGACTAAGGAATCAATGAATATAAATTATAGTTTTATGATGTGGCCATTCCACTATGGCCCTTTTATTTTATGGATCTACTGAGATTCCTCCACTAGACACAATGTTTCCCAAGAATGAAAATATTTGTGATGAGAACTCAAATTTTATAAATTTACCAAACAACCTCTCCTTCCATAGAGTTCATAATACAACCTTAATATTATTTTTATACTCAGGAATTTTAGAGTATATAGAATATCATCAATAAATATCACCATGAAATTATTAGGGTAGTAATTAAAGAGACTATTCATCATATCCATAAATATTTTAGGATAATTACTCAATCTTAAGGGAATAACTACAAACTTATAATTCACATATATTTTTTATAAGCTATAATTTGGTATATATTATTTATTTAACCTTAATTGGTGATACATAGACTAAATATTAATCTTGTAAAATAATTGATCTCTAAAAAACTGTTCAAACAAATCATCAATCCTTGAAAGGGGTTATTTATTATTCACTATGATCCCATTAAGTTCTCTATAATCAGAAAATAGTCGCGTTGATCAAGAATTATTCTTTATAAAAATAATAGGTTCTCATAAAGAGACGCACTTGGTTGAATAAAACCCTTCTCAAAAAAATCTTAACATTGATTATGTAATTGATATGATTCCATGTATCCCAATATATCAGTGGTGTTTTATATTATCTTGGATATAGGTTTGAGTTTAATTGAGAAAATAGATCTCTTTCTGGGGATTTACCAAAACATCTTTATGAAATTCATAAATTTATTCCCAAATAATGGGAACATATCATATGTTTAGACTTTTTTATTTCTTCTACTTCTTCTTCACCAATCATTTCTATAATGAAGGCAATAGGTGGTGGTTCTTAAAAATACTCAAGCTAGAAAATAAATCCTTTTAAGATGATCAATGATTTTCCCTTAAATAATTCATAAATAACCTTACATATATAGTTGATCATGGCATTATAATTTTACAACCAATCCATCCTAAGTATTATGTACAATTATACCATCATAATGATCACCAAATTTTCAGAGGTTGTAATCAAAAATATTAATAGTGGAATCCTTATATATCATTGATGCCTGAATTTTTCATCCAACATTTTTAATTGATAAATTTATTAATATAATGTTAGGGTTTAATATGAGGTTATTTGAATAATTGAAAGGAATAAAATAATTCTTATAACTAGAATAGAACAATGCATTTTATATCATTGAGTGTATGATGAGTGTACATTCTATAATATTATTTGGATCCTCAACTTCAGTTGGTGTAATTATGAAATCTTGACCTTTATCCCCTGGCCTCTAAAGGGTTTGTTGGTGGTTTCCCTCCATTATATTATGATTTGGAAATTTATTTTCTAAATTACCAAGTTCCCATCACTAGTTGAAATGTACAACATGTTGTTCTTACAGCCCCTTAGTCATTAGTATTTAGATGTTGAGCCTTTATATCACCCTAATAGTTTTAATCTACATGTCCATAATTTAAACATTTTATAATATTCCAATTCCTTGAAAATAATTCCTCAACTTCTTATTCTTTCATTTTTTTCACAAGGGATATTTTACTTTATTCTCATTCATATTAATCACAAAATATTGTTCTATCATTATCTTATTATCATTCCATCCCTGAGTCCACTGGTAGACTCAAAACACAATTTCAAATTTGGGATCACATCAATATATCTCTTTATAACTCCTAATGTCTTGAATTTCTAATGATTTCCATATATGGTGGATCATTTATAAAAATAATTGATCCATTTTCCCATTAAAATAAATGAAAAATATTGATGAGCAATTACAAGTCTTTGTAAATATCACCTCATAACCCCCACCGATTGATTTTAGATTTTTTTCAACATGAGGAATTACCTCTCCATTTTGTTACAGAGTGTACAAGGAAAATTATTTATGATAAAGACCTTTTTGAAATCTTCTCATCCCATTGAATCCACATCACCTCTTTTCTTAATGATCTTGATTAGTGTCCTCCACAAATTAGATTTTCCATCTAAGTGGCATATTACAAATTTAACATTATATTGTTAATATAAAAGGAGTATAAAAAATATATTTTCTATAGTTTTGATCTATTGTTCTTTGATTAGTGGACCTAAGCTTCCAATAAAGAAAAGTGGTCGTTGACACCAGATAGATTCAACTAATAGTTGTTCCTTCCTTGGTGAAGCATGATTCTCCACATGGTTTTAGTTTTTTTCATGATTTGAGTTAAATGGTTCATCATCATTAGGAAGTATACAAATCCATCTCCCCACATATTGGGAAAGACATCATCACATTATATGTTGCATCTGTTATTGGATAGTGTCATTATATTTAGAAAAAAATTTCATATAAGGAGGAAAAATGTGAGAAATTTGTTACAATTAGTAATATTAAAATAAAAATTCTATTGGAAATCATAATTTTAATATTTTCTTATACAATACTTCTAAGACGATATAGTTCAATGTTAAAAAAGGTTTAAATTATCTATATGTACTTCATAATGGTTGGTAAAAGTATGTGATTTACCAAATATTAACCCCTATGAGTGTAAAACCAGGTGTCCAACAGCACCCATTTTCATTCGCTAGATGGAGATTGAGTCAAGATCAATACATCCTTTTCAGGGTTATTACCCCAAGGTATAACTGTGAGAGAGACACATCCACTTGTAGTATTTAGAAAGGGATTTATTTTCTTAGAAACCAATTAATTAATAATTAACCAGAATAATAGGATATTTTAATATAATTAGACCTATCATTAGGGTTTTAAATAATGTTTTCTAATCTTAATTTCCAAAAATTACTGAACCATACATGGATACCCACTATAAGGACCCGCATTTTATTTCATAATCATTTTATTACATGGTACAATATTTAATAAAAAAGAGGATATTTTTGGTTTTATTTTCTAGGATATAGAAACATATTACATGATAAAAACAAAAAAATTATTATAATACACTTGAAATACACATTCATAGGTTCTTCCAAAGTTACTTTTATTACATATCTTATCTTGGGGACATACATCTATAAATAGGTGACCATAAAGCCCAACAAGGGAAGAATCAAAGTGGATAATTAGCCTGTGAAAAAGTAGCATATAAATATGGATGAAATATATTAACATAAACAATATAATAATAGAAAGAATGTGAATCATAAAATTGAAATGTGGCTACAATATAAAAATGAGACATTCATAAGCATATCACCATTATTTATCACTAGGTTTCATAAATCATAGTTACCAGGGATATTCACCAAAGCATCGTAAAATATTTCTTATCTAGATATTAGTTCCTTTTCCAATGCATCATATAATTATCAAGGTAAACCTTTCATATGAATTAACACATGTAATACAAATCAATTATAATGAAATCATTTTACTAAAAACCTGAGGAGAATAATGAATGATATTCCTATAAAATCATTAAGTGTATAAATGCTTAAAAACATGAAAAATAGATATTTTTTACCCATGAGAAGGTAATGTGGGTTTAATACATGTAAATACACGATAAATAAGTTATATTTGAATCAAGGATAATACCCAATACAAAGGAATAATTTTGGGTATTCATAATGATGGAATTACTCATGTAAAAGATAGAAATTCAAGAAACGAATTCGGTAACATAATGTTGTACAACATGGATGTAAGGAAGGGAGTAATGAGAGAGAATAGAGTTATTCCATTATTAAAACAAAATTTTTTATGTAATATAATGATATATAGTGTATGAAAATAAATAATCTTTAACATTAATAATACTCATGAAAATGAGATATTTGAATGAAAATGATGAAGTGGAAAATTCCCTTACATTAAAATTTTCCTTCCTAAAACATGAGGATGGAACTTTTATATATTTAGGGAACCGTCAAGGAACTATTTTAGAGTATAAATTACCTTAAATTTTTTATTAACTGATTTTAAGTGGGGATTGGGGGTGTGAATATATAAACACTTTATTTTATTACACGATTATTAAACCGTTTTAGAGATAAAAAACCCAATATTGCTAAAAATATTGGATAAAAAACTTATTTTCATGGGAAAATTATTCTTCTAAATAACATTTACAAAATAAAACATAAAATTATTTAATTCATTCTTCTCTAGCTTCTTAGGTGCCTTCACATTGTCCTTAGTTCAGGTAATCTTCTGAGGATATTCATCCATTAATGCGGTGGTCTAAAATACCAATAAAAGTATAAATAAGGACATGAATAAATATAACATGAGTGAGAAAAATCATTATAATCATAAAATAAGCATAGTATCATAAACACAATAATGAGAGGAATCATTAGATAAAGGCATGGAATATGGAAATGCATAAAAATGAAACATCATGCCTTAGTGGTCAAAACCACACATAGTTGTGAAAAAAAATAGAATCATGTTCACACATGAAATATATGTGTAATAATAAAATCATAATTTTGTAAAAATATGGAATCTTGAGGTACATCACATTACGCAATGCATTGGAGTGCTATATAATTCCGAGTGCACCCATTACATCATAACATTTGCATAACCGTTCATGAAACATAGAACATATATCAATATTTGACATAAAATAACACATGGAAAGGAATGGGTTTAATTTCATAAATAATAAATTGATGATACAAATTTAGGGTTCAAAAAATGGAATAAAATATTGTTATACAAATAATAAATCTTTTGTAAAGAAGAAACAATCTCAAGATAAGTAAAATATATGTTTCTAGAAATAATATTTCTTTAAAAAAATCCTTATATTTTTCATAAAACCAGATTAAAAAACATGTATATCCCAAAAAATAAAAGCTAAAAACAATGAAATTATATTTTAGGAGTATTAAATGAACAACCACACTGAAATTTGGTATAAAATAGGAATAACCCAAAGAAAAATAGTTGGGATCGAGAATCCCCTTAACTTATGTCTGAATGATTTCTTTACTTTAACATCCAAAATAATAAAATTACATTCATTAATTACTAAATCTGTAACATGTAATACATTTATTATATTCGTTAAAATTTTATTATGTTCATTTATGTCTATTTTAATGAGTTATAGAGTTCAATATCATCGTTTAGGAATGTTTGTTTTCTTGGTTTTTATGATTAGTTCACTTGTATATATGTATGGAAGATCATGTAAAATGTGAATAACTATCCAAAATTGAAATTATATGTTATTAGTAATCTTAAAGAAGTTTAAATGATCTTATATAATATTTTTTCTAGATTCAAGGATGATTCATTAGATAAAACATTAATGATACTCGTGTAGATTAATTTGGCGGTTTTTCGATCATTACAAACATGTTTTGTTTTATTATTTAATATTATGTATATATGTTAGTTCCATAACATAAAAAGGGTTTAAAATATATTTAAAAAATATGTTTCAACCATTATTATGGTTTTATGACCAACCTTAAAGTACTTAAAAGAAAATAAAAACGTCCCATCCTCAAAGGTGATAAATTAAGACCTCACAAATGATGTTTTCATTTTTAGAATAAAAGGGAGAGGAGAAGATGTTTTGTAAAGACCCAATTTTTTTACTCAAATAAACTATATAATTTTATTAATAATGTGATTATAATTAAAATGAGACAGTTTGGTTTCAAATCTAATATGACCATTGGTCAGTATGACCATTGGAAAATATACTCTTAACATTGTGATTATTGTTTAAAAATACAAATGATCATGGTTAATTAAAACAGAAATAAGAGTCAATAGCCTCATCCATTAGACCTGGGCTGTACAAAGCCCATCTATTAGAGCTTCGGAAGGAGGTAGAATCACTGAGATTTGCTCTGGACCAAGACCAATCCGAGATTCAACAAACAAATCTTGAATGTAATAGCATTTAGGAGAAGTTCAAGATGATAGAAATAAACACTCAGGCAATGTTGTCTCAGCATCCACAAGATTCTATCACCATTTCACTCCTTACTCTTATGTAATATGTATTTTTTATAAGAGGCTATGTAACTAGGCCTTTGTTACTTTATATAATCCACTTTTATAAATAAAATTGTTATTATGGTAAAATTTGTAAATTTCAAACGTCAAAATAAATATAGGGTGAATTTATAGAATATTATTGATGAATACAAGAAAAAAATTATTTTAAAATATTATTTTTATACATTAAATAATTAATAATGTGATATGATTTTTAAACAATTGTCTTCTATAGTAATGATCAGAAAGAAATATAGATTCTAATAAGATGAACTTAATTTTTGCTGAATAGTAAATTATGAATAGTAGTATTATCCTTATGAAAAGTAATGTGACCAATGGAATATTATCCTCACTTAAGAAAGTATAAATATAATTTATACATCTTGATTGTTAATGTGATATAATAGACTAAGTAAATAACAATTTCAGAAATTAATAGTTACATGTTAGTATTTTTTCAGGTAAATTGTGTTTTTACATAAAAACTAAACATATCCTGATTAAGAAATTATATTCATAAAATGGATTTCATTTTTTAATTCAGTGCATCGATATTTGGTTTGGGTGAATTTGTGAGTTTTTTATAAAATGTTTTGTTTTTTGGTGAATAGTAAAAATTCAGTTTTGAGTTTTGGTGTGTTTAATGACATGATTAATGATGTAATAATGATGAAATAATTATTGTCAACTTTTTTAAAATAAAATATTTTATTAGTTGTCTCAAGTGTCCAATACCATGGGAATATACCATGGGCAAGCTCATGGTTTTGCAAATACCACTAATGAGTTGTCCATTGCAAGTTAATAAAATATTCCCTCACTTTTTCTATAAATGCCAACCCATTCATTCATTCAATTCATTCCAAATTACTCCTCAACAAATATCTGGTCTTTTGCCTCAAAATTATTCCTTCCATGGTTCCCTATGTCCCCCTAAGGTCCCAACCTTTGAGTTTTTGAAGATACTCTTCATGGTAAGTGAACCTTTCACTTTCCTCTTTTAGTCATGACTTCCTTTATGTTATGCCTTCTAGTTTAAATTTATTAATGTTGGGACATGTTCTTCTATATCCTTATTTCTATCCATTTTATTTCCAAATTATGAGAGACCCTTTCCGCTCTCATCAACTGATTTTCTAAATTTTTAAGTGAAGTTGTTAGGCGGCCAAATTTTCGTTATAGAAATCTCATCTTTTCTTTCAGGTTTCCTTTTCATGTGGTGTGTAATTAAAATATCCATACCATGATATTATTTCTATTTTATTCTATAAATATACGGTATTATAAGTTATTTATAAGTGGGCAACCCTTGTCCCCTCTCTTTTTAATGTTTTCTGAAACCATGTTATATAAACGTTATGGTGTAGAATTTTTGTCTCAAAACTTATATTTTTTTTCAAGAAATTCATTCATTTAATTTTTTCAATACCCATAGATATTAATTATCTAAGGGTATTAATATAGATATAAAATATATCTATTTCATTCTAGTAATGACATATATGAAACCCAACTACCTTTTCCAAGGGTTTAAAATGACATAATAATCATGTTTTTAAGTAACTTTTAAAACATCATGATATTGATATGAAACCCATTTCATTTATTCCCTTTGGATTATTTATGAAATTTTTAACTATGATATATTTAGATCACATGAAAATAAATATATATTTATGGTGATCCCTAATAGATCTTCAATGAATTGGGTAAAGAAATTTATCTCTACAGAGGACATGATTTATGATACCTTGGTGAATAACCCTTGTAATTTTTATGACACCTTATGGGTGGACCTTGGTGATATGATTTTTAATGTCTAAATTAAATGTTTTAGCCACATTTTCAAGTTATGATTCAAGTTATTATTTCTATGATATGCCACTTTATAATTCCTTTATGATATTTCTCATGATCTTATTGATATCATTCAAGTTCATATGTAAATTGTTTCACTTGTTTTCCTTATTTGAATTTATTCTCACCCTTTCCTATGATGTATGTATCCGGGATATGAGATAGAGTAATGGTAATTAGGATTAACATTTCACGAATCCATTCAATAGGATTAAAGGAATGTTATATGTTTTCATGGATTATGTACCTTTTTTCTAAGACACTAAACTTTAATAGTCCCCTATTTGTAATGAAATGAAAAGTTATGTAATAAGAAGGCGGGATATCAAAGTTTGTACCAAAGGATAGTTTAGTTATCTATGGAAATTATGCTATTAAATATTTAGGAATAAACCTATAGAAAAGTTAAAATATAGAAATAATTCCTAGCATTTTGGTGAAATATTAGAAGTGGTTTCTGAACAAGTAAATTGATGTAGGGATATGAAAAACTGGTTGTGGCCCTAGAACAATTGTACCTAGGATTGAAAAATCCAATAAGGAGTTTCAGGATTGACTTAGGGTATTCCTGTACATGAAAATGGGCCTTGTTTCACTCTTGGATTGACACCCATTGGGGATATGTTTGGTTAATCATAATATTTTTATTAATCATAAAGAAGGATTTATAGAGAAATGTAATTGTTGTCAAAGAATAATATGTTTAAGCATAATGTTTTAAGACGTAAAAATCCTTTATAGTTAAAAGATTATTAAACGAAATAAGTTTCTCACTAAGGTTTTATTATTTTATAAAAATATAAGAAATTCGAGGAAATGTGAAAATGGTGACCATAATGAACCATGCACTAAAAACCATCTGATGGGAGATAGAATAAAAACTTTCATGAGAATAATAAACCAACTGACTCATGATAAGGGAAATAACTTGTATCATGTTGAGAGACCAATTTCACCAGGAAGGGAACAACATTCTGTTGAGTCATTTATACATCAATGACCACCAACCTTCAATGGATCTACTGACCCATTAATTGCTGAATAGTTTATCAGATATATCAAGAAGATATTTTCTATGCTCTGCTGTTCAGAACAAGAGAAGGAAACATTGGCTATTTACCTCTTAGAGGGAGATGCTGATACGTGGTGGGAATTGATTAAAAACATGAGTCCAAGAGTGGATATTGAAGCTTTGGAGTGGGAATAATGCAGAGGGATCTTCTTAAATAAGTATTTCCATCGTTCTATGAGAACAAAAATGGAGGAGTTTCTCGAGATGAAGTAGAAGGATAATGAATCTATTGGAAGCTACGAGATGAACTTCAGAAGACTTTACCATTACACCACAAGATTTTTCATTCATCCTAATGGGAAGGTTGAAAGATTCTTTGTTGGACTAAGGCATCATCTGTGGAAGAATATATCCAACCAAGACTATGATAGCTATGAGGTGATCATGCAAGGTGCTATGAAATCCAAATCAGAGTTTAGTGAGATGAAATGGTCTCATAAATTCAATAAAAAAAGAGATATATGGATCCATGATTCTGGTGGAGCTTCGATCAGGGAAGAGAAGGAAAGAAATTAAAAAATCCCACGTGTAATAAGTGTGGGAAGAAGCATTCGGGGAACTGTCTTCTCAAGAGCGGGAAGTTCTAGATGTATGGAAGATATGGCCATATTACTCAAAATTTTCATAGTGATGTAAAGCCACAAATTCCCAATGCTAAGGAAAAAAAGGAAATATGTTGCAGGACCTACATGAAGTCCAATGCTTCAAGTGTGGATAGCTTGGGCACTTTTCCAAGCACAATCCAAATATGAGGTCAATGGAGGAAAATCACCTTCTGCCTCAGTAAAGGCTAAGGGAGTAAGGTTGCCCTTTTGATATCACGATAGCTGATGATGAAGCTCTAAATGATGTGGTGGAAGGTAATCTTCTTGTTCTTTAAAATCTATTAATTACTTATTTTGATTCTAGTTATATGCATTCCTTTATTTCCTCTATGTTGTCAAAAAATTTAGAATCATCCCCTAAATTGATAAAAGTGGAGTTATCCATCAATAATCCTGGTGGGATTATCCATGAATCATCAGTGCTTAAAAATTCTACTATTTACTTTAGTGAGAACAAGTTTATCACAAATCTAGTATTCATTCCCATGCTGGAATTAGGCATTATACTAGGGATGGAATGGTTCTCAAATTATAATGCTAATATGAAATACATAAGTAAGGTAATCTCTATAGTCTTGAATGGGAAACCTACTGTTATCTTCCAAGGATATAATTCTTGAAATGATATTTTTATATAATAACCTTCTATAGCCTACAATATGGAGTTTATTGGTGAATAAAAAGAAGTAAAAAAGGATTTAATGATATAAAATGTCCCCATTGTCTAGGAATACATTGATATATTTTCTGAGGATTTTCCAGAACTTCGTCTAGAAAGAGAGGTAGAGTTCTCCATTGAACTCATACATGGATCTCATCTGATATCAAACACCCCATATAGGATGAAAAATGTGGAGATGGATGAATTAAAGAAAAAACTCCAAGTTCTTTTGGATAAGGGGTTTATCTGAATGAGTGTGTCTCCTTAGGGAGTACTTGTTCTCTTTTTGAAGAAGAAGGTTGAGTCAATGCTGGTATGAAATGATTATAGAGAACTAAGGGGGGTCACAGTGAAGAAAAAATATCCTCTTCTAAGAATTGATGACTTATTTAACCAACATTACACGACTCAATTCTTCTCTCAGATTGATCATAAATATGGTTATCATTAAATGAGGGTAAATTTATTATATATTCCAAAAACTACCTTCTGATAATGATATGGGCATTATGAGTTTGTTTTATGCCCTTTTTCTGGACTAATTCTCATACTATTTTTTTTGGATTTGATGAACAAATTCTTTAAGGACTACCTCGATAACTTTGTGGCAGATTTATTGATGATATTATGATATAATACAAAATTCACGTGGAGCATGAGGATCATATAAGGGTTAATTTTCAAACATTATATAAGTAGAGGATTTTTGGAAGGTTCTGTAAATGATAATTTTTCTTACAAAAAGTTTATTTCTTGGGGCACATTGTTACCAATGAAGGAATCACAGTTGACCCTACAAAGACAATGGTTTTAGAGGAGTGGCCTCTGCCTACAATAATAACAATTGAGATTCATAGTTTTAGTGGATTAGTGGGATATTATAGAAGGTTTGTGAAAAAAAATTCATGACTTTGTAATCCATCAACTAAGTTAACTCGAAAAGGGGTTAAGTTCATCTGGAAAAATAAGTGCGAGGAATGTTTCCAAGAGCTGAAGAAGAGATTGGATACTCTATCCATGTTAAATCTACCCTCATGTTGAGAAGGATTATTTATTTTTAGCTATGTATCTATGAAAGGGATTGGGTTCATCCTCATGAAAAATGAAAAGGCTATTTCTTCTGCATGTCTATAGTTAATGACTAATGACCAGAACTATCCTACTCGTGATCTTGAGCTGGATGTGGTTTTTTTATCTGAAGATATGGAGGAACCATCTTTATGGGGAGAAACGTCATATATACACAGACCATCAAAGATTGAAGTATATTTTCACTTAAAAGGAATTGAACATGAGATAGAAGAGATGGTTGAAAATTTTTAAGGACTATGATTTTTCAATTCATTATCATCCCCAGAGAGTAAAAAATATTGTTGATGCCTTAATTAGGAAAGTCCTAGTTGTTCTATCCGTGATGAGGATTAAAAGAGATCATTTGATCAATGACCTAGTAAAGATGGATATAGGAATTATAAGGGAAGGGACATCATCAAACCTAACCCAAATGATTTCTCAACCATCATTACTAGAGAAGATCAAGAAAGCTCAGAATGAAGATCCTTTGTTACAAAAGAATATTGAGGTTGTGAAAAATGGGAAGTTTCGTGAGTTAAATATTGATCAAGATGGTGTAATGAAAATTCATACAGGACAGTAGGTTCCATCTATTCCAGAAATAATGAAGGAGCTAATTGATGAAGCTCATATCTCTACTTTATCTATATATCCTAGAGGCACAAAATTGTATAGGGACCTTCGTGATCATTATTGTTGGGATAATATGAAAATGGATATCACTGACAACACTACAAGGTCCCAGACATTTTAGCAAGTGAATGAAGAGTGAATACTTCCTAAAGGGGTATTACAACCACTACCCATACCAGCATGGAAGTAGTAAAATATCACTATGGACATTGTCATTGGTCTCTCGATAACTTCCAAAGTGAACAATGTGATATGGGTTATAATGTTCCATCTCACCAAGACTACCCATTTTATATCTATTTAAGAAGATTTATCACCCATTCAACATTACAGGATTTACATGAAGGAAGTGGTATGGATGCATGGATTTCTACATTCTATCATATCTGATCATGATAAAAGGTTCACATCAAAATTCTGGAGAAGTATTCAACATGCTCTGAGTACTGAACTTAATTTCAGTATAACCTATCACCCCAAACTGATGGAAAATTATAAATAACTATTCAAACACTCAAAGAAAAGCTCAGAAAATGCTCAATGAAATTTAAGGGTGAATGGGAACAACATATCCCATTAGTTGAGTTCTCTTACAACAACATCTTCCATTCAACCATTCAAATTGAACCCTATGAAGATATATATGGGAAGTGATTTAGATCTCCTACTTGTTGGGATGAATATGGTGAGAGAAATATTCATGGGATAGATATTGTGAAAAATATGACCAAAAGGGTTCATGCCATCCAACAACGTATTAAGGATGATCAGAGTCAACACAAGAGCTATACGAACAACTGTATAAGGGAATTGGGTTTGATGTTGGTGACAAAGTCATTGTTCAAATTTCACCATTGAAGAGATTCATGAGGTTTGGGATGAAATTTAAGCTCAACCCTAGGTATATTGTCCCATATGAAATCCTTGATTCATGTAGGAGCAATGGCTTATCAGCATTCACTTAATTTAAAGATAGCACAAGATAATGATTTCTTCTAGGGATCCCTATTGAGGAAGTATATACCTGACCCTTCACATGTACTAAATCCCGAAGTTGTACAATTGGAACTTGACCTCTCTTATGAGGAGCAACCGGTGGAGATCTTGGATCATAAAGATAAGGTTTTATGCAACAATAGCACACACCTTATTAAGGTGTTGTGGAGGAACCAAAAATTTGAGGAATCCATGTGGGAACTAGTGGAGTCTATATGGCAGAAGTACTAACACCATTTCTCTTCAGAGGGTATGATTTGAAATTTTGGGAATGAAATTTCTTAAGGGGGGAAGAATGTAACAACCAAAAGTTTTGAATAATATTTGTTTCGTAAATTTATGTGTTCTTATATTTTATAATCAACCAAACAACATCCTTTTATTAGTGATGTTAGTATAATTAAAATGAGACTACTGGGTTTGGAGTATTATATTACCATTGGTCAATATGACCATTGGAAAATATACTCTTAACATTATTATTATTGTTTAAAAATACAAAGGATCATGGTTAATTAGTACAGAATGAAGAGTTGATGGACTCATCCAGTATACTCAGGCCATACAAAGCCTATCTGTTGGAGCTTGGGAAGGAGGTAACATCACTTGGATTTTCTCTGGACCAAACCGAAGTTGAGCTTTAACATACTATCCTTGAATGTAATCACCTTTATGAGAAATTCAAACTGATAAAAATCACCACTCGAGCAATGTTTTTCGAGACTCCCCAAGATTTTGTCAACATTATAATCCTTACTCATAGGTCCTATGTTATAAGGGGCTATGTAAAGAGGCCTTAGTTACTTTGTGTAATCCTTTTGTATAAATAAAATTTTTATTATTGTAAAATTTGTGAATTTTAAATGTCAAAAAAATTATTGGATGGATTTATAGACGATCCAAATTATTGGTGAATACTGGAAAATGGGTATTTTAATTTTTTTATACATTAAATAATTAATAATGTGAATTTTTTTTAAAAAAATGTTATTCTCCTACTTTAATCAGTATGAAATTTAGATTCTAATAAGATCAACTTAATTTTTGGTGAATGGTATATTATTAATAGTAATATTACCCTTATGAATAGTAATGTGACTAATGGAATAGTAACTGCACTTAAAAAAGTATAAAGATATTTTAGGAATCATGATTGGTAATGTGATATAATAGCATAAGTAAATAACTGTTTCCGAAATTATTAATTAAGTATTAGTATTTCTTAGGTAAACAGTGTTTTTACTTAAAAATTAAATATATCCTAATTAGAAAATTATTTTCATAAAATGGAGTTTTTTTTTGAATTCATAGCATTGATATTATGTTAGGGTGAATTTATGAGTTTTTTATAAAATGTTTTGTTTTTCAGTAAATAGTAAAAATACAGTTTTGAGTTTTGGTGTGTTTAATGACATCATTAATAATGTAATAATTCTAGTAGACTTTTGTATAGTAAAATATGATATGAGGTGTCCCAAGTAGCCAATACCATAGGCAAATACTATTGGAAACCCCATGGTTTTGAAAATAACACTAATGAGGTATCCCTTGGAAATTAATAAAATATTCCCTCACTTTTACTATAAATACCAATCCATTATTTCCTTAAATTCATTCCAAATTCCTCCTCAACAATAATATGGTCTGTTAACCTTGTTGGCACCGAAAAAAGTCCGTAACTCTCGGAGGAAGTTTCGAATTGACGAAGCGAAGTCAAATTCGGAATCAGAGGCCCGATCCGGAGGCCCGAGATGTGGTGCATGAAATAAAGGAGGATCCGCGTGAAAATTTGTTCTACACGCATAGAATCACCGGGTTTCGCAGAATTGAGCCGATGAGGCACGTAATCTTTGTGTGCCCCAGTTCTGCGCGGTTGAAAATTTCGCGCCGCCGCCCCTGTCGCGCAATAATTTCATGTGCCGCATGGATTCCGCGCCAGAGGTTGCCTATAAATAGAAGGTGACTCCGAACGGTTTGGGCGTTGAGGAATCCGAAGTGACTCTCGTGCACGCAATTCGGCTTGCCCCGCGCACAAGATGACTTCCTGGTAATCCCTTATTTCGCGCAACCTTTCCCCGGAGTTCGCCTTTGCACGCAACTCCACCGGATTCAGTGAATTTGCCCCCTTCCCAGGGTTCCAGCCTTCCACGCAATCCGTGTCTCATGCGCGCAATACCCTGCCGTGCGCGCAAAACCCTGCGTGTAATTCCTTCTCTGCGATCAATTCCCTTGCTCCCATAGTGTGT
Organism: Viscum album; assembly: GCA_963277665.1. Classification (NCBI taxonomy): domain Eukaryota; kingdom Viridiplantae; phylum Streptophyta; class Magnoliopsida; order Santalales; family Viscaceae; genus Viscum; species Viscum album. The sequence continues at coordinate 1,132,628,876 of OY728123.1, read as the reverse complement.
CGTCCTGGTGTTTTGCGTGCAAACCTTCCCTTATGCGCGAAAAACCCAGGACCCCTCACATTGACGCCCCATGGTTGCCCCCTGCACCGGCACATGATGTCTCCCCTTCCGGGAATGCGCACCATGAGTTGTTTTCCCGTACGGCCTCCCAGGCTCGTGTGAAGTAACCTCATGTTCCCTTGGGCCGTGTTTCCCATTGCGTTGCTTTTCCTTATGCTTCTCCGCATAGGCACGCTAACGGTTGTTTCTTCTTCGCATAGCCACGCTAACGCAGACCCCCCGGTGGTTTGCCCTGCGGCCCCCCTTCACTATGGCCTTACCGATGCCTTCCCTCCCAAAAGGGGTAGAGGGCATTGGGCATATAAGACCTAGGGTTGTGGAGCAAACCCACCTCGTCCAAGCTGCAGGACGTTAAACTGCTAAGCACCTCGTCCTTAACACAGGACGTTAAACTGTGGTCCGACCCTGTGCTTCGCATGCAGGGTCCCCCCAGCTCGAACATTTTTTATGCCTCTCGTCTCCACGGGAATGCACTCTTCCTCACATGGAATGAGATCCTCCTTGTCGGAGCGGCGTTTGACCACGGCGGAAGGGCCCCCTCAGAGCATATGCCCCTAGCCTCTCTTACGGATGATTACACTCGTGCATATCCGTACTTCCCCCTACCAAGGCTAGTGGAGTCCCCTTCCCACTGTGCTTTGTCTCACCACGGGCCTCCACCCTGGAGTAAGCCCCGGCACCAAGGGCCGTTAACCATGTGTAAGCCCCTATTTCCTCTTTGGGTCACTCAACGCGTAAGCCCCATTCTGCTTCTCACGGACGCACCCTTCGCGACGTGATCGTCTGGTCCATGATGCCTCTTGTTTCTCACACTGATCATGACTCACGTGGGCTTAGAGTGCGTATCGACCATGGCACCACTTTGGGCCACCCTAGAACGTAAGCCCCATCCCAGCGAACTACGTGGACTTTGATCCGTGCTAACGCATGGTACGTAGGAAGCATCCACGAGGTTCAAGCCCACCACCCGGTCGTCCCGAACTCTCCACGTCGGTTCCCTGACCACCTTGGGCCGCCTCAGAGCGTAAGCCCCAAACCCCTCATCCTGCATGATGTTAAATTGTATCTCGTCCCGCATGACGTTAAACTGTATCACGTCCCGCATGACGTTAAACTGTATCCCGTCCCACATGACATTAAACTGTATCTTGTCCCGAATGACGTTAAACTATATCTCGTCCCGCATGACGTTAAACTGTATCTCGTCCCGCATGATGTTAAACTATATCTCGTCCTGCATGACGCTAAACTGTATCACGTCCCGCATGACGTTAAACTGTATCTCGTCCCACATGATGTTAAACTGTATTCCCCCTCTTGGGCCGTCTGAGAATGTAAGCCCCATGTCTTACTCCACCATCCATCATGATCCTTACCCGGGCCGCCACATCCCAGTGAGAACATGCCACCCCATCCCACTCGATGGCATCCGGGAAGCCGCCCACGTACTGGCCCCAACATCAGTGTTCCCCCTAGGGGTCCTTCAACCCGATCCATCTCTGCAAGACGTTAAACTCGCGAGATACCCCGTGTTAAACATGGGAAGCTGAGGAAAACCTCAGATGGTGCACATTCCCTGCGTTTGATGTGGGATGCCTCGGGCTTCCGCACCCTCGAGAAGCCCTATTATGAGGGACCAAAGAAAGACATGCCAACGACGCCCCAACGTGACCATTCTCCTCACCGAAGGTTGCTGCCCCGACAATACCCCTTGGAGCGTCTTGACGGAAGCAGCATAATTAACTGGCGTCCATGTAGATATGGCACCGGGAATGGGCTTCACAAAACCGTCTTAAATATATGAGGGAGACCTGGACTAGGTGATGATCTCCGAGGAGGAATCCACTCAAGGAAGAACCGACATCCCATCATCCCAGTTTCGATCAAGTAGCAGACGTCCCTGAACAAGGAACAGATGTCGCCCGCCTTTGGAAAGCGGGAATGTGGGGAAACAAGAAGCGCGTCCTCCCCACAGACGGATGCATGCGCCCCAGCGAAAGCTTCGGAAAAAAGAATGGTGAACCCGACGCGAAGCTCTTCTCCTCAATACGGGGAATGGTAGCCGTCGGGGCGTCGGAAGATTAGCATGTCACCAGGTCCGAGTAACCCTCACCGGGACGTGAACCCGCCAGGGGCCGAGGCCGTCAAGACGTTGACCACTCCGTTCTGCGACGTCGTCAGCGTGGATCCCTCTCGCCGACCATGGAAGACGGAATGACGTTGGGCCTTGGTTGTTGATCTCCTTTCCTGTTGATGCTAATGGGTTCGTCTCCCTTCTTCCAGGAATCAGATCACTGCATTCGGAGCTCGATCGCCACCTGCCCACCAGCGCAGGGGCAGGGGTAGTACCGACGGGGCTACCCCGCGCGGTCCTACCTATTCCACGGTCTCTCTGACTTCGACCTCCATAGTTATCGGGCGCTCACACCCCCTCTCGTGAGAAATCATCCCGCGGAGGTTGATCAATGACCTGGTTCGTAGGTATGACGAGGAAGGGATCATCCCATCCAGGGGCATGGCCCGTTTGGATCTAGAGGCGGCTGCACCTCACCACCATCGCCGCCCTCGAGGTCTGCGCCGGGAGGTGCTTCTCCCCACGCCGATGTTCAACCGCTTCGGGAGCCGATCCCCAGAGTGCCTTGACACATCCCTCCCCTACGGAAATGAGGTGGGGGATGTCTGGGTCCACCTAATCGGAGATCCGTCATAAGGGTTAATGGAAAGAACCCTCGCCAGGCTGCGTCGATGCCGCCGCATGACTCCCCAAGCCGAGGAGTAGGCAATCTTCCTTCCCGCACCGCTGGTTCCGGTCCATCTGACTCGACGCCAGTGTCGGGCGCGAGCGGGAGAGAATGCCCGTCCTGGGGCATCAACATCAGCAACCACTGTGGCCTGAGCCACTGCTGACTCCTGTTACCAGATCCCCGCACACGTTGAGCAGGGGCATCCACGTGCCCTACTGGGATCGAAACCCTGATCGCCCTGCAGGCATGTTGGGACGAATCTCCTGGTCGCGGACACTAGCAATGGCCACTGTGGACCAACCCGCGGTAGTGCCGCTCACCATGAAGGCTCATTCTGTGCCACCGGTCTGGAAATCCAAAAGCTTCTTCGCGACATCTATGCTCTAGGTATGACTCTTTCTGACGCCCACTGCATGGGGTATGAGGTCACTCCCCCTACTTTCGGCCGCAAGTATGGATCCATTGTGTATCCAGTCGCTCACTCACATAGAGGCCCTCCCTATGTACCTTTAGACATCTGTCTCGGTGCTTCTCACACCCTGGCCTTCAGTCCCCTCTGCCCCAGCTCTATTGTGGCCAAGGGACCCCATGACGGAAATCATCCTTACCCTGAAGAGCTACCCAGGGGCAGGAAGTCCGGGCGTCGTCGCCATAAGAGGAATGTCAAGGGAGTCCGAACGGAAATTAGACAAGTCCATTTCTCGGATTATAAGGCAGAGTACGAATCGACGATGGAACCTCCCCCCTACCCTTCGAGTTGAGGGCAGGGATGGGGACGCAGCATGTCAGTCTCGTACTCCCCAAATGCGAGATCCTTCGGATTACCTCCTGCCTTCGAAGGTATATCTAGGAGGACGAGGACTTGGCGTACGACCGAGGATCAAGCCCACAGTTTCCACTGGCCTCCTCGGAAGCACCTCCTACCCCTGTTAGGGAGGGTGAGGAACTTTTCTGGGGATCGACAGAAGAGTCGCGAGGCGACACACCCTCGATGAGCACCGAAGCTATAACAGGAGGCCCATTCTCCGGCCCATCCTATCGTGACGTGGCGGCCAGGGCGCTGCAACCCCTAGAGGATGACCTAGGGATCGGCGGCCAATCGGTCTGTTCGCCGTATTCCCCGTCGGCCAGCCCACCGCCCAGACGGCCTGCCTCGACGCCATTTCCAATTCCCCAACTTTCCTCGATGGACGAGCAGGGGTGGAACGTTCCGGACCCCGAACCGGAGCCGTGGAGCATCTGGACCATTCTTTGCAGTGGGCCATTTCCCTGAGACGTTTTGGCCGGTCGAAGAATCGGATTTTGATGTGCCAGAGTCACTCACCCTGGGAGAGTTTGAGTGCTTCCACCAGATTCTTCGGGTGATTCACTCTCGCCTTTTCCGTTAGCTAGCGCCTTATCCCGGGAGCCAAGCACATCTCGAGGAGATCGGTGAGCAGTGCCGCCGGGTCGCCCTAGCAGCACTCCCCGCGGTCTGGCACCCCAAGTCGCTGGACCACCACGAGGCCATCCAGCAACAATGCGTCCAGAGTTTCCAAGTACTCCACAGAGTTATTGGGGAAGCCACCCCCCACGCGCACGTCCGCGGATGGGGGCAGTACGCTGTTATCCTCTTCTGTGTGATCTGCCGACAGCCCAATCCACTGGGTGGCCTGGAGGGAACGTCGCGAAGGGCAGTGGCTGTCAACATGGCTAACCTTTCAGAAGAGGGAAATGTCGTGGAGCCCCTCGACGGGGACTCACCCCCTTGAGGACAGGCCACTACTGGACCCATCTGGGAGGATTACTCGCCAACAGAGGAGTCACCTAGGTCTTCATGTGCCCACGGAGGCACTGGCGCTGGGCCGAAACATCGGTAAATATAAAGAGCCCGTCGTGTCTGTCAAACTCTCTGACCCATCTGCCTCGGTGCCGAAGGAAGAGGAAGATCTCGAGAAGGCCACGATGTGCCAAAAACAAGCTGAGTAAAAGAGGCTGGTTGATGAGCTATTGGTCGAACGCATTGTAGAGCGGCGGCCTGACTACGGCGACCCTAGACCAGGATAGCAGGGGCAGGAGCATCTACCCCTTGATGAGATCCCACCGGGCAACCGTGACCATGTCGTGTTTGCCGATACGGGAGACACTAGAACCCATGGCAAGAGGGAGAGATATGTTTCGCCGAACCCTCCCGAGCGGCGAGACCACCTGGGGGACCCTGCTCGGTTTCCTCCCGCCGCCCCGAGAGTTGCTTCGCCAGCTGCCCTGCGAGCCGCTGAGCGCGACTACCATATCAAAGATCCTGGAAACACACTTTTGGTTAGAGATCCCCATCAATACAGGAATCCGCATCCAGAAGATCTGTTGGAATTACTCATCGCCCTCTTGGAGGCCCTGGAAACTCGGTTGGTGGAAATCCCACCGGATGGCAAGCCGTACCCAGCATGGGTGGATGGCATGCCAGCTCCTCCGGGATTTGGGAACCCCACTTTTGCACCCTTTAATGGGACCGGAGACCCACTACAACACTTGGCCCACTTCAACTAGAGGTGCGGTCCAATGTTAGGGACTCCGGCGCAGTAGGAGGCTGCCAAGCTCCGGTGCTTTGTTCAGACACTGGAAGGACCAGCATTCGTCTGGTACAGCCAGCTCCCTGTTGGATCAGTGACTAGCTGGGAGGACCTTCGCCGGAAATTCCTCTACTAGTTCAATTCCACAACCTGAAAGATGAACATTGCAGACCTCTTCAGGTTAAAGCAAAGGCACGATGAGTGAGTTGCGGACTTCGTCGCCCGGTGGAAGGGGCTCACGTACTCCCTTGACATGCCATTGACATAGGAGAAATTACTGACGATGTGTGTAGGTAATGTCAAGGCGGAGTTGGTTCCTTCTGTGATCACGCAGAATTACCCTGGAGGGTTCCGGGACTTCTCGGACAAGGCTCAGCACCTGGAAGAAGCCCTACAATAGGCCGGTCAGGCACGCCCGCTACCTCCTGTAATCTCTGCAACGAGAGCCACCAGAGCCGATCCCGCTACTGTGGACCAGATAGAGGCCCCCAGACAGCTAGAGTTGATACCGGTAAGGCTAGCTCAGCAGGTTCATAGGGTTCCACCCCCACGGGCACAACCTCCGACCCAGCAGCGACCGCCTCAAAATCGGCAGGCGCCTCCGCGTAACGCACCGCCACCACCTAGGTGAGGTAATCCGGCTCCGCCTCCTCGGCCTGCTCCTCCGGCCCCTGGTCATGGTCATCCCCCAAGATCCCCCATTCCAGACAGAAGGATTTGGACTTACTCGTTTGGCGAGGCCCAGGTTACCAGTTATTTCCGTAACGCCTTGGAGCAGAGGATCGTGTGACTGCCTGAGTGCCAGAAGCCAGAAGAGGCGTCTCTCACTATCACCCTAACGACTGCCCTTATCATCGGATCCTGGGACACACCATCCAGCAATGCTATGTGTTCAAGGACTGGCTCCAAAACCAGATTGACAACAACATAGTCAGGTTGGGCCCAGCCCCAGCACAGGTGGCATGTGTCTTCATGGGATCATATGGCAGTAGTGACAACGGTGATGGGTGGGAATAGGTTTCTGATCGTGGGTCCCGGAAGTATAATGACTGGATGGCACGCATGACGGTCGCTCGTGCCCATGGCATCATCTGTGCTCGCCTTAATCATCCAAAGCCCTCAGAGTCTGCAAGCACCGCTTTGGCATCCTCGTCCTAGCCTAATTCTTCCCAGAAGAGCAGGCAACGGCTCAACAAGAAAGAGCGCGCCCTGCCATTGCCGTCATCTTCTCGCCCGCTTGGAAATTTCATGCCCCCGAAAATGGGGATCCCTCCGATACCCCGTGCGGTAGTGGATGAATCCTCGAGTGAAAGCCTGGGGTACACTTCGTTTAACACCATAGAGTTGGTAAATCCCTTTTTGGCCCCGACGATGAAGAGCGCCAGTTGGACCTCCCCGAAAGCCCGGGGTACACTTCAGTTAATACCATAGAGTTGGTAAATCCCTTTTTGGATCCCGACGACGTGGAGTGCCAGGTGGACCTCCCCGAAAGCCCGAGGTATGCTTCGGTTAACACCGTAGAGTTAGAAAATCCCTTTTTGGATCTCGACAATGAGGAGCGCCAGGTGGACCTCCCCAATGTCCCCAGCCATCGACAACGTCGACAGAGCCGTGGATACGTGAATCGTTGGGGCACGGTAGTCATCACCTCTAGTCAGGTCGTGCACACTACCAAGACCAGGCAGTAAGCCCAGTATAGAGAGAAGCACTCGCGGCTCCCTCACCTGGTGACAATAGGTTCTCTTCCACCACCTTTTGTGTTGCTGGATCGGGCGGAACCGCCTTGCCCGCATCACAACCAGCCGAGCCCTGCCACTGATCGACAATGGCCTTTCGTTCCTAGCATGACAGTCACCTCTCGGGCTTTAGCTAGTGAACAGTGGGACATGCCTAGTACCAGTCAGTCATCGGTCCCGCCAGTAGGGCCCATCATTCCCCCAATCGCAGAGCAACCTCCTGTAAGAAGAAGCTTGCGTTTGGCGCGAAAGTATGTCTTCTTGAAGCATCTGGCCGGCATTCTGAAAAGGCTTTCCATTCTTGAGGCCCTTCGCATGTTGTCTGAAATCCGTGTGGCGCTCGCCGAGGCTCTAAGGAGACCAATCCAGTTTGAAACAGAGGTAGCGGCCGCAGAAGCCTTCCACATCTAGGTGATTGAGGACGCCGAATGTCAGGCGGTTATCTCATTCTCTTGTGAAGATGAAGAACCACCCATACAGGGGCTCATCCACCCGATGTACATCACTGGCTAGTTCAATGGTGTGGAAGTCTGTCGCTGTCTTGTCGACACTAGTTCTGGGATTATCTTGATCCCACCTCAGACACTGCGAAAACTGGGGTTGTCTGAGGATGATTTAACTCCCTCCGACCTCAGAATCCAGGGGTATGATCGGACCGAGAAAACTCCACTCAGCAAGATTCTTCTGAAGACACAGTTCGACGGCTTAATTGCCAATACTGAATTCATGGTTGTCTCTTAGTACATTGCCTACAACTCATTGATGGGCAGGTCGTGGCCCCATCTTCACGCATCGGTTCCCTCATCATACCATCAGTGCCTCAAATACTCCCTTAAGGGTCGAGTGGGTGTGCTCCAAGGAGATACGTCTCCATTTTCCTCTTGTGAAGCTCGTTACCTGGACGCTGACTATTACCAGAGCAAGGACAAGAAAATTCTGGCAGGTGATGTTGAGCCCGCCACTGTCGCGAGTGATACCTGGGCAGGTTTGGATGACACATATGTCTTCCCAATTCATTGGTTGGAGGCCACGACTCCCAATTTGGGAGAGTTCTTTGTTTTCTCGAGTACCAAAGGAAGGCATATTTTCGGGTCTAAGCGACGACGGGAAATCACCTTGTACTCTTACACTAGCCAGGCTCAGGTGATCCCCGAGCCTCTTACCCTTGTACGATATCGGGACGTTGGGCTCATGGAAACAGCAGTACGTCATACGTGTCTGTTTCTCCAGGCCGGAATCGACCGGCTCAAGCCAATGCGTCACCACTACTTTGATGTCGAAAAGTGTGGCCCCTTAGGCCAAAGGCCGGATTGGATTGGATCAACCGCCTTCGTCGCCATGGTCTCTGCGGTGCATGAGTCTCCCGTCATGACGACCTCTGCCGCCCAAGCCGGTGCCATCTCCCCATCAGGGTCGAGCAGCCCCGAGACGGCTCCCCCCGTGGACGATCCTTCCACAAGCGAAGAAGAAGACATGGAAGATGCTCCTCCTGCCTTTTAGGAGGGCGTCTCCACCATGATCGATGAGTTAGTATAGGTGAACCTCGGTAGTGAGGCGGACCCGAGACCCACAATGGTCAGTGCCACTATGCCTCCCGAGGAACGGCAACAGTACATAGAATTCCACAGACAGCGCCGTGATATGTTTTCCTGGAGTTATGATGAGATTCCGGGACTAGATCCACAGGTAGTCGTCCACCGCCTTGGCATCCCAGCAAACCATCGCAGGTTCAAGTAGCCTCCCAGGAAGATGCACCCCTCTCATTTTTCCATGGTTGAGGCCGAAGTTGATAAGCTCATTAAGGACAACTTCATCAAGGAAGTCCAGTACCCCAGGTGGCTATCCAACATTGTGCCCGTCAGGAAGAAGAAAGGGAAGATCAAGGTCTGCATTGACTTCCGCGATCTTAATCGCCATTGTCCGAAGGATGAATTTCCCCTTCCCATGACAAAGCTGTTGATCGATGCAACGGCCGGGTTCCATGCCCTCTCCTTCATGGATGGGTACTCCGGGTACAACCAGATCCGGATATCCCCCGAGGATGAATATTTAACTACCTTCAAGGCCCCCCAGGGTACTTTCTGCTACCGGGTTATTCCCTTCGGCCTGAAGAATTCTGGTGCCACCTATCAACGGGCTATGCACCGCATATTCAAGCCGATCCTCGGGACACTGGTGGAGTGCTACGTAGATGACCTGGTGGTTAAATATCGTCAGCGCCGGGACCATCTCAAAGACCTTGAGAAAGTGTTTGGTTTCCTCCATTCTCACCACATGAGGATGAACCCGTTGAAGTGTGCCTTCGAGGTCATCTCTGGAATGTTTCTTGGCTTCATTGTTAGGTATTGAGGTATCGAGATCAACCCCGAGAAGATTAAGGCCATCAGCCAGATGCCTCCCCCAAATAATATTTGGGAGCTTCGAGGCCTCCAAGGCCACTTAGCCTATATACGCCGATTCATTGCGAATCTGGCTGGAAAGTGAAAGCCATTATCCCGGCCCATGAAGAAAGGCGCCACCTATGGGTGGGAAGAAGAGTGTCAGACTGCTTTTGAGGAAATCAAGCAGTATCTGCTTCAACCACCGGTCCTAATGCCACCCGTTCCCAGAAAGCAGCTGGTCCTTTACGTGACCACCCTGGAGCGATCCCTCGGTGCCCTTCTTGCCTAGAAGAACAACGAGGGAACAGAGAATAGCCTCTACTACCTCAGCTGCATTCTCCTCGACGCGGATATTAGATATTCTCCCATCGAGAAGAGCTTCCTGGCGCTCGTATTCGCCGTACAGAAATTGCGGCACTACTTGCATCGCCACGAGGTACAGCTAGTCTCTCAGGTAGACCCGTTGAAATACATCCTGAGTCGGCCTATGTTGACCGGGCGATTGGCATACTGGGCAGTGATCCTCTAGCAGTTCGACATTAAATTCGTACCTCAGAAGGTCGTCAAAGGATAGGCTCTGGCATACTTCTTAGCTACCCACCCAACCTCTATGGACCAGCCACTAGATTTGGGCTTTCCTGATGAGGAAATCCTCTCAATCGATCACGCCACCCCATGATGGCTGATGCACATTGACGGTGCCTCCCGAAGCCCTATCGGTAGAAGGATCAAATATCCTAGGCTTAACAGAGTGGTCCTGGGTATCGTCTTCATCACCCCGGAGCAAGCCATTCTGCCATATTCATTCTTGTTGTCAGAAGTCTTCCCCAACAATGAGGCAGAATATCATGCCTTCATCACTGGCCTCGAGTTGGCTCTAGAGGTTAACGTGCCCCACGTGTATGTAAAAGGGGACTCTGAACTAGTCATCAAGCATGTTAATGGTGACTATGCTGTCAGGAAGCCAGAACTCATGTCGTTGCTGGAGTGCACCCTCCATCTAATGGCTATGTTCCCCTCCCGGCCAGATGTCGTTCACGTTCCCCGTTCGCAGAACAGTCGAGCAGATGCTTTGGCAAGCCTAGCTACATCACTCACAGAGCCCGAACAGGATGACCTAATCATCCACGTGGCACACCGGAGAGTCATTGCTCATGTTACCCCAAAGGGTGATCGTGGCCCGCGAGTGAACCATTTCACTTCTGGTGCCCCTACGTCAGGACCCCCTGGGGCTTTAGGCGTGGTGATCGAGATAGTTCCTAACTGGAGGACACCCTTGGTTGAATATCTCCAGCACGGAAATCATCCGATGGACCGAGAAGATAGGGAACGAATCCGGTGTCGTGCGCCGTAGTTCACCCTTCAAAGCGGCCCCAGCCGTGATCAGCTCCTTTACAGGCGCGGGTTTGATGGTGTTATCCTCCGTTGTCTTCAATGAGTTGAGATCCCACTGGTCATGCAAGAATTGCATGCTGGTTCCTGTGGCTCCCACCAGGCCGGGTTGAAGTTGTCCCACCAGATTCGGAGGCTAGGATACTTCTGGCCCTCCATGATCCACGACTGCATCGAGCACGCCAAGAGGTGTCATGCATGCCAAGTTCAGGCTAACTTCGTACACCGGCCACCGGAGCCTCTCCATACTACTAAGTATTCTTGGCCCTTTTCAGTCTGGGGGTTGGATGTCGTAGGTCCTTACCCGCCGGCGATTGCCCGCCAGTGCCGGTTCATCTTAACCGCTACAAATTTCTTCTCAAAGTGGGCAGAGGCAGCCCCGCTCAGGGAGGTCAAGGCTGGTTCTATTGCCGACTTCGTGAGCTCCAATATCATCTACCAATTTGGAATACCTCACGCTATCCTCACGGATAACAGAACCAACTTCCGAGTGGCTGAGATGAAGAAATTGTACTCCAATTACAAAATTCTCTCTAACCACACCTCTCGCTATCATGCGTTGGAGAATGGACAGATTGAGGCGTTTAACAAAACCCTCTCAAACATTCTGCAAAAAAATGGTAGGTTAGAAAAAGAAAAGTTGGTCGGACAAGCTTTCCAACACCCTCTGGGATTACAGGATGACGACTCGCAATTCCACCTAGGTGACTCCTTATTCCATGGTATACGGATCTGAGGCCGTCCTACCCATCGAGGTTAATCTTCCCTCATTGCGCACGGCGGTCTACGACCAGCAAGCACCAGATAGAGTTTCCAAGATCCGTCTATCCGAATTGGAAGCGCTGGACAGAAGTAGGCTTCTTTCTTTACATAACATGGAAAGGCATCAGAGCAGGATGGTTCAAGATTTTGATAAGAAGGTTTGCCTCCGCTCCTTCCTGCAAGGTGACTTGGTGCTGGCTCTTAGAGCACCAATGATTCCCGGCAGGAAACCACCCAAGTTGGAGCCCAAGTGGGAGGGGACTTTTATTGTCCACAAGGTCTATCCCAATGGCGTGTATTCCCTGCTGACTATGGATGGTGAGCGTATCACTCCTCCCACCAATACCAGTTTCCTCAAGAAGTACTTTGCCTAACCACATGGTCCTGCATGACCTTAAACTGTATGGTCCCGCATGACCATAAACTACACCTTGGTCCGTGATCTACGACCTAAAACTAATATCACCTTGGTCCGATCTCTAAGACCTAAAACTAAGATCAACTTGGTCCGAGATCTAAGACATAAAACTAAGATCCATATTTGATCTAACACAACATTAAACTGTATTTCTAGAACTACGTCTAGCTTGATTCCCATCCTAATGGGATACGTAGGAACGCCCAGACCTTTCGTATTTGGGTCTAGCTTGAGGTCCGTTGTCGCGTCTGTCTCGCGTTTGGGACCATGACCACAGGATCATGTGCAGTGGTGTGATATTATGTCCTCATTCACTTCGGGTTTTAAATAGTTGCACCACGTGCACCCTGTCCTCATGATTTATCCATCCTATGTCCAATGGCATTAAAAGGCATCGTTCTAGAACTATGTATGGCTTGATTCCCATCCTTATGGGATACGTAGGACCGCCTGAACACCCAGATGTCAGGCCCAGCACCATCTCTTAGGATATACCACGATCTCCCAGTTCCCATGGTGTTTGGCATTATGCCCCCTCTTTTGCCTGGGGATCCGCCATATTTTGGCCGCTCTCGGACTGAGCCCTCTGACCCTTTCCAGTGGTCTTCTGATGTGATCAGGGTACTCCGGTCTAGGACTTGGAGTGCCAGATTCGACTTAGGAATGTTCCATCCACTTTCCATGCTTCGTGTTCCCCTTCATTCGGTCCCCCGTCATCCTTCACACCCGGAGGGACCCCCATGAACGGTCTGGATACAACACCCAAAGGATATCCTACCGTCATGGGCTAACACCCCTGAGGTTTTCAGAAAACAAATTGATACAAATCCCACATTGCGAACATGGTCCATAGTTAAAGATCATTTGTTGGTCCCCATGGATGGCACGACAGGTTGCTGTGTTGCGAACATGGTCAGCAGTAATCCTCAGTCGTCACGCCGGTTTCCTCGTGCTCTGAATGTTGGTGGAATGGTTCATGTCATGTTCCGCCCCACTATGTCAAGGTGGAATCCTGACACTCCTTGTACTAACCCTCATTACACCCCCGCACATCAGACAGACCGAGCTGTGTAACGGTGTCTCTCGGGGCTCCTGCGATCTGAGTGTTAGAGTATGTGCTTGGGTCCCTTCTCTACAGGTTGCGTGCATCTTGGCCCTCATCCCCATGGGGAACGAGGAATCTCCCAGACATTGCATTTCGGGCCCAGCATAGCTGGGAGCCAGCATCTCCTGCCCCCCTGATTGTTGAACCCTCATAGGCCCCTTTGGCCCAAGGCTCCTCTGTCGGTTGGTCCAAACCTTACGACCTTAAACTGTGTTGTTGGTTGAAACCATACGTCCTTAAACTGTGTTGACGGTCCAAACCTTACAACCTTAAACTGTGTTTATGGTCGAAACCATACGACCTTAAACTGTGTTGATGGTCCAAACCATACGACCTTAAACTATGTTGTTGGTCCAAACCATACGACCATAAACTGTGTTGACGGTCCAAACCTTACAACCTTAAACTGTGTTGATGGTCCAAACCATACGACCTTAAACTGTGTTGGTGGTCCAAACCAAACATCCTTAAACTATGTTGTTGGTCCAAACCATACGACCTTAAACTGTGATGCTGGTCCAAACCATACTACCTTAAACTTTGATGATATCATCCTGGCTTCGTGTTTGGTCCCACGACTTGAGCATTTCCCTGGACAGCACATGGTAAGTAGGGCTTAGGTCCTCATTCACGTCAGGTTTTGTAACCTCCTTTCCATGTGTCCATTTCTCCCCTTACCCATTCATGGTACAAGCTCTAAGACCTTAAACTATGATGCTTCCAAGAACTACGTGTGGCTTGATTCTCATCCTAATGACATACGTAGGACCTCCCGGACATTTTTTAATGGGTCCAGCCCCAGGGATTACCGAACCCCATCCTTCCTTATTTTCGTCCCCTCGGCCCGACTTCATGGGAAGTGGTGTAATCAGGACATCTACACAGAGCAGGTTCGGGATGCCCCATGGTAGTAATGGGAAGCCGTAGTTCTCTGGCCAAAGAGGTCATGCCTGGAAATTGGGACGACCCCAAATCAAGTCGGTATGTCAGCCTAATGCGCCATCTCCATGGTGGCACAATTTCGGGAGTGCTGGACTCTGTTCGAACAAACCACCACTCCACCTTCCACGCTTTGCGTCCCCCCTTATTCGGATCCTCATTTCCTTTCATGTTTGACGGGACCCCCTAACAATATGGATGCTCGACCTATGGTCTGCCTATTGTCCTGGGCCAACATTCCGGAGGACTGGTCATGTTTGAAGGGACCCCATAACAGTACGGATGCTCGACCTATGGTCCGCCTACTGTCCTAGGCCAACGTTTCGGAAAACTGACCGATGATATTTGAGTCAGGCCACGTCTTGTGAACATGGTAAGTGGTCAGCCCTCATTTATTGTCCCCATTCCAGGCCAACATGATATGGATGCTATGTTTCCACCATGGTTGACAGTTATCATCCATCGTTGCGCCCCATTGGGTTCCGAATTTGGGCAGTGTGATTCACCCTTCCTCTCCATCCCCCTATGTTCGGATGGATTTCAATGCTCCCGACATCGCCCCGCTCGTGTGTTAGAGCACATTGAGAAGATGACACATCAATCGGCCCTGGGTCTCCTTAGAAGTCCAAGCCCAATTTTGGACACCTGAAGCTTGGCCGATGCCCCACAGTTGAACGAAATGATGGCACGAGCATCTTCTGCTTCTCGCATTGGGCACGACCCACAGGAGCGTAGGGATGAGTTGTTATTCGTTTAGAGACTATGGTAGAGTGCATTAAACCATGAGTACAAATGAGTGGATTTGGCTATATATTGTTTTGAGACGATGAGCAGTACAAGAAAAAAAGTTCATGAGATTGCAAAAACAAAGCCCTTAGGGATCAGCGTGCTGAAGTGATCTTTCCAGTGCCACTACCCTTTGTCTGGTAGCCTCCAAGACCGCTTCTCACTCTTTGAAGACTCTCTCCTCATCGGCCACCACAGAGCGCAGCTCGCCAGCCCTAGCTAGTGCCTGTGCCCGCTCGGTTCAATGTACGGTCATCTGGCGGCTCGCCTCCACCAGTTGTTCATGCACATCAGCCAGCTGGGCCATTAGTTTCTCCACAAGCTCAGAGCATGTTGCGATGAAGGCCTCCTTATCTGTCAACTTCCATTCGAGGTGCCGGACTTCCTGCTCCGCCCTTAGCAGTGCTTGAGCACTCACCAATCCTTCCCGACACTGGGCAATGTCGGTGCGCCAGCTGATCTTGTGTATCTTCTCAGCCACGTAATCACGGACCGTCAGATGAAGACGCTGAGGGTCAGCCCTTCCAGCGCACAGGAAGCATAGACAGGTCTGAAGTGATCCCATCCGCCTCCGCCAATCTGACTGGGGCTGCCTGAGGAAGCACTGGATACACTTCAGCCCTTTGGGTCATGTCATCCGGCTCTCCTCGGATACCTTTGAGTCTGAGTAATCTATCTCCTCAGGGTCAGCGGGTCGGTATATGGGGAAGGCGACCAGCAGATCGGCAGCAGGATCTGCCCCAGGGATGTCTTCATGAGGAATAGAATCCTCAACGTCCGGGCGACCTTCTTCTCTCGCCCCATCAGCAATGATGCCTCCACCAGCTTCTGACCTCGTCTCAGGAACAGCGCCGCTGATGTCTACCGTGCCCTGTTCATCAATTGTTGGGGCCGAATCAGTGTAGAGAGCATGTTCCGAATGAGGTGGTATGTCTGCGCTGGTCCACTCGCAGACGGCCCAGGCTCTGTATCCTGAAGTGCCTCTAGTGTTGAGATCACTGCGCAAGGCATACACTGGTCATACTTGATCTTTTTACACCAAGCACCAGTAGTGAAGCATGAGACTTACAGGAATCCAGAGTGTCGGTCCCCAGTGTTTTGGTCGTTGTAGGAGCCGCCGTTAGGGGAGACCCCTCTGTGCTTGTTAATTCAATGATGGGTGTCATATCCCCATCATGTCCCAATTGTTCCTCTCCTCTCTCCTCTAGTGGGGACGCCCGTACAACGCTCAACTGCTCTTGAGTAGGATGGGGAAGTGATTTAGAAGATGGAACGGAGAATGGATGAATAAGGGAAATGAATGAAGACAGAGACAAACCTTTAGAATCTCGGTTATGTCGAGATCAGAGTCGGTAATCTCTCCGCTCTCTCGGAGACTCCCTTGGTAGGTCTCCCCTTGCGACCCCTCACCTTCGGTCTCTTCTTCTTCGTCTTCTCCCTCGCCTTCATCCTCTCCGGTTTCCTCCTCCCCCTCAGGCTCCTCGTCACTGTCGCCTTCTCCCGGAGGCATCCCTTCCGGATCCTGCTCCTGGACGAGCATCACTTTCACAAGGAAAGGTGGCTCCGTACGCCACCCCCTTTGGCGTGTGTATGCATCCATGGTCGTCAGATAAGCATGTCACCGATGAAAGTTTACTCGGTCGGTAATTCGAACGAGCCTGACCTCTGGCAGTTGGATCCTGTTTTGCATTATCTTCTTCCAATTGGCTTCGATGCTCAGCGATTGTCGTAGGGTCATCCAGGAAGACCACAGTGCTGGGAGAATTGCATCTTCAGAAGGTTCAAGCAGATATCTTATCTGCTTCCCGGGCAGTTCCCTGGCCGCCTCATTTGACCCCCCTACGGGTAACGAGGATGTGGCAGCACCAAGTGATGTCCCCGCTGCCGAAGTCCCGGCTTGCGCAGGCCTTTCTTCCTGACGCACCCTTGGTCCTCCCCTTCCAACGGCACCGTGCCCTCTTTCCCGTCGCCCGGTTTCCGCATGAGTAACCTCGAGTTGCCGGATGCGCTTGTGTAATAGCCCCTTAGGGTATGGAATGGTCCAGTGTTCGGTGTATTCGGTTGCTAGTCCCGCATCGACCCCAGAGGGGGGAAGAGTGACGACATCGCCAGAACCGAAGGTGGTAAACATCAACCACATCTGGTGTCGGACACACGGATTCCTCAACTTCCAGACAGCCTAAATACCTTCTTCGACATTCGTTGGAGGCACTCCAACTGGCTGGCAAATTGGGATGGTACGTAAGGCTCACAGATCACCTTCTCATCGATCTGAGCCACGAGCACCCCGCCCCGAATGCTTTGGAAGTATTCCTTCTATTCTAGAGAGCTTCGACCGTTGTCCACCAGCTGGACGAATGGGGTGGGGAAAGAGCTGAAGTTGAAGTTGGCATGGTTTCTGATGTGGATCCTCACGCCCTCTTCATTGAGCGTCATCGGCGCCACCCCTGCGATGTTTAGCAAGGACGGTCGCAGACCATTTCCTGGAGGACGGACGATGTTTGGGAAAGTTTACCCACCAAGATGAGCTTCCACCCAGCTGTGGAATATCTGGAAGGGATCACAATCTCTCTGAGGTGACCCCCCTCGTGAGATGATCCCCAGGATGGTATACATCTTGGCCAGTACGGGGACGCCCAAGTTGAACCGTTTGTTGGCGCCCATGGAGCCCGCAATCACCAATGTTGCTGGGCAGACGCACATCCTCGCATCCCGCACCGGCAGGATCCACCTGCTCAGGAAGGTGTCAAGGAACCCGACATACCGGACGTTCAGGTCTCAGGCCTCAATGATGTGGTAACCCCATGATTGGTATTTCCCCGCCTCCATGGTCCTCCAGTATGACCAATCCCCGCTCCTCTGAGTCATGGTTGGGCACCGTTTTCCCCGTCCCGGCATCTTGACGGTCGGATCCTTCTCGAGGAACAGGCTGAACCAGCCCTTGAAGGCAACATCCTTCAGGAGGACCTTAACCCCCAGCCTCTCTTTGTCCAGCTCCAACAGGTGCCGCGTCAGCAAAGGCATCCACGACCTGTTTCCCCATGTGCTCTCTGGAGGAACGAACTCATCGTATTGGTAACCCTCCAGTGGGATACCTCCGATGCAGTGAACATCCCAGAGACTGATGTCGGCTTCCCCATGATGAAGGTGGAATGTGTTGGTGTCAGGAGACCACCAGGAGAATAACTCCGGTCTGAGTTTAGGCTGTTAGAGGAAGTGGAGTTGTGATGTCCATACCTCCTCGAAAAGGCCGATATACCACAGTTCATCCCTGAACTAGTCACATGTATGGAGGACCCAAAACACCCAGGCCAATTCGCTGGTGATGTTTCCCTCGGACCGTAGGTCCCAATCCTTCAGGCAGCCCTTCGTATCATCCGTGATGCTCTGACGGAAGCTGCTCGTGTAGAGGGCCGAAGAATCCTCTACCACAGGCTCATCCCCGGTAATGGTCCTAGTCCTTAGGTTCAGGACATATACGTCTATATGTCTAGTTTCCCTGGCAGTATGTCCGTTGTTGGTGATGTTGTAGTGAGGAAGTTCGTCCTCTCGAGTCACCCAAGACCGTGGCGTGTCCACCTCGAAGCCCGGCAGTGGCACCTCCCCCAGGATGCCAAAATTCTAGAGCGGGAGGTGGTCCGGCAAGGGATATGTCTTTTGGGCCAGTGTCAGAAGATTGAACAAGGTCATATTGTTGGAGACAATCACCTTGGCGCCGTAAACCTCCTTGTTCGCTGCAATTTATGTCCCACGGGTAGCGGCTTCCCCCTAATCAACACGGTTTGCAGCCATCTCGAATCTTTCAGGAGTAGGGAGAAATCAGGATATAGTGCACGGAATCGGAGAGTTCTACACAAAATCTGAATGAGTTGCACGAAATCCTGAAGATGAGCGTGCAATCGGCACGCAATGCGCGGAAAATCCTGAACTGGTGAGAAATCACGGCCGAATTTCAGATGGAATTCCGCGCTGGCATAGTGTTTTCACGCACAGCCGTGGAAGCGATTTCGCGCATGAGAGCGATGATCTTATCGTGCGGAAAAAGCAGAGGTATGGATTTGGGACCTAGCGCCCCTTCTTATAGGTGAGGCCAGGGTTCCGCGCCGTTCGAAAAGAGGATTCAATGCGCATCCGTAGGTTTTGCGTGCCCCATCGGAATTTTGCGCGCAACTTGACCAGGGGACTCAGCATTTCGGTGTTTCAGAGTTTCCCTTGGAATCCGATCGTTGCGACCTCTCGCCGATCCAATTCCAATGCGGGGCATTTATTGACGCCAAAAAAAGTCTGTAACTCTCGGAGGATGTTTCGAAAAGACGAAGCGAAGTTATATTCAGAATTAGAGGCCTGATTCGGAGGCCCGGGATGTGGTGCGTGAAATAAAGGAGGATCCGCGCGAAAGGTTGTTCTATGCATGTAGAATCATGGGGTTTCATGGAATTGAGCTGATGAGGCGCGCAATCATTGCGCGTCCCGGTTCTGTGCGGTTGATAATTTCGCACCTCCACCCCTGTCGCGCAATAATTTCACGCACCGCCTGGATTCCGTGCCGGAGGTCGCCTATAAATAGATGGTGACCCTGAATGGTTTGGGGGTTGAGAAATCCGAAGCGAATCTCATGCGCGCAATTCGGTTCCCCCCACACGCAAGATAACTTCCAGGTAATCCCTTATTTTGCGCAAACTTTCCCTGGAGATCGCCTTTGTGCGCAACTCCACCAGCTTCAGTGAATTTTCCCCCTTCCCAGGGTTCCAGCCTTGCGCGCAATCCGTGTCTTGTGCGCGCAATACCCTGCCATGCGCGCAAAATCCTGCGCGTAATTCCCTATCCGCGCACAATTCCCTTGCTCCAATTGCGTGTCGTCCTAGTGTTTTGCACGCAAACCTTCCCTTTTGCGCACAAAGCCCAGGACCCCTCACCCAAACGCCCCTTGGCTGCCCCCTACACTGGCACCTGATGTCTCCCCTGTCGGGCATGCGCGCCATGCATTGTTTTCCCATACGGCCTCCCAGGCTCGTGTGAAGTAACCTCAAGGTCCCTTGGGCCTTGTTTCCCGTTGCGTTGCTTTGACTTATGCTTCTCCTCATAGGCACGCTAACAATTATTTCTTCTTCGCATAGCCACGCAAACGTGGACCCCCTGGTGGTTTGCCCTATGGCCCCCCTTCACTATTGCTTTGTCGATGCCTTCCCTCCCACAAGGGGTAGAGGGAGTTGGGAATGTAAGCCCTAGGGGTGTGGAGAAAACCCACCTCGTCCAAGCTGCAGGACGTTAAACTGCTAAGCACCTCGTCCTTAACACAAGACGTTAAACTATGGTCCGACCCCATGCTTCGCACATAGGGTCCCCCTAGCTCGAACATTTTTTACGCCTCTCATATCCATGGGAATGGACTTTTCCTCACATGGAATGAGATCCTCCTTGTCGGATTGTCGTTTGTCCGTGGGGAAGGGCCGCCTCAGAGCGTAAGCCCCTAGCCTCTATTACGGATGATTGCACCCTTGCATCTCCGCACTTCCTCCTGCCAAGGCCAGTGGAGTCCCTTTCCCACTTTGCTTTGTCGCACCACGGGCGTCCACCCTGGAGTAAGCCCCGGCACCAAGGGCCGCTAACCATGCGTAAGCCCCTGTTTCCTCTTTGGGCCGCTCAACGTGTAAGCCCCATTCCGCTTCTCACGGACGCACCCTTCGCGACGTGATCGTCTGGTCCCTGCTGCCTCTTGTTTCTCACACCGAGCATGACTCACGTCGGCTTAGAGTGTGCATCGACCATGGCACCACTTTGGGCCACCCCAAAGCGTAAGCCCTATCCCAGCGAACTACGTGGACTTTGATCCGTGCTAATGCACGGTACGTAGGAACCCTCCACCAGGTTCAAGCCCACCACCCGGTCATCCCGTCCTCTCCACGTCGGTTCCCTTACCATCTTGGGCCGCCTCAGAGTGTAAACCCCAAACCCCTCTTCCTGCATGATGTTAACCTGTATCGCGTCCCTCATGACGTTAAACTGTATCACGTCCCGCATTAAATTAAACTGTATCCCGTCTCGCATGACGTTAAACTGTATCTCGTCCCGCATTAAATTAAACTGTATCTCGTCCCGTATGACGTTAAACTGTATCCCGTCCCGCATGACGTTAAACTATATCTCGTCCCACATGACATTAAACTGTATCCTGACCCGCATGATGTTAAACTGTATCTCGTCCTGCATGACGTTAAACTGTATTCCCCCTCTTGGGCCGTCTCAGAACGTAAGCCCCATGTCTCACTCCACCATCCATCCTGATCCGTACCTGGGCCTCCACATCCCGTTGAGATCATGCCACCCCATCCCACTCCATGGCATCCGGGAAGCCACCCACGTGCTGGCCCCAACATCGGTGTTCCCCTAGGGGTCCTTCAACCTGATCCCTCTCTGCAAGACGTTAATCTCGCGACATACCCCGTATTAAACATGGGAAGCTGAGGAAAACCTCAGATGGTGCACGTTCCCCACGTTTGATGTGGGATTCCTCGGGCTTCCATGCCCTTGAGAAGCCCTGTGATGAGGGACCAAAGACAGACATGCCAACGAAGCCCCAACGTGACCATTATCCTCACCGAAGGTTGCTGCCCCGACAAGACCCCTTGGAGCGTCTTGACGGAAGCAGCGTAATTAACTGGCATCCATATAGATATGGCATCGGGAATGGGCTTCACGAACCCGTCTTAAATCTATGAGGGAGACCCGGACTAGGTGATGTGCTCCGAGGAGGAATCCACGGAAAGAAGAACCGACATCCCATCATCCTGGTTTCGATCAAGGATCAGACGTCCCTGAACAAGGAACGGATGTCGCCCGCCTTTGGAAAGCGGGAATGTGGGGCAACAATGAGAGTATCCTCCCCGCAGACGGATGCGCATGCCCCAGCGAAAGCGTCAGAAACAAACCTCCCAAGGCGTCCTCTCAAGGTCCCCTCAATACCCCCAACGTCCAAACCATTGAGTTTTTGAAGTTACTCTTCAAAGTAAGGGATCCTTTTACCCTCATCTTTTAGTCATGACTTCTTTTATGTTATGCCTTCTAATTTCCATTTTATTATGTTGGGATATGTTATTATATATCTTTATTGATATCCATTTTATTTCCAAATGATGAGAGACTCTTTCCACTATAATTAACTAATTCTATGAATTTTTAAGTGACACCATTAGGCTGCCAAATTTTCGTAATAAAAATCAAATCTCCTCTTTCAAGTTTCCTTTTCGTGTGGTATGTCATTAAAATATCCATAACATGATATTATTTCTATTTTATTATGTCCCTATACTGTATTATTAGTTATTTACCCTTTTAACTACTATTTTTAATGTTTTCTAAAACCATGTTATATAGCCATTATACAGCAGAATTTTCATCTCAAAAATAATCTTTTTTTCAAGAAATTCATTCATTTTATTTTTTGAATAATTGAACCTATTTATTCTGTAAGAGTGTTCATATATATTTCAAACATATATATTTAATTCTTGGAATAACATACATTAAACCCAACTTCCCTTTCTATGGGTTTAAATTGATATAAAAATCATGTTTTAAGTACTTTTTAAAATGTCATGATTTTGATATGAAACCCATTTCTTTTATTCTATTTGCATTATTTATGAAATTTTTTATTATGATATATGTGGATCACATGAATATAAATACATATTTAGGGTGTGACCAAATAGAACACTAATGAATTTGGTAAATAAATTAATCTCTAGAGATGACAAGTTTTATGATACCTTGGGGAATAACCTTGGTAATTTTTATAACACCTTTGGCATGGAACATGGTGATATGATTATGATTGTATAAATTAAATTTTTTAACCACAATTTCATGTTATAATTCAATTTATTATTTCTATGATATTCCTATTTATCATTCCTTTATGATATTCCTCATATTCTTATTGATATCATTCAAGTTCACATGTAAGCTGTTTCACTTGTTTTCCTTACTCGGCCTTCTTCTCACACTTTCATTTGATGTATGTCTATAGGTTATGTAACAGCCCAAGATTTTATAAAAAAAATATTCTTTTTAATTTTATTAATGTCTTGTGTTGTACGCTACACCAAAAGGAGCTTGCACAACACACATCCTTGACTTGACTTGCATTACACGCAATCACGACCTTCCTCGATAGCGTGTGTAGTACGCAATACCGAGTTTCACTAAACAACGATATGCTATAAAAATATTATTAAAACTAGCCGTTATGAATAGTAATAACCACCTTTTGAAATCCAGTAAATCTTATTTTTTCAAAATGAACTTTATTTTTGGATTCGGAGTATCGAATTTAGCCTAAGGTGAAATTTTGGTACTTTTCGGATAACTTTCAAATTCTGATGAATAGTGAAAATTACTAAATTATAATTAAAAACAACTTTTTTAATCGAAATAATTAATAGTGATAAATCATTAATTTGAGTGGTTTTAAAGTGTATTTAGAATATATTTTTACAATTTAATACAAAGTTGGTCATTGGATGTAATTTCACATTTAAACTAGACATAAACAAGTGTCAATCTTTTGATATATATTGTTTCTTAAAAACACGCTATTTGTTTTAACAGCGGGATTTAATTATAAAATTAATTAATGCAACTTTTATGTTATGAATTTGGTAAAATAGACTTCATTTTTGAATTCGGAATATGAAATATAGCTTGGGATGAAATTTTGGCATTGTTCTGAAAAACATCAATTTTTGATGAATAGTGAAACTACTAAGTGGTAGGTTAAAAAACTGAATTTTGCATAAAACTTAATTTTACCGCTTCTGTGAATGGAATTTCGAAAATCCGAGAGACACGGTTAATATCAAGGACTAAAATGTGGTTCAATGAGATGAAAATAATTTTTTGGTGAATAGTAACTTTTTACTTTTTTTACCACGGTTAATAGTAAATAAGGTAACTAAGGGTAAATATGATATTAATATTACCCTAACACATGTCCTAATTCTATTGGACAAGTGTAATTCGACCAAAAACAAACTTAGGAATAAAATATGACCATTTAGGCCCACTTGGATTAGATTAGGACATTTATTATTAATTTATTTAAAGAAGGGTTAAAATAGTTAAAATCAAAGTTTAATAAGTAAATCATTTTTAATATGGGGTTATACATAAGATAAATTCGACTATAAATATTCATTAGAAAGCTAAAAAGATTTCCTACATGATGGTATTTTATTTGTAATTTTTAGACATCAAATAATATAATTTATTTATGACACAAAAATGATGCAGTAATTATCTTATTAATGAAATATTGACATAATTGATAATATAAATACCAAAATAAATGTAATTTAAGACTTTTTATGAATTACACTAATTTTATAGGTTACTATGATATATTAGTGTTGATTTAATCAACTTTGTTCGAACATATAATTCTTTTATGACTTTCACAAAAATCATATATCAAATAGTGTCAAAATTGACACAAAATCGTTTTTAAATCAAATATTATATTATTAATTGTTATTTTATTCCTAAAAATCTAAGGTTCGGCCAAATGACTTAAATAAGGATATATGTATTAATAATATACAATTTGGGGTTCGTTTGGCATGTTATAGTAAGTTTATTAACCATATAGTGAAAGAAAACAAAAAGACACGGTAAAAGTTAAATTATTTAACATAGAGTTAAATCTAATTGATAAGGTTAAAATAATACCATAAACTTGTCTAAATCCTATTGGTTGATAGGATTTCGACCCATCCCCACTTTATCTTCGAAATAAGACCCTTTGGAACCATTATAAACCGATTTTGACTTTAATATAAAATAATATTTTGAGATATTCCTAAGGTGCCCCTCTCCTCCCTTATAAAAGGACACCTCCTCCCCCTCCTCCTCACACCAATTTGAGCACTCAAGCTCGGCCAACCCCTGCCAAAATCTCTTCTCCACTTCCCTAGCAACATCCTAGAGGTTCTGGTCTTCCTCAAAGACCAATTCTAGTGCCCTAAGAGGAGGTCTCAAAGAGGCACTTCAAAGAAGAGGTAATTACCGTTACCAATTATTTCATCTTTATTTCTTCTTCCACTTCTTCTTCTTAGGTTGTTTCATTATGAAGTAATAACATCAGTATCACTCATATACTGATATGTTATTATAAGTATGAAACAACCCTATTTCACCATCTATCCATCCTACGGAAAAAGAAATCACCGCGCGTGCGTACGTACGGAATACCGTCTCCACGCCGTGGTGTAATCTATTTTCCACCACCACCTTACATGGATGGGTATAATGGTGTAAAGAATAACTATACATAGTTATTAAAACATCATATTGATTCTGATATATTGTATAATCCACTCCAATTCAATTCAATATTTATAGAAATGATATCATCGCTCGTGCGTACGTACGGAATACCGTCTCCACGACGCGATGAGATTCATTCTCCATGTTAACCATTTAAGAATGATTATAATGTATATATAAGAAATAATAATGAAATATATGACATTATAAAGCTACTGGATTTATGTATATATATACATATGTATGTCATCTACTTACTTCCATTTCAAGACAATAAGGAAAGGAAAACAGTGTTCATGCGTACGTACGGACTACCGTCTCCATGAACGGTGTTTTTCATTTTATTTTTCTACCTATTATACTGAATATATATGATATATAAATCATATTTTATATTCTGGATGTAAGTAAATCATGATATAAGTAATAATGATGTCAAGAACAACAAGTCAAAACACCTACGATAAATGAAACGATTTTACCCAAAATTCTTCTTTAACATGGAATTTACAAAAGAACGGGTAATATAATGTCATAAGTGAACCATATATGATATCATAACAATGAATATGATTCTGTAATAAGTCAATAACATGATTTAAATCATTATACAGGAGGTTCGGACACTTACAAAGCAAGTCGGACCTAAGGTAAGGGAAATATCACAATCTCATTTTTATCCGAGATTGTTTATTCGTAAGTATTTACTGGGGTGTATTTTATCATCCACATCCATGTTCCCTCAATATGTAATATTGTTTCCATCCACTTGCAATAGTTTAAATCCAATTTTACCCTTAGGTTAGTTTTTAGTAAAGAATATGAAAGGAATCTTTTGTCGTTTTTCGTACGAGGTACATTTTGACTTTTTCGACAAAAGTAAAAAAAAATGTTTTTTTAACTTATACGGCACGAACGGATTTCTACTGTTTTATGAAGCCTTATTTTCATGAAGATTCCTCTAAAAGATTTCATGACTATTTTCAATAAAATCTCTTTCTTTTAAAATTGCATGATGTTTTGTGAAAAGAAATTGATTTTGAAGAAGAAAGGATATTTTCCTCAAGAATTCAATTCAAGTGTTTTATCAAAATTATTTTCCATATAAGATAATAAAGGGTTCTGTTTCTATCCATATTTTTACATTGATTTGACTATGTTGTGATGGAATTATGTTTATGAATTCCTTTATCTTATATGAATGGTTTTATGATGTCATGTTGTTTAAGAATCCCATTTTTATTACATGGGTTATGCGACGATGTATGATTTATGATTTTGTGGCACACATAAGAAAGGATTCATTAAGAGATGGGTGGGACCTATATCTCCCTCCAATACATTGGGTAAAGATTTCATATCTCATGAGATAGATATGGCTGGAATGGTAGGTTATACCGGTTCAGTGAAACAGGACTGAAACGAGGATTACTCGATTCAGAAAGGGACTTTGTCCACTAAGATAGTCTTGGCAATGAGCCTTGACTAACAAGAAATGATTCTCTATGATTATGTGTGTATTCCACAATGAGTAATGTTTTAAGTTATGATTTCATTTCACTACTATGATTTATCCCATGTTATGAAATTATGCTCTCTTTTGCAGGTTAAGATTTCCAAAAATGTTATGTTCTTATGAAAATTATGTGATTGATATTTCTTTTGTTTACCCTTACTGAGCATTTGAGCTCACCCTTTTATGTTTTATTTTCCCCAGGATATAAAGAAAGGTTTTAGGTAAAAAAAAAGATCTTTATGGGAGATTTTGAAGATCTTTCACCAGGATTAGAAGATTACGTTCCGAGTTTCCAAAGACACTAAACTATTACGATCCTTGTGTGTGTATTTTTGTTATGTATTAAGTATTCCTCAAAAGTAATGTAATGTTCATGTACGTTAGGCTACGGGTCTTTACAGTTGGTATCAGAGGAAAGGTTTAGTCAACCTTTGGAAACTAGGACGTGAAAACGTTAGTAAGATCCCTAGAGATATTTCTAAGGTATGTCTAGGGATGCCCCTATGGATAAGTATACGTATAGGATATAGTTCTAGAACTATGGTAACGATATTAGATTAAACCAAAGATGATAGATATTTAAGTTACTCCCCCTTTATTACGATTTTTGCATCTAACACTATTCTGTTTGGGTTTTAGAAAATGGCTGGAAACAAGATGATTCACAATAATGGAGGATATGATGATATTCTTCATGAGCAACCAAATGAAATGGGATTTGGATGTCCAAACATCATTATTATGCCGAATCAGCAATCTCACAACATGATCAATAAAGTAAAATTTGGTAAGTTTCCTGACTCGACTAATAAGAGAAAGATGGAGTTCCATGATGATCATAGAGGAAAGAAAGTTCAATTTCCCCTATGTAAATCATGTGGGAAGAGGCATCAAGGAGAATGTTTCAAGGGAACTGGAAGATGCTTTGGGTGTGGAAAAGAAGGACACAAAGCAAGTAAGTGCAAAGGAAAAGGGTCGGTTAACACCATGGATGAGGATAATGGTATTGCTACGACATCAAAAATGGTTAAGTGTTTTAAATGTGGAATGTATGGGCATTATGCAAACAAATGCCCTAAGGGAAAGACTCATGAAGAGAATCAGTATGGTCATATGGGTAGTATTTATGTGGATGATGATGAAGAGACTACAAATGATATGTGAGATGAAAGAATTTTTGAAGCTCGGTCAATGGTTTGAGAATGTAGTGGCATGATTACATGTTTATCATGTGTAATTTTGGAATAAAGAGACATCTATGGATTGTTACACTGTTTTCTTTCCTTGTGTTTTGAAAGTATATGATTAATGTTACCAGTATCCATGAAAGGTTATTCAGATATTTTTTGAAAATAAGATGATATGCGCATAATGAAGACGAGAAAATGAAATGTTTAATAGTATTCATGAGCTCATGATTGATATAAGGACTAAGTGATATCATGGTTTGAGTATATAGAATTTTGAGGATTTTGGTATGTGGAAAGTGTTAACTTTTAACTGCACTCATGTTTTCACTAAGGTATTCAAGAGAATACACGATTAAGGACTTTGAATGTTTGGAATGTGACCAACAAGACATATCTTATGATATGTGGGGATCAACGACAGTATTAAATCTCTGGTAATCGATGTCACTATATTATGAGAGTGGACTGTAGTATTATGTATAAGCCTAAAGATTAGACTGGATTATGTTGGACATAAGTTAGTATTGTTTAAGGATAGAAGATTTTCGATATTATTGATGGGATGTTATAGTAACGTAGTTTTAGAAAAAGGGACAACCTACAGGACGGGCGACAGCCCATCGCTTCGGACAAGGCTGTAGGAATCGAACACACAACCGAAGTGCGACTGGCCTTTATCGCCTACCACTAGCCTACAGGAAGTCCCTGTTTAGTAGAAACTAGTTTTATTATATTAAGCAGTATGATATATGAAGTATAAGTCCATTTTAGGAACTATATATGATTAATCTCACTATAGAATGACTTATGTATATTTAATAACTTTTGCTTACCTTTTGTTTGAGACAGATGGAATGACCTGTCATTCTATCACATGATCTGCTAACACTTCACGAATAACAAATTCAACTTCATTTATTTAAGAGATGAAGTGGAAATTGTTCAAGGCACGAACAACAGTGATATTGTATCAAAATAAAGTAAGTATTTATTCTAATTCAAATTCTTTAACTTTAGGGAAATGATCTTGGAAACCAAAAAATGTTGTCCTAGTGATCTTATACCTGATGAATCAAATGGTACCTTAGATCGTCACAAATTTATGGATTTGTGATTACTGGCTTTTCCATAGCCATGTTCTCTACCACTCTCCATCAGAACATGATGGTTAGATTTCTCTTCCATATCCATATTTTCACCTATGTGGAAACCCAATGATTAGTTTATTTGGGTAATCGTTACATTTCATACTTTAGTTTTTAAAGCCAAGTTTTGGTATTCCCTTTTACGATGTGGGTTTCTATTAAAGAAACTTTCAAATAGTAAACCATTTATAAACCCGACGAATTTCGAGGGCGAAATTCATTTTAAGGGGGGTAGAATGTAACAGCCCAAGATTTTATAAAAAAAATATTCTTTTTAATTTTATTAATGTCTTGTGTTGTACGCTACACCAAAAGGAGCTTGCACAACACACATCCTTGACTTGACTTGCATTACACGCAATCGCGGCCTTCCTCGATAGCGTGTGTAGTACGCAATACCGAGTTTCACTAAACAACGATATGCTATAAAAATATTATTAAAACTAGCCGTTATGAATAGTAATAACCACTTTTTGAAATCCAGTAAATCTTATTTTTTCAAAATGAACTTTATTTTTGGATTCGGAGTATCGAATTTAGCCTAAGGTGAAATTTTGGTACTTTTCGGATAACTTTCAAATTCTGATGAATAGTGAAAATTACTAAATTATAATTAAAAACAACTTTTTTAATCGAAATAATTAATAGTGATAAATCATTAATTTGAGTGGTTTTAAAGTGTATTTAGAATATATTTTTACAATTTAATACGAAGTTGGTCATTGGATGTAATTTCACATTTAAACTAGACATAAACAAGTGTCAATCTTTTGATATATATTGTTTCTTAAAAACACGCTATTTGTTTTAACAGTGGGATTTAATTATAAAATTAATTAATGCAACTTTTATGTTATGAATGTGGTAAAATAGACTTCATTTTTGAATTCGGAATATGAAATATAGCTTGGGATGAAATTTTGGCATTGTTCTGAAAAACATCAATTTTTGATGAATAGTGAAACTACTAAGTGGTAGGTTAAAAAACTGAATTTTGCATAAAACTTAATTTTACCGCTTCTGTGAATGGAATTTCGAAAATCCGAGAGACACGGTTAATATCAAGGACTAAAATGTGGTTCAATGAGATGAAAATAATTTTTTGGTGAATAGTAACTTTTTATTTTTTTTACCACGGTTAATAGTAAATAAGGTAACTAAGGGTAAATATGATATTAATATTACCCTAACACATGTCCTAATTCTATTGGACAAGTGTAATTCGACCAAAAACAAACTTAGGAATAAAATATGACCATTTAGGCCCACTTGGATTAGATTAGGACATTTATTATTAATTTATTTAAAGAAGGGTTAAAATAGTTAAAATCAAAGTTTAATAAGTAAATCATTTTTAATATGGGGTTATACATAAGATAAATTCGACTATAAATATTCATTAGAAATCTAAAAAGATTTTCTACATGATGGTATTTTATTTGTAATTTTTAGACATCAAATAATATAATTTATTTATGACACAAAAATGATGCAGTAATTATCTTATTAATGAAATATTGACATAATTGATAATATAAATACCAAAATAAATGTAATTTAAGACTTTTTATGAATTCCACTAATTTTCTAGGTTACTATGATATATTAGTGTTGATTTAATCAACTTGTTTCGAACATATAATTCTGTTATGACTTTCACAAAAATCATATATCAAATAGTGTCAAAATTGACACAAAATAGTTTTTAAATCAAATATTATATTATTAATTGTTATTTTATTCCTAAAAATCTAAGGTTCGGCCAAATGACTTAAATAAGGATATATGTATTAATAATATACAATTTGGGGTTCTTTTGGCATGTTATAGTAAGTTTATTAACCATATAGTGAAAGAAAACAAAAAGACACGGTAAAAGTTCAATTATTTAACATAGAGTTAAATCTAATTGATAAGGTTACAATAATACCCTAAACTTGTCTAAATCCTATTGGTTGATAGGATTTCGACCCATCCCCACTTTATCTTCGAAATAAGACCCTTTGGAACCATTATAAACCGATTTTGACTTTAATATAAAATAATATTTTGAGATATTCCTAAGGTGCCCCTCTCCTCCCTTATAAAAGGACACCTCCTCCCCCTCCTCCTCACACCAATTTGAGCACTCAAGCTCGGCCAACCCCTGCCAAAATCTATTCTCCACTTCCCTAGAAACATCCTAGAGGTTCTGGTCTTCCTCAAAGACCAATTCTAGTGCCCTAAAAGGAGGTCTCAAAGAGGCACTTCAAAGAAGAGGTAATTACCGTTACCAATTCTTTCATCTTTATTTCTTCTTCCACTTCTTCTTCTTAGGTTGTTTCATTATGAAGTAATAACATCAGTATCACTCATATACTGATATGTTATTATAAGTATGAAACAACCCTATTTCACCATCTATCCATCCTACGGAAAAAGAAATCACCGCGCGTGCGTACGTACGGAATACCGTCTCCACGCCGTGGTGTAATCTATTTTCCACCACCACCTTACATGGATGGGTATAATGGTGTAAAGAATAACTATACATAGTTATTACAACATCATATTGATTCTGATATATTGTATAATCCACTCCAATTCAATTCAATATTTATAGAAATGATATCATCGCTCGTGCGTACGTACGGAATACCGTCTCCACGACGCGATGAGATTCATTCTCCATGTTAACCATTTAAGAATGATTATAATGTATATATAAGAAATAATAATGAAATATATGACATTATAAAGCTACTGGATTTATGTATATATATACATATGTATGTCATCTACTTACTTCCATTTCAAGACAATAAGGAAAGGAAAACAGTGTTCATGCGTACGTACGGACTACCGTCTCCATGAACGGTGTTTTTCATTTTATTTATCTACCTATTATACTGAATATATATGATATATAAATCATATTTTATATTCTGGATGTAAGTAAATCATGATATAAGTAATAATTATGTCAAGAACAACAAGTCAAAACACCTACGATAAATGAAACGATTTTACCCAAAACGCTTCTTTAACATGGAATTTACAAAAGAACGGGTAATATAATGTCATAAGTGAACCATATATGATATCATAACAATGAATATGATTCTGTAATAAGTCAATAACATGATTTAAATCATTATACAGGAGGTTCGGACACTTACAAAGCAAGTCGGACCTAAGGTAAGGGAAATATCACAATCTCATTTTTATCCGAGATTGTTTATTCGTAAGTATTTACTGGGGTGTATTTTATCATCCACATCCATGTTCCCTCAATATGTAATATTGTTTCCATCCACTTGCAATAGTTTAAATCCAATTTTACCCTTAGGTTAGTTTTTAGTAAAGAATATGAAAGGAATCTTTTGTCGTTTTTCGTACGAGGTACATTTTGACTTTTTTGACAAAAGTAAAAAAAATGTTTTTTTTAACTTATACGGCACGAACGGATTTCTACTGTTTTATGAAGCCTTATTTTCATGAAGCTTCCTCTAAAAGAATTCATGACTATTTTCAATAAAATCTCTTTCTTTTAAAATTGCATGATGTTTTGTGAAAAGAAATTGATTTTGAAGAAGAAAGGATATTTTCCTCAAGAATTCAATTCAAGTGTTTTATCAAAATTATTTTCCATATAAGATAATAAAGGGTTCTGTTTCTATCCATATTTTTACATTGATTTGACTATGTTGTGATGGAATTATGTTTATGAATTCCTTTATCTTATATGAATGGTTTTATGATGTCATGTTGTTTAAGAATCCCATTTTTATTACATGGGTTATGCGACGATGTATGATTTATGATTTTGTGGCACACATAAGAAAGGATTCATTAAGAGATGGGTGGGACCTATATCTCCCTCCAATGCATTGGGTAAAGATTTCATATCTCATGAGATAGACATGGCTGGAATGGTAGGTTATACCGGTTCAGTGAAACAGGACTGAAACGAGGATTACTCGATTCAGAAAGGGACTTTGTCCACTAAGATAGTCTTGGCAATGAGCCTTGACTAACAAGAAATGATTCTCTATGATTATGTGTGTATGCCACAATGAGTAATGTTTTAAGTTATGATTTCATTTCACTACTATGATTTATCCCATGTTATGAAATTATGCTCTCTTTTGCAGGTTAAGATTTCCAAAAATGTTATGTTCTTATGAAAATTATGTGATTGATATTTCTTTTGTTTACCCTTACTGAGCATTTGAGCTCACCCTTTTATGTTTTATTTTCCCCAGGATATAAAGAAAGGTTTTAGGTAAAAAAAGAAGATCTTTATGGGAGATTTTGAAGATCTTTCACCAGGATTAGAAGATTACGTTCCGAGTTTCCAAAGACACTAAACTATTACGATCCTTGTGTGTGTATTTTTGTTATGTATTAAGTATTCCGCAAAAGTAATGTAATGTTCATGTACGTTAGGCTACGGGTCTTTACAGGTTAGGAGATGTAGTAATTTTAATTAGGATGAAAATTTAAAGATTAAATTCAAGAGTATTAAAATAATGTTATATGTTTTCATGTTTTATATACCAATTTTCCAAGACACTAAACTTTAAAGATCCTCTGTTTGAAATGTAAGGAAAAGTTATGTAATAAAAAGGTGGTATTCCATAGGTTTGATAATGGATTATTCTAGTAACATAATAAAATTTTATTATATATATGATACTAGATTTATAATTATACTTGGATAATTGGATTCAATTATAGAATAATAAAAGAGAAGAAATTCAAAAGAAATTAAAAGAAAATGAAAGAGGATTTTACCTCTTGAAATCTTATCATTGTGAACCTCCTTAAAAAAATTGTATTCAGTATTTTGTTGATACGAAAGGATACAAGAATAGGGGGAGGGTATATTGAGGTGTTTTGGGAAGAATTTGGATAGTATTAAAATCTTTTAATGTGTAAGGAAAATAAGTTGTGAGAGGTGGTATTTATAAGGGGGATATGGGTGTTTTTTAATTATATTATTCATTAGTTTATTATTTTAGCTCAAGCCTATGGATAGTTTTAATTATAATGACTAAATATAGTAAATAAGGAATTATAGTTCGATATTATGGTGTTTAAATCATCCATGACTCAATAAATAGTGAATTTAACATATAATGTTATATACCGTAAATTACCATTTTTCACTATTTAGAAAAATTCAACTATTTTAGAAAAATTCCAAAAATTAACCATAACAATTTTTAGATGTTTAGAATTAAAAAATAACCTCTATCTTATGAAAATAATTTTTTAAATATGTGAAAATTAATTTTTAACTAAAATCATAAATTATTCGAAAAATACCTATTTCAAAATAATAACTGATTTTATGATAGTTTGAAAAATTAATTAAGGTCTCATAAAATTATCTTATATTAACTATAAAATAAAATATAAATTTATGTATCTATTTTATGAAAATAAATTTTTTAGGCCATTATATTAATTATAAAACTTTAAATAAAAATTTAAAAAAAAAATAAAAAACACACAATTTATCATTTTCAAAACAATTATTTACTTATACCATGATATAATTATATCATATTATTATTTATAAGATGCCCAAATTTTATTTATAATTTCATAGGTGAGATTATTATTCTATTTTCCTGATTGCTATTCCTAAGGGTCAATTTACTATTCTAAGGCTCATGTTTCAATTCCATCAGTATAGGTTCTTTAATTTCAATGAATATCATTTATTTCATTTTTCATTTATGAGAATAAAGTTTTATTGGGATTTCTATTCTATGTATGTGTTTTATAATATATAACATAATTATAATAATTGAAATTATAATGATAAATTTTTTTTTCATTACATTCTTCCCCCCTTTTGAAATTACACCCTCGAAATTTTGTTTTACATAAATATGTCATGGTATTTCTCCTTCATTGCATCCTCTAGTTCCAAAGTCACATCTTCATACTTATAGTTCCTCCCCAATAATTTTAAAAGGTGAGTTGTCTTGTTTAATATAACATTATCTCCCTAGTATATAATCTTTACCATTTTCTCATCATAAGAGAGATCATATTCTAATTGTATCGCCTCTGAGTTCAGTACATGTGAGGATCAGGTATGTACTTACACGTGAGACATACGTGGAAAAAATATGGAATTTGGGTCATATTTGGGAGAATTAAAATCTGATAGACCACTTTTCCATGGAGATCAAGGATCCCAAAGGGGCCAATATACCTTGGTTTAGCTTCCCTTTATTTTTAAACCTCATGAATATCTTCCATTGTGATATTTGAAGGAATAATTTATCTCCAACATCGAACTCCATGTCCTTTCAATGGTTGTTAGCATAACTATTTTTCTGACTATGAGAAACTTTTATATGTTTTTGGATGGATTGAACCATCTCTATCATATATTTCACAAGATCAGGTCCTTGTAGCTTTTGATCACCAACTTTATCCCAATAGGTTTTCGTTCTATGTCAATTTCCATATAGAGATTCACATATATTCATTTAAATACT
Source organism: Viscum album (assembly GCA_963277665.1). Classification (NCBI taxonomy): domain Eukaryota; kingdom Viridiplantae; phylum Streptophyta; class Magnoliopsida; order Santalales; family Viscaceae; genus Viscum; species Viscum album. The sequence goes on along the minus strand of OY728123.1, from coordinate 1,132,593,330 downwards.
CAAGTGGAAGCTATTTTTGTATGGAAACTTAACAAATGGGAGATTTGGATCCCATCCACCTTTAAATTCCATTGATAAGACTCTTAAAATGTATTTGAGTGTCTGAATAGTACTTTTATATTTTCCATTAGTTTGGGGGTGATATGCAATACTGAAATTCAATTTAGTACTCAAATCCTATTGAATAATTCTATAGAATTTATATTTGAACCTTGAATCACAATTATAGATGATCAAAAGTGGAACCCCATGTAGTCTGAAAACTTTTATCACATATATCTTAGAAAGTTGTTCTAGTGAGAAATCTTCCTGAATAGCGATATAGTGAGCTATCTTGGTGGGTCGGTCCACCACATCCCATATCGCATTGATTCCTTTGGATGTCTTCAGGAGACTAGTGATGAATTCCATAGTGACATTATCCCATTTACACATGGGTATAGGAAATAGATTTAATATCTATTCAGACTTCTGTTTCTATGATTTTATCTTCATGAAATACTAATCACATTAAGATATACTCCACAATATCCCTCTTCATGTTTCCCACCTGAAGTGTTCTCGAAGATCATGGAATATCTTTGCAATTCTAGGATGGATGGAGAAAGATGAGATATGGGCCTTATAAAACATTTTCTTTTTTATCTTAGGTGATTAAGGAACACAAAACCTCATTCTAAACTAAATAACACCATTATCATCTATATGAAACTCATGTATCATTCTTTATTTTACTTCTTTCACATTTTTTTGAATCTCTATATCACCCTGTTGTGCCTCTTTAATCTTCTATTGGATAAATGGTAGGGTAATAATTTAGTCAAGGAAGGATTTTTTCTCTACTATTACAATTTCTAAATAAATCATTTGTATATCAATAAGGATATGGTCTCTCTCAATGCACATCCTGGATAAGGTAGTAGTTTCTTTTCTACCATGAGCATCACCAACCTTGTTTTTTTTCATGGATGATAGTGAATAGAGAAATCATAATCTTTGAATAGATATAACCATCTATTTTGACACATGTTGAGATCCTTTTGTGTGAATATATAATTTAAGATATTTGGATCAATATGTATGTCACAATTATCACAATATAGGTAGTTCCGCCATATGTTCAAGGGAAAATCATAGTTTCTAGATCTAGATCATGCATCAGGTAGTTCTTCTCATGGATCTTCAACTGCTGTAAGGTGTAGGATATCAATTTATTAATTTTCAGCATTACACAACACAATACTTTATTTAAAGCATCATTTTATATCACAAAACGTTCTCCACTTCTTGGTACTGTGAGTATCGGTTCAGTGATTAGCCTCTTTTTTAGATCCTTGAAGTTTTCCTCACATTCTTTTTCCTAGACATACTTTACCATGTTCCTTGTTTTATTAGTTAGAGGGATAGAAAGTCAAGATAAATTTGTCAAAAAACATTGGTAGTACCAAACTAATCTACGAAAACTATGGATTTCCATGACAGTATTTTGTTTGGGCCATTCCTGAATTACCTTTGTTTTTGAAGGGTCTATAGAAATTCCCTCACTTGTGATCATGTGTCCCAAGAATGTGACCTGATGCATCCAAATGTCACAAATTTTGAACTTGGAGTACAATATATCCTTACTTAACATCACCAGAACAATCCTTATATGTTTTTCATATTCGTCTTTTCTATTAGAGTTGATGATAATATCATCGATTCACACTACTACAAAATTTTCAATGTAGTGTCTAAAGACACTATTTATCAAATCCATGAAGATTGCAGGGTGCATTAGTAATTCTGAAGGGAATAAAAAGAAACTCATAGTTCCCATAACTAATGTGAAAAGAAGTTGTCTGGATATCATCATTATTCACCTTTTTTTGATGATATCCAAAACAATGATCCACCATTGAGAAGAATTGAGCTCTTCGTAGTTGGTCGAACATGACATCAATCCTCAGAAAAGGATACCTATTCTTTATGAATATCTTGTTGAATTCCCATTTCAATATTTTTATATAAATATGAAACATTAGTGATATATAAAATTATTATATTCTAATTAATTCTTTGTCTTTATGATATATTAAATGAATAGTGTCAAAATTCTCATTAATGACATTTTATCAAAATATATTCTATTAAATTAATTAAAAATTATACAATAATATAAATAGGAAAAATATGATAAAAATAGTCTAAAATGTCATCATTTTTATATTTATGAATCAATATTTACATTATATGTAAATTTATAACACTTTAAGTGTAAAAAATTTGTTAGAGTGGTTAAAGTTAAAATGGGTAAAACAAGGGGTTAAAAAAATGAGAAGGTGTAAAACACAAAATAAACCGATAAAATTTTATTATTTTATTGTATTGAAATAAAATACATCAATATATTTAAATATATGGACATTTGGAATTATTTTTCTTGGTAATTACATTATTATAAATTATTCTTTTGATAAATCCCAAGAGTGCCCCTCCCCTCAATTATAAAAGGGAATCAATACTTTCCCATTTTCCCACTACTTTGATCCATATAGATCGAATATACCTTTCCAAAATACCTTCCCAAATCCCTTATAAAGAATATGGAGGTTCTGTATTTTGCAAAAGACCAACCCTATGTTCCTTAAGAGGAGATCAAAAGGAGTTCTTTCAAAGAATAGGTAATCACCTTAACCAATCAATTTCTTTTAACAAATTATTTACCTCTTAAAAAAATATGGTATTAATAATAAAATTATTAATTATGTATCCTAGATATAATTAATTTTTATTATAATATTTAAATCTTTATTATCCACCCTTTTCTCTATTAAATGGGAGGTAAGCATTTTGTTCGTGCATACATATGACTTACCATTTCCACGTAGTGATAAAAATCATTTTCCACCACCATATTTCATGGATGGTTATTATAAAGAGTTTAATGTATATATAATATACTTATTAAATAGTTATAAGTAATGAATTATAATATTTAATTTACCTTATAACCTTCCAACCCATTGGAAAACACTAACGTTTCTCATGCTTATGTGTGGACTACCCGATCCACAAAATGATGTGATTTGTTTTTCAATTATATCTTACTTTAATATTAATAAGGATATATTTAAATAATATATATGATTTTTTTGATATAATAATTATTCGATAAAGGTGAATTATTAATTACCCTTCCTTTATTCTATCTATTGATAAGTGGAAACATCATTCACACGTACATACAACCTAACATCTCGATGAGTTCTATAATTAATTTTTATTTATCTACAATTTATGAATGATTATAAATATGTATATAATGGATATATATGATATTTATATCATAATTGTTTTTAATATTTAAAAATAATCATGGTACATGTACCAAAACTACCAAAACAAAACATTCATGAAAAACAAAGAAGATATCACCCAGAAAAGTGTTGTTAATAAATAATTATCAATAAATTGGTGATAAAATGTCCTAATTAAATAATATTTTGTATGATATATATGTTTATTTCTATGGAATATATTTATAATAAATTATAATTAATTATAGAGTATGGTCAAACATGTACAAAGGAATTCATACCTAAGGTAAAGAATTTACATCTCACATTTATTTTTGTGAGACACATGCCATATTTAAAACATGTTTATCTTATGTGGTGTATATACTACACATTAAAGTATTTTATGATTCTTAATATTAAAGTTATGGGTATTTTAATATCTATTTATATTTCTTTCTTTCATGGGGTTTATGATTTAAATGTTACCAAAGTTGTAGAGGGTTTTGTGTTATAATCTCATTATTTATTAGGATTGTTTATGATTAAGTTTATGATGATGAATTAATATGATATACCTTATAATAAACTAATAAATTTTATTATTCTATATTTACATCTTTATAATACAATTTTTCATTTCATTTTCCTAACCTTAACTACTAAAGATACTGAGAACATGTTTTTAAGAAAAATCAACATTATTTATCTCTTTGGTCAAATTTTTTATTCTTTCATATTGATATTTTTTAAAAATATTTTAGATAAGTTTTTTAATATTATAAAATTATTATTTGAATTCATTCTTATATATGATTTACTTTTGAAAAAATATTTTAAAAGGATTCTTCTTATCATTTTACAAACAAGGTACTTTTTGGAATTTTCTACAAAAGTGTGCAAGGAATGTTTTGTTTTAATTTAAAAATAATGAATGGAATTTACCACTAAAATGGTTGATCAATGATTTCAATATTTCATTAACTTTTTCCCAGTTTATTTTTATAGAAAAATTTCTCCTAATATTTGGAAAATTTTAATGTTTTATAAATTCAATTTCAAAGTGAAAAGGATTTTTTTACCAAATAAAATTTCCTATGATTCTTTATGTGAATTATTCATATATGATAAAATCCTTTAATGTTTATTATGGTTTAATAGGGATATGATCCAGTGATACCATATCTATTTTGTATGATGTTTTTTTATGATTATGATGATGATATGTTTACAAAAATCATTTTCCCATGGGTTGTGATATAATTTTACGATTTATGACATTATAGAATTTATATGAATGAATTATGATTATGTGATTGTTGGGTCCATTAAATCACAAACATTTATTATGTAATGATGGATAAATCAAGAGGTAAATAAATTATGTATGAACCATATTTCATGATCACAATTGTTTCGTGGACCTGGATTTCATGTCCATAAGATTATGCATGGACCTAGTTTTCATGTCTATAAGTTTATGTGTAGACAAATATTTTATGAACAAAGTTTATGGGGGACTTAATTTCATTTCCATAAGTTTATGTGCAGTCCTCATTTTGTATCAGTAACTTATTGAGTGAACATGTCCCTATTTATACATATTCATGGAGTTATAGGCTTATGTGCATGCCACAAACTCATGTCTCATGCCAATGTTATGCTATCTTGGATCATGATATTTGATTCCTTAACTATTATTGTCTTATGAACTAACAAGATTTATTCCATGAAACAATAGTATGATCATTGATGTGAAGTCTATGGTTTTCAAACGTTAATCTTCTATTGTCAAACCATGATTCTCATCTTATGTCAAAGTGATCATTAATATATCCATTGTTCACCCTTACTGGGACTCTAAGATAACCCATTATTTTGTTTTCTTTTACCTTGTTTTTAAATAAATGTATTAATTATTATATTTTTGAGAATGGTTCTAGTTATGAGGAGCATAGTGGGAGATGAAGTAGTTCACTTATGTACCAGTTGATTATGTATCTATGTTTCCAAAGGTGCTAGAACTGTACCATTATTCTATAGATTATTATGTTATCTAATGAATATTCACCTAAAAATAATTAATATCCATGTATGAGATGTATGGGTCTCTATAGTTGGTATCAAATAATGGTTTAATTAACCTTTATAAACTATGAGAAGAAAATATTAGCTAGAACCCTAGGGATAGGTCTAAGTATATGATAAAATCCTAATGTTTTTGCAATAATCAAGGATTTTATAGGTTAAACCTAAGTTACAATAGATTGAAATTAATGTTTATTGATTTAGAAATATAATAAACAATTTTTCAATATCATGTTGTTTTACACTATTATTATCATTACTCACAATTTGTTCTTTGGTTTTAGTCAATGCATACATCCAAAAGAAATCATGTTAAAGATGAATATGATGGAAGATGAAATTATTTTACTCATAATAAACCAAATTTCCTGGGAGTTGGATTGTAAAAATTAATGCACCAACCTACGATACCCTCAAAATTTGGTACCTAACCTGATTTTCTGCATACACAAAGGGTGCTCTCGATTAGAATGAGATAGAGGCTAGCACCCGTGCATCAAAAACTACCAGAGGGAATGATTTATCACAACCTAAAGTAGATGAAATGAGATAAATATACACAGAAGAAGTAAATAGCATAATAATAATCATAAGAAATATATCCTACAACTGAAATAATAATACAAAAGTAATACAACTCAAAGTAGTCAGAAAAAACCTCAAATTACAAGTGAAATAGTAAATGAAATCTAAAAAATATATAAATACACCATGTGATAGTGTGAGAAAAACCCCACCATATCATCACCACCTACCCTTACACAACAAATGTAAAACATTCTACCTCTCAAAAACATCATTTTTCATTCCTATATTAAAATAGATAACTTGGTCTACACACCACTAGAGGGGTTTATGGGGAATTACCTAAGTAGGGCCATTAAGATCCCATGAAAGTGTTCCATATAAATTATATATACTAACAAACATAATGTGACTATTTTAAAGAAAACCAGAAATGATACATGATAAATAATAATATATCAAAAGCGTGGTAGATAGTTCCCTTTTTTCCATAGTTCCAAAACAACCAAAGGAAAAAAGTTTCGTAGAATAATTTCCACAAACAACTATCAAAGGAGGATAAGGTATATCAAATATATAATAGTAAAAATATAAGTAAAAACGGAAAATAGTACAAGTATAAAAATAGACCATAAAATAAGACTAATCATACCATAATCATTGAATAGTGTTCACTCAAGACCCTAGAATAATAGGCTGAGGGAGTAAAGGTACACCCAATGAATGTACACAACAATGACTTCAATATCATGTACTTAGTAATATTGGACCACAGACTATAGGAACACCCAATTAATGAACCCCTAGATAGTAAAATGGATGATGGACCGAAGCTACACCCTGACCAAAGTAACAAACACATCTCATGCACTGATTTTTTGAAATAATTTCTGACTGTTTTTCCAAAATTGAATAAAAAATACCCTATTATTATTATCAAACAATATTTTAAAACCATATTTACAACCCATTTTTAAGTGGTACAAAAACAACATTTTCCACTACCCAAAACTAAGTAAAATCCATCTTTTATAGAAAATACCTTTACCCAAAAAAGTAAATCATTACAAATTTTTTATAAAAATATATATAAAATAGGAGCAATCATGGTTCAATCAATAAAGGATAATGATGGAACTACATACCATAACTTGGGTCAGACTATAATTGAAATAAGATCCACTAATACAGTATGGAAATTAAAATATTAACAGAGTCCCAAACAATAATTACCATATCTTAGAATCTAATTATATAAATTAAACACACATAATGAACCACAACCAAGAAAGGAATCACCCCCAAAAAAGTATCACACAACATATATATAAGAATAAAACGATAATAAACACATAACAAATAGATTATATAAATGAAATCCAATTTGACTATCTTGACTAATAGCAAAGAAAAAGTATAATGTTCACTTACCTAGAGCGAAGAGATGAAGCACATGAGCCTCATCCCGGTTGTTGGGGACTCGGTAGGTGCATCCAAGAGACCCGAGATCAAATCCTGGTGGAGGTGTATTTCCAGGGCACTGTTGCAGATAATGTTCGGTAATATAGCACCCAAAACTATTCATCCATTTGAGCCTTTGGGCCACCAGTTTGGGCGTTGGGTCCCTCAAGGCTTTCGGTCGACCCAAGGCCTTCGGGCCAGTTGATTCTCAAGGCCTTCAGGCCACCTTATGGACTTTGGGCCACCTCACGGCCATTAGGCCACTTGAATTCAGATGTACCGGTTTAACTACAAGGAACAAGGCTTCAGATGGGGATTTAGGGCAGGCACATTCACTAGAACAGAGGTAACCATATTTGGAAGAATAAGAGGGAATGGATTTTCCATCGGTACCAGGCATATGCCTCTTTGCATAGGACATCTAGCCGACTGGCCTTACGAAGTTGGAGTGCTGATATCATGACATATGCTGAGGAGGAGGAGTTCCATGTTGTCTTTTCTGGGTGATTACTTATAAGACCTATGGTTCATGTAATTGAATCCAGCATTCAGGCCTTGTAAGGGTTTCACCCCACCCCATGAAATGTGGATTATCAAAAATAATAATAAATGATGGCCTTTCGACCATTCCGACTGACCAAGAGAGAAGCTATGAAACCACCATGGATATAGTGTGATGCATTAAGAAATCCATAAGGACTAGAGACACCCAATATCACTTATATGCGTCTTTGGTTTGAAAAGGGGGTAAAAAGGATAAATAGGTCAGGATTTAGGCTTGTGGAACATAAAATATACTAGTAAAAAAGGGTTTATAATGAAAACTAGAGATTTATGATGTAAGATCACCATAATCCACATATGCTAAAAAAATATGTCACCTTGGGTTAAAAAATCCCTGTTGATCTATTTATGGGGTAAAAATCGGGTTTATAGTGTAAATAGATACACACTAGAAATCATTTTCTTGGCTTGTTCACTACCACACATTGACACAATTAATTAAATATTTATGTCATAAATGTTCCCTTCAATAAGTTCCTAGCCTATACTCTAACAATCTCTCTAAAAATTCTTGATTCCCCCTAAAACATAGAAACAAACTCTTAATCATAAAATAGGGTTCATCTTTTATCTAGGATGTTACAATATCCCTACTTTTGAACATTGTATCCCAAATAAGCCATTTAAAAGAAGTGTTCTCTAGAAAGAGGTGTGACTATTTTACCCTCACCAATAATTCACTCTCCCATGTCTTATGATAATCTAATCTATGTCTCCATAACACTATTCCAAATGGAATATACTTTCCATGCTTCAATTTCATATAAGATTAAATGATCTCCAATAGTGTATCCCAAACTAAACTATCTGGATCCAACTCAATCTATTCCTAACTAAGAACAAGAGAGGGATACTCATAGTACTTCGTAAGCTAAGATATATGGACAAACACCTAAATAATTATCCACATAGCTAGAAATTAGAACCAATATTAAAATATCCCAAGCCACTTGATGACCTAAAATAGTCTAACATATGTTAGATCTAACTTTACCAGTTTAAACTTCTAAATATGACCCAACCAAGGATAAACACTCCAGAAAATCCATTCACCTAATGAATAATATAAAGTATAGTGTCGAATATCTTTATATAATTATTTTTTCCTAGAATTTTTCTGTATCTAGATGTTGATTTTTATCCAGAATCCCCACTGAAATCTTTATAATGATACTGAGTCCACCAAGAGAGATTTTTCCCACCTCTTCCCAAAAAAATGAAACCTACATGGGTGACCATATAATGACTTGAAGGGAACCATTTTGATCGATGAATGATAAATTATATTATAAAAAATCAAGAAGTATTATATGGTCATCCAATAATCCTCCAAAAACCAAAATGCAGGCATGGAGCATAACCTACAGGATCTAAATTGCAGGATCCATCTGAACATTCATTTGTGGATGGTAAGTTATAATCATCTTGACCTTAGCCCCCAATGTCTCTTTAATACTGTTAACGAATCATGAAGTAATCCTAGGACCCCTTTCCATGAAAATAGTAGATGGAACCCCATGTAACCCAATGATCTCCAATACATATAACATAAATAGATATTCAATTATAGTAGTGTCTGTAATTATAATAATATGATCAAATTTCACCAACCAATCAACCATCACATAGATATAATTCTTCCCTCTTGGTGTCCATGGTAATCCAACAATAAAGTACACAAACACCTCACCCTATTTCCAAAATAATTTTGTAATATTCTAGAGAATACAAGACGGTTTAGATTCTCTAACTTTTCCATTAGGTAGGTGTAAAAATGGGACACTTAATTAGAAATGTCACTCTTTATACCCAACCAACAGAATCACTACCTAATATCATAATACATCTTCATAGTTACTAGATAAAAAACCCATGAATAATTTTTATTGTAATAAAAAATTTAACTCATAAAAATTTTTGGGATGATAAACCAATACCTAATGTCGATAATACCATCAGAAATGAGAGATCAACCAGAACAATTCTCCCCAATATAATGGTATTATTTAAAACCTCTAAACTCATCATCAAACTTCTCTCTCTATATAATAGACTCAGAGAGAGATGATGATGACTGAGCACATGTCAGCACCATATCTGAAACATTCTTCAAAGTGTCCGAATGAAATTGAGAAAATATCCCCATCATGTTCCACTATTTATTCGATTATAATATATCCAATAATAAAATTTTCCTACTAAGACAATTCACAACCACATTCCTCTTACCCGAGGTGTATACAACGTATAAGTTCAACATCTGAAGGTATTACACCCATGAAATTTATCTAGGATTTATTTATTTTTAATAAAATATATAATCTGGACACTTATTGTTATAAAATAGTGTGTAAACCCCCCTAATAATATTATGCCTCCAACACTATAGCACATGCATAGCTAAAAAATATCTAAATCATAAGTAGGGTAATTCATCTCAGGTGGTTGAAGTTGATGAGTACCATAGGCTAGAACATGATCATCTTGCATAAGCATGTATCCCAAACTAGCACTGGAACAATCAAGACACACCACGTACCCCTTACCTATATCAGGAAAGATAAAAATAGGTGTCTATGTTAGAAGTCATTTCAATTCATTAAAATAAGTATGACACTTCAAATTCCATGTTAATTTCACCCCTTTACTAGTATGAATAGTCAAAGCTAACACCAAAATTAAAAAATCATTGATGTACCACTGATAGTATCCATCATGACACATGAAGCTTCATTTCCAAAAAATGTTTTGTGGATCATCCCACAACTAAATACCAAACACATACTCAAGATCAATTTACAAGACACACTCATAAATCACATGCCCTAATCACTTCACTTCATGGATCTAAAAACTACATTTTTAAATCATTCCATACAGACAGTGAATCGTTAAGATTTATAAAACCAAACCCAGATGGTGCTTGTTCACACACATTAACCTCAAATAAACCCATATATCATCTAGGAACACAACTAAAAAAGGGTTTCCATATTTATGTAATATCTAGTACATTAGATCCATAAATACTATAAGAGAATGATTCAAAACAAAATGAATCAAAATTTGTTCGTAATTTCCATACCTACTCATGAAATATGTATTTGATTTATTAGACTCCCAATCCTTGGGTTGATGATAACCTTACTGAAGCTTTATCTACAAAAACTACCTCACCTCTTTCAATTGATCAAACAAATCATCCACACGGGTCAATGGATACTTAATCTTAACCTCTACTTTGTTTAACTTATGATAGTCCACACAAAATCAAAGTGTAATATAAGAATTCTTAAAATTGATCATAGGTGCTACCCATGAAGAAACTATAGGCTGAAAAAACCAATTCTCTAGTAGATTATCCAACTGAATCTTGAGCTCACTTAGTTCAGAATGTGCAATTCTATTCAAGGGTGTTAATATCATCTTCATATCTGACACCAGATCAATCATAAAATATACCTCAAAATCTGGAAGAATACTAAATAATTATTCTAGGAAAACATATGGGAATCCCTAAAAACAAAGATAAGGTCACTAGTAGAATAAAAACCATTTGAATCAAATGTATCAATAGAAAACATACTCTTGAGATATGGGATGAAAGGTATGGTATTACCATAACTCATATCCCACTCATCCTGAAACACCCTAGAGCTCCCATAGGCAACAAGGAACATAACACATTGATTACAATAATAAATCTTATCATGATGAGTGATAAGAAAATCCATCCCAATGATGATGTCTAAAAATCTAGATTTAGAATGATAAAATTACAAACTGACACTATGTCGAATATTGATAACCAATAAGAAAAAAATCAAGCCCCTTCCCTTTCTTCTTCCAATGAGGTGTCCCTAACTCTATGAAAAAGGGAAGGAGATCCATTATATGTTTTAAAAAATATATAAAATGGGTAGATATTAATGAGTGGGTGAAAACTATTTTAAATAAGGTATTTTATATGGAAGATACATCAAATATAGTACCTCTCACTATTTTTGAACCCATGTCATCAACTGAAAAAAAAAACTCATCCACTATATGAATGTGAATAACTCTCAAGGGATATGGATATAGACCTATAAAATTTTAAGATTCTAACTATGATATTGTGGGATTTGGAGTTGATGATCCCTAAACATACTGGTGAATAAACGTATCATGATAGAATCACTAAAGATGTTCATAATGGCCATAACCATTGCACATGTTTGCTGGAATGAAAAAAGAATGTTGGGTGTTACAAACCTTTCAACATTTATAAAAATTTAGGGTCATGCTACTGGACGTAACTGATGGTGCTGAGGTGTACCATTTCTTAAAACCACCAGCACCACTCATAAAATTATTATTCTAGTTCTTCTTCTCTCCCCATGTTCCACTAAAGATACCAATAGGTTGAAGTAAAGGGAAAAAATAACCAATCTTTCCCATTGTGTTCATATCTTCTATCACAACCCTGTATATCATCTTTTGATATATATAAATATCTAACATAAATACCAATGATCTGATATCTGGTTATAAACCCTAAAATAATTTCCGAGTATTCAGCTGACCATTCATCACTACCTCCAAAGAAAAACAAACTACCTCTAAAAACCATGTTCTGTACTCTAATAATGATTGATCTCCCAGATATAAAGAGATAAACTAATGACACTTTTCTATCATCATAGAATCTAGATAGAAAATCTGAAAGAAGAGGGTTATGAAACACTTCTAATACAATACCAAATTCCTATAGTCTTATACAATAAAATCTAACCATTTCATTCTGGGGCCCTCAGGTATAAACACTACGCACTTAAACTTATTATTATCAGGTATATCCAAGAAGTTCAAGATATGATCAATATAATCCATTTAGTTTTCTTCCTCTTGATGTTCATTTATAACACTAATAGATGATGAATTCTTATCCATGAACTCCGATGATCGATCCATTTCCCCTCTAGATCCTGGATACACCTCAAAAAATGTGTTCTCAACTTGTAATGCATTTTGGACTATGAACTGAAATTCTCACATAATATCATCAATAAGGTTCTAATCTAAATAAGGATTACCCTGAGGGTAATCCACTGCACCTTCATGTGGAACCTATGGGAAATTTATCATAGGCATATCAATACACACAAAAAAATAGAATAAATGACCAAAAAATAGGACAATCATAGTTCAAACTAGAAAAACATAAGAAAAAACCTAAAACTAAGATCAATAATTCAACACGAGAGACAAATATCCCAACATCCCATGGTATTTTGTGTCTCATCATTGAAAGAGATGGATAGACACTCACTAAAGCCTATCTCTCAAGTCACGAAAATCATATCCATAGTATACCAAATATCCCAAGAGAATGTATCAGGTAAAAAACCTTTATATCTAAATTTTCATGAACCAAACTAGGATACACTAAAAAATTGGAAACCGACATGGTCCACCACATATACTAAGGGAATTCCATATCCCCATGGGCTAGTGATTGGAATATGGGCATCAACAACAACCATATGGAATTATTTCTCCCAACCTAAAGCTAAAAACATGATATACATATACATAAATAAAATAAATAGTAGAAGAATAACTAGAATAAATATATTCCATAACTGAAGGAAGATAACAGAAGTGATACAAATCAAATTAGTTATAAAAACCCATAAATTAAAATTATATCAATATAGAAAATATAAAATAATGATGAATACTCAACATAATAATGGGGGAAACATTACACTATCTCACCAATAGTTACTTGTACCTAGTTGACATAAACCTCACATCCTAATCATTCCCAATATAAAAAGACATAACCAAGTATACACATTGCCTAAGGGATGTAAGAGGTGTGAGATAAACAAGATTAATAAGATCCCACCCACGTGTTCCATATCAAGTCTCAATATGAACAATAATAATGTACTGATTTTAATGAAAATGTGGAATGACAAACAATAAAGGCATTTATATCAAAACATGGTAAATAGTTCCCTTTTTCCACAATTCCAAAATAATAATTGAAAAATGGTTTCAAAGATAATTTCCATAAACATTTATCAAAGTCAATGAAGGTATATCAAATCCATTAAAATACAAATAAAAAACACAATGGTAAACATGAAAAGGATCACAACATGCTGGGTAAGAAAACTACTCATACCATAATAAATGAATTGTGCACACTCAAGCCCCTAGAACAATATGCCTAGAGAATTTAGGAACACCCCATGATTTAAACTCCTAATGATGTCAATATAAATTCCCTATAAAAATAGGAATAGGGGGTAGATGAGCACCCTAATAGTGAACACCTCGAAAGTAAAATGGATGATTACCCTAAGCTACACCATCCACCAAAGTATGCAAGGCATACCAAGTGTTGTTTTCCCCTATTCATTTCAAAAGGTATTTTAATAGTCAATTTCAAACAATAAATTACTTTTATCAAACCTTATTTAAAAACCATATGTGTTAAAAATTTCAAAATGACTTGAAAACACCATTTACCTTAAAAAAACTTGAGAAAAAATAGATTTTATAGAAAGTAAATTTATTAACAGAAATAAATATTCCTAATTTATTTATAAATCAATTATAAAATAGGATAAATCATGGTTCATTCAAAAAATTCTAGAGACAAAACCACCTACCTAAACATGGGTCGAATTCTACCTACAAAAAGAACTTTCAATAATGAAAAGAAGTCAAAGACATTGAAAAAGGCCCTATAAATGATTCCCATATCTTAAAATAAAATTATATAAAATAAAAAGTCAATTGATAGGATAGATCCGGACATACCTTGATAACCACACCCACCACACCACAACGAAATAAATAACTTACTGGAAGAAGAAGATCAAACAATGGATCTAGAATAATAAATAATAAATAAATTCATGATCAATATATTCTATAAATTTATTCCAAATCCTATAAAATGACCAATGTAAATGAATAATTATAAAGGTTTCTTTACAATAGAGAAGATGCACAACCACTATAGATATCAAGTGCAAAATGAACTGATCCTAAAAGAGAGGAGACACCCAAAATATCATGAAGACCTTGTGGTTCGATGTAGGGAGATGAAAGATAAATGGGTAAGGATTCAATATTTCTATGAAACAAATATACTCAACATATAGGGTTTATGTAAAAATCAATGTATTTAGGGTGTAAAATCCTTATAATATAAATATACCAAAAAATAGGATACCTCGTGTTAAAAAAATTTCATTTGATATATTTATGATGTAAAAAAGGTTTACAATGTAAATATAATTAAACTATAATAATTTATCACATCTTATGTCCCATAAACTATTTACACCATAAATTAATAAATAATCCATAAATGTGACATACAGGCAGTGTCTAGCCTAGGCTATTATGAAAATCATCAAAAACATTTTTGACGCTCATTAGACCTAATAATTGCACTCTTAAACATAAAATAGGGAATAAATTTTATCTAGGATATTACAAAAAAATATTATTTCTATGCTCACACACAATTCCTAAGGTAAAAATCATGTGGGACTTCCAAATGAAAAAAGAATGGAAGAACGTTTTTATAGACGCCGAAAAAGTCTGTAACTCCCTGAGGATGTTTCGAAGTGACAAAGAGAACTAATATTCGGAGTCAGAGGCCCTATACAGAGGCTCAAGAAGCGGTGCACGAAATAAAGGAGGATCCGCATAAATTAATGTTGTGTTCATGAAGTATCCCCAGGATTCGCGTAATCGAGCCGATGAGGTGTGCAATATTTGCGCGCCCCAGTTCTGTGCTTCGGGATTTTGCGCGCCGACGGCTCCCGGTGCAAATGATTACATGCACCACCTGGATTCTGCGCCAGCTGGGGCTTATAAATAAAAGGCGACCCCAATGGTTTGGGGGTTGAGCAATTCATATCGGCTCTCGGGCATGTAATTCAACTCCCACCGCGTGCAATATGACTTCCAGGTAATCTCTTTTTTCGCGAAACTTTTCCCCTGGGTTCTCCTTTGCACGCAACTCCACTGGCTTCGGTGAATTTCCCTCCTCCTCCCATTGCTTTCCTTGCATGTGATCATTGTCCCTTGAGCATAATCCTTTTCTACGCGCACAATACCTTGCGCGCAATCCCCTATCCGCGCAATACTTTGGCCATATTGCACACCATCCCGGGGTTTTGCGCACCAACCATCCTTTTTCACTCAACACCCAGGACCCCTTTACCTTGACGACCCTTGGCTGCCTCTCTGTGCCGGCACCTAATGTCTCCCCTACCGGGCATGCGTGCCATGCTCTGTTTTCCCGTACGACCTTCCAGGCTCTTGCGAAGTAACCTCAGGTCCCTTGGGCGGTGTTTCTCATTGCATTGCTTTTCCCTATGCTTCTCCGCATAGGCACGCTAATAGCTATTGCTTCTTCACATAGCCATGATAACGTGGACCCCCAGTGGTTCGCCCTGCGGCCCCCCTTCCCTACAGCCTTTCCAATTCCTTCCCTACCACAAGGGGTAGAGGGCGTTGGGCATGTAAGCCCTAGGGGTGTGGAGCGATCCCACCTTGTCCAAGCTACAGGACGTTAAACTGCTAAGCACCTCGTCATTAACACATGACTTTAAACTATGGTCTGACCCCGTGCTTCGCACGTAGGGTCCCCCCAAGTCGGGCATTTTTTACACCTCCCGTCTCCACGGGAATGGACTCTTCCTCACATGGAATGATATCCTCCTTGTCGGAGTGGCGTTTGTCCGCGGGGGAAGGGCTGCCTCAGAGCATAAGTCCCTAGCCTCTCTTACGGAAGGTTGCACCCGTGCATCTCCATACTCCCCCCTGCCAAGGCTAGTGGAGTCCCTTTCCCACTGTGCTTTGTCGCACCACGGGCCTCCACCCTAGAGTAAGCCTCGGAACCCAGGGCCACTAACCACACGTAAGCCCCTATTTCCTCTTTGGGACGCTCAACGCTTTATCCCCATTCCGCTTCTCACGGACGCACCCTTCGCAACGTGATCGTCTGGTCCCTGCGACCTCTTGTTTCCCACACCGAGCATGACTCACGTGGGCTTAGAGCGTGCATCGACCATGAACTCCTCCTATGGGCCGCCTCAGAGCGTAAGCCCCATGCCAGCGAACTACGTGGACTTTGATCTGTGCTAACGCATCGTACGTAGGAAGCCTCCACGAGGTTCAAGCCCACTACCCGTCCGTCCCGACCTCTCCACGTCGGTTCCATGACCACTATGGGCCGCCTCAGAGCGTAAGCCCCAAATTCCTCATCCCGCATGACGTTAAACTGTATGCCCTCATCCCGCATGACGTTAAAATGTATCTCGTCATGCATGACGTTAAACTGTATCCCCCCTCTTGGGTCGTCTCAGGGCATAATCCCATGCCTCACTCCATCATCCATCCTGATCCTTACCTGGGCCGCCACATCCCGATGATATCATGGCACTCCACCCCATTCCATAGTATCCGGGAAGCCACCCATGTGCTGGACCCAACATCGGTGTTCCCCCAAGGGGGTCCTTCAATATGATCCACTCTCAGTGTCTTGATCAGTCCGATCCATCTCCCAAAGACGTTAAACTCTTGACATACCCCGTGTTAAACATGGGAAGCTGAGGAAAACCTCAGACGATACACATTCCCCGCATTTGTTGTGGGATGCATCGGGCTTCCGCGCCCTCGAGAAGCCCCATGATAAGGGTCAAAAGATATACATGTTGATCCCCAGTGTCAATACATTCCAACGACATCCAAACGTGACCTTTCTCCTCACTGAAGATTGCTGCCCCGACAAGACCCCTTGGAGCGTCTTGACAGAAGCAACGTAATTAACTGGCATCCATGCAGATATGGCACCGGGAATGAGCTTCACAAACCCATCATTAATCTATGAGGGAGACCCAGATTAGGTGATGAGCTTCGAGGAGGAATCCACGGAAGGAAGAACCAACATCCCATAATACCGGTTTCGATCAAGGAGCAGACGTGCCTGAATAAGGAAAGGAAGTCGCCCGCCTTTGGAAAGCGGGAATGCAGGGCTGCGAGCCGCGCATCCTCCCATGCGTGACGGACACACGCGTGCGCCCCGGCGTAAAAGCTTCAGAAACAGAAAATGGTGAACCCAACTTGAAAATGGTGAACTTGAAATGAATCTTTTCTCCTCAATGTGGGGACAGGTAGCGTTTGGGATGTCGGAAGATCAGCATGTCACATGGTCCAGGTACCTATCACTGGTACGTGAAACCCGCCAGGGGTCGAGGTAGTCCGGATGTTGTGCACTCTGTTCCGCGACATCGTCAGCATGGATCCCTCTCGTCGACCACGGAAGACGGAACGACGTTGGTCAATTGCTTGTCAATTTATTTTCCTTTTAGAACTCATGGCTTCCTCTTCCTGCTTCCAGGAATTAGATCATTGCATCTGGAGCTCGATCGCCACCTTCCCAATAGTACAGGGGCAGGGGAAATACCGACGCGGCTACCCTTTGCGGTCCCGTCTTTTCCACAGTCGCTCCGGCTCTGATTTCTGCGACTGTCGGGCGCTCACGCCCCCTCTCCCCGTCAGAAATCTTCCAGCGTAGGGTGATCCAAGACTTGTTTCGTAGGTACGACGAGGAAGGGATCATCCCCACTAGGAGCCTGACCCGTTTGGATCTAGAGGCGGTTTCACCCCACTATCATCGCCACCCCCGAGGGGCACACAGGGAGCCACCGCTCCCCACTCTGATGTTCAACCGTTTCGGGTGCCTATCCCTGGAGGGCATTGACACATCCCTCCCCTATGACAATGAGGTGGGGAATGTCCGAGTCCACCCAATCGGAAACCCATCCCAGGGGTTAATGGCAAGAACCCCCGCCAGGCTGCGTCGACATCAACGCCCGGCTCCCCGGGCTGAGGACTAGGCAATCTCTATGCCTGCACCATCAGCTCCAACCCATCCGACCCGACGCCAGTATCAGGCGCGAGCGGAAGAGAATGCCTATCCTAGGGCACCAATCTCAGTAGCCACTGTGGCCCGATCCACTGCTGACGCCTCCTACCAGATCCCCTCACACATTGAGAAGGGGTAGCCACATGCCCGACTGGGATCGAAACCCTGACCGCCCTGCAGGCAAGTTGGTTCGAATCTCCATGTTGCGGGCACTGACGATGGCCACCGCAGACCAATACACGGTAGTTCCACCCATCATGAAGGCTCATTCCGTGCCACTGACTTGGAAAGACGAAGGATTCTTCGTGACGGCTATGATCCGAGTATGACTCTTTCCAGCACCCACTGCATTGGGTATAAGGTCACTCCCCCTACTGTCGGCCACGAGTATGGAGCCGTTGTGTATCTAGTCGCTCACTCACATGGAGGTACTCCCCATGTACCTTTCTACATTTGTCCCGGTGCTTCTCACACCCCGGCCTTCAGTCCCCTCTTCCCCAGTTCTTTTGCGACCCATGCACTCCTTGACGGAAATTATCCATACCCTGAGGAGCCACCCAGGGGCAGGAAGGTCAGGCATCGTTGCCGTAAGAGGAATGTCAGGGGAGTCTGGACGGAAATTAGACCAGTACGTTTCTCAGATTCTGAGGCGGAGTACGACTCGACGATGGAACCTTCCCCCCAACCCTTCGAGTTGAGTGCGGGGATGGGGACGCGGCACGTCAGTCTCGTACTCCCCGAATTCGAGATCCGTATGATTCCCTCCTCCCTCCAAAGGTATATCCGGGAGGACGAGGACTTGGCGTACCCCCAGGGGTCAAACCCGCAGTTACCACTGGCCTCCCTGGAAGCACCTTCCGTCCTTGTTAGGGAGGGTGGGGAACTTTTCTAGGGACCGACGGAAGAGTCGCAAGACGACACACCCTCATCGAGCACCAACGCTGTGACAGGAGGCCCATTAACGGGCCCATACTATCGTGATGTGGTAGCCAGGTCACTGAAGCCCTTGGAAGAAGACTCAAGGATCGGCGATTCCCCACCAGCCAGCTCCCGGCCCGGCAGTCTGCCTCCGCGCCATTCCCATTTATCCGACCCTCCTTGGTGAACGAGCAGAAGCAGCAAGGTCCAAACCCCGAACCGGAGTCATGGAGCTTCTGGACCATCCTCGCGGCATGCCAATTCCCCGAGAAGTTTTGGCCGGTCGCAGAACCAGATTTTGTTGTGCTAGAGGCACTCACCAAGGGAGAGTATGAATGCTTCCTCTAGAATCTTTGAGTGACTCACTCCCGCCTTCGCCATCAGCTAGTGCCATATCTCAGGAGCCTGGCGCATCTCGAGGATATCGGTGAGCAATGCTGTCGGTTCGACCTAGCAGCGCTCCCTGCGATTCGGCACCCCGAGTCATTAGGCCAACACGGGGCTCTCTAGAAACAATGAGTCCAGAGTATTCAAGTACTCCACAAAGTTATTGAGGAAACCACCCCCCACACGCACGTCCACGGATGGGGGCAGTACGCTGCTCTTCTTTTCTGCGTGATCCGCCGACAGCCCGATTCACTGGGCGGTCTTGAGGGAATGTCACCAAAGGCAGTGGTGGTCAACATGGCTAACCTTTTAGATGAGGGAAATGGTGTGGATCTCCTCTATGGGGACTTACCCCCTGGGGACAAGCCACCACTGGACCCTTCTGGGAGGATCACTCGCCACCAGAGGAGCCTCCTAGGTCTCCCCACGCCCACTGAGGCACTAACACTGAGTCGAAAAATCGGCAAGGGTAAAGAGCATGTCGGGTCTGCCAAGCCCACCGACCCATCATCCTCGGTGTAGAAGGCATAGTAAGATCCCGAGAAGGCCACTCTATACCAACATCTTGCTGAGAAAAAAAGGCTAGTTGATGAGCTCTTTGCCGAACGAATTGCAGAGCGGCGGCCTGACTATGGTAATCCCAGGTCAGGACAGCAGGGGTAGGATCACCTACCCCTTGTCGAGATTCCCCCAGGAAACCACAACCATGTCGTGTTCGCCGACAGTGGAGAGGCTGGAACCCATGGAAAGAGGGCTTGATGCGTCTCGCCGAACCCTCCTGAGCGGCGGAATCACCTGGGGGACCATGCTCGGTTTCCTCCCGCTGCCCCGAGAGTCGCTCCGCCTGCCACCCCGCGAGATGCTGAGCTTGAATACCAGATTGGAGAGACCGACAATGCGCTTGTGGTTAGAGATCCCCATCAGTATAGGAATCAGCATCCTTATGATCTGATGGAAGTACTCATCGCCCGCTTGGAGGCCCTGGAAACACGATAGGTGGCAATTCCACCGGACGACAAGCCATACCCAGCATGGGTGGATGATATGATGGCCCCGCCGGTATTTGGGAACCCCACATTCACCCCCTTTAACGGGACCGGAGACCCGCCACAACACTTGGCCCACTTCAACTCGAGGTGCAGGCCAATGTTAGGGACTCCGGCGTAGCAGGAGGCTACCAAGCTATGTTGCTTCGTTCAGACACTAGAAGGACCAGCATTCATCTGGTAGAGCCAGCTTCCTGTTGGATCTGTGACTGGCTGGGAGGACCATCACCGGAAATTCCTCTACCAGTTCAGTTCCACAACTCAGAAGATGAACATTTCAGACCTCTTCAGGTGAAAAAAAAGTCCCGACGAGCGAGTCACGGACTTCGTCGCCCGGTGGAAGGGGCCCACGTACTCCCTTGACATGCCACTGACTCAAGAGAAATTACTGACGATGTGTGTAGGGAATGTCAAGGCAGAGATGGTTCCTTATATAATCACTCATAATTACCCTGGGGGGTTCCGGGATTTCTCGGACAAGGCTCAACACCTTGAAGAAGCCCTGCAACAGGCCAGTCAGGCATGCCCGCTGCCTCCTGTAATCCCTGCAAGGAGATCCTCCAGGGCTGAGCCAGCTGTTGTAGCCCAGATAGAGGCCCCCAGACAGCTGGAGCAGCTACCAGTAAGGCCAGCTCAGTAGGCTCATAGGGGTCCACCCCCACAGGCACAGCCTCAGGCCCAGCAGCGACCGCCCCAAAATCGGCAGGAGCCTCCGCGTAACGCGCCGCCGCCACCCGGAGAGACAATCCAGCTCCGCCTCCTCGGCCTTCTCCTCTAACCCCTGGTCATGGTCCACCCCCAAGATCACCCTTTCCAGACAAAAGTAATTGGATTTACTCGTTTGGCGAGGCCCAGGTCCCCTGTGATTTACGTAGTTCCTTGGAGCAGAAGATCATGCGGCTGCCTAAGTGCTGGAATCCAGAAGAGGCGCATCTCACTGATCACCCTAACTAATGCCCTTATCACCAGATCATGGGACACCCCATCCAGCGATGGTATGTGTTCAAGGACTGGCTCCAAGACCATATTGACAACAACATAGTCAGGTTGGGCCCAGCCCCGGCAAAGGTTGCAGGTGTCTTCGTGAGATCAGATGACAGCAGTGACAATGAGGATGAGTGGCGGCAGGTTTCCGACTAGGGGTCCCAGAAGTATAATGACTGGATGGCCCGTAGGATGGTCGCCCGTGCCCATGGCATCATCAGTGCCTGACTGTGTCAGCCAAATCCCTCGGAGTCTGCAAGCGCTGCTTTGGCATCGTCGTCCCATCCTACCACTGCCCAGAAAAGCAGGCAGCGGCGCAAGAAGAATGAACGCGCCCTTCCATTGCCATCATCTTCCCGCACGCTGGGTGATTTCATGCCCCCGGAAATGGGGATCCCTCCGAGACCCCATCTAGTAGTGGATGACTCCTCGAGTGAAAGCCTGGGGTACACTTCGGTTAACACCGTAGAGTTGGTAAATCCCTTTTTGGCTCCCGATGATGAGGAACGCCAGGTGGACTCCCCCAATGTCCCTAGTTGTCGCCAATGTCGGCGGAGCCGTGGCTACATGAATCGCTGGGGCACGGCAGTCGTCACCTCCAGTCAGGCCGTGCAAGCTACCGAGACCAGGCAGCAGGCCCGATACATAGAGCAGCACACGCGGCTCCCTCACCCGGTGTCAACAGGTTCGCCTCCACCACCGTTTATGTTGCTGGATCAGGCGGGACCACCTTGTCTGTGTCGCAGCCAGCCCAGCCCAGCTGCCAACCGGCTACAGCCTTCTGGTCCTAACGTAGCAGCCACCTCCCGGGCTTCGACTAGTGAACGACGAGACGTGCCTTGTACCATTCAGTCACCAGTCCCGCCAGCGGGACCCGTCATGCCTCTGATCACAGAACGGCCTCCTGTAAGCTGAAGCTTGTGTTTGGCCCGAAAGTATGATGTTCTGAAGCACCTGGTTGGCATTCCACCAAGGATTTATATCCTTGAGGACCTTTTCCTATCATCTGAAATGCGTGAGGTGCTCGCCGAGGCTCTAAGGAGCCCCCTCTAGTTTGAAACGGAGGTAGCGGCCGCAGAAGCCTTCCACACTGAGGTGATTGAGGACGCCGAATGTCAGTCGGTTATCTCGTTTTCCGGTGAAGATGAAGAAATTCCCATAGAGGAGCACATCCTCCCACTATACATCAATGTCGAGTTCAATGTCATGGAAGTTCGTCGCTGTCTTATTGACACGGGTTCTGAGATTAACCTGATCCTAACTCGAACACTGCGGAAAATGGGGTTGTCTGAAGATGATTTAACTCCCTCCGACCTCAGGATCCAGGGGTATGACAGGACCGAGCAATCCCCACTCGGCAAGATGCGTCTGAAGACCCAGTTCGGTGGCCTAATTGCCAATACCAAATTCATGGTATTCTCTCAGGACACCACCTACAATGCGTTGATGGGAAGGTCGTGGCTCTACCTTCACGCAATGGTTCCATCATCATACCATCAGTGCCTCAAATACTCCCTTAAGGGTCAAGTGGGCATGCTCCAAGGAGATGCGTCTCTGTTTACCTCTTGTGAAGCTCGTTACCTGGACGCTGACTATTACAAGAGCAAGGAAAAGCAGATCTTGGCAGGTGAGGTCGAGCCTGCCGCTATCACGAGTGATCCCTGGGTAGGTTTGGATGATAAAAATGTCTTCCCAATCCATTGGTTGGAGACCACAACCCCCGATATGGGAGAGTTCTTTGTTGTCTCGGGTACCGAAGGAAGGCATATTTTCGGGTCTAAGCGACAGCGAGAAATAGCATCGTACTCTAACACCAACCAGGATCCGGTGATCCCCGTGCCTCCTACCCCTATACAATATCGGGACGTTGGGCTTATGAAAATGGCAGTATGTCATACGCGTCTGTTTCGCCAGGCCAGAATTGACCGGCTCAAGCCAATGTGTCACTACAGCTTTGATGTCGTAAAGCGTGGCCCCTTGGGCCGAAGGCCAGATGGGATTGGATCAACCGCCTTCATCGCCATGGTCTCCGCGGTGTATGAGTCTCCCGTCGTGATGACCTCCATCGCCCAAGCTAGCGCCAGCTCCCTATCAGGGTCTGGCAGCCCGGAAACGGCTCCCCCCATGGAGAAACCTCCCACAAGCGGATATGAGGACATGGAAGATGCTCCTCCTGCCTTTTAGGAGGGCGTCTCCACCATAGTTGACAAGTTAGTGTAGGTGAACCTTTGTAGCGAGGCAGACCTGAGACCCACATTGGTCAGCGCCGCTATGCCCCCCGAGGAATGGAAACCGTATATAGACTTCCTCAGACAGCACCGTGATGTGTTTTCCTGGAGTTATGACGAGATGCCGAGACTAGATCCCCAGGTAGTCGTCCACCGCCTTGGCCTCCCAGAAAACCATCACAGGTTCAAGAAGCCTCCCAGAAAGATGCACCCCTCTCACGGTTCCATGGTTGAGGCCGATGTTTATAAGCTCCTCAAGGCTAACTTTGTCAAGGAAGTCCAGTACCCCAGGTGGCTAGCCATCATTGTGATAGTTAGGAAAAAGAACGGGCAGATCAGGGTCTGCATCGACTTCCGTGATCTCAATCGCCACTTTCCGATGAATGACTTTCCCCTTCCCATGAAAAATATGTTTATTGATGCTACGACCGGGTTCCAAGCCCTCTCCTTCATGGATGGGTACTCCAGGTACAACTAGATCCAGATGGCCCCTGAGGATGAAGAGTTCACTACCTTCAGGGCCCCTCAGGGCACTTTCTGCTGCCGGGTTATGCCCTTCGGCCTGAAGAATGCAGGTGCCACCTATCAACAAGCCATGCACCGCATATTCAAGCCGATTCTCAGGATGCTGGTGGAGTGTTATGTGGATGATCTGGTGGTTAAATCTCTTCAGTTCCAGGACCATCTCAAAGACAGTGATAAATTGTTCGACTTCCTCTGTTCTGACCACCTGAAGAGGAAACCATTGAAGTGTGCCTTCGGGGTCACCTCCGGAAAGTTTCTTGGCTTCGTTGTTAGGTATCGAGGCATCGAGATCGACCCAAAGAAGATCAAGGCCATCAGTCAGATGCCTCCCCCGAGTAATATTTGAAATCATCGTGGCCTCCATGGCCACTTAACCTATATACGCCGATTCATTGAGAATCTGGACGGTAAGTGTAAGCCATTTTCCCGGCTCATGAAGAAGGGTGCCACCTACGAATGGGACGAAGGGTGTTAGATTTATTTTTAGGAAATTAAGCAGTATCTGCTTCACCCTCCGGTCTTGATGCCACCCGTTTCTGGAAAGCCGCTGGTCCCTTACGTGACCACCCAGGAGCGATCCCTCGGCGCACTTCTCTCCCATAAGAACAACGAGGGAACAGATAATAGCCTCTACTACCTCATCTGCATTCTCCTCGATGTGGAAATTAAATATTCCACAATCCAGAAGAGATACCTGGCGCTCGTATTTGCCATGAAGAAATTGTGGCACTACTTGCTGCACCACGAGGTACAGCTGGTCTCTCAGGTAGACCCGTTTAAATACATCCTGAATTGACCTATGTTAACCGGCCGATTGGCACGCTGGGCAGTGATCCTCCAGCAGTTCGACATTAGGTTCGTGCCTCAGAAGGCCGTCAAAGGATAGGCATTGGCAGACTTCTTAGCCACCCACCCAACCTCTGCGGACCAGCCACTGGATCTAGGCTTTCCTGATGAGGCAATCCTCTCAGCCGATCATGCCATCCCATGCTGGCAGATCCACTTTTGACGGTGCCTCCCGAAGCCCTACTGGTAGAAGGCTCAACGATCCAAGGCTTAATAGAGTGGGCCTGGGTATTTTCTTCATCACCCCGGAGCAAGTCGTTCTGCCATATTCATTCCTGTTGTCAGAAGGCTACACCAACAATGAGGCAGAGTATCATTCCCTCATCACTGGCCTCGAGTTGTCTCTGAAGGTTAACGTACCACATCTCTATGTAAAAGGGGACTCTGAGCTAGTCATCAATCATGTCAGTGGTGACTATGCTCTCAAGAATCCAGAGCACGTGCCATTGCGGGAGTGCACCCTCCATCTAATGGCTATGTTCCCCTCCCGTCCAGAGGTTGTTCACATTCCCCAGTCGCAGAACAGTCGAGCAGATGCTTTGGCCAGCCTGGATGCATCACTCGCGGAGCCCAAACAGGATGAACTCATCATCCACGTGGCGCACCGGAGATTCATTGCTCCTATTATTACATAGGGCGGTCGTGGCCCGCGAGTGAACCATATCACCACTGGCGCCCCTACGTCAGGACCCTCAGGGGATTCAGGCATGGTGATCGGGATAGTTCCTGACTGGAGGACTCCCATGGTTGAATATCTCCGGCACGAAAAACTTCCGCTGGACCGAGCAGAGCGAGAATAAATCGATGTCATGCGCCACAGTTCATCCTTCAAAGCGGTCCCAGCCATGAGCAGCTCCTTTACAAGCACGGATTTGACGGTGTTCTCCTTCGTTGTCTTCAAGGAGTCGAGATCCCACAGGTCATGAAAGAAGTGCACGCTGGATCTTGTGGCACCCACCAGGCCGGGTTGAAGTTGTCCCACCAGATTTGGAGGCTGGGATACTTCTGGCCTTCAATGATCCATGACTGCATCGACTATGCCAAGAGGTGTCATGCATTCCAAGTTCATGCTAACTTTGTGCATCGGCCACCAGAGCCTCTCCATACTACCATGTATTCTTGGCCCTTTGCAGTCTGGGGGTTGGATGTCTTAGGGCCTTACCCGCCAGCGACGGCCCGCCAGTGCCGGTTCATCTTGACCGCTACAGATTTCTTCTCAAAGTGGGCAGAGGCAATCCCGCTCAGGGAAGTGAAGGCTTGTTGTATCACTGACTTCGTGATCTCCAATATCATCTATCAGTTTGGAGTACCTCACGCTATCCTCACGGATAATGGAACCAACTTCCGAGCAACCGAGCTGAAGAAATTTTACGCTAATTACAACATTCGCTATAACCACCCCTCCCGCTATCATGCATAGGAGAATTGATAGATTGAGGCGTTTAACAAAACCCTATCTAACATTCTAAAAAAATGGTTGGTCAGAATAAGAAAAGATGGACGGACAAGCTCCCCAACGCCCTCTAGGCCTATAGGATGATGACTCGTAACTCCACCCAGGTGACTCCGTATTCCCTGGTGTACGTAGCAGAGGCCGTCCTGCCTATCGAGATCCAGTTTCCCCCATTACGCATGGTGGTATATGACCAGCAAGTGTCAGATAGAGTTTCCAAAATCCGTCTAGCCGAATTGGAAGCGCTTGACGAAAGTAGGCTTCGTGCTTTACATAACATGGAAAGGAAACAGAGAAAAATGGCTCGGGCTTTCAATTAGAAGGTTCGCCTCTGCTCCTTCCTGCAAGGTGATCTGGTGCTGGATCTCAGAGCACCAATGATTCCCGGAAGGAAACCACCCAAGTTGGAGCCCAAGTGGGTGGGGCCTTTTACTGTCCATAAGGTCTATCCCAATGGCGCGTATTCCCTGGTGACAATGGATGGTGAGCATGTAACTCCTCCCACCAACACCAGGTTCCTCAAGAAGTACTTTGCCTAATCCTTTTCTAGGCCCATCATGTCCTTAAACTGTTGGTCCAGCATGACCTTAAACTGTATGGTCCTGCATGACCTTAAACTGCACCTGGTCCAGCATGACCATAAATTGTATGGTCCTACATGACCTTAAACTGCACCCGGTGCAGCATGACCTTAAACTGTATTTTTCCCTACAATAGGGCTCCTGTTTCCGAGTTCTAAGACCTAAAACTAAGATCCATATTTCATCCAGCCTGATGTTAAACTGCCTTTTCAAGAACTATGTGCGGCTTGATTCTCATTCTAATGAGATACGTAGGAACGCCCGAACATTTCGTCTTGGGTCTAGCCCCTGTAATTACCAAATTCCATCCTTTTCAGGGTCCGAGTTCTAAGACCTAAAACTAAGATCAGTATTTCGTCCTACATGACATTAAAATGTGTTTCTAAGAACTACGTCTAGCATGATTCCCAACCTTATGGGATACGTAGGAGTGCCCAGAACATTCGTCTTTGGGTCCAGCTTGAGGTCCACTGTTGCGTCTTTCTTGTATTTGGGACATTGACCACAGGATCGCCTGGCGTGGTATGGGATTATATCCTCATTCACGTCAGGTTTTCAATAGTTGCACCACGCGCACCCTGTCCTCAGGGTTATCCCTCCTATGTCATGTTCCCCATGACATTAAAAGGATCCGTCTAGAACTACGTATGGCTTGATTCCCATCCTTATGAGATACGTAGGACCGCCTGAACACCTAGATGTCAGGTCCAGCCCCACATCTTAAGAGATCCCACGATCTCCCGGTTGCCAGGGTGTTTGGAATTAAGCCCCCCTCTTTTTCCCATGGACCCGCCTCCTTTTGGCCGCTCTCAGACTGAGCCCTTTGACCCTTTCCGGTGGTTTTCCAATGTGTTCAGAGTACTCTGGTCTAGGTCCGGGAGTGTCAGATTCGACTTAGACAAGTTTTCATCCACTTTTCAATCTTCTTGTTCCCCTTCATTCATGCCCCACCATCCTTCACACCCGGAGGGACCCCCAAGAACGACCTGGATACAATGCATAAGGGCTCTCCTACCATCACGGGCCAACGCCCCCGAGGGTTTTGGGCGACAAATTGATACAAATCCCGTGTTGCGAATATGGTAAGCGGTTGATGCTCATTTTCTTTCCCCTACTTCTAGGATAACGTGACAGGATGCTGTGTTGCGAACATGGTCAGTAGTAATCCTCAGCCATCACACCGGTTTCCTTGGGCCTTGAATGTTGGTGGCACGGTTCACACTGTGTTCTTCCCCCACCGTGTCGAGGTGGAATCCCGACACTCCTTGTATTAACCCTCAGTACACCCTCGCACATCAGATAGACCGAGATGTGTAACGGTGTCTCTCGGGGCTCCCACGATCTGAGCGCTAGAGCATCTTCTTGGGTTTCTTCTCTATAGGTTGTGTGCAGCTTGACACTCACTCCCATGGGGAACGAGGAGTCTCCCAGACATTGCATTTCGGGCCCAGCATAGCTGGGAGCTAGCATCTCCTACCCCTCCCTGATTTTTGAACCCTCATTGGCCCCTTTGGCCCATGGCTCCTCTCTCGGAACCGCACGCGGTGATGGTATGGGATTACTCCCTCACCCACATCAGGTATCTTGTATCGCATCATGCGTGTTCCTAGTGGTCCAAACCACATGACCATAAACTGTGTTGTTGGTCCAAACCATACGACCTTAAACTGTGTTTCTGGTCCAAACCATATGACCTTAAACTTTGTTCTCGGTCCAAACCATACGACCTTAAACTGTGCCATCAGTCCAAACCATATGACCTTAAACTGTGTTGGCGGTCCAAACCATACTACCTTAAACTGTGCTTGTGGTCCAATCCATATGACCTTAAACTGTGTTGTCGGTCCAAACCATATGACCTTAAACTGTGTTTCCGGTCCAAACCACATGACCTTAAACTGTACTGTTTGTCCAAACCATACGACCTTAAACAGTGTTGATGGTCCAAACCATATGACCTTAAACTGTGTTTCCGGTCCAAACCATACGACCTTAAACAGTGTTTCCGGTCCAAACCATACGACCTTAAACCATGTTGGTGGTCCAAACCATACGACCTTAAACTGTGCTGGTGGTCCAAACCATATGACATTAAACTATGTTTTCGGTCCAAACCATATGACCTTAAAATGTGTTGCTGGTCCAAACCATATGACCTTAAACTATGTTGCTGGTCCAAACCAAATGACCTTAAACTGTGTTGTTGGTCCAAACCATATGACCTTAAACAGTGTTGTTGGTCAAAACCATACGACCATAAAATGTGATGATATCGTCCTGGACGCACAACGAAAAATGGCACCGCATTGTGATGACCTCCCCATGGGGGACATCACGCCAGGTATTGGTCGATTACCATGCTGCTTGTCAATGCCCGCTATGGATTGATTGTTGAGGAGACTCCATGAAATTCTACCCTAGGACAGTCTCCCCACAAAAGAAAAACCATTTACCTTCAAGAACAAACAATATATATCAAATTCCGGTTCTTTTGGTGTGAGGGATAGACCTGCACGACTCCTTTGCGCAGGCGCCCCATCGCGCCGTGCTGCCTTTTCAAGAACTATGTATGGCTTGATTCTCGTCCTTATGAGATACGTAGGAGCACCTGTGAACTTCCCCACAGGCCCAGCCTAACCTTTTCTGGTCCGAATTCTAAGACTTGAAACTGAGATCCTTTGCTTGGATTTCCACGACTCGGTCTCTCTTGTGAGATTGTATGGTGTGGTGCGGGATTATGTCCTCATTCACGTCGGGTAACTCTTCATGCCATGCCTGTCCCCAGATGAGGTGTGCCCCCATTCCCACACGACGTTAAACTATATTTCATTCAGAATGACGTTAAACTGCCGTTTCAAAAACTACTTTTGTCTTGATTCTCATCCTAATGAGATACGTAGGAACGCCCAGACATTTCGTCTTGGGTCCAGCCCCAAGGATTATCAATCCCCGTCCCTCCTTATTGTCGTCCCCTCGACCTGACTTCGTGGGAAGTGATGTAATCATAACATCCACCCTGAAAAGGTTCGGGATGCCCCATGGTAGTAATGGGAAGAGATAGTTCTCTCACCAGAGAGGACCTGCCTGAAAATTGGGATGACACATGACCAGGTTGGTACATCTTCCTGATGTTCCTAAACCACGGTGGCACAATTTTGGGAGTGTTGGACTCTGTTCGAACAAACCACCACTCCACCTTCCACGCTTTGCATGCCCCTTTATTCGGATAATCATTATATTTAATGTCTGACGGGACCCCATAATAGTATGGATGACAGACCTACAGTCTGCCTACTATCATGGGCCAACGTTTCGGAGGGCTGGTCATGTTTGATGGGACCCCCTAACAGTATGGGTGATAGACTTTGGTCCGCCTACTGCCACAATATGGATGACAGACTATTGGTCCGCCTATTGTAGCAACATGGATGATAGACCTATAGTCCGCCTGCTGTCCTGGGCCAACGTTCCGGGAAACGGACCTGTGGTATTTGAGTTAGGCCCCGTGTTGCGAACATGGTCAGCGATCAGCCCTCATTTATTGTCCCCACATCAGGCCAACACGATATGGATGTTGCGTTTCTGTCACGGTTAACAATCATCCTCCATCGTCGCGCCCCACAGTGTTCCGAATTCAGGTAGCGTGATTCACCTTTTCTTTCCATCTCCCTATGTTCAGATGGATTTCAATGCCCCGGCATTGCCCATATTGTGTATCAGAGCACATTGGGAAGGTGATATATCAATCAGTCTGAGGTCTTCTCTTCAGAAATCCAGGCCCAATTTTGGATGCCTGAGGCTTGCTCAATGCACCGTAGTTGGATGAGATGATGACCCGAGTATCCTTTTCTTCTCACATTTGGTGCGACCCACAAGTGCTTAGTGATGGGTTGTTAGTCATTTCAAAATTATGGTTGAGAATATTAAACCAAGATAAATGGATTTGGACCTGTATTGGATTGCAATAGTGAGAGGTACAAGAAAGAGGTTCATGAGATGGCCAAAACAAAGCCCTTAAGGATCAACGCACTGAATCGACCTTTCCAACGCTGCTAGCCTTTGGCTGGTGGCCTCCAAGACCGCTTCTCACTCCTTGAAGATTCTCTCCTCATCAGCCGCCACAGATCATAGCTCGCCAACCCTAGCTTGTGCCTGCGCCCGCTCGGATCGAAGTCCGGTCATCTGGTGACTCGCCTCCATTATTTGTTCCTGCACATCGGCTAACAAGGCCGTCAGTTGCTCCACAACCTTAGAGCATGTTGAGATAAATGCCTCCTTATCTGCTTCCTGCCCTTCGAGGTGTCGGACTTCCTTCTCCACCCTCAGCAATGTTTGGGTACTTGTCGATCCTTCCCAGCACTGGGCAACGTCGGTGCACCGGCTTCTCTCACGTATCTTCTCTGCCATGTAATCACATACCGTCAGATGAAGGCGCTGAGCGTCGACCCCTCCGGCGCACAGGAAGCGCAGACAGGTTTGGAGTGATCTCATCCGCCTTAGCCAATCTGACTGGGGCTGTCTGAGAAAGTGGTGGATACACTTCCATCCTTTGTGTTGTGTCATCCAGCTCTCCTCGGATACCTCTGAGTCTGAGTCGTCTACCTCCTCAGGGTCAGCAGGTCGGTATGTAGGGAAGGAAGCCAGCAGATCAGCATCAGGATCTGCCCCAGGGATGTCTTTGAGAGGAATAGGATCATCGACGTCTGGGCGACCTTCCATTCCTGCCCCAGTAGTGACGGTGCCCTCAATAGCTTTTGGCCCAGCCTCAAGAACAGCGATGCCGACGTCCACTATCCCCTTCTCGCCAGTTTCTAGGGTTGACTCAGTGCAGGGATCATGTTCTGAATGAGGTGGTATGTCTTCCACTGGTCCGCTCACGGACATCCTGGGCTCCACATCCTGATGAGCCTCCAATGTGGAGATCACTGCACAAGGCGTACACTGATTAGTGGGGATATTTTGATAACGATAGCCAGTAGTGAAGAGTTAGACTTACAAGAATCCAGAGCGTCAGCCTCCAGTGTTCTGGCGGCTGCAGGAGCCGCTGTAAAAGGAGACCCCTCTGTGCTTGTTAATTTAATGATGGGTGTCATATCCCCATCATGTCCCACCGGTTCCTCTCCTCCCTCCTCTAGTGGGGATGTCTGTCCAACGCTCAGTTGCTCCTGAGTAAGGCAAGGAAATGGTTTAGAAGTTTAAAAGGAGATTGGATGAATAAGGAAAATTAATGAAGATAAAGACAGACCTCGAGTATCTCGGTTATGTCGAGATCAGAGCTGACAATCTCGCCACTATCTCGGAGACTCCCTTGGTAGGTCACCCCTTGCGACCCCTCATCTTCGGGTTCTCCTTCTTATTCGTCTTCTCCTTCGCCTTCATCTTCTCTGGTCTCCTCCTCCCCCTCCGACTCCTCGTCACTGTCGCCTTCTCCCGGTGGCATTGATTCCGGATCATGCTCCTGGTCGAGCATCACTTTCACTAAGAAAGGTGTCTCCGCATACCGACCCCTTTGGCGTGCGTATGTGTCCATGGCCGTCAAATAACCATGCCGCCGATGGAAGGTGACCCGGTCAGTAATTCGAACGAGCCCAAACTCGGGCATTTGGATCCCGTTTTTCATTTTATTCAGCCAGATGGCTACAACGCTCATCGATTGCCACAGGGTCATCCAAGCCGACCACAGTGCCCGGAGAATCGCATCTTGGGAAGGTTCGTGTAGGTATCTTATCTGCTTCCTAGGCAGTTCCCTGGCCGCCTAATGTGACCCCCCTACGGGTAACGAGGACACGTCGGCAATGCGTGATGTTTTTGCTGCTGATGTCCCGGCCTGTGCAGGCCTCGCTGCCTAACGCACCCCTGGTACCCCTCTTCTGGCAGCCCCTTGCCTTCTCCCCTGTCGCCCGTTTTCCGCATGAGTAACCTCGAGTTGCCAGACTCGCTTGCGTAAAAGCCCCTCAGGGTACGTGACGGTCCAGTGTTTGGCATATTCGGTTTCTAAGCCAGCATAAACCCCGGTAGGAGGAAGAGTAATGACTTCACCAGAGCCGAAGTTGGTGAACATCAACCACATATAGCGCCGGACGTATGGATTCTTCTCCTTCTAGACAGCCATGAATACCTTCTTCAGCATTCGTTGGAGGCACCCGAACTGCCTGGTGAATCAGGAAGGCACGTAAGGCTCGCATATCACCTCCCCGTCGATCCGAGCCACGAGCACCCCGCCCCAAATGCTCTTGAAATATTCATGTTGTTCCAGATAGCCTCACCCGTTGTCCACCATCTGGCCGACTGGGGTGGGGAATGAGCTGAAGTTAATGTTGGCATGGTTTCCATTGCGGATTCTCATGCTCTCCTCATTGAGTGTCATCGGCGCCACACATGCGATGTTTAGCAAGGTCGGTCTCAGACCATTGCCCGGAGGACAAACGACATTTGGGAAAGTTTACCCGCCGAGTTGAGCCGCCACCCAGCCATGGAAAATCTTGAAGGGGCCAAATACTCTTCGAGGTGACCTCCCTTGTGAGATGCGTCCTAGGATGGCATACAGCTTGGCTGCTACGGGGACGCCCAAGTTGAACCATTTGTTGGCGGCCATGGTGCCCACCATCACCACTGTTGCTGGACGGACGCCCATCCTCGCGTCTCGCACCGGCAGGAGCCACCCGCTCATGAAGGCAGCAATGAACCCAGCATACCGGACATTCGGGTCCCGGGCCTCGATGATGTGGTAGCCCCAATATTGGTATTGCCCCGCCTCCAGGGTCCTCCAGTATGACCCATTCCTGCTCCTATGAGCTGCGGTTGGGAACCGTTTACCCCGGCCCGACATCTTGACGGATGGATCCTTCTCAAGGAACAGGCTGAACCATCCCTTGTATGTGACGTCCTTTAGGATTTCCTTGACCCCCATCCTCTCTTTGGCCAGCTCCAGCAGGTGCCACATCAACATAGGTGTCCGTGACCTGTCATCCCAGGTGTTCTTTGGTGGAACGAACTCGTTGTAGTGGTAGCCCTCCAGTGGGATACCCCCGACGCAGTGAATGTCCCAGAGACTGATGCCGACTTCCCCATGATGAAGGTGGAATGTGTTGGTTTCAGGAGACCACCAGGTGAATAGCTCTGGCCCGAGTTCAGGTTGATGGTGGAAGTGGAACTGCGATGTCCATACCACCTCGAACATGCCGATATATCGTAGTTCATCCCCAAACTGGTCACAGTTATGGCGATCCAAGAACGCCCAGGCCCATTTGCTGGCGAATTTTCCCCTAGACCGTAGGTCCCAATCCTTCAGCCATCCCTTCATGTCATCCGTGACGCTCTGACGGAACATTCTCGCGTAGAGGGCCGCAGAATTCTCTGTGACAGGCTCGTACCCAGTAATGGTCATGGTCCTCGGGTTCAGAACATATACGTCCATATGTCTGGTTTCCCTGGAAGGAATTCCATTGTTGGTATAGTTGTAGCGAGGAAGCTCGTCCTCCCGGGTCACCCATGACCGCGGCGTGTCCACCTCGAAGCCCGGCAGGGGCACCTCCTCCAGGATTCCAAAGTTCCAGATCGGGAGGTTGTCAGACAGCGGATACGTCTTCTGGGCTGGGGTCAGCAGATTGAACATGTTTATATTGTTGGAAATGATCACCTTGGCGCCATAAACCTCCTCATTCGCTGCCATTTCTGTCCTACGAGCAGCGGATTCCCCCTCATCAACTCGGTTTGTGGCCATCTCGAATTTTTTGGGAGTTGCAGGAAATCCGGATGCATTGCGCGGAATCAGAGGGTGATGCGCGAAATTTGTAGGAGTTGGGAGAAATAATAGAGATGGGCGCGCAATCGGCATGCTAAGCACGGAATACCCCAAGAAGGCGTGAAAAGAAGGCCAAAATTCAGAAGGGATTCTGCGATGCCAGAGAGTTTTTTACGCACAGCCGCGGAAGCAATTTTGTGCATGAGAGCGATTATCCTATCGCGTGGAAAAGCTTCGGTACGGATTCGCGACCCCACGACCCTTTTTGTAGGTGAGGCTAGGGTTCCGCGCCGCGCAGAAGAGAAAATTCCACACGGATCCATCCTTTTGCTCGCCGAGTCAGTTGTTTGCACACTACGCGCCCGGGAGGGCCCCTGCATCGGCGTTTAAGCATTTCCCTTGGAATCTGATCATCGCAACCTATCGCTAATCCCATTCCAAGGGGGGGAATTTGTAGACACAAAAAAAGACAGTAACTCCCAGAGGAAGTTTCGAAGTGACATAGCGATGTCATATTCAGAGTCAGAGGCTCGATCCGGAGGCCCGGGAAGTAGTGCGCGAAATAAAGGAGGATCCGCGTGAAATAATTTTGTGTGCACTAAGTATCCTCGGGATTCGCCTAATCGAGCTGATGAGGCACGCAATATTTTCACACCCCGGTTCCGCGCTTCGAGATTTTGTGCGTCGACGGCTCCCGGCACGAAAGATTACGTGCGCCGCCTGGATTCCGCGCCGGCTGGGGCCTATAAATAAAAGGCGACCCCTGATAGTTTGGGGGTTGAGGAATTCAGATCTGGTCTCTGGTGCGCAATTTGACTCCCCCCACGTGCAATATGATTCCAGGTAATCTCTGTTTTCATGCAACTTTGCCCCGGGGTTCGCCTTTGCGTGAAACTCCACCGGCTTCGGTGAATTTCCCTACTCCTCTCGTTGCTTGCCTTGCGCGCGATCGTTGTCCCTTGCACGCAATCCTCTTCTACATGCGCAATACCTTGCACGCAATCCCCTATCTGCGCAATACATTGGACCTATTGCGCTCCATCCCTATGTTTTGCACCCCATCCTTCCTTTTGTGCACAACACACAGGACCCCTTTACCTTGACACCTCTTGGCTGCCTCTCTGTGTCGGCACCTGATGTCTCCCCAGTCGGACTTGTGCTCCATCCGTTGTTTTCCCTTACGGCCTTCCAGGATCATGGGAAGTAACCTCAAGGTCCCTTGGGCGGTATTTCCTATTACGTTTCTTTGCCTTATGCTTCTCCGCATAGGCACGCTAACGGCAATTTATTCATCGCATAGCCACACTAACGTGGACCCCCCAGTGGTTCGCCCTACGACCCGCCTTCACTACGGCATTGCCAATACCTTCCCTCCCAAAAGGGGTATAGGACGTTGGGCATGTAAGCCCTAGGGGTGTGGAGCGAACCCACCTCGTCCAAGATGCAGGACGTTAAAGTGATAAGCACCTCGTATTTAACACATGACGTTAATCTGTGGTCCGACCCCATTATTCGCATACAGGGTCCCCCCAACTCGGACATTTTTTACGCCTCTCGTCTCCACGATAATGGACTCTTCCTCGCAAGGAATGAGATCCTCCTTGTCAGAGTGGTGTTTGTCCACGAGGGAAGGGCTGCCTCAGAGCGTAAGCCCCTAGCCTCTCTTACGGAAGGTTGCACCCATGCATCTCCGTACTCCCCCTACCATGGCTAGTGGAGTCCCTTTCCCACTGTGCTTTTTCGCACCACGGGCCTCCACCATGGAGTAAGCCCTGGAACCCAGGGCCTCTAACCCCGCGTAAGCCTCTGTTTCCTCTTTGGGCCGCTCAACGCGTAAGCCCCATTCCTATTCTCACGGACGCACCCTTCACGACGTGATCGTCTGGTCCCTGTAGCATCTTGTTTCCCACACTGAGCATGACTCACGTGGGCTTAGAGCGTGCATCGACCATGACATCTCCCTATGGTCCACCTCAGAGCGTAAGCCCCATGCCAGCGAACTATGTGGACTTTTATCCTTGTTAACGCATGGTACGTAGGAAGCCTTCACGAGGTTCAATCCCACCACCCGGTCGTCCCGACCTCTCCACATCGGTTCCCTGACCACTATGGGCCACCTTAGAGCAGAAGCCCCATACCCCCCATGGGCCGCCTCATAGCATAAGCCCCATATCCACCATGGGCTGCCTCAGAGTGTAACCCACATACCCACCATGGGCCGCCTCAGAGTGTAAGCCCCAAATTCCTCGTCTCGCATGACGTTAAATTGTATGCCCTCGTCCCGCATGACATTAAACTGTATCCTGTTCTGAATGACGTTAAATTGTATCCCCTCACTTGGGCTATCTCAGGGCATAATCCCCATGCCTCACTCCATCATCCATACTGATCCTTACCCGGGCCTCCACATCCTGGTGATATCATGCCACTCCACCCCACTCCATTGTATCTGGGAATCCGCCCACATGCTGGCCCCAACATCGGTGTTCCCCCTAGGGGGGTCCTTCAATCTGATCTACACTCAGTGTCTCATTCAGTCTGATCTGTCTCCGCAAGATGTTAAACTCGTGACATACCCCGTGTTAAAAATGGGAAGCTGAGGAAAACCTTAGACGATACACATTCCCCGCGTTTGATGTGGGATGCCTCGGGCTTCCACGCCCTCGAGAAGCCCTGTGATAAGGGTCAGAATAGAGACATGTTGATCCCCATCGTCAAGACATGCCAACGACATACCAACGTGACCTTTCACCTCACCGAAGGTTGCTGCCCCGACAAGACCCCTTGCAGTGTCTTGACGGAAGCAGTGTAATTAACTGGCGTCCATGCAGATATGGCACCAGGAATGAGCTTCACGAACCCATCTTAAATCTATGAGGGAGACCCGGATTAGAAGATGATCTTCGAGGAGGAATCCACGGATGGAAGAACCCGCATCCCATCATCCCAGTTTCGATCAAGGAGCAGACGTCCCTGAATAAGGAACAGATGTCGTCCACCATTGGAAAGTGGGAATGCGGGGTTGTGAGCCGCGCGTCCTCCCATGTGTGACGGACACGCGCGTGCGCCCCAGCGTAAAAGCATCAGAAACAGTTTTGTTGAGTCCTTCATGAGATAAGATCCACCTTTATTTTGTGGTTCCATTGATCCAGTAGTTGATATGAAATGGATTAATATAATAAAAAATATATTTTCTATTACCTAGTGTTTAGAGAATAAAAATTTTATTTTGGATATCTATTTATTTTAGGATGAGGTAGACCAATGTTTGACCATTATTAAGAATATTATGAAATGGGATAAAATTTACTCCATGGTGTGGGAAGAGTTTAATAGATTATTTTTTAACTTGTACATTTCACATATTATTCATTTAAAAATGGATAATTAATTTCTTGATCTATGTATAAGGATGATGAATCTATTGCAACCAACAAGGATAATTTTATAATACTTGTGAGGTACACTTATAGTAGTATCATTCAAACTGAATGTAAGGTTGATCAATTCTTTAGTGGATTAAAACCAAGTTTCCAAAGTGAATTATATATATTATAATTTTTTAGATATGAAGAAATAATTTCATGTTTTGTCATGTTGGAAATGGAGACTTAAATTAGCCATAAAAATGATTGTTTCAAAAAGAGAATAAACATGGAATTGATATAAAATTCTAAAAAGTATAGAGAGAATATAACAAGTTTTCTTTTATGCTAAATGTGTGGAAGGAAACATATTGGAAATTGTATTAATGAGGTTTGAAATATTTTTACGTGTTTGAAGTAAGGACATAGAGTGATTAAATTTCAAAATTATGGGATAAAGTTATATGATGATGCGAATAAAGAGGATGCTCAATAAAAAAACCACCCACACTCCAATTTTTAAAAAGAAATGTGTATGAGAATTATGATAACTAGTGATCAAATATGAATTATAATGATGATGATCAACCTTAGTATCCTCTTATTCCAAGAGACAATGGGAAACCTCATGAAATTTATATTCTATTGGGGTTACAAAAATAATGTGGTCAAAGGTACACTTACCATCCATTCTAGAACTTATAATCTCTTCTTTACTATGGTTCTTCCCACTCTTTTATATTTAAATAATTTTACAAGGATAACAAAATTATAACCCAATTACTAGATATTAAATTAGTAGTGAAACCCTCTAATGGTATAATGATTTTATATCAACTCTAAGATTCTTATCCCATTGAATTTTGTTGGAATTTTATTCCTGTAAGTGTTGTTATTCTCCCATTGGTTGAATTTGATGTTATTTTGGTCATGTATTGTATTTATTTACTTATAGGTCACATCAATTTACAATTATTAGAACTCATATTTTTTATTCTGAACCACCCTATGATTGTTTATTAGTGTGAAAAAAATATGAACTACTAATTGAAATATAATTAAATATATGGGTCTTGTTTCTTTTTAAAAATAGATTTTTCCCACATATGATTGGTGGGAAACTCAAAATAAATGATGTGACTACTGTACATGAGTTTATTTATGTCATTCTAGAAGAATTTTCTAGTGTTTCAATAAATAATGAAGTTGATTTATCGATATAACATAAACCTGGTTCTACACCTATTTCAATGACTCAATACCGAATAGACCTAACTGAGTTGTACGAATTAAATAAGAAAATACAGGAGAATATTAAAAAGCGATTCATTAAGAAAATTTCATCTCCTTGGGGTGAACATGTTCCTTTTGTTAAGAATAAATATGGATCAATGAGTCTCTTTATTGATTATCTTGAACATAACAAGATAACAATCATGGAAAAGTATCCTCTACCCCATGTTGATGTCTTATTAACTTAGTGGATCTCAATAATTTTCTAATATTTTTCATAATTATGAATATCATCAATTTCGTGTCAAGACTGAGGATATTATCATGAAAAACATTCCTTGAAATGTATGGTCACTATGAATATATAATGATGTAATTTTTTCATACTAACTGCCTTCCTATATTCATGAATTTAATGAGTAGAGTTTTTCAATATTAACTTGACTAGTTTGTGGTAGTATTTATTGAAGATATTATTATTTATTAAAAGTGTAAGGAAGAGAATAAAAATAATTTTATAATTGTGTTGAATATCCTAAGGAAGTAGAATCATTATGAAATATTTACCATGTGTAAATTTTGGCATTGAAATGTTTCATTTTTGGGTCATATATTCTCAAGTGAGGGTATATTAGTAAATCCTTCAAAGAAAGTAGTTATTGAACGTTGGAACATATAACCGCTATGACTAAGATCCATAGTTTTCATGGTTTTTATAGATATTATCAGTGAATTGAAGACAATTTTTCATCGATGTCAAGTACACCCACAAAGTTAACTAGTAAGGGATATAAGTTCCCTTTAAAATATGAATGTGAAGAAATATTTCATTTAACTGAAGAGAAAATTAGTCAGTGCACATGTTATTTCATTACACTATAGCTGAGAAGGGTTTTTAATCTATAGTGACCATAAAATAAGGTATTACGATGCGTTATCGTGAATAATGATATGGTGATATCTTTTATATCAAAAAAATAGATGGTTCATGAGAAAATTTATTAAAATCATTGTTTGGAGTTAGTTGTACTAAATTTTACAGCAATGATATGGATGCATTATATTTACCCTAAAAGGTGTAACATATATACCAGTCATAAATTTTAGAGTATATTTTCACATATAGAGAGTTTAATATGTTCCATAGAATGTGGTTAGAGGTGATTAAATATGATGACCACTCAATACATTACCACCATAGGAAAGAGATCAAGGTGGAAGATTCTCTAAGAAGAAATGATAATTATATATTATCTACAGTGAGGTTCACAAGAGATCCAATATTTATGGATTTTAAAAGGATGAATTTTGAGATCATGAAGGAAGGGGAGAAATATTATCTTTTAGGATTGAGTGTTCTACCATCTATTGAAGTAAAGATTAAAGAGGCATAGAGAGAAGATATAGATCTCCAAAATAAGGTGAGAATTATTCCTGATTTTATCATTTATTACAATGGAATTATAAGGATTAGAAATCCTTTATGTAACACGTCCATTAAATATTTAAAGAAGGAGTAATGGGATGAGACTCACAGTTCATCATTCTCTATTCATCATAGAAGTTTTAATGTGTATAGAAATCTGAATGATTATTTATGGTGGGATATAATTTAGAGATATATTATAGAGTATGTATCTTAGTTATTGTTCTTTTAATAAGTTAAGGATAAGAGTCATAAGTATTATGGGATATTACAACAATTACCCATTTCATAATGGAAATGAGAAGACATCACCATATATTTCATCATCAGATAACCCAAAAAATCTAAATTGGATAGTGTTATTTCAACCGTAGTCTATCACCTTATGAATTCCGAACAATTCATTTCTATCAGAGAAGATTTATCTCTTGAATAGAGTTCCCAAATTTATATTAATTATGTTGTTTGGTAAAATGGAGTACCATATTCTATTATATCTGATTGTGAAACGAGGTTTACATCAATGTCTTGGAGAAGTCTCTAGCAGGATCTAGATATATAGTTGAGTTTTAGATGGTGTATTATCTTAAAAAATATGGGTAGTTTGAGATAAATATTTAAAGTATATGTTGATATATTTTTCTATGGATTTCAAATATGTTTAGGAAAAACATATTCCTCTAGTCAAGTTTTCTTTTTAAAATATCTTTAACTCATGCATTAAAATGGATACTTATGAATCCCTCTATGGAAATAACTATGGTACTCTAGTGTTCTAAGATAAAATGATAGAAATAAAGCTATTGGGACTCAAGTTATCTAAGGAAATGGAGGGAAAAGTTATATCCATTCAATATCACATCAAGGCATATTGGAGTATACAAAAATGTTATGCTAACAATCATCGATGTGATCTGGAATTTGATGTTGGTGAGAAGGGTTTTCAACAATTTTTTCTATAAAATAAGGGTAATATATTAGAAAATACAAGAGTGTTAAACCACATTTATATTGTTCATTTTCATATTCCCGATTTAGTAGGGATGGAATCTTATCACTTCGCACTTCCTTCGAACCTCTCTCAAGTTTATGATATGTCCCATGTATCTCTCTTGAAGAAGTAAATAACTGATCCACCACATAAAATGAATTCAAATGTGATACCACTTGGGAATGATCTTTCGTATGATGAAAAAATAGTATAAATATTTGATCATAGAGATAATATACTATAGAATAGGACTACTCAACTGGTGGAAGTTCTCTGGAGGAATAATAAATTTTCAGAAGCTTCTTGGGAACCTGAGGTGTAATGAATCATAGATATCCTAATTTTTTTATATTGAAGTGTTGAATTTAAAGGAAAAAATTCATTTTAAGGGGGTGGGGGAATTTAAAACCCCAAATCATTATGAAATATATATTTTTTAACATAAATTTAATTTCTTCTATAGATTGCATTACATATAACACTAGTTTAAATGTACCACAATATACTATTAAAATATTATTATTTAATGTGAAAGTTATATCATAGCCGTTGGACTTGTAGATATGAATAAAATAACTAAATCATGAAAATAATTTGGTTAGAACATGTATAAAATAAATTCATTGGTATAAATTGATTAGAAATGAAAATAAAAATAATTTGAAAGTAAAAGAAATGTTTTCTAGAAAAATTCTTTTTATGAGCATAACATATTTTTATCTTAATAAGATAAATTAATTAAAATTGTGAATAATAGAGTTCTAAAATAAAATAATTATTGAATTTTATTTCCAAAATGTAATTTTAATTTCAAATATATATATATATATATATATTGAAGACTACTAAACTCTTTGGTACTTTGGGATGCGATTTCATGTATCTTATGCCAATGTAATAAAGTAAGGCACTAGCTCTAGGCTACTATACTCAGGGTCCTTATAGTAAAAATGAACAAATAGTGTTAAAAACCAATTATCTTTACAAATTTTATCATTATAACTTTTAGTATTGAGCAGGGTTCATTATTAAAGCCTTTTTAATGATGAAACATGGTTGGAATTCCCTCTTTTCAAAAAATCACAAGAGTGGCACTCATGTTCCTTATAAAAGGTCATACCTCCCCCTCTCATTACACCACTAAAACCAATTTCTTAATCAAATACCTAAAAAAATAAATTTTCCAAATAACTCCTATCATCCTAGAGTCCTTACTTTTCGCATAAAACCAACCTAACAAGACCTTTGGTGCAAACCAAAAGGAGATAACTGAAGAAGAGGTTTCATCAAAAAATGTTTTTTTATTTATTTCTACCTCAAACCACATAAATTACTTTTATATCATTATTATATAATAACCTTAGTATATTCCATATAATTTTATAATTTTATGGTAAGGGTAAGACCTTAAAACATACACACTTCCATCAAATGGTTTATGAAATCATCATTCATGTGTATGGTAGACTACTACCTCGTGAACCAATTTTGTTCCTTTTTCCATTACCATCTCTCTAGGATCGAAATAATGATAGAAATAATATTTATTATATATATATATGATATTTATGATTTATTTATTCTTTTCTAATTATTATATTACATATACTTTCATGCTTTTCCATTTTGTGGGAATACGATAACATCGTTCGTGTATACGATGGACTACTGCCTCAAGAAGTGATGTGATTTTTTCACAATATACATGGAAAATATTAAAGGAGCATTTAATAGACATATTTAAGATATATAAAATAAATATGAAACTTTAATTACTATATATATATATCATTCACTTTTCTTTCTATCAAAGTGATAAGAAAATGAAAACAACGTTCATACCTACACACGACCTACTGTCTCCATGAACGATGTATTTGATTTCCTATAAGTAAATATTATAGATTATATATATAAATTATTTATATCATTCTTATAATTCTAAATATTATTAAATCATGATTAATTTGATATAATAAAAAATACATCAAATCAAATCATTTACGAAATACAAAGAGGTTATTACCTAAAATGAATCTTTTACATCGAATTGTTAATAAAAAGGTAGTAGAAGATCTTAA
The DNA here is from genome assembly GCA_963277665.1 of Viscum album. Lineage (NCBI taxonomy): Eukaryota > Viridiplantae > Streptophyta > Magnoliopsida > Santalales > Viscaceae > Viscum > Viscum album. Next base: position 1,132,548,661 of record OY728123.1, on the reverse strand, counting down.
AAAATTAATATATGATATGATATATATATATATATATATAAATATGGTAATATGATACATTTATAAATGAAATTTATTTTTTATATAATAATTTTGTGTAGCGACTCGGGTTTTGACCCATGAAACTTTAGAATATTCTTATAAATACTTTTGAAGAAAGGCGTTGACTTGACATGAAAATCTGGGGCCTAGGGGTCTTCGGTGTGGTGATGTAAAAAATATTTAATATATATTATCATTTGTGTGTAGTTTCTTCTAGAACCATGGGATAATTCCTGAGAAAGGTCTATGATAATATTTCTAAGACAACGGTTGAGTTCAGAATTATGTGTTTACCCTAGCCACGTCATAAAATTTATTTGTGTTGGGTGTTAGGTTGGAGGTGAGTCATGGAAGGGTTGTTAGATGGAGGGTTGGGGATTTAATAATTATTTAATACCTATACCCTCTCATATCCCTTATTCAGACACAGGATGAGCCAAATCACCCTTCCCTCACCTTTTTCGCCGACGAATGACCCGAAGGCCGGATCGAGTAAATGAAGTGCCAACAATATTAGTCTTGATGATGATTGATCCAAGATCACATAGTAGTAGATTTTGAGTGTTGATCTAACCCCGAATATTTGGAATTTATCCCATGAGGTATTCCATTTAATTTTTAAGTCTTGATCAACCTTTTTATCTATTTTTTGATGAATTTAGTGCCCATAGAAAATTTCAAGGGACCCCTTGAGGGATGATCTGTTGGTTTTGGGTTGAACGGGTGTGATTCGGGATTTTTGGAGAGGAATACCCTCAGATTTTCTAGTCTATATGGTGTGTAGACAAGAGGAACACACCATGTGTTCCTACCATTTAGGGAAGAAGATGTTTGGGGACTACACGCCATGTACCAAGGGTTGCACACCGTGTAGTGATCCCAAGTCATGTGGCTTGAGGACATGGATAGGGAAATCATGTGAATGTACACAACTGTATAAAAGTACACAAATAGAGTACATGAACATGAGGTGCAGGACATAGGCACATATAGACTACACGGCCAGGTGGCCGTATCACCCAAACACACCATAAAGTATGAGTTTCAGAGTGTGTAAGGGACATGGTTGGTTGTGCCGTGTGAAGTGGGAACAAGGTTAGGGGTTGTGTGAAGAATAAAATGACATGTACCACCTATAAAAACATTTACCCATACATGGGTTAGAAAACCACATAGATAGGATACACGACTGGGTGCTCAGGTGGGATCACATGCCATGTGGTACCTAGTGCAAACTGTGTACTCCTTGAGGATCTATTTGAGATCTTTCACCTTTCATATCTACTTATATAGGCCTCAGTTTTAAGCTTGAGGTTAGCCTATCCTTAGTAGTTTATAGTGTAGAATACACTAGTGGAATCCATTTTAAACTAAGATATACAAGGTGATGATTTATGAGAAAGACACTTATATAGCGATTCCCAATCGATGTTGGAGATCAGTGGGGTTTTACAAGAGAGATGATGGGTTAGGTCCTCCCATGTGGTTTCATGGAGCTGGTTTCCCTTAACTATCTGCTTAGGTTGATATGGGACTCCCCACATTGTTATCACATGTTTATTACCTTTGGTTAGTTTCCCAAGGGGTTGTTACTCCCCTAATGGACTAGGGTGCAGATTTCCCATGATGTTAATAGAGTTTGAAAGTGATCCCCTGTCATATTAGGGTGAAGTCCCTCATTTCACAATGGATGGTAGAGTAGGTACTACCCTATTCAAACAGTGTACAGGTCCTCTATCCTTGGATCCTAAACACCCATGTCGTTCTAGTGTGTAGGTCATATATACGTGTTGTACTGGTAGAGTTGGTACTCCCCTAGAATGCTAGGGAGTGGGTCATGTAGCCTAGGATCGATTCACCCCTATTGTATCTAGGTGTGGGTCCCCCATAGTGAATGAACTTCTAGATAGGTACTCCCCTATTTAACTAAGGCACAAGTCCTCTAGCCATAGAGTGGTACTCCTCTATTGGGTTGGGGTGCGGGTCCACAATTGTTAGAGTGGTACTCCCCTAGGATACCAGGGTGTGGCTACACACCTATGGATTTTTTCTCCCCCATATTCAAGTAGTAGCAGGGAGATGTGTTGAGTCAATAAGGTTATACTTATGAATTTTCTATTCCTTCTTATTTTGAAAATCACAAACACCTTATACTTAAGCAAATGTATATTTTACCTCCATAAAGAGAATTTTATTCCATTAGAAAATTTTCCCTAACCTATAGTTTCTTATACATATCAATATTTTTCTTAAATTAAAAAACCGGATTCTTAACTAAAATCCCGGAATCATATAATGACAAGTATTGGAGTATTCTGTTTCTAGGATCCAAACTCTGGATGTGAACTATTATAAATTTCCACTCCAAATTATGGATACGAAATTTCATGAGTTCGACTCCGAACTCTTATAATGTTCGACTTCGAACTTTCAGGAGTTCATCTCTGAACTCTTATAAAGTTCGACTCCGAACATTCATGAGTTAGACTACGAACTCATAAGTAGTTAAAATCCTAACTTTTACCATTTCGACTTTGAATTCTAAAAGTTCAGATTCCGATCTTTGGTGAAACTAGACTCCAAATTTCTATAAAACAGAATCTGAAAATTTCTTTACATAGACTCCGAATTTCATATTGGTTAGACTCCGAACTTTTTAATTTTCTTACACTCTGGAATTTTGTATGGATTTTACTTACATATGTTTCATTTCATAACGATGTCGTGCATTTAGTTATACATGATTTATTATTAAATTATGTCGCCTTTTCTATTTCAAACTTACCATTGGTTGAGTTACACGTGTACAAGTCCCTTCTAATTTTAAGGGAAATATGACCGTTGGGGAGGGGGCCGACCGAGCGTATAAATAGGAGCTCATTTGTAAGTGCTCAAAAGATGAAACGAGTTGATCAATCTATAGACCAAACACTATTAAGGAGATTTCTAGAGAGAGAATATTTTCATGCTTTGTGTATACTGAACCGCTCTTTTAGATTGCTTCGTGTGACTCCGAATGTTGGTGATTACATTCCAGGGCTTCTGTGGATAGGAAGACAGAGGTGCCGACTCCCTTGAAGTTCGAGGGATTCCTTGATGAGGAAGATAGAGGTTCCAACTACCATGAAGTTGAAGGCTTGTGGGGATAACAAGACATAGAATCCTATCTTCGTATCAAGGGCTTACCCTGGTGTTGGTAAGACATACTTTCTTGAAAGTATAAATCAAGGGACCTTTATCCAAGGTTGTTGGATACACTTCTCTTTTTGTTAAAAGAGTTATTGTTTGTTACTTGTAGTATTACTACTTGTTTTCTGCTTCTTATTGTATTGTATGGAAAGCAAAATCTTATTATATTTCTTTACACTTGTACTCTGATTCATTTAGATTCTATACGCTTTAAGGTAGAATCTCATATTGTAAACATAGGATAAGATTCAATTTCCGAATCCATATTTCCAGAACATGTTATTCAGAATCACATTCCTATTTCAAGAAAGTTTGTAGAATTTGATGTTTGTAACTTCATTCCTTATTCCAATTTCCAATTGGATTTAGAGGTGTTGTGACTCTGCTTAGTTTAAAATTGTTAAACATAGATCATTCCTTTCTTATGGAAATTTTTTAAAGTGTACAATTCACCCCCCCACCTATTGTAAATTGAACATATACATCACTATTTTGATCCTACAATTGGTATCATAGCAGGTCAACTCAAAACCACAAGGGTTTGGTTCAATATGATTCAATCTCATGATTAGATTCAGAAGGAAATTTTTGGATTCATATTTTTCGGACTCATAAAGTTCGAATTCATCTTTAGCATACATCTACTAAAGTTTTTTTACATAATATTCGGAGTTAATTTTCCGGAGTCATATTTATTTTTCAGATTCATATATTATCTTGCATTAAAAACGTTTGTTACTAACAAGTTTGTGTTCCAAAGGTTATTTTTAATAATTAAAGGAATAAATGTTGGTTCTATTGACAATCTAAATCCTACAAGACTACAAATCATTAATGGTAATGACTATGAGTACTGGAGAGATCGAATGAAGACTTTCGTTATCAATACTGGAGTGGATAATTTTTTTATGATTACTGTTGATTATAAAATTCCTGACAAAGAAGTTAGAACATTCACTAACCAGGAAAAGCAAGAATATCAACTCAATTATAAGGAATTTAATACCTTACTATGTTCAATGACTAGAAATATATATAGCCAAATTTCTTCTTGTGAAGAAGCTAATTGTATCTAGAAGAAGTTAGATGTTACACACTTTTTCACATATAATGTGATTGAGACTAGGAGAGCTATTCTTAGTGCTGAATACCATGGCTTCAATTTTCCTTATGGTGAACCAATTTGCAAAGTTCAACAGAGATTTATGAATATAGTGAACAGTCTTCGGTCTATGGGAGAGAAAGGTCCGGATGATGATGCTCTTGTGGATAAGATAATTGATATTATTACCAATGAGTGGGAATCCAAAAGAACAACTATTGATGAGAATAGAAAGGTCACTCAAATATCGTTAGATGAGATTTTTGGAACTCTTCTCCGACATGAAACAAGAATAAAGAGATATGCTTACAATATCAAGAAGAAGAATGGAAATGGTACTATTGCATTTACAACAACAAAAAATCATATGAAAGATAAGACTCCTGAGAGAGTAACCAGATCCGTGTCTAAAAAAGTTATTACCCAATCCGAATCTAGTGAGAGTGAAGTCTCTGAAACCGAGTTAGCAAATCTTGCTCGAAGGATGAACAAGATAGCTGGCCAAAGAAATTTCCAATCCAAGTATAAGAAAATGGAAAGGAAAGATAGGAAAGATGGAGAAGTTACTTGTTATGAATGCAAGAGAGCTGGATATATTAGACCAGATTGCCCTTTGATCAAAAAGAAAGAAAGGAAATAAAGGAATTCTGGTAGGAATAGAAACAAGTATTATAAATCCAAAGCTAAGAATGTTCTGAAAGCTAATGACACATGGAGTGCCAATGGTGGTGACTCTTCAGATGAATCTTCTAATTATGAATCTTCAGGACAAATGAATCATGGTCTTATAGACAAATTACCTTTAAGCAATCATTGTTTTATGGCTAAGGTACGAAATTATAAATCACTGACCACAGTTTCTTTAAATTCTAATGATAGATAATATTATAACTCTTTAGATGAAGAATACTCTTCTGATTTAGAAAATACTTTACCTACCTATGAATAAGTTTCTAGGTTTGTTGAACTTCTTGAAATTGAGAATTCCAAACTCAATAGAAAACATGATAAGGAAAACTCTAGGAATAATATTCTTACAAAATAAATATTAGATCTTTCTAAAGATCTTGATAGTAAAAATGCTGCTTTTATAAATATTTCAAAAATTCACGAGGAGGTATGTTCTGAGAAGAACAATATTTATAAAGAGTTTGAAAAAGTAATTTCTAAGAAAAGTGTCTTCGAGCATAGCTCTAGTTTTAAATCTAATGATTTTGAACATAAAAACATGGTTATGAAACTCAAGTTTGAAATTTTTTCTTTAAAGAAGTGCTTATCAAACTTTACCCTTGGTAAAGAAAATTTTGATAATATGTATTCTCAAATAAGACCTTTAAGAAACAAATCTCGATTTGGTTATACCCATGCTAAACCAACTTTTAGTAACAATTACTTTATTCCACAAAGTGCCCCATTTTGTACCAAGTGTCAATGTGGTGGTCACTGGGAAAAGAACTATTCTTTAAACAAAACCCAATATTTAGGTTTTCCTAAGGCATATTTTTCAAAGAAGATGTGGGTGCCCAAAATTTTGTTATCTGGAAATCCCGGATCCAAACAAGTTTGGATTCCGAAATTCTAATTCTTTTCTTGATTTCTGGATGATAAAAGAAGTACCAACAACAACACATGGTACATGGAAAGTGAATGTTCCTGACACATTACTAGTAAAAAAAGCTATTTTGAAAATATTATCAAGACGAAAGGAGGAAAAGTAACTTTCAGAGATAATGCTCAGGGAGAAATTGTTGGTATAGGTAATATTGTTCTTCTTGGTAAAACATTGATTTCAAATGTTTTATTTGTTAAGGGTCTTAAGAACAGCCTCATTAGCATATGCCAGTTTTGTGATGAAGGATACCTTGTGAATTTTCGGAATGATAAGTTCTTATTTCACAATTCCAAGAAAGAATTTATTCTCTCTGAAAATAGGCAAGAGAATGTTTACACATTGAAATTATAAGACCTTAGAAGCCAAGATTTACCTATCCTTAGTGAAATGGAAGATCATTCTTGGTTATGACATAGAATATTAGGTCACTGTAATCTTAGGAAGTTATGTAAACTCTATAAGAAGAAACTAGTTAAGGATTTACCAGAGCATAGATTTGATTCTTCTAAAGTTTATGACCCTTGTTAATATGGAAAGCAACATAAATCTAGTTTTAAAACAATCGATGAAGTCTCAACAACTGATGCATCACAGTTGGTGCACATGGATCATTTTGGTCCAACAAAAACCAAAAGCTTTGGTGGAAAATACTACGTGTCTGTTCTAGTTAATGATTACACTAGATTTACATGGGTCTATTTTCTAGTAAAGAAGTATAAAGATTTTTCTTATTTACAAATTTTTTGAGCCCAAGTTAAAAATGAGTAAAATCTTCCACTGAAAACTATTCATAGTGATCATGGAGGAGAATTTCAAAACTCTGATTTTGAAACATTTTGTAGTAGAAAAGGTATTACTCACAACCTTTCAGCACCTAGAACTCCTCAACAAAATGGTGTAGATGAAAGAAAAAATAGGATTCCTCAAGAAATAACTAGAACCATGTTGAATGAATATTCTAAAGCTAGACATTTCTGGGATGAAGCTATTAGTACTTCTAGTTATACTATAAATCGAGTTTTGATTAGACCTTTTCTTAATAAAACTCTTTATGAGTTATGGAATGGTAGAAAACCTAGACTTTCCTACTTCATGGTTTTTGGTTCCAAAGTATTCATTCTGAATACTAAAGATAATTTACATAAATTTGAACCAAAATATGATGAAGAAATTTTCTTAGGCTACTCCACAACTTCTGAGGCTTATAGAGTTTTCAATAAGAATACTTGTACTGTTGAAGAAACAGTGCATGTAAAGTTTGATGAATCTGATCCTTTTATTTTTAAACCATCCCAACCTACATCATCGGATGTGTTTTTAAAAACTGATTATCAACCTTTGATAAAAGATCCTTCTAATAAGGAAAATGTTCAAGAAGATACTTTTGAAACTTTTACCCCATAAGACTTTCTACCTTATGTTGATGAACAAACATTACAAAACCCAAATCAGATGTTTCTTAAGAATCATCCCAATGATAGCATCATTGGTGATTTAAATCAACCTGTAAGGACTAGGAGTTCCTTGACAAATGAAGTAGAAAATCTAGCATTTCTTTCCCAATTAGAACCAAAAAGCACTGATGAAGCTTTAGGTTATGATGATTCGATCAAAGCCATGCATGATGAACTAAATGAATTTGAAATGAATAATGTCTGGACCTTGGTTGAAAGTCCTAAGGAAACTTCTGTTATTGGAGTAAAGTGGGTCTTTAGAAACAAGTGTGATGAAAAGGGTGTCATTGTATGAAATAAAGCTAGACTAGTTGCTAAAGGCTATAACCATCAAGAGGGAATAGACTATGAAGAAACCAATGCTCCAGTAGCTAGACATGAATCTATTCATATTCTACTTTCCATTGCAGCATTCTTCAATTTTATACTTTTTCAAATGGATGTGAAATGTGATTTTCTTAATGGTTATGATCAAGAGGAAGTTTTGGTTGAACAACCTCCTGGCTTTGAAGATACAAAACATCCTGATCATGTTTTTAGACTTATCAAAGCTTTGCATGGCCTTAAAAGGCCCCACGAGCTTTGTATGATATACTTATAGGATTTTTGATTCAAAATAACTATGGTAAGGGAATCATGGATCCAACCCTTTTTATAAAGAAAGATAAGAAAAATGTTTTGATTGTTCAAATTTATGTTGATGACATTATATTTGGTTCAACTCAGCAATCTTTAACTAATTCTTTTGCAAGTCTAATGAAATCTGAGTTTGAAATGAGCATAATGGATGACTTAACATTTTTCCTTGGTTTTCAAATTTCTCAAAGACCAGATGGAAACTATATATCTCAACATAATTATATAAAAGATCTTATCAAAAAGTATGGTTATGACAACACTAAGAGTATAATTACTCCCATCAGTACCTCAAACTCGGTAGATCTTGATGAAGCTGGGAAACCAGTAGATCCACCATCTTTTAGAGGTATGATAGGATGTTTACTTTACTTAATAACTAGTCGACCAAACATAATGTTCTCAGTATGCTTATGAGAAAGATATCAATCCAATCCTAAGGAATATCACTTAAAGGTGGTAAAAAGAATTTTTCGCTACCTAAAGGGAACCATGGATCTTGGATTATTTTATACTTCTGGAAATGATTATGTTTTAAAAAGTTTTTCAGATGATGACTTTGGTGGATGTAGAGTGGATAGAAAAAGTACATCCAGAACTTGTCATTTATTAGGAGATTCATTAGTTTCATGGTCATGCAAGAAGAAACATTCTGTAGTACTTTCTACTGCTGAAGATGAATATGTATTAGCTGGATGTTGTTGTGCTCAAGTGTTGTGGATGCAATAGACACTCACAGACTGTGGCCTGAGTTTTTCTAAGACTCAAATTTTGTGTGAAAACTCAAGTGACATTGCCCTAAGTAAGAACCCTTCACATCACTCTCATGCTAAACACATAGATATTAGACATCAATTTCTTAGGGATCACACACTTAAAGGAGATATCATTCTTCATTTTATCGAAACACAAGATCAACTTGCTGATATTTTCACAAAATCATTACCCTCTGATATATTTGAATACATTAAACAAAAGTTAAGAATGATAACCGTAAGGTAATCATTCTTCATTAACTTTTTGTTTTACAAGTCTCTTAACAGTAATAAACTCCTTTTCATAGGGGGAGTACATTTTATTGTTCGTATAACTAAAAGTTTTCATAATCTGTTTTTCAAAAAAAATTAAATAAAAGTTTCGTAGTCGGTTTTTGTTTCTTCTCAAACATTCTGGAGTGATAATTTTAGGAATGAAATTTTCGGAATGAAAATTTCTGGAATGATAATTTCCGGAATGGAAGTTTTATAATAGAAATTTCTGAAATAAAAATTCTCGGAATGATTATTTCCAGAATCAAAATTTCCGGAATGGAAATTTCCGGGAGCTAGAACATTCGTAGTGGGTTTTTCGTACAGGAACTTTCATAATGATTTTTTTCGTAATGGTCTTTCGAAATGTTTTTTTTTCAATATTACCAATTAAGAAGAATATTTCTAGCCAATCCTAAAGTTATTATTTACTTACTTTTGTTTTCATAATCATATTTTTCATGCTGGTATTTTCCTATTTTTTTTTAAAAAAAAATAGATTCTAGTTTTCCTTAAGTCTGAATGTTTTCATTATAAACTCAAAAGATTGGATTCAAGTATTCCTTGCGGGAATTTTATCAACCGTCAGATCAGATCGAAAAGTTTTTCAACCATTATATGGATTGTGGAAGACCAAATGTCACATCCATCACCTATATAAAGGGGACCCCAAGACTTGTCTCACATCGGTTTTTCAAGATTTTGTGTCTCGAATCCCGACTGCTCTTCTTAAGATAGGTTCTGATATTTGCAAATCCATTATGAATCCTTTAGGTCTCTTTTTTCTGAATGTTTGTTGAAGAAACATCCCTAGATATGTCAACTTCAAAGCCAACCTAAAACTGGTTAATCATTAGGGAAAGGTTGGTGCATCTGAATTTTTATAAGCTTGATTCCCTTATTTCAAAGAATATTAGACTGAATGGATGGGAGGATGTTTGAATATAAATGTTAGATAAATAGGATCTGGTTTATACTAATTTGTTGATTGAGTTCTACAAGTCTGTTTCCTTCCAGATGGAAGATGGAAGAGACTGGTTTTCTTTCATGTCTTATGGGAAGACTTATAAGCTATCTTACACCAAGGCTGTGATCTTGGTTGGTTTATCCTCTGAAGGAGAAGCTGAGTTCTGCTCACACAAACTTCTAGATGTGCAAGGAAGTTTCAACAAGGAGAAGACACTGAAATGTCTTGGACATAAAGATGCTTCAACAACTAAGATTGCTTGTCTCACTCCGAACAATAGAATTCTTCAGCTTTGGGTGCAAGGCTTTCTGGTTCCAAGAAGAGGTGACAAAGACAATTTGAAGAAAAGTGATATCTATGTCTTAGATTTCTTGGTAAATCTAAGAAATATAAATTTGATGAGGCATGTCTTGGTTACGATCATGAACATCAAAGAAGGAAATATGAGAGCTCTAATAATCATGTTTCCTACCTTACTATCTAAGCTGATAGTTCGGTGCTTAGAATATTTCAAGGTTGCATGCAAATCAAAAGTCCAGAATTGCAAGCTTATGCTGGTTAGTGATGATAACTTGAAGAGGATGAAGATGGGTTTTTTCAGTTAATCCGGAGAATTTTACCTTCTATCTGTGGAAGAGGTTGAAGAATATCAGAAAGAAACACATAATCTGGATCTATCCAAAAAGACAAGGAAGAAGAGAAAGGTTAAGGAAGTGGTCGCTAATAAAGAAAATCCCCAAGCTAAGGAAACTCGGTATTCTCCCCCCAATCCGAATAAACAAAAAACTTATCCTGATGAAGTTGATGCGAAGTGGAGGGAAGATAAGGAGAAAAGAAAGGAATGGGATCCACAATTTGGATTGGACCCTGCAGTGGATAAGGTCTTAAAAGAAAAAGCTGTAGAAGAGCTAGAGAAATAAGAGAAAGAGAATAAAATGAAAAAGAATTTTTCTGAAGCTGAAGTGGAACAATCTTTGCTGAGAGCTATAGAGTTAGCTTCTGAGCTGATTCCGGTTCTAAAATCTTTCCTTGAAGAACCTTTTTTACCAGAAACTCCTGCTAAGAACTATTCCACTTTGGAAAAATCCAAGGGCAAAAAAGTTGTTGAAGAAGCTGAAAAATAAAATGTTAAAGAAGTAGAGGCAGAGGTTGAAGAAGAAGAAGAAGAAGAGGGAAGTAAAGATTTAGATTTCTTGATCAAGTATGTAGAGGATTATCAAGATAAGGTAGAATCCGAAAAGTTGGTAAATCTAGAAAAGGATGGTGAATAAGGTAGTAAGAATGATGATAATAAACAACAGGAAGAAGAAAATGTCTTGTATGATGAGGAATAATCCTATGAGAGGAATTTTCTTGAGGAAGGACAAGAAAAATAGAAACCAGATTAAGAACAGATTATTCAATCCGAGAGTTGATAAGGGGAAACAATCTCTCATGGAGACACCTATAAAAGATATTATCAGGAAGAAAGAGGTTGGTGGTACCTCTAGAAGGAAGCTAGTGCAATTTGAAGAAGGTCAATTTCCAAGAAAAGTTTCTGATTCGGAGTCATCAGCACAAAGACCTGATTTTATTGTTGAATCTTTGAAAATGTTGGTTGATGTTATTCCAATATTTCCCACCATTGACAATAGATTTCAAATGCTTCATCTAAGCCAAAACCAAAAATCAGAGACACCATCCATGCTAATGGAAAAGTGTGTGAAGATCGAAGCTGAACAAAAAAGTTTCCTTATCGATTATGATGTGCATAGAAAGTCCTGCAGTAAGGTAACAAAGTGATCTAAGAGAGTTGATGAAGATTTAGTCCAGTTTGAAAGTTTTCAGTATGAAGTTCAAAATGCTTTTGACATGGAGGATAAAAAGTTTAAGGATATTTATGTAATCTAACCCAAGAGAAAAATTCTCGGAATCAACAGGCCAGGGACCTGAATGGGAATCTTAACTCAGTATATCAGAACTGGAAAAGTGGAAGAGATTTCCGGATTGAGTTTAAGGAGAAGTTGGAAAAGCAAGATGGAATAATAAAGTTGCAAAAATAAGCCTTGGAGGCTCAGGCAGAAGCATTGAAAGTCCAAGAATAAAAGACAAAAGACTTGGAGAGGAAAGTCAAGGAAGACCAAAGAGACCTAAAGAAGCTCAAAACTTTGTTAAAGAAGATGATTCCAAAGGAAAAGGATGATAAATGAACCCACTTCGTTCTTTTGTTGTAGTTGTCTTTCTTTGTAAAATTTTCCCAACTCTAATGAATTTTATTTGGTTCATTTTATCTTTTCATATACTAATGTTTCAGGTACCATATTTTCTTATCCATTCCCTTTAATTATTTTTGTAAATCAAAAAGGTGGAGAAGGAAAAAATAACTACTCCTAAGGGGGAGAAGGAAAAATAACCACTAAAAAGAGGAGAAATAAATATAAAATATACTTAAAGTAAGGGGGAGTGTCTCTCTACGAATTTTTCCATTCCCATGTTAATGAAAAAACTCAGAATACAATCCTTATAGTTTCAATGCCTAAGGGGTAGTTAGTTGTATTCACATTCATCCATGAACAAAGGGTGATAAGTTTTAATTTCAAAGCCTAATGAAAATTTTCAAAGTCTTTATATTCTTTTTGTAAGGATGATTGTGCTTTCCAAAATGGGGGAGATTGTTGAGTCAATAAGGATTTCCATATGACTTTTCCATTCCTTCTTGTTTTTAAAATCACAAACACCATATAATTAAGCAAATGTATATTTTACCTCCATAAAGAAAATTTTATTCCATAAGGAAGTTTACCCTAACCTAGAGTTTCTTATACACAGCAATATTTTTCATAAATACAAAAACTGGATTCTTAACCAAAATCCCGGAATCATATAATGACAAGTATTAGCGTATTCTGTTTCTAGGATCCGAACTCTGGATGTGAACTATAATAAAGTTCCACTCCGAATTATGAATACAAACTTTCATGAGTTCGACTCCGAACTCTTATGAAGTTCGACTCCGAACGTTCATGAGTTCGACTCATAACTCTTATCAAGTTCGACTCCGAACATTCATGAGTTCGACTCCGAACTCCTAAGTAGTTCGACTCCGAACTTTTACCAGTTCGACTTTGAATTCTTCATGTTCAGATTCTGATCTATGGTGAAACCAGACTTCGAATTTCTATAAAACAGAATCTGAACATTTCTTTATATAGTCTCCGATTTTCATTTTGGTTAGACTCTGAACTTTTTAATTTTCTTACACTCTGGAATTTTGTATGGATTTTACTTACATATGCTCCATTTAAAAACTATGTCATGCATTCAGTTATTCATGATTCATTATTAAACGATGTCATCTTTTATGTTTCAAACTAACCATTGGTTGAGTTACACGTGTACAGGTCCCTCCGAAATTTAAGGAAAATATTAACATTGGAGAGGGGGCCGACCTTAGCGGATAAATAGTAGATCATTTGAAAGTGATGAAAAGATGAAATGAGTTGATCGATCTAGAGACCACACTTTGTTAAGGTGATTTCTAGAGAGAGAAGATTTTCATGATTTTTGCGTACTGAACCGCTCGTTCAGATTGCTTCGTGTGACTCCGAATGTTGGTGATTACATTCGAGGGCTTCCGTGGATAGGAAGACAGAGGTGCTGACTTCCATGAAGTTCGAGGGCTTCCTTGCTGAAGAAGATAGAGGTTCCAACTATCTCAAAGTTGAGTGCTTGTGGGGATAGTAAGACAGAGACTCCGATCTTTGTATCGAGGGCTTACCCTGGTGTGGGTAAGACAAAATTTCTTGAAAGTATAAATCAAGGGACCTTTATCCAAGGTTGTTGGATACCCTTCTCTGTTTGTTAAAAGAGTTATTGTTTGTTACTTATAGTTTTACTACTTCTTTTTCCAATTCTTATTGTATTGTAAGGAAAGTATAATCTTCTTATATTTCCTTACACATGTACTCTGATTCATTTATATTCTATATGCTTTAAGGTAGAATATCATATTGTAAACTTAGGATAAGTATCAATTTCTGGATCCATATTTCCGGAACCTGTTATTCGGAATCACTTTACTGTTTCAATCAATTGTGTAGAATTAGATGTTTGTAAATTCATTACTTATTCGGGTTTCCAATTGGAGTTAATGGTTTTGTTAATATGCTTAGTTTAACAATGTTAATCTTAGATCTTTCCTCGCTTAAGGGAATTTTTTAAAGTGAACAATTCACCCCCCCCCCTCTTGTAAATTCAGCATGTACATCACTATTTCGATCCTACAAGATGTCCCCTCCACTGATTATGAATGATTCCTAGTTAGGATTTACTGCTCCTTCTATGGACTGAGGCGTGAACCCTCCATGTTGGGGTGACAGAGGTTTCACAGTGTGGTTTAGGATCTAGTACTCCCTCGACTACAAGGTAGTGGCGAGGAGCGAGACACTCCCCTTAAGTTCTTTTGAACTTGCATATGGATGTGGTTATAAAATAGAAGTCCCTTTGGTGATGGGAACTATATTTGGACATGGGGAGTTTTCCCAATGGATTTATCTCTTAGAAAAGAGAGATATGGTATGACAGATCTTATAGAGTGTGTTCTCCCAATCGAGTGTTTGTGTAGAGCCCCAAGAAGAACATGTCACAACCTATAAGGTCGTATCCTCATGAGGCTTGGTTCCTGAGATGAGTATATCTGGGTGTTCTTCATTGAGTTTCCCTCAGGGTGTTTTTGCATCTTGGTAGACACTCTCTATGGTATGAGCTGACTATTCATGTTATGCTGAGGATGATATCGAGATAGAGTTTCTATCTCATTTAGGTTCCCCCTAGCTGGGTCGAGCAGATATTTTCCTTTCATTTTATCACTTTTATTTTGAGGTTTTTTGGTGAACCTACTGAGTATCTTTATACTCACCCCTTCATCGGGTTTTACGACATGTGTTGTGTCTTGTGCAGACCACCTGGATTTTGACAGAATCATCATAGAACTTAGAGTAGGTGGATATTAGTTATCTAAAATGACTAGGGTGTTTACCAAAGCTTTTACGAGGTGATTTTTGGGTATATAAATTTGATAGAGACCCCTCCATAAGAGTAGGTTAGACAGTTTTGTAGTTTTATTTTGGTGGGCTCTATATTTTACCTTTCTATACTATTGATGTACTCTGTTTGGGATAGATATAATAATGAATATCTTTAATCATTTTATATCATTTCACTTTTTCATGGAGGTTTATATTTATGTGTGGGAACAAGTACCTTAGGCTAAGGCTTCCCATGTGTGTGATAACCTACCCAGTGCTAGTCGTCATCCCATGTCCTATTGGATGTGCGATTGGGTATTCATGGATCCAACCCCATCAGGCCAGGTTATGACTGAGTGGTATTAAATTTTTTTAGTTATACTTTGTGATCGTAGTGTCATGATCTTGGTTTTGGTTTTATAATGATAGTGTGAAATTATTTTGAGTTTGAATTTCAGGCCAGGGACTCTAGGGTTTGTGGAGTGGATGGCGTAGCCATTCACTAGGGATTTGATAACATACTTTTTGAATCGATACATTAGGACATTGGTCACAGGGAAATAATTATACATGCTTTATATAGGGATGGGTTTTGGGTATTTCCTATCCTACTTGCATTATACCCCATATATACTATTTTATCGTGGTGTTTAATTCTTTTATTTCTTGATGCCTCCTTGAAAATAACCATATAGGGTTACACAAAGGGATTATCATGATGATCCACTCCATGGTGAGTCTTAGATGTAGGGAACTAGTTCTGATGCTCGACCTCTAAGTGGTCTGCTATTTGAGCCCCCAATCTTCGAGAAGTAGGTTGTGATAGTAGGGAAGGATGAGGATGCATACAGGATAAGTGTACTGCATGAGTTCCAAAGGTTGTGACCTCAGAGGTTCTGGGGTGATCCAGACCCCTAGGTAGCTGATTACAGGCTCAAGGCGGCCACCCTAGTTTTTAGCATAGTTAGGAGACATCTCGGCCATATGGTTTCCCTATCTGTGATCCATTTTCATGGTTCGACAAGGAGATGGTGGGTTATTATGACATAGATCTATGATGAGGAGATGGTCTCTTGGGCTGAGTTTGAGTGGATATTCAGGGAGAAGTTCTATCCACTCATATTGAGGTCTGTGAAGATCCAGAAGCATCTACAGCTTCGGAAAGGTAGCATTACCATGGAGGAGTAATCGGTGAGGTTTACCAAACTGCCATGCTACTCCCTAGATATTTTTCAGTGTCTATTATTTAGGGAATGTAATTTTAAGCAGGGCCTCCATATAGATGTCCAAGAGGGTGTGGTCTTTTTATGATTTCCCACCTATGCGAGGGTACTGGAAAGAACTCAAGTGGTAGAGATCTTCCTGGCTAACGGACAAGTGTATATATCACAAAGTACGGTTTTTGAGCCTAATACATCATCCACAGTTAGAAGAAAATAGGTGATGGGGTCACGGAATAGGTGGAATACCCTTTCCTGGAATCAGGCATGTGGGTATGAGGGGAAGTATCCACACTAGGGATATGGTCAGAAGTAGGAGAGGTACCGCTACACTTGTGATGGTCGGGGACATCATGTTAGAGATTTTCTAATCCCTTGTTATGTTGAGAGGGAGGCGGTTGAAATAACACCTTGGAAGAGCAAAAGTTTTGATCATGGAGGTACGTAGGGTGGCATATGAGGAGGAGTAGCAGGTTCAACAATATGGGGTGGTAGACGATATGAGTTTCCACCACCACCCCCAAGTAGTCCATGTTAGGATTAGGAACTAGAGGATGGGGATGAGGTAAACTTCAGGTCATAGATGACTTTGACCCAGAGGCTCCATTGATAAATAGAGGTATTCTCTATATCTGTTCTACTTTCTATAGTATTATTGATAGACACTGTTTGGAATTACTCTTTTCTTTCCATTTCTTTCTCGATGATTGTTTAGGGAGTTGGTAAGACCAGATGTGGGAATTGTTATCCGTAGCATTGAATGCATGATAAAGATATATCCTTCCCCTACCGAGATGATTTTTTTGACATGATATAAAACATTTATTTTGATTCAAGGACACCCAAAGTGGGTGGTGTCAAGGTGTATTTGATGATTCCCTCTAACTTATGTCTTCTGGGCGGTGTTGTGTGATGGAGGTTTGCGAGAATATCCTAGTAAGACCCATTTTCAGAGCTTGGGAAGACTTATTTTTTCATTAGTACCCTCGCATGTTCAACAAAAGTCTTATACATGAGTCTCTTTAGGAGTAATTGTCTTGGTTTGACATGTCTTTGGACTCTCAATAATGAAGAATTCTTTCCCCACTAAGATGTGTTATTTATATGCTATTAAAAACTGTGCGAGAAAGTCAGTGCTGCCCAAATTAGATAGTATTAAGCTATGGTGGATGTGTTCTATTAACTTTTGGGGTCAGTGTTATGTTTTTTGGTTTATATGTTTACTTAGTGAGGGGTTTTACTACTAGATTCCATGAAAGTAGATGGGCCAGGTGCTTGGTTTTTTCCCGCCTATCACAGCTGAGGAGACACATGCCGCATGATGCACAATGTCGACCTAGTTGAGCTAGACTCAGGTTTTGTTGATCCTTGTGGTTCACCTATGTTTATTCTTATAGGATTCAAGGTAACTGTTGGTTTTATTTGTATAGGTTTTGGTAATCTTTCTAGAATTGGAGTCCTAATTGTGAGATCAATTTTTTTCCTACAGCCTTTGATGTCACTTTTTATGGATAAAAATCCTTAAGGTGGGGAGGATGTGGTGACCTCGATTTTGACATATGAGACATCAAAATATTCTTATGAATATTTTGAAACCCCTGTGCTGAGTCGGAATGGAAATCTGATGCCTAGGGGTCCCCAAAGTGGTGATTTCCAAAACATTAAATATGTTTCATAAAACACACATGTTTTCTTATGTAAATGTGTGACAACTTCCATGTAGAGTCTCATATCGAATTTATGAAACCATGATTGATTTAAGAATCTCATTTTTATCCTAGGAGTCAAATACATTTTTTTGATGTTGGGTGTTGGTTCATACACAAGTTGGGGTTGATACGTTAGACGGGGGTTGGGGGTTTAATAAAAATTGAATCTCTATCCCCTCCCCTCTCCCTTGTGAACACACAGGTGGAGCTAAAGCCCCCTACCCTCTCACTATTCACCGATGAATGACCTGAAGGCCAAATCGAGAAAAAAATAACCTCTAATATCAAATCTTGATGGTGATTGCACTAAGATCATGAAAAAATATCTTCTAAGTGGTGTTTCAACCCCGAAGCTTTGGCGTTTCTCCCGGAAGGTAGGAGGTTTGAGTTTTAACTATAGATCTCATTTTTATGTAATTTTTTAAGGTTTTAGAATCTTTAGATAATTTCTAGGGTCCCCTTGAGGGTTGATCTATGTGTTTCAGGGTGAATGGGGGTGATATGGGATGTTTTTTGTAAAATCCTATTATATTTTCCTGCCTACACAACATGTAGATGAGAAGAACATGTCATGTGTTCTTCCCTTTTGGGTAAGATGAATTTTGGGGACTACATTCCATGTTCTGAGGGTTACATGACATTTAGTGACCCCATGTTGTGTGGTCTAAGGACATGTCCAGGGAAACCATGTGAACATACACAACTTTGTAAAAGTACACAACCAGAGTACATGAAAATGAGGTTCCAGACATGGTAATGGGTAAAACACATGGATAGGTGGTCATATCACCAAAAATAGCCATGTAGTATGGTACATACAACATTTAAGGTACACAGTTGGATAGGCTGGGTGAAGGAGGAACACGACAAGGTACTAGGTGAAGTGGGACATGTCGTTTACCACCTCTACACGCTGTGTACCCCTACATGGGTAGGAAAACCATATAGACATGATACGTGATATAATTCTTGGGTAAGATCACATTCCGTGATGTCCCCATTGCACGTTGTGTACTCCTTGAGGATCTCTTTGAGATTTTATGCCTTCTGTAACTCCTTCTTCGGGGATCAGTTTTAGGATTTATTTTAGCCTGTCATAAGTAGTTTTCCTTGTATAATGTGATGGTGGTATCCTTTTTAGTCTAATAGATATGAGGTGGGACTTTCTAGTCCAGATAATTGTGTAGTGGTGCTTGAACAATGTTGGAGATTGGTGGGGTTCTACAAGAGAGACGCTGGTCAGGTACTTGCTTGTGGCATCAGGTCATGGTTTCCCTTACCTCTATTATAATGTAGATGTCGGACTCCCCACATTGTGGTCAGGGGTTCATTACATTTATCAAGTTTTTAGGGATTTTTACTACCCTAATAGACTAGGGTGTGGGTTCCTTGTGACGTTCATAGAGTCGGAAAATGACCCCTTTCCATGTCAGTGTGAGAAACCTCCTTTCTCGTTAAAAGGTAGAGTAGGTACTCCGTTGTTGGACTAGGGTGCAGGTCCTCTATAATTGGAGTCAGAACTCCCCTATCATTCCAGGGTGTGGTTCATCCATACATGCTCTCCCGAAAACATTGGTAATTCCTTAACGTCCCAAGGATTAGGTACTCTAGATTGGGGTTGGTACTCCCCTATTGTATTGGTGTGTGGGTACCCCATAGGGAACGAAGTGGAAGAGATGTACTCCAATGTCAAACCATGGTGCATTTTCTCTAGACACAGAGTGGTACTCCCATACTATGCTAGAGTGTGGGTCCATGATTACTATACTGGTACTCCCATGTCATAACAGGGCGCAGGTCCACCCCTATAGAGTAGTACTCCCCCGTCTTTGAGTAGTAGCGGGGAGCGGTCCCCTAATTTTGTTATGCATGATTCCTAGTTAAGATTTAGTGATTCCTTGACAGACAAAGGAGGGACCCTCCATTCAGGGGAGATAGAGGATTCATGGGTTGGCTTAGGAGCTAGTACACTATTGACTATGGGGCAGTGGTGAGGAGTGGGACTCTCCACACGGGTTCTTTTGACCTTGCATATGGCGAACGTTAATGATGAAAGGACCTCTGGTGCTGGGCATTAGAGTTGGACCTGGTGAGTTTTCATAATGGAGTGTATCTCTATTATGAGAGTCATCTGAGATGATAGAGGTCAGAGAGTGTGTAATCCTAGTTGAGTGTTTCTATAGAGCCTTGAGTTGAACCTATCGCTGACTATGAGGTCGGAACCACATGAGTCTTGGTTCCTGAGACAAGTATATCTAGGTTCTTTTCTCAGATTTTACCACACAATGTTGTCAAATATTGGATAACAAACCTTATTTTATGAGATGACTAGTCGTGTTGTAGGGATGATGGTCTCTAGATAGATTTTTTCCCTCATTTGGGTTCCCTCTAGTTGGTTTAAGCGGACAGTTTCCTTTTAGTTTCTCCCTTTTATTTTGGGGTTTTTTTGGGTTTCCTAATAAGTATCTTTATAATCCCCCCTGTATAGGATTTTAGTACACATGTTGTGTCTTGTATATACCACGATCATTTCAACTGAGTCCCCAGAGGAGCTAGAGCATGTGGTGCTTAGTGAGCTAGGCTGACCAGGGTCTTTACCAGAGCTTGCCTTAGGAGCTTTCTGACATGAACATTTGAAAGTGACCCCATATTTCTGAGTAGGTTGGATTCTTTTACTGTTTTATTTTAGTGGACCAATATTTTCCATTTTTATACCATTGTTTTATTTAGTTTGGATAGATGTATGTATGCATTTCTTTTTAGTTTTTTATACATCTGCATTGTTTCATGGAGGTTTATGTGGATGTGTGCATACATGTATCTTAGGTTATGGCCTCCCTTGTGTGTGATATCCTACTAGGTGATAATATATATCCCATATCCTATTATAAATTGACTATTGTATTTTCATCTTGAGATCCATCAAGTCATGTCTTGACAGTTTGAATAAGTATGACGAGATTCAATACATAATGCAATGGATTTCCATCTCACATTTTACTTTTACGAGACAAATTCTATATATAACACCTTTTTATTATATGTGGTGTATAAAATACCCATGAATGTAATTTATGATTATTATAATTAATATTTTTGGTATTCACATATCCTTTTTATGATCTTTATTTCATGGTATTAACTATTTAAAAGTTCTCAAATCGGTAAGTGAATTTTTTTCTCAATTTGCCTTATTTGAGATGCATGTCATGTTATGCATATATTCACCTTTATGTTATGTATATAAAACAACATGTACATGTAATATCATGAATTTATTCCTCCTCATGTGACTCTATGTTCCATACTATGTTATTACTTCAAGGGTGTTACGATTCAGTGTTTCCAAAGTCGTAAAGATGTTATGTTACAATCTCCTCATTTATTCGGATTTTTTACAATTAAGTATACAATGTTAGAATATCTTGATCTAACTATCATGAATTATGATCAATTTTATTCTCCTCTATCTATCATGATAAATTCATCTAATTGTTCCATTTTACCACTCTTTGGTACTTAATATATTTAAAATTGTTTTTTGAAAATTCGACTTTATTTTTCTCTTCAGTCGGAAATCTGTTTTCATTCAAAAAAATATATTAGATTTTCTAAAAAAATTATTTATTAAATATATGATTTTTGAAATACATTTTTAGCGAATTTTTACTTTTTTCAAAAATGGTTTTTGATGAATATTCAGGTTGTTTTTTAAATGAATGTTCGTTTGGTTTTAGTAGAATAGTGAAAAGAACATTTATCTTAACATGTGTGGCATGAAAATAAATTATTCAGCATAATATAATAATTTCTTCAAAGATTTCATTTATAAATTTCAAAGTTTATTTTTAAATAAAAATGTTTTAAATTTATTTTATTATTTAAAAAGAGTTTTTTATGTGAAAATGACTTTTTCCTCAAGAAATGTTTTAAATGATATTTCAAAAATATTTTTCATATAAGATGACATAAATTGGTGTTACCTATTCCTTAATAGGTATATGATCCAAGAATACCATTAATATACTTTCTCTAAATTGTTTATGTTTTGATGACATTATTTTTATGAAACCCATATTTATCCCATGGTTTATACCATGGTAGAACTATTTTGAAACACTGTTCTTTTCATGGGATATGCTATGATAAAATTATTATGAAACCTTTCTATTTTCCACTATTTATGATATGATGAAATATTTATGATACCCATTTAATTTTGTGGTCTTTGATATGATGAATGTTTGTGATCATGTGGACCAAATAAATATAGTTTTTATTATGTGATTGGTGCAACCTATATCTCTCTCTAATGCATTGGGTAAAGATTTATATCTCATGATATAGACAGAACTGAAAAGGGGAGTAAACTTGGTTTTGTAATATAGGTATGGAAAGGAAAGGGAATCTAGTTTTGTAATACAGGGATATAATTAGGATTGAACTAAGTTTAGAAAAGTACTTTGTCTATTATGATGGTATTGATAGTAATCCTTGAATTATAAAGAAATGGTCTTCTATTATTACGTGTATGCCACAAATTCCATGTATTATGATCTCATAGTTCGAATTCTATGATTCACTTATGAATCGTGTCTTATGGAATTACAATATTTATTCCAAGACTCAAGAATATGATCTTTGATTTACAGGGTATCGTTTTTAAATATTATACTCATGTTATCATAACCTTATGTTCATATTATGCTTATGTATCTCCCTTGTTGTTACCCTTATTGAGAATATGATCTCATCCTTCCTTATGTTTCATTTCCTTAGGTTATGAAGATATGTATTATGTATGATATGTATAATAAGGTTGATATTTATGATGAACATAGTGGGAGGTGATGTAACAAACTTATGGAACATTGTTTATTTTTCTATGATTCCAGAGGCACTAAAATATTACAATTATCAGGCATGAGTTTAAGTAATTTAATAAATATTCAAAAAAATATGTAATGTATTAGTATGAAAATACATGTACTTTATAGTTGATATCAGAGAGAAGGTTTATTTAACCTTTATAAATTTTCATGAGAAAACCTTAGCTAGATCCCAATAGAAATATCGAAGGATAAGTATATGGATGGGTCAATGTAAAGGAAAATTCCCTAGAATTTTGGTAAATGATGGAGTGAGTGGTTTACTATAAATACATACCTTTATGGATACTACAAGTTGATGTGTCTATGGTACAAATGTACATATGGGAAATAATCTCAAAAACATTTTATTGATCTAGACTTGATCGATAACTAGTGCACGATAATGGGTCATACTGCACATCTGTTTTGACACTCCTGAAGGACACAATTTAGAAATTCACACACCCTTTAAAACCCATCATGAAGGATTTAAATTTAATATGAATATGATGGGACCATATTAAACATAATGCGTCATTGGTTTAAGAATGTGTGATAATTTAGACATCCTATAAGTGATTTTTAGGATTATATGGTTTCCTACTATTATTATTGTCTATTACTTAATGCGCTTTGGTTTTAGTCAATGTATGGAACCTGAAGTAACCATGTTTATGATGATTGAGATGGAAAATTCAATGATTTCCCCCCTTATAATTATTATTCTATGGGATATATAATGAAAAATTTAATTACTATGCTAAAAAACTTTTTTAACATTGACTCATGTTGAGCTTCCAAATAAGAAATTTATGGAACAATATTCCATTGAGTCCTTCATTAGATACCATCCACCTTATTTTAGTGGATATTCTGATCCAATAGTTGATTAGAAATGGATCATTACCACTGAAATGATATTTTCCTTTTTACAAGGTTTAGAACATGAAAAATACATTTTATCTATCTACCATTTAGACGGTGAAACAGATCTATGGTAGACTCTTATCAGGAATATGAGTAAATATGAAGAAATTGACAACCTAGATTGTGAAAACATCATGAAACTATTTTTCAATAATTAATTTCCCCAATTTTTATAAAATTATAGATAATTTGTTCCTTAAGGTAATGAAAAAGGACGATTAATTGATTATTACTTATGAAGATAATTTTATAAGACTTACGAGGCACGCTTTAGGTATTATCATCTAACCTGAAAGTAAAGTTGATCAATTTATCAGTCGATTAAAACCATGTCATTAAAAGATGTTATCCATAAGTCAATTTAGTATCTATTAAGATATTTTTTAGTGTTCTATAAAGGTGTAATAGTTGTTGGAGTTATATATCAATCACATGGTTTTGACAAGAAAATGAAGATGGAGTTCAAAGGAAAATTTCACAACCCCGGAGAGAAGAAGATGAGATTTCCATCATTCTTAAATTTTGGGCAGAATTATGGAGGAACTTTTATTAAGGGGAATAATAAATGTTTTAATTTTGGAATGGAAGGAAATCAAGTAATTTATTTCCAATGTGATGGGAATAAGTTACCTAACTATGTTAATAGAGATAAGACTACACAGAATGAACCTCCCACACTTCAATGATTAAAGAGTTAGGATAATAGGAATTATGATAACCAATTCTCAAACCTGAGGGTTAATGATTATGATCAACATCAGTAACCACCTAAGAAAAATTATAAGGGGAAATCTAATGTGATCACTATTTTTGAAGAGGGGTGTGATAATGACATTGTTAAAGGTAGATTACCATCCACTCTAAAACTGAAAATGTCTTATTTGACAATAGATCTACCCATTATTTCATATATAAAGAATTTTATATGGGTATAATGATGCCATATAAATGATTATATGTGTAAATAGTAGTAAAAATCCCTAATTACTAGATGATTTATTCTCATGTTTATGATTCCTCTATACTTGACGTTACTGGGAATATGCTTCCCATAAATCATGGCATTCTTCCT
This sequence comes from Viscum album, assembly GCA_963277665.1. Lineage (NCBI taxonomy): Eukaryota > Viridiplantae > Streptophyta > Magnoliopsida > Santalales > Viscaceae > Viscum > Viscum album. The sequence goes on along the minus strand of OY728123.1, from coordinate 1,132,523,826 downwards.
CTGGTTGAATTTGATGTCATAAAAGGCATGGATTAGCTTTCTTGGAATAAATGCCACATTAGTTTTTGATGATGGGATGTTACGTTTGATATTCCAAACCTAACAATGATATTATATCAATGTGATGATAAGTCTAAATATCTGAGGTGTAACGACTCGAACTTTTGTAAATGAAAATTTCTTTTAATCTAATTAGATTTATTGTTATGTAAAATTGTTATATAACATATAAACATCCTTGGTTTTATGTTTTTGTATTTTAAAATATTTTTATTAATTATGACCCTTGCTAATATACTCGTTGAACGGTGATCACATGATTAGTATAAATATAGGGCTTTAACAAATCCAATTTACTCAGACAAAGGAAGCGATGGACTCATCTAGTAGAATTGTTCCATATGAAGCCCATTTTTCAGAGATTGTAAAGGAGTTGGAATCATTTGGATTCTCTCTTGTCCAATCCCAAGACGAGATTCAATACTTTAATCTTGAATGGAACTACCTATGGGAGAAGTGGAAGTTGATAGAGATTTCCACCCAAGAGATGTTATTCATGCCACCCCAAGAGTTTGTCACCATCACACAACATACCCTTAGGTATTATGTAGGTTTTATAAGGGTTTATGTATCAATACCCTATCACAATTATTATTTTAATTATTTTTGAATAGAATAAAGAATATACATTCATTTTATTATTGTTACATTGTAAATAGTTTTTAAAGCACAAATAGTATTTTTAGTTAATATTCAATTATGAAATATATTTTTCTGAATTAATGGATTTTTTAATTAAATAATATTTTAATAAAATATTGTTTCTAAATTACTTTTTATTAAATATAAATTATCTTATTATTTTTATGAATAATATTGTGTTTTTGTTAAGGTTTGAAATCTATTTTTATCAAAACCCATGAATTTTCTATAAATGTTAGTTTTTATTTTAAAAGTAAAAAATTCAAATACATAGAAAATTATTTAGATAAAATTAATATTATTTTTGGAATTGGGACTCCAAAATTATCCAATGGTGAATTTTTCATAATTTTCTAATACAGGTGAATTGTTCTGTTAAAAATAAATACTGTTTAAATATATAATGAGTTTTATGACATCATAATGGGCCAATAGTGATGTAATAAAATATTATAAATTCATTTACTGGTTAATATATGATTTAAATTTAATATAATGTGATTTATATTTTTTTTATTAATTTTATGGTTCCTTAGTGGACCCTTCAACACTTATAAAACATTTTAAATTTTTAAATTGATTTCCTTGAGAGTGTGACTCACCTCCACATATGAAATCCTAATATTTTAAGAAGTTCGGCCATTTTCATTATAAAATAATTCTTTCCACTACCCTTTGTCAAAAACCATGGGAAAAAATCGTGGTTTGGTTTGTTTTTTTGATTATTTTGTTGTGTGGTGTCCAAAACTTAAATAATAAATAATTCCACCTCTTTTCCTATATACACCCATACAAGATCCCACTTTATCAACACTCAAAGCCTTTGGATATTGAACATTATCTTCCCTAATCTCTATATAATCCTCCCAAGGAGCCCCAAGCTCCCAAGAAGCCTCTATCAAGCCTCTCCCAAGCCTTTTGGATCAAACTTTCAAGTAAGGGATTTCTTCCTTTCTCATTTTTGTCCAAATTTCATTATGTTGTTATACCCTTTTATTTTAAATTAAAAATTTTGGGGTATGATTTCCAACCTCCTAATACTTCCCTAATTATGTTTAAATTATTCTATACCCCTTTATCACTCATTAATTCCTCCCATGTATAGATGTTACCATATCGAAATTCCATAAGGGATTTCTCTCTCCTCATTTACATTCAAGGAATTCATTTTTATGAATATAATTCCATTACATATATTGGGAAATGTATCTATATTAACCCCTTACTGTAAACTTCATATAAATATTATTATAAAACCCTTCCACTCTCATCAAACATTTTTATGAATTCTTATGTCACACCGTTATGCAGCCAAAATTGCACCGCGATTTTCCAAGCCAAAGTCCTTATGTAGTGAATTCCATGCCCCTTTCTCTATCAATATTATTAAAATGTATGTATATTTAACTATTGATTATAGAGTTTCATGTACTAATTCAACATTCCTATATCATGGAATAAATAACTATTTTTAATGAATCCATGTTATATGATTCATGTGCCACACTTATGCATGAAATGAAATGATTAAGAAGGGTGCACCCTGATAGCGCTCTAATGCATTGGGTAATGATTAGTATCATGATAAATCAAGTGCAATGAGGGTTTACAAATGCTAATTCAAGTTCAATGAGGGTATAATCATACTCCATGTGCAATGATCCTTGGTTCCATGTTATGATAATCACGCTATATCATTCCTTTAGGTTCATGTTTCCCTTATGCTCCATTGATATGCCTATTGACTAACATGTACTATATTTTTCATTTTATGCCTTTTTTACTCCCTTACTGGGCTTTATAGCTCACCCTTTTCTTATTCATGTCCTCAGGTTATCCCATGCAATGATAAGTGTGAACGAATGTGTGTGGTCATGTAAAAGGCTTTTTCAACGAAGATGTACATTTCATGTTTTATGTTTTCATGTAATGATCCTAAGACCCAAATACACTAGACCTATAAATATTCTATGTTGTATCAAGAGAAGATTTAATGAAATAAATTATATTTAAGTGTGAAATAAAATAGCTAGGTTGTTATAGTTACTATCATATGATAGGTTTAGTTGTTTTTGGAATTAGGATTAGAAAACCCTAGTGAAAGCCTTTAAGATAAGACTAAGTATAATAAAAGCATACATAATTTTTGGTGAGTATTTAGTAAGTGTTTTATCATGAAAATTCATCCATGTTTGTATAGGAGTAGGTAGAGGTGGCTCGATCATAGATGTATCAAACGGGTAAAACACAAAAACACCGCATTGAGCTAAAAATGAACAAGAATTGGTGCACAAAAACGGGCCTTGATATACTCTTGGTTATGAAACACCTGAGGGATATGCTTTGGTAAATTCATAAGGTTAGTACAAACCATTTTTTAGGGAAAAAAATTCCCCTAAGAATATATGTTGGGATGTAGATCATGGATAACATATATTGAAGGATATAAGTTCATAAGTTAATGAAATAAATGTAATTCATAATTCATCCATTTATTCTTTGGATTACCATTTATGTGTTACCCCTAAATTTCCTTTTATTCCAGCCAAGGGTCGGTAATAGGAGGACTCAGGCTAATAACCTATGTGAAGATCAATGTGACGAATGTATTAATGAGATGCCCAATCAAATGGGAGTGGGAACCACAAAATTTTTCACGATACTCTTTTAGTTAACTGATGTTTTTAATAGAGACATGGGTAAAGAAGAACAATCAACCCCCCCTAAGAAAGAACAAGTTGAAATCGAGATATTGATCAGACAAATGCCTCCTACTTTTAATGGATTATCCTATACCTCAATCTCCGAACAATGGATCAACTCTATTGATAAGATCTTATCCATCCTTCAATGTTCCTAATAAGAAAATAATCTTCTCCCAACTTATCTTGTTAAAGGCGAAGATGAACAATGGTGGACATTGATAAAATATACAAATCCTGAGGAAGAGATTGAGGCATTAGAATATAATTATTTTAGGAAAAAAAATCTTGATAAATATTATCCTTGCACCCTCCAACATAAGATGTAAAGGGACCTACATGTTCTCAAGAAAAAAGATGACTATTTCATTAGAGCATATGAGGCAAACATCAAAAGGATTTCAGGATATGCATCCAGCTTTTTCATTACCCCTGAATGGAAGGTTGAACGCTTCTTTTGTGGGATGAATCCTAGCATATATAAAGCCCTATAGATCCATGATGTCAAGAGCTATGAGAAAATTGTTCAATGTTCCCTCAAAGTTGAAATGGAGATCATCGAATATCAGGGGTATCATAGGGATAATATGCATAAGGTGGACTTCAATTCTGGAGGTCCAATGGATAAGTCCAATGGTGATAAGAAAAAAATTCACCCCACTTTCCAAAGGTACAGAAAGAAGCATCACAGAGATTTCCTGAAGGGCAGGAGGAAATGATTTTGGCATAGAAAAGAAGGGAACCTGGCTGTTAACGGCCAAAAAGGGAAACCCATGGCTACGGTAGAGGATATGAACACTCTTTTCAAACCCCAATGTGTTGTTCATTTCATTAAATACAAATTAATAGGGTACTTTGCAAACTATTTCCCTAAGCCAAGCATTTTCATAGGAAACTAACAACCTCTAAGTCATCAAGGTAGAGCTTTTTCCATCACTATCACCGAATTGAACCCTAAAAATGATGTGGTGATAGATAAGCTAGTTATTTATTCAGTAATAGTGAACATAATTTTTGATTCAGGTTCTACGCATTATTTTATATCCAAAAGGTTTAGTAGAATAATCCCAAAACCATGAAAAATCATGTAATTAAAGATTTTGGTTAGTATGCAAAATTGGAAAATGATTTAATCCCATGAATATAACTCCTCCCCTATCATAATTTTGGATTGAACTTCCTGAATAACCTCAACGTACTCCCTCTAGTGTAATTTTACGCAACACTTAGCATGGATTGGATTTATCTATATAGATCCAACATATGTTTCCGCGAGAGGGAAGTCACTTTCTATATAGAGAATTGACCCCTGATTCTATTCAAGTGAAAGGAGAAAAATGAATCTTTATTTGTACTATCATCTCAAGAATGGATATTACTGCCCTATGATCATGAATATCTATCTCAGATGATTGAGTCTAAGTAAGAAACAATCCTTTATGACATACATATTGTGAGGGAATTAACTGATGAGTTTCCTAAGGAATTTCCTGGTCTTCATCCTATAAGAGATATTGAATTATCAATCGATCTTATATAGGGGATGTTTCCAATATCCGAGACTCTGTATAGAATTACTATTGTGGAGCTTGAGGAGATCAATAATAAACTGTATAATATTATAGAAAAATGGTTTATATTCCCAAGTGCTTCACTATGGGGTGTACAAGTCCTCTTCTTTATGAATAAGGATTGGTCAATGCACCATTGTATTGATTATCATGATCTCAATAAAATCATGATAAAGAACAAGTATCATCTGTATCGAATTGATGGCTTGTTCAATCAACTACGTGGAACAAAATACATCTCCAATGTGGATTTTCAGTCAGAATATTACAATGAAAGGATGAAGAAGGAAGATATCCCCAAGATTGCTTTTCGTATAAGACACTGGAAATATGAATTCATTGTAATGCCTTTCGGACTCACTAATACACCAGAAATCATCAAGGACATGATGAAGAGAGTATTTAGAGATTATTTAGGATCATTTGTGGTAGTATTTATAGATGATATTCTAATGTAATCCCAAACCAAGGATGATCATGAGGAGTATCTAAGAAGTGTACATGAGACCTTGTGAAAGGAGAATCTCTAGGAAAAGTACAACAAGTGTGAGTTCTACTTGAAGTAAGTCTCATTCTTGGATCATATCATCACAAGCAATGGGATATCTGTGTATCCCTCCAAGACATCTGCAATCGAGGGATGGATGAGGCCAACATTGGTAAAGGTTATCTGTAGATTCTTAGAGTTAGCTGGAAATTATCTCTGATTTGTGAAACATTTCTCATGATTTTCCAACCCTCTTACCAAGAAAACTCAAAAAGGGGTAAGGTTTGGTTGGAGTGATGAATGTGAAGAGAGCTTCAAGAAGATAAGAAGGAGGATTATCACTCCACTAGTGATCACACTACCCATAAATGGAGAATTATTTGTGGTATTAAGTGATGCTTCGAAGAAGGGCCTTGATTGTGTGTTTATGAAAAATGAAAAATTAATTTCTTATACTTCAAGGCAATTTGATGTTCCTGATAAAAACTATCCAACACATGATCTGGAGTTGGCATTAGTAATCTTTGATTTGAAAATTTGGCAACATTACCTCTTTGGGGAGAAGTGTAAAATAAATACAGGCCACAAAAGCCTCACCTATATATTCACATAGAAAGATTTGAACTTGCGCCAACAAATATAGTTAGAGCTGATCAAAGACTATGACTGCTCAAACCATTACCACCTTGGGAAAGGAAACAAGGTGGGATATTCTCTAAGTAGAAAGGACCAAAATATTCTATCATTGATGAGAATTGAAAAGGATCCAATCTTCTTATATTTGATGAAGACAGACATGGGAATCATAAATAAGGGATCATCTTCAATCCTTTCACAAATGATTTCTCAACCATATCTTTTGGAATGTTTAAAGGATGATCAAAAGGATGATGTAGGAATTTTAAAGAAAGTGGAAACTATTAGAAAAGGTAAATCCTCATAGTTCAATGTTAATGAAGATGGAATTGTGAGATTTGGGACAAGACTATGTGTTTTATCAAGTTTGGAGTTAAATAAATAACATTTGGATAATGCACATAATTTGAATTTCTCGATTCACCCATGAAAAAAAGATGCATAGAGATCTCCAAGAGAATTATTAGTGGGATTACATGAATAATAATGTATCTGAGTATACATAAAAGTGCCTAGTATGTGAGAAAGTGAAGAATTAAAGGCATAGGTCTAAATGGATGAGGCAACCATTACCCATACTAGCATGGAAATGGGAGAACAACACCATGAAATTTGTTACCGAACATCCGAATACATCCAAAGGAAACACTTCTATCTGGGTTTTTGTGGATCGTATTACAAAGACTGCACACTTAATTGCAATTCGAGATGATTTCTCAATAGATCAACTTGCATGGATATACATCAAAGATGTGGTAAGGATGCATGGATCACCACAATCTGTTGTATCTGATTGAGATCGAAGATTTACCTCTATGTTTTGGAAGAGTCATCAACATGCTCTGAATACTGATATGAACTTCAGTATGGCTTATCATCCTCAAACTGATGGCCAATCTGAGCGGACTATCCAGACACTAAAGGAATTTTTGAGAGCATGCTCAATGTACTTCAAAGGAGGATGGGATCAACATGTCCCTCTAGTTGAGTTATCTTAAAACAAAAGTTTCCAATCAAGCATCCAAATGAATCCTTTGGATGTAATTTATAGAAATTGGTGTATAACTATGACATGTTGTGATGAAGTTGGGGAGAGAAAACTCTTCGGTCCAGAAATTGTTAAAGAAATGGTGGAGAAGGCTAAGACCATCCATCAACACATTAAAGCTCCTCATATTCGACAAAAGAGCTATGTTGAATATCGTTGACAAGACCAAGAGATTGATGTTAGAGACATGGTATTCCTCTTCATATCACGGTGGAACAGAGTTATGAGATTTGGGAAGAAGGGAAATATTAGTCCAAGGTACATCAGCCCTTTTGAGATCCTTGATCGCTTTTGAGCAGTGGCCTATCGACTAGCATTCACACCAAACCTATCTCAAGTATATTATGTATTTCATGTATCATTCTTGAGGAAGTATATACTTGACCCATCATATGTACTCAATCCAAATGTGGTACCATTGGATAATGACCTCTCCTATGAATAGAATCTATTGAAGATCTTAGATCATAAAGAAACAGTTCTATAAAATAAGACAATACCCCTCATCAAGGTGTTATGGAGAAATCAAAATTTTGAAGAGGAAACATGGGAATCAGAGAAAGTGATGAAGAATAGTCACCCACATTAGTTTTAGTGTGGGAAAAATAAATTTTGAAGCTAATGTTTCTGAAGGGGGTAAGATTGTAACGACCAAAACTTTTATTAATGAAAATTCCTCTTGATCTAATTGAATGTATTATTATCTAAAATGGTTATATAACATAATTACTTCATTTATTATATGTTTCTCGATTTTGAAATACCATTAATAATTGTGACCATTTCTAATATAGTTGTTCAACAATGATCACATGATTAGTATAAATATAGGTCTTTAACAAATCCAATTTACTCTGACAGAGGAAGTGATGACCTCATCCAGTAGAATTTACCTATACGAAGCCTAATTGTCGAAGCTCGGAAATGAGGTGGCATCATTGGGATTACCTCTTGACGAAGCCCAATCTAAGCTTGAACACGTTAAACTCGAATGAACCCACTTATTGGAGAAGTGGAATTGATAGAGATTACCAACTGAGCGATGTTATCCAAGCCATCCCAAGAGTCTATCACCATCACATACCATACAATTAGATCCTATGTGGGTGTTATAAGGGTTTATGCAACAAGACCCTAACACTATTAATATGTGTATTATTTTTCTATAGAATAAATAATATACATCCATTTTATTATTGTTACTTTGTAAGTAGTTTTTAAAGTAAAAATACTATTTTTAGTTAATATTCAATTAAGAAATATATTTTGATGAATTAATGGATTTTTAATTAAATAATTTTGAATAAAATGTTATTAATATACTAATTATTATTAAATATAAATGATTGTATAATTTTTATGAATAAAATTGTGATTTTTAATATGGTTTGAAAGCCGTTTTTATAAAAACCCGGGAATTTTCGATAAATGTTAGTTTTTTTTTAATAAGTAAAAATTAATAAATATAGAAAATTATTTAGTTAAAATAAATATTATTTTTTGAATCCAGAAGTTGAAATTAAATAAAGGTAAATTTTTCATAATTTTCTGAGATAGTCGAAATTTTGGGTATAAAAATAAATACCGTTTAAATATATAATGTGTTTTATGACATCCTAATATCCCAATAGTGATGTAATAAAATATTATAAATGAGTTTTTAATAAAATAAATTTGTTATATTAAATATAATGTGATTTTATATTTGATTGACTAATTTTATGGTGCATGAGTGAACACTTCACGGCTTATAAAACACTTTAACATTTTAAATTGATTTCCTTGAGAGTGTGACTCATCTCCAAATTAGAAAACCTAATATTTTATGAAGTTATAACATTGGAATTATAAAATAATTTTTTCCACTCCCTTTTGGAAAAAACCATGTCCTGTTTTGTGGTTTTGATTAGTTTAATGTGTGATTCCCAAAACCTAAATAATAAATAACTCCCCCTCTTTTTCTATATAAAACCACCCAAGCTCCCACTTTCTCTTCACTGAAAGCATTTAGATCTTTAAAAAACTCTACTCCTCTCTCTATAATTCTCCCAAGGATCCCCATGATCCCAAAAATCCTCTCTCAAGCCTCTCTAAAGCCTTTGGAATCACACTTCCAAGTAAGGTATTTTTTTTCCTTTCTAATTTTTGTCCAAATTTATTTATGTTGTCATACCATTTAAATTTCAATTAAAAATTTTGGGGTATGATTTAAAACCTCCCAATACTTAATTCCTTATGTTATAATCATTATAGACCCCTTTATCTCTCATTAATGCCTCCCATGTACACATGTTACCATGCCGAAATTCTGTAAGGTATTTCTCTCTCCTCATTTACATTCAAGAAATTATTTTGTTTTATGTATATAAATGACATTAAATATGTTGGTACATGTATATATATGACCCCCTTACTGTCCATTTCATGTAAATATAATGAGACACCACTTACACTATCATCAACCATTTTTATGAATTCGTGTGTCACGCTGTTATGCTACCGAAATTGCACCGCAATTTTCCAACCCAAAGTCACTGGGTTGTGAATACCATGACGATTTCTCAATCAAGGATATTCACCTTTATAAAAATTTACTTATTGATTATATAGTTTTCATGTATATATTCCACATTTTTTATTGTGGAATAAATGATGATTTTTAATGAATCCTTGTTATATGATCCATGTGGCACACTTATGAATGAAATGAAATGATTATGAAGGGTGCACCCAGATAGCGCTCCAATGCATTGGGTAAAAATTAGTATCATGATAAATCAAGTGCAATGAGGGTTTAGACATTATATTTCAAGTGAAATGATGGTTTACTCATGCTCCATGTGCAATGATAATTGGCTCATGCTAATATAATGTTAAATGTTGATACCACATTTCCATGTTATGATAATCATGCTTCATCATCCATTTAAGTTCATATTTCTCTTATTATCCATTGATATGCCTATTGCCTAACATGTACTGTATTATTCATGTTATGAATTTTTTACTCCATTAATGGGCTTTACAGATCACCCTTTTCTTATGCATGTCCTCAGGTTATCCTATTCAATGCTAAGTATTAAGGAATGTGTGTGGTAATGTAAAAGATGATTTCAATAAAGATGTATATTTCATGTAATGATAATAATACCCAAATACACTATACCTCTCGATCTTCTATGTTGTATCCAGTAAATATTTTATGTAATTAATCATGTTTAAGTTTCAATTAAAAGAGAAGAGTTGTTATATGATAGCTATTATATCCTTTATATGGGTCATAATTCCCTTTCAAAAGTGTTGTTTATCTCAAATATTGGGTAGAAACTCAAAATATATGATATCCCTATTGTTTGGGAATTTTTGAATGTGTTTATGAAAGAGTTTCTTAGCCTTCCATGAAAATGTGATGTTGAGATCTCAATAGAACCCATAATTGGTGCCGCACCAATTTCATATAATCTTTATAGAATGGAATCTATTGAGTTACATGAATTCATGAAGAAAATCCAAGAAAAAATTGATAAGGGATTCATTCATCCAAGTCTATCACCTTATAGTGAACATATTCTTTTTTTTTTTTGAAAAGAAATATGGATAAATGAAACACTTCATTTATTGTATGTATCTAAACAAGATTAAAATCAATAAAAATTATCCACTTCTCCATATTGATGACTTATTTGATCAACCTTATTGAACTCAATAATTTTCCAAGACTATCATTCATTCTAGATATCATCAATTGAGGGTCAAGAAGGAGGATATATCCAAGATGACATTCTGTACATGGTGTGGACACAATGAACATAGATTCATGACTTTCAGTCTTAATGATTCCACTAATAACTTCATGGATTTAATGAATATATTCTTTATAAATTACATTTATTAGATTTTGGTAGTTTTTATAGAGGACAGTATTATCTACTCAAAGATAAAGGGAGAGCATGAAGACCACTTAATAATGGTACAAAAGGCCATAAGGAAGAATAAATGTATTAAAAATATACAAAGAGTGAATTTTGGATTCCAAACATTTCATTTTTGTGTCACATAACCTCAGGAGAGGGCATATTAGTAGATCCATCAAAGACCATGGCGATTGAATGTTGGCCCAAATCAACCATGGTGATTGGGATCCATAGTTTTCTTGGTTTATAATGATATTATCAATAGTTTCTTTATAATTTCTCATTACTATATAATCTTATAACCAATTTATCTTGGGAGGGATCCCCATTCATCTAGATAGATTAATGCGAGGAAAATTTCAAGGAAATGAAAAAAGGTTAGTTAATATACCTATTCATACATTACTTATTTGTGGAGAATGGTTTGTATTATATAGTGATTTGCCCAAGAAGGTTTTGGGATGTGTTATTATAAAAAATAACATTTTTATATCTTATTACTCATGAAAATTGAAGATTCATGAGAAATATTATCTAAATCGTGATTTTGTGTTAGCTTTGGTAATTTTTGAATTAAAGATATCGAGGCATATATTTATGGGGAAAAGTATGATATACGCACATATCATAAAAGTTTAAAGTATATATTCACATAAAAGGATTTGAACATGACCTATATAATATAGTTATACCTGATAAAGGATTATGATTTCTCAATACATTACCACCCTCTGAAAAAGAACAAGGTGGACTATGCTTTGATCCGAAAAGATCATACTATATTATCCACAATGTGGATAAAAAATATCCATTATTTATTTATTTTTAAAGTATGGATATGGAAATCTTGATGGAAGGAGAAATTTTTAGTCTTTCTCAATTTAATTTTCAACCATATACCAGAGTGAAGATTAAAGAGGCACAACATGAATATTTATAGCTGCAAAAGAATCATTTAAATGTTCTTGAGTTTTACCTTGATCATGATGGAATGATAAGATTCAGGAACTATGTATGCATTTTTTCTATACCAGACTTGAAAAGGGTATTGTTAGAGGAAGCTCCTATTTTTTCATTCTTTATTCAGTATGGAAGTATGAATATGTATAGAGATATTAAAGAATACTGATAGTGGGATGGAATGAGTAGAGATATCATAGAGTTTGTTTCTAGGTGCTTGGAATGTCAAAAATTTAAAGTTCAAAGAAAAAAGTATAAGGGGATGTTTCTTCAATTACTATATTGAGAATTCCTAAGGATGTTTTATAAAGAGAAGAATAGAAGGATAAGAGAGAATATCAAAATTAGATTTTACAGATCAGACTGAGATAATTAGAATGGAATTTCCAAACTGAGGCAGAAGCTATTCAAGAATGTTTCATTGGTATTTTGATTGTTATATTATCAAACAGAGAAATTAAATAAGGGAATAAGTATTGGAAATTGGACTATGTATCCTTAGAAATTACAGGGAGCTATTTCCTACTACTTGGTAGAAATGTGATAAATTTTTTAGAATATTTTATTTTTGAAAGTTAACAAGTTAAAATTGTAACATGTTTTCATGCAACTGGATAAGGTTTCTTAATTTGTTAAAAAACATGTATTACATCATTTCAGGCTACTTGATGAACATGCACTATTCTATTGAACTTAGTTCTAAAAAGGATTATGGGAATATCCTAATTTTTTTATCCACCAAAAGGATTGGTTTCTAGAGGATTGTGTGGTATTGGATTGTTTCTAAACCATACAAAGGACATTTTTACTCTTATTGAGTGGTGAACATTGTAAATTCTTGTTATTTTATGGATGAATGATTATTTTGTTTTAAGTGAATTGATTTATCTCTATTAGGCAGAGAAGGATGTTTCAAAAAGAAATAAACTGAAAAGAAAAATATATCACTGATTCACCCCCTCTCAGTGATACTTGATCCCTTTTAGGAAATTAATTGTGGTATCAGATATAAATTTTCCCTTTGTTTACTCTTTGATGAAGTTTTGAAATAAATTTTTTGATGGATAATCTCAATTGTGTGAATAGTGAGGGGATTCTGTTATTCAATGGTAAGGACTATCATAACTTAAAAGATAAAATGAGCCTTATCTTACGTATCTTGGGTATGATGCTCTTAAATCTACAAAATATGGAGTTACTCCTTTTGATGATAAAGTTCCCCTTATATATACTAATAAGAAGAATATTTAGAATGATGGAATAGATAAGAATGATTCACTATAATCACGTTATGAATGTTAGTTTCTAAGAGTAAAGAATATACTTACTACCAATGGTATCTGTGATATGTTGAAGAATATTTATGAAGGCAGTACCAAATTTAAAAATACAAAGTTAAAAATTTAGAGGCTGGTGTATAAAGATATCAATATGGTTGAAAATGAATCTGTTGGTGGCTTATTTACCAGGGTGAAAGACACTGTCAATACTATTTATGTCTAGGTGAAAAGTTGAAAGATTCTATAGTTTTTTAAAAGATATTGACAATTCTTCTCAATAAGATTGATGATAAAGTCTCTTCATCATAAGATATACATCTAAAATAATTTTCAAAGAATGATTTGCATTGTACTCTCATAACATATGAAATGATAAAGGAGAAAAAATATGAAATAAAAAAATTTGATCATGAAATTTCTTTCAAGGATGGAATGAAAAAAAGATTAGTTAGATTATTGAAGAAGAATAATCAACTAAATCTGATTCTGAAAATGAGGTATGTAAAATTCTCGATGAAGTTTTTTCCTTGTTTTCTAAAAGTGTGAAAAGTGGGATAAGTAAATATAAAGTGAAACTCCCCTTGAAGTGTTTTAAATGTTGACCTATTGGGCACTTTACTGCTTATTTTCCTCAAAGAAAAAAATAAGAGGATAGTGATAAAGATTAAAGAAGGAAAGGAAGATTATGGAAGAAACATGGTGATAAGGATATAACTTATTCCAAAGGGAATGATAAAAATTAATTAAATCCAAAAGAATATTTTTCTTATCTAAAGATGATGAAGAAGAAGGAAGTGAGGTTAAATTCAAAAAATCTATTGAGAAGGCTGGAGATAATACTATTATTTCAAAAATCAACAATGAAGAATTCAGAAGTAGTAGTTATAAAGAAGAAGTAAATCGATTTTAATTTAATCTTAATGCAGAACTGAAAGAATTTATGAGAAATTTTAGGAGACATAAAAAATCAACCAGAAAGTTGAAAATTGAAAATTATTCAACAAAATTTCTAGTATATCTTCCTAATGAGAATGTCAAGTTTTCAGAAAAAATTGATGATTTTAAAAAATATATTGAGGAAGAAACTAATCGTAATGAGCCTCTATAAGTTAACCCGAAATCAAAATAAGAAGAGTTGGAACTCATCCAACAAAAACATTTTAAAGATAAGTAGAGTGTTACAAGTTTTAGGAACTCTATTTCTGAATTTGGGGAATGATCTAGATTGGGTAAATTCGAGAAGGATAACAATTGAACTTCAAAGGTTGATAATACAAGATGAAATTTTTTTGAAGACAAAAGATTGGAAAATCATGAATGTGGCCAAGACCAAAATAGTGGATAATTCATAAGTTCCAAAAAATTCTATGTCCAAAAACTTTTCTATTACTTCTTATTCTAATAATTCTAAATAGGATACTGAGTTGAAAAAGAATATTTTAGTTTATAGTAGGAAGGTTGGAGGACAAAAAAGTTCTAATAATAAATATAAAAACGTTTTGGAGAAACATGGTCACAAATCTAGATAGTATGGTTGTTTCGGAGGCAAATACACTTTCTAAGGACATTACTAGTATTGTGGTAGATTTGTAATGACAAAAAATATGTGTTGGTTTAAACAAAAATATTACCAAAATTCCAAAAATTATTGAATTCAATGTTTGAGGGGATTCAATGGAAGAAGTAGGAAAATTTTATTTTAAAAAAACCTGATAAAGTTGTTGTAAAGGATGAAAATTGGTTCATACATCAGGAAACTATTTGTGAGATATGTGAAAAACATGGAAATATTGAAAAAGGATGTCTATTTTTAACCTGAAAAACAATGTTGGTAATAAATTATTTGAATATGGATGACAATAAAAATAAATGGAAAAAAAATATCTTATTGTTGAAACATATCACAAAGATAAAATGGAGAAAGAACTTGTATTTGTAGAGTGGGTATTGTTCTCATATTATAGGAGACCTAAAATTGTTGAAGAATGTGAAAGACTTCAAAGAAGGAGCAATGACATTTGGAAATGATGAATCACTCAGAATTAAATGTGTTGTATTATCCATCAATGGGGAATAAATTTTGAAATCAAAAAAGTTTTGTTTGTTGATTATTTGAAACAAAACATGCTAAGTGTTTCACAACAATATGATGAAGGAAAAAATTCATTTTCAAAAAAGTTAGGGTTGTTTTTAAAATAGAGGAATATGGAAAGATTTTTACAATAGGCCAACTTTAAAAGGAAACTTGATCCATGTTGGTTAGGATCAAAACTGTTAATTCCTGGGTATGGTAGAGGAAAATATATTATGGAATAAAAGTCTAGGATACATGTATTAGTGAAACATGAGAAATTTATCAAATATATATAGTGTTTGTGGAATATCGTATATGTTACGAAAAAGATATTGGGGTTGCACTATCTATCAGAAAGGACATATTAAGAATGATGTGAATAAAAAAGTCTACATTTTTTAAAAAGGATCCCTATAACTTATTCACTCGAATACATGTGGGATAATGATAATTCAATAAATTCATGGATATAATTACTTCTCTACTTTCATTGATGAATTTAATCACATTACTATTGTTATGTATATGAATCATAAATCATATTTTCTGAAAATGATAGAAAACTGTAGGAAGAAAGTTAAGAATGAATGTGAGAATTCAATAAATAAGTTGAGAAAAAAAAATTCTGAAGAATTAAAAAATAAATAATTTGAAAGGTATCTTGAGAAGGATGAAATTATCCAAGAGTTCAGTACACCACATACGCCTCAACAAAATAGTGTTTCTGAAATGAAGAATAGATTTCTAGTGGAAATGGAGAAAACTTTATTACTGGAGAATGGTCTCTATCCTTACTTTTGGAGGCAATATATTAACACTACTATTTATATTCAAAACCAATGTTTCTATAAGTTAGGTTTAGATATGACTTTATATGAAATTGAAAATGATAAAACTTCATGTTTGAATCATTTAAGTGTTTTTGGGAGTTCATGTTTCATAAAGGAAAAATGTGGCAACTTTGGAATGTTTTAGAAGAGAGTTGAAGGTGTAATTGTTCTTGGATATGCCTATGATAAAAGAGGATACTAATGTTTCAACAAAGAGTTGGGAATATTAGTTCACTCCATTGATTTGGAAGCTTTTAAAAATGCTGAGAATGATAAATTTAATCATGTATATAAGGAAAATGAACAAAATGAAAGAATTGTTGTAAAAATATCTGAGAAGGACAACAAAAATTATAATGCTACTCATGAAGAAGATACCAACTCATCTATTTATAGAGATGAGAAGGAAACTAAAAAATCTCATCCCAGGATGAGGAAGAAAGGTGGGGATCGAATAATTGTTGGTGATAAACATAAAAATGATAAATAAAAGAATAACATAAAAAGTTGTAACACTTATTTTTTTTTGTATTGACAAGTTGAGCTGAAATATGTGAATTAATATTTCAATCATCCACAATGGGTTTAGGATACGAATGTACAGCTGGTTCAGATAGAAAATAAAAATCAATAGGAACTCATGCCTAAACCAAATGGAAAAAATTTTATTTATACAAAGTGGGTTTTTTAGAAAATGTTTAATGAAGGAGGTAAAGTTATAAAAACCAAGTGAGACTAGTCTGAAATAGATACTCATAGATTGAAGGCATTGATTTTGATGAGACTTTTTCTCCTGTGTCAAGGTTGGAAACAGTCATAATCTTTATTGCTATTTCTACAAAAAAGAATTTGCAAAATATTTCAGATGTATGTGAAGTCCACATTTTTTAATGTGGATCTTGATGAAGAAGTGTATATTGAACATCCATGGGGATTTTTTATTTGTTAGGATGAACGTTATGTATAGAAGTTGAATAAATACTTATATGGGATAATTTATTATTGAAGGGAATAGTATTACAAATCAAATAAATACTTGAGGAAGATTAGTTTTAAGAAAGGAAGAGTTGATAATAATCTATATATCAAAAAAATCAATAGTTTTCCCTTATCATAATTGTCTATATTTATGACATTATCTTCAATTGGAATGATGAAACAATACATGATATATTTTCTGAAGAGATGAAAATGTTTTCTGAGATTTCAATGTTGGGGGAATGAAATTTTTTCTTGGGTTACAAATCTTACAAAAGAAGAAACACATTTTTATTTCTCATGAAAGGTATGATAAAGAACTTCTGAAAAAGTTCAGTACGGAAAATTGGAAACTAGATTCCAAATTTTTGTAGTGGGAACTAAGTTATATAAATCTGAAGAACCCAAGGAATTTAATTCTAAAGAGTTTTAAAAGATGATTGTATGTTTTTTATATTTTACTACCTCAGGACCCGATATTTTTTATTGTGTTACCTAATGGAAAATATTTTAGGGTTCTCCAAAATAATCATGTCTATTGGTTGAAAAAAATATCAGATATATCCAAGGTATAATATATTTTGGAAAAAGGTATAAATGCTTATAATATATAGATATTTTTGGGTATTCAGATGATGATTGGGTAATAAATACTATAAAAGAAATCCGTGACAAAATATATGTTTTCACTTTAAAATAATGTGATTTTATATTTATTTTATAAATATTTTAGGTATCCTTCAAACCCATTAATATATTTTATCTTTTTCAAAACATTTCCTTAAGAGTATGACTCACTTATATATATGAAATGGCATTATTTTTTTACATTCAGAATTTGGACTTATAAAATAATAAAAACCACTCCCATTTGGTAGAAACCATTGGAAAAATAATTAGGAAGGATTTTCTTTTTGTTATTTTATTATATAGTCTCCAAAACCTAGGTTTGATAAATGATAACGAATTCCCCACCCATTTCCCATATAAACCCACCCAATATCACATTTACCTTCACTAAATATCCTTTAAGAATTTACTTACTCTACACTAACCTCTCTAGATTCCTCCCAAGTATCCCCAAGATCTCAAGAAGCTCCTTCAATGCAATTGTAATCACACACTCAACTAAGGGATCCTCTATTTTTCCACTTTATTAAAGTTCCTTTATTATATTATGCCTTATATTTTTAAATAGAAATATTGGGATATGTAATTATATGTCTATATTATATTTTTTTGTCCAAAATACGATAGACCCTTTTCTCTCTCATCATCCCATTTTATGAATTTTTAGTGATTCTGTTATGCTCCCAAAATTTGACCACGATTTTCTAAACCAAAACAATTATGTAGTGAATACCACATGCATTTCCTATTAAATGTGGTCACCTTTATAATATTATAATTATTTGAATTGGGACTTAGATGTTTTTATTCTACACTCCATTATCATGGAATAAAATATGGCGATGAATGAATCCATGTTTCATGTTCTATGTGGCACACATAAGAATGAGAATGAAATTAAAGTTACGGGTGCACCCAAAATTATATACCACTCAAATGCATTGGGTAATGTTTAGTCTCTTGAGATGTCATGTTGGGGTAGGGAGTGAACCTGATTAACATATTGTAAAGTTTCTATAATTATATCGTGTAATTTATCCTTATCATATTTTAATGAAGTAGAATTTTGAGTTATTTCCATATTTCCCTTATTGCCTTTATAATTACCATGTCATATCATAACTTATTATTCATGTTTATGATTATTAATCATTTTTATTCCCCATTTATATTACTATTATATAACATGTATTACCTTATTCCATCTTTATTATGTTACTAGGATTTATAGCTCATCCATTTCTTATGTATGTCCCTATGTTATCCCATGGAGTATTAAAATCCATGGAATTTTAGAATCATGTTAAGGAAGTTTTCAACAAAGTTTTTGTATCCCATGTTCACGAGGTTATTCTATGTACCTAATTCCCAATGAAACAAGAATTATCAAAATTATGGGATGTATTATGTGTAATTTTATTTAATAAATTATGAATTAATGTGTAAAAAAGAGAAGTGTTGTTATAATTGGTATCAATGTAAAAGTTTAGTTATTTTTGTGATTTAGATTAGAAAACATTAGCGAAATCATTTTTGATAATACTGAGAATAATATAAAATCCCAAAATTTGGGTTAGTATAGTGTATGTACTTTATCAAGTAAATACATCCATGTATAGATACTACATGTGGATGTGGAATTGGAACATATGTGTATAGGGGTAATACCCGAAAACAACGCATTGAGCTAGAATCGACTGGGAACTAGTTCTTGACATCGGGCCTTGTTTCACACCTGGTTTGACACCGGCAAGGGATATGATTTTGTAAATTCATAAGAACAGTATTATCCATTATTAATGGAACACAAAATTCTTATAAGAATATATGTTGGTAAATACATCATGGATAACACAGATTAATGCCTATAAATTCATAAGATAAGGAAATACTTATAATTTTTAAGTTATCCCTTAAATGTCATTGGATTCCTATTTATGTGTCTAATAGTTTATAAATATTGATCCATAAATGTCAGTTTAAACTATTAAGTGGCTATAAAGATATAGAATTCAGTTGAAGTTTAGATTTTGAGGACACAATTTATTATAGGGGAAGAGCATAACACCTCATGTTTTTATTAGAGAATAGTATATTCAATTGTGTAAGTGATACACTATACCAAACCCCTAAAAAATGATTATTTAAATATGATAATTTTATCCTTTAATTAAATTTTCCGATATTAGTAGGATTTACTAATTTATAAAATATATATTTTTATCCTATATGTATTGAAAAATCATTAGTAAATAATAAATTAATTTTTCATAATTCCTTTTCGTTCTTTAAAATATGTATTCTTAAAAAATAATTTTTATTTATTTGTATAAAAATATTAATTATTTTTCATAAAATTATTAAAATTTATTTGTTAAAAAACTCAATTTTTATATCATTATATAAAAATCAACATAGGGTGAAATTTTGGGTTTTTTAGAAAATTTAGATTTTTCAGTAAATAGTAAAAATTCCTTTTTATGTAAAATTTTTATTTATTTTCATAAATGAATTAATTTGAAAATAAAATTATTAATTAAATTTTCTTTATAATTAAAATAAATATTATTTAGTTATATAAAATTAATTAAATTTAAAACATCGTTATGATGGATTAAAATAAATGTTTATTTTTAGGATTGAAACCACATTTTTTCTAAATACTTTTTTTAAAATTATTAATGTTTATCCATTTTAGTTAATTAAAATAACCCATAATGAGAGATTATCTAGATTAAATTTTTAGATTTTATATCGATTTTTATTAATTGAAATTTATATAATGAAGTTCACTAGTTATTGGTTTAAAGTAAAATAAACTTTTACTTAAAAAAGGTCTTTTTAGAAAACCACATTCCATAATGTTTTTGGGTTTTTTATTGAATTAAATTCCTAAAACTATGTGAATGTATTTTGATACATTGGATTTCATAATTTTAAAAATCATAATTAATATTAGGTAATAGGTTCAACATAATATTTGAACACTATGGCTAATAATTGTAGTAAATATTAATTACCACGGTAAAAGGAATGTCGGGTAAATATGGGCATAATTAATTTAATGAAGTCTAAAAAAAGTAACCCTATTAATATGAATACATCTATTTCCATTAATTTAATATTATTAATATACTTTTTTCTTATTTTTTAATTTATAAATGTTTAAATATTTAGTTTAATAATTTTTTTATTTTGATACAATAAAACAAAAATTATATTTTTGGGTAATATTCAAGTTCAATTAAGGATTTTATTTTGATAAATTAATGGATTTTTGAAATAAAGAAAATTTTAATAAAACATTTTTATAACATAATTTTTACTAAATATAATTGATCATTTAATTTTTATGAAGTCAAATATAGTTTTTATAATTTTTTGAAAACTGTTATTGTAAAAAAACCCCAGTATTTTTCAATAAATGTTAACTCTAATTTTAAAATTGAAAATTGAAATATTTAGAATTTTTTTGATAAAATTAATATTATTATTTTTGAATCATATCATCTAAATTATCCAGTGATGAATGTTACCAAATTTTTTGAGACAATCAAATTTTCGGTAAAAATCAAATACCATATAAATATACAGTGTGTATTATGACATCATAATGACCCAAAAGTGATGTAATAAATAATATAAATGGTATACACGTCAAAATATATATGTTAACTTTATAATAATGTTATTTAATGTTTATTTGATTAATTTGATTAATTATTTTATTAATCCTCAAAAACCATTAATATATTTAATGGTTTTAAAATGATTTTTTAAGAGTATAATTTACTTACACATAATCAAGAGTATTATTTTATTAGATTTGGACCTTGTACATATTAAATAATAAAAAACACTCCAATTTTTTAAAAACCATGGAAAAACCATGGGATGTTCTATGGTTTTGGTTTTTTTATTATATAGTGTCTGAAACCAAGGTTTGAGAAATGATAAATAATTCCCCACTCATTTCAGATATTAAACCACCCAAGATCCCAATTATCTTCACTAAAATTTCGTTTAAAACATCTATTATCTTACATCTTCTCTCTATAGTCCTCCCAATGCACCCCCACTCTCTAAAGAAGATCCTCCCAATCAATTGTAGTAACACACTCATGTAAGATATCCAATCATTCACCTCTTAGTTAAAGTTTATTTATTATATTATACATCCTATTTCCAATTACTATTGTTGGGATATGTCTTTCCATTCCCCTATTACTACCCAATTTATGTAAAAATTATTATATACCCCTTTCACTATCATAAACCCATTTTATGAATTATTAAGTGATGTCGTTATGTTGCCGAAATTTCACCATGATTTTACTTGCTAAAACAACTATGTAGTGAATAACATACCCATTTACTATCAAGGGAGTTCACCTTAATAAACCTATAATTCTTTGACGTGGTACTTAAATTTATTTTTCCCACACTCCTTGATCATGGAATAAAATATTATGATTTATTAATCCAGGTTGTATGATCTAGGTGGTACACTTAAGAATGAGAATGAAATGAAAGTGATGGGTGCACCAAAAATTATATTGTGCTCCAAAGAATTGGGTAATGTTTAATATCATGAGAAGTGATTTTGGTACAATTAATGAAACTAATTCCATAATGGTTCTTTTCCACACATATTTCTTGTTTTTATCCTTAATATATAATTATGATTCCTTGTTTTAAGTGGTTTCCATAATTCCCATGTATCTTTTATCATTATCATGCTATATCTTACCTTATTATTCCTGTTTATGATTATTACTCCTTTTATTCTCTATTTATATGCCTATTGTCTTAAATTTATAACCTTATTCCATGTTTATTTCATTACTGGGTTTTATACATCACCACTTTATTATATATATCCCAAAGTTATCTCATGTTTTTTTAAAAGACATGAAATTTTAGAAGCATGTTAAGGATGTTCTTAATAAAGTTATGGTATCCAATGCAAATGATGTTATTATATATAGTTAATTCACAAAGACAGAAGAATTATTGATATTTTGGGTTGTATTGCATGTAATTTTATTTAAATAAATCCTTAATTAATGTGTAAAAAATATAAGGGTTTTTATAAATAGCTAGCTCACATAGGCTTAGAATTGTGGATAAGAAATCCATAGATTGAGGTTAAAAATTCTAGTGATTTATGAACTATGGATGAAAAAAATGGGGATATTATTGGGATTAAATTGGTTATAAGATATTTTTATAATCCTAAAGAGGTTTTTGAAGAAATTATTTTCTTTTTTTTTCAAATAAAAGAAACCCATAAATGTTGTAATTGCTGAAATTTGGAATCACGACCAAAATCAGTCGATTGGACTGAATTTGCTTAAGAAATTCCATCAGGTTGAGAAGAAGTTTTCAGGATGAAATGCCTCATTAGACATTCCTTGATTCTAGAATGAAAGGAAGATAATAATGAGTAGCTGTATTAGAGTCCACTTGGCTATAATGAAAACGTTTTCTATTTTTTCTATTTTCCATTTCACAAAATTCATAAGTCGTCTAAGAAACCTGTGGTTCTTGTCTTATGATGGAAATAGGGAGAGATGGTGCTACTAATCGTATATATGATTCGATGGAAGGAGATATATTTATATAAGAATGGAATGTTAGATTACTTTCAATTATATTTCAAACAAAGAATTCCTGGCTTAGTTCATCATTGTGAGTTCAGCGGACACAAATTTTTTTGAAGGATGATAAGGTTTATCAAAACATGAAAAACCTAAGGTGACAGTTTTTGGTCAGAAAAACAATCCATGTGAAAAAAATATTTAAATAAATAATATGGTTTTTATCGTAATCATAAAACTAAAGAAGTTGATAAAGTTAAAGCTACTGGAATCATTCCCTTGGATGTGGTGTGCCACCAATCATTAGAGTAATACTAACATCGATAATAAGACACATTGATGGTTGAAAAATGAAATATGAGGTAATTTTTTTATATTGGCAGTTGTAGAGACCAATGAAATGGAAAAGAAAGTGATTTTCTGGAGACCAATGAAAAATGGAATTAAAGATCAATCAAAAATGTAGTCAACCGTTTTCATCAGACTAAATTTTGTGTTTTATATCAAATGGGAAATGATAAAATGAAGTTATGTTTCCTTAAATAGAAGTGCATTAAGAGAAAGGAGAATAGTGATTAGTTTAGAATTGGGTCAAGAAAATCAGACTGGAATTGTCACCAACTATCATAGTTAAGTAGAGGCTGATCCATCAAGCACAGAATGACACCGATAAAAGTCATTGGATTAAAGACACCATTGAACATATGATCATTGGTCTAAATAAAAGAAGAAATGAATAACTGATTAAAGTTGTTTTACAAGTGTTTCTAAGGGGAGATCACACTTTGATGTGTTTAGAGAAAAAAAAATTATATACTTTGAAGCTGATGATAAAATTTTACAGAGGAAGTATTAGAATATTTAGAAGTTGTGACTATTTTTATGGAAGAATTATTTCAAAGACTTATAGTTGGTACTGAGAATTATAATGATAAGTCTTCAGTTATGATTTATTTGCATGTTGGTTAAGAAAATTAGAGTTTCATTATGTGTTCATCATAATGAGAATATCAATGTGAAAATGATAATTTGAATGAAGAATGTTTAGAATGTTTGAAGCGAGTTTAATTAATGAGATGATTGGAGAAGGTTCAAGAAAAAATGATAAGAGTTTAGAAGTGATAAAGAAGTCAAATATATCTATGAAATGTAAGGAAAATTTATGTTTCGGGAAACTTGGTAGACCCTGAAATGTTTTTATAGTCCTTTATATACTGTAATTGGATCACCTATAAATTTTGTAAGTTCTTGGTGCTTTCTAAAATAGATGTACTATTCAATAGACAAGGTGGTGTGATAAATTTTCTAGAGAGAAAAATTTTCTAGATTGAGAATTATTGTGGAATTTATCGAAACTAAAGAAGAAAAATAGAATAGAGAATATCATAATCATAGTTTCAAGATTAGATCATGAAAATAAGACTCGGATTTCTGAACTAAGGTGGAAGTAGTTTAGAATTTTTTTCAATTGTATTTTTAATGTTATATTACTAGAATGAGTAATAAGATTGGGGAACCATACTTAGAAATCAGACTAAGTATTGTTATGATTCCCAAGATGATCTTACCTTTATTGGATAAGAAAGTGAAGAATTTTTTTGAAGGTTTTATTTGTGAAAGTTGACAATGCTATATAGTAACATGTTTTGAAGTAATTAGTGAATGTTTCTTAACTTTTTATTAAACTTTCATTACATCATTTCTTTCTATTTAAAGAACATGCACTATATTATTGAACGTAGTTATACATGAGTGTAAGGGAATATCCTACATGTTTTATCAACCCCAAATGACTTTTTGGTAGTTGATTTTGTTGTATTGAATTCTTTCCAATCCATACCAATGATATAGACACTCTTTTTGAGTAGTGATCCTTGTCAATTCTTATGTTCCTATGGATGTGTGATAGTTTGGTTTTTAGAAAGGTTATAATTATTTAACATGAGGTAAAATTTGTTTGAAAAATCAAGAAACATAATATAAAATGATATCACAAATTCAACCATCTGCATAATACATGATCATTATTGGGAAATTACAATATTGATAATAAAAAACGTAATTTTTACTAATTTTTATATATGTTTGGAAAATACTACTTTCTAGAAAGACTTGATTTTTATGTATTTTTTTGGACTATTATAAAATTAAAAATTAAAAATTTTGGAAAATTATTTTTATAAGATAAACTGAATCTTTAATTTAGAATTTCAAAATTTTTTATTTTGATGTTTTTGGATTTTTCTGAAATGTTTTATTTTTTGATGAATATTGAAAAATACCGAATCTCAATTGAAAGATGATTTTTCATCTATTTTATTTATATAGATACATATAAAATTGGTCTTAATGTATAATTATTATAATTATAAATATTTTAATCAAATTTATTTCATTGGAATCAGTTTCATAATTCAACCAGATATAGAAACATTTTGAACTCCTTAACATTTTCTCTTTAAATAACTGCTTTCTCAAAATGTCTGCAAGATTAATGTTAAATTATAATTTTCCAATTATGTGGAATTAATTTGAAAAAATTGTTATCATATTTGGAATAATAATAAATTTATAATTTATAATAAGACTGAATTTTTTTTACCAAATTGATTAGTGAGATAATTTAAAATTAATTCAACCAATTAGGGAAAAACATGATTATTTGGTTGTAAAATGTTAAATATAAGGTTTAGATGTTATCCAAATATTGTCAAACCCAAATTTTATGTTCATATTTAGGACTTTTAACTTTAATTATTGATATTTACCCTTTTTTGATAGACTTTACATGAATAAACGATGGTGAAATTCTCTCTTTTAAAAAAATTTCATTAGTGCCACTCACCTCCATTATAAAAAGCTACCCACTCTCCCCCTCACTACACACCCTCAAAACCAATTTGGTTTAGACAATTAAAACACAAATAAATTATCCAATTATCTCATATAATCCTATAATACATACTTTGGTCATAAAGACAACCAAAAAAGTCATTTTGGGAAAAAGAAAATAAGATACCTGAAGAAGAGGTCATGTTCATCAATGAAATTTTTTGTTTTATTTCTTCCCCAATCAACATAAATTAATTTTATATAATACTTATATAATATCCTTAGTATATTACATGTATTATATTTTTTAATGTTACATTTATGACCTAAAAACCAAAACACATATATCAATTGGGTTATAAAATCATCATTTGTGTGTGTGATGGACTGCCACCTCCCAAACTGACGTTGTTAATTTTTCCATTAACACCTCTCAAGATTAAACTTAATGATGAAATTGTTGTTTATATATGATATATATATGATATTTTGGATTCATTTATTAATCTTGAATTATATTATAACACATGCCTTTATGCATTCCATTTTATGAGAATACAATAACGTCGTGTGTGTGTGTGTGTACTGCCGACTATCGCCTCACGAAGAGAAGTGATTCATTAATGATTTACATGGAATATATTAAGGATGAGATTAATTTTTATATGTGGAATATATTAATGAAATTAAACAATAATGATTATATATATATATCGTATTTACTTTTCATTGTTTCAATATGATGATAAAATGGAAACAACGTTCATGCATAAATATGACCGACCATCACCATGAATGATGTATTTAATTTCCTATCACTAAATTTTATGGATTATACATATGATATTTTATATCATGGTTATCATTTTGGAGGTGATTAAATCATTATTAATGGAATATATTAAAAAATATGTGAAATCAAAACATTTATGAAAAAAGCGGTTATTACACAAAACGCAACTTTAGTTTGGATATGTAAATAAATGGGTAATAAAAGGTCATATGAAATTCATATATGATTATATATATATATATATACGAATATGTTACCATGATATATTTACAATAAAATTATATTTATTATATAGTAAGGTACTAGATTGGCACCCAAAAGACCCAGGATCGAATCCGTGCATGGACGAATTTTTGGGGGTACTGTAGTAGGGAACTGTACTGGTAATGTAGCAGTAGAGAATTGTAGCAGTGGTGGAACTGTAGCAGAGGATTCACTATTGTAGGAAATATAATAGGCGGATATTATAGCAAGTACTGTCGAAGACTGTGCACTATAGAATTACTCTTCACTGATGGCCCCTTTGGAAAAAAAGGGCTCTCAGACCTTGTATTCAGACCACTTGGTCTTGAGATTTCAGACTATGTAATGGGTCTCCCTCTAACCAGTTAGAAATAACTCTTTTATTTAAATAAAAAACGAGTCTTTGGCCCCAAACTTTAATAAAATATTGGATGTTTGAATGATTATGATGAGATTCAAGACTTATAGTATGGAGTTCCCATCTAACATTTTACTTTTGTGAGACACATGGTATATGTTCCAATTATTTCTTCTATATTTTGTATATAAATACCACAAATATATTCTATTATTCTTGTAGTTAAAATTTTTGGTATTCACATATCTATTTTAGGACTGCACTTTTATAGGTTCTATATTTCACAAGTTACCAAATCAGTAAGGGAATTTTATCTCAATTTTCCTTCTATGAGATATACATTATGATATGCGCATATATTCTTTTATTGGGTGTATATGTATCCCCTTTGACATTTAATATCATTAACTAGTTTAGTACCACTATTTTTTACATTACATTGTATGTTATTCCTTCATGGGGCTTACAATTTAGTGTCACCGACGTGGTAAGGATGTTATGTTATAATCTCCTCATTTATTAGGATTATTTATGACTTCATGTCCACTGATAAAATATCATTATCTAACTCTCATGAATTATAAATAATTATTTTATCCAATTTTTATTCATGATATCTATAAGTAATGGAACTATTTCCCAATATTTTTTAATTAATATAATTAACTAAATGTTTTTATGAAAATCGACATTATTTCTCTCTTCATTCAGAAATCTATTTTCTTTAAAAACAATGTTTTATAAAAAAAATCAAATTTTTTTATTAATATTTTATGATTTTTTTAATAAAAATTACCAATTTTTTACTTTTAATCATTTCAATGGAATCATCATGTCATTTTCTAAAACAATGCTTCTTTGGATTTTACTGAAAATGTGAATGGAATGTCAATATTAATATGTAAAACATGGACCTAAATTTCTAAACATCATGAACCATAATTTCATAGAATATTCTATTATATTTTTTCCATATTAATTTCAAAGAAAATTTTTTTCAAAATATTTTATGTTTTAGAAAGAGTTTATTTAAGAAAAATGGATATTTTAATAAAAAACGTTCTTAAATGATCTTTCAAAATTATTTTCCCTATTAGATAACATCTATTGGAGTTATATATTCCTTACAGGGATTTGATCCAAGAATAAAATTCATCTTATTTATCTGAATGGTTTATTTATTGTGGAAATTTTTTTATGAAACCTGTTTTTTTTCATAGGTTATATAATGATAAAACACTTATGAAACCCGCTTATTTTCATGGGCTATGCTATGATAAAATTATTATGAAACATGCCACTTTTCCATAGGTTATCACACAATGATGTATTTATGATACCCATTTCATTTAATAGGTTATGATATGAATAATTATTATGTCATGTGGCACACAAAAATAATATTTTAATTATGTTTTGGGTGAGTCCTATATTTTTCTATAATGCATTATGTAAATATTTAAAACTCTTGAGATAGAAAATAATAGAATGGGGTGTGAAACAAGTTCAGTAATATAGGGATGGAATGTGAAGTGAACTTGGTTCAATAATACAGGGATGGAGTGGTGAGTAAACCCAATTCAATAAAGGAATTTTTTCTTCTATGATGGAATTGGAAGTGCACATTGAATAATATGGAAATAGTTTTTTATTGTTATGTGCATGACAGAAATTCCTTGTCTTATTCTCTCATGAATTATATTCTTTGATTCAATTATGACTCATGTATTATGAACTTATATTATTGATTCCATGTGTTAGGAATGTGATATTTGAAAGACATGTCATGACTTTCCAATATCATCCTCATGTTCTCATACCCTTATATGTATGATATACTTACATATCTCACTTTCTTACCCTTAATGAGCATCTATTATTACCTTTTCTTATGTTTCTATTCCCCTGGATATGATGATTCGTGTTATTTATGGTATGTCAGAGAAGGGTTATAGTAATGAATATTGTAGAGGGAGATGATTTTTCTTACTTATTGATTAGGGTTTATGTTTCCATGTTTACAAATGCATTAAACTAGTACGATTCGTGAGCATGAGTTTATTTAATGTAATAAATATTCCAAAAAAATATTTAACATATATGTATGAAAATACTGGGTCCTTATAGATCTCGTGTGATTTATTGGGATGAATTGGAGGTTGATCCTGATGAAACCATTATAGAGAAGAATATTCTAATATTAGGATATCAGAATAAGGTTATTCATTGTAAATAAATACCATTGTTTTGTGTTATTTGGAAGTGTGGTGGTGAGGGTCATGAAAAATGAGAGTAATAACATTTAGAGAGGGATCTGTGGTCTCTCCCATTTTCTTTTAGGAATATCTATGGAATTTTTGTGGGATAGTAATGGAATTTTCGGGTGTATCTAACACTAAAAATATCAATGGTATATCTATTTTTGTGATTTCATTTGTCTTTTGGGTCATTATAGAGTTTATGGGTGTCAGAGTTTGAAAACCCAATTTTTTGGGGAAAATACACACATTAACATGATTAGAAAATGATTTATATAACCAAGAAGCAAACCATGTGAGGGTTCTAGTATTTGGGATAGTTCACTATTTCAGGGTCTAAGAATGGGTTTTCAAACTATTCATGGACCACAATTAACTATGCAACGTGATTTTTGGGGAGACAAAAGTCCACGTATGCTTGAGGCATGGTTTTCCAAACCACGCAGCCAAACATATTGAGTTTTCTATTTCATTAATTTTTTTCATTTTTACACAAATTCCCTTGATGTATTTTTATCCTTGGAAATATTTTATTCTCTTGTAAAAGAACATCCCAAGTCCCATGTCATTGGAGATTCTCCCCCTCAATTTTGTTGGATCCTCCTGGGTTTAATGTTGTTTTAGATTAAGGTAAGTCTTAATAATTGATCTCTCTTTATCCATTTGTACTTTTGTGGGTTTTCTTCCATTTACGTGGATGTGTAGAACCATAGATAGTAGTTTAGCTAAACCTAGGTAATTTATTTGGTGTTTTGTTTTGATTTTATAAGTATGAGGTCTATGAGGACTTTTGTATCCTATATCGTGTGTTTTTCATCAAAGGAGAGTAATTTTTAACCATTTTTATGGTAGATTTATCTATTTAAGTGTTTTATTTTCAAGGATTAAATATAAATTCTCAATCACCTTTGGTTTATGTTTTTTTAATTTATATTTAAAGAATTCATGATTGATGTATATTCATTTTTTGACACGATCCATGGTTTGAGTTGGGAATTTGATGATTAAAATGAGTTTTCTTAATAGGGGGTAACTTCAGTGCACTCTATGTGTTTTAAAAAAAATGGGTTTGTGGTTAAAAATGTATTTATAAAGTGATTTTAAAAATTATTTCTCCTTTCAAAAATGTTTTTTATAATGTTGGAATGTTTTCTTTATTAAATATTCTTGTGAAATAGATTTTGAAGTGTAGAACTTATGATGTTATTATGATTGTATTTGGTAGAATTTGGGAATACCTATGGTGTGAGTGGGGGTTTTCCAAGGGACTATAATAGCCTTTTATAGGAATACCGAGAGAGATTTTATTATTTTTCTAAGGGACAATGAGACCCTTTGGTAGGATGACTGAGAGAGATTCAACTTTTTTGGCCAAGTGATCATAATTTATCATTAAGATAGACCCTGGGAATCCCATTGGAGCTTCCACTTTTTTAGCTTTCTAGAAAACATTAATTTAGTTTCACTCACATTAGGTCATTATGGGTAGATCCATTAGTGAAAAGTCCTCATTTTTAGTTGATCTTTATGCTTTTATACATCATGTTGGTGCTATATTTGATTTGATATCATGTGTCATTCCAATTCCCATTTATTTTGATATATAATTAGGTTGATTATTTCTACCCATATTATAAATTTATTGGGTTTATTAAGCATGTTTTTCTATATAGACACATTTCATTATTTGAACCATGATGATTTTTAAAAAAAATAGTTTTGATTAAAAGGACAAATAGAGGGATTTCAAAGGACTTGTTAAAATAAATGTCTTTCAATATGAAATGGTTTTAAAAAATAAGTCTTCAAACTAGTTTATTTGTTTTATTTTCTAAAATCCATAAAGAAATTCATGGGGGTATACTATTGGTCATTGTTCCTCACACCCTACATATTCTATTAGGAGTATATAGACATTGTTTTATAGGAAATATGTAAATGAGAGTACAATATGTTTATTGGTGTCACCTATTGTCTTCCACCACACATGTTTTTGATATAGGAGACATGGTTTCACCGGGTTATCTATTGTGGATTGATTTTCAACTTTCTATTACCTTTGGGATGTATTTATAGGCCATGTTTGGTACTTCCCAGGGATTGTATTTTTTGAGCTTTGAGTTGAGATACCATTTTTATGTCTTGTTATGACATCTAATTCGTATGGTGTTGTGATGTGGTTCTTGGTGAATTATTTATTCATTGATGTGTTACATTGGTTAGTTTTTTTATTTTTTTTACTCATATTATTTTTCTATGGAAGTACCATTTCATGGACGGATCATGCCAGTTTTCCATGGGTGAAACCACTCCAAAGATGTTGTTCATCATAACCAATCTTACCTCTATCCCACGATAATATAGACATGCTTTGGGCTATGTGGGTTTATATCATGGGTGACATGTCATGTCGACTTGGTTCAGTTCATTACATAATATAACCGGTTTTTCATGATATATCATTCATGATAGTTGCATCACTTGTGTCATCAACCTATATTCCCAAATCACATTCGTTATGATTATAGAAAAGAACATATGGATAAAAATGGCATGACAATGTACTTAATTATGAAGTTATATTCACATAAATGATCCTAATATATCTACTTCCACCAAAGAAAATAAAAAAGAAATTCCTTTCTTGAATTATATATTAATTTCATATCACTCGTGATGAACCCAATGTATCCTAGTTATCCATGGGAATATATCATCATTGCTTGGGGAAATACTTCAAATCACACAACTCATGATATACATTATTAGATATTTTAAATTCTAATTATCATCACACATGTTCACATATTGAAACATATAATGAAAAATAGAACATGTGGATTTATTACTAGAATGTCTATTCTTATATCATTCTCTCTTAGATATTATCAAGGCATAACATCAAGAGATGTAGTCTAAATGTTTTATGAGAATCCTACCCCTGGTAACATGAATCATCTCTTTTCTATATAATTATTTCATTGGTCTATTAAAGGTATACTATTATAATATTATCACACTGCTTCATGATTCTCACCATATAGGGGACCTTCCAAAACCTTTCACTGTGAAAATACCCAAAATACATTATCACGTACAATGTCACATATAATAATGATCATGTTTTGAGAAGTACCTTATTAATAATGAATTCTATGAATTATATGTAAAGGAAATTAGTTGGTTCTATGGAACTAACCCAAACAATACATTTCAAAATTACTTATATTATATGTGTTTTAATAGCCAACGATGGGTGATGATTAGATAAAATGGTTAGGAGAAACTCAATATTGGGGATATGACTATTATGAAGAAAAATATGATTTTCCTATTCTTAGATAACATAGTGAGATTGATATCTTAATGAAAACTATATTTTGAGTCTTATTTATCTAATAGATACTATTAGTTATTTTCATTGTTTACTGATAATTAAAATTATGAGGTCCAAATTTATTTAATGAAGTGAGAATGTTGCACCATAGTTTTTATAAAAAATTTCATTCCATAAACTATATGTTCTTTATTTTTAATTTTTTTATTCTTCCAAAATAATTGAACTTCATTAGAGATATGTCATATAAGAAATGAAAAAAATTAAAAACAATTTATTCAAACAAGATGGTACATTAAAAAAAGTACATGAAACCATGTATTATATCTATGGATGATTACATTCTATAAAAGTTCAAAAATTAAAAAGGAATAAAAAATAGAAAAGTAAAATATTTTATCAACAAGAAGATTATGTACACCATATTTATCTTTGAAAATTATTGTTAATAAAAAATTATAATTATAAAAATATCATGGAAGGTGAAATAATTTTGTAAAGTTGTAATTAGAAGTTAATGGGATGAGATGTGTGATTTTAGATGTTATAATTGAATCAATTATTTAGATGTAATTGTGGTAATATTGTCATTATATGACTATTAAAAAATATATATTTTCATTTGATATAAAAATAGTAAACATGTTGCTAGTTTTAAATTATAGGTATACCTAAACTATATTTAGATGTTAAATTTTTTTCATTATAGATAATTAATTTGAAATAAAATAACTGACTTTGGAATTGAATTAAAACATATTAATTCATTTCTGAAAATATATTTTATTCTTAAAGAATTATTTTTATAAAATAAGAATTTCATAAAATTTATTACATTTAAATAATTATATCAATAAAAAAATTGTTAAATTTCAAATAATAACTAGTAAAATAGATTAATAACATCTATGAAATAATTAAGTATTAATATGGAATGTACACTTAATTATTCAAGACTAAACAAAAATGTATCGTTTAAAAACATTCATATTATATATTATATGTTTTAATTAAATTTTCAATTTATCGAACTTAGAATATGAAATTTAATAAAAACTATTTTTTATATAAAAAAATGTATAAAAATTCATTCATTGATTAATAATTATTTAGTAATAAATATAAAATCATTTACTGTTAGAAGACCCATTTTTCAAAGAATGGGTTTTCTATATATTATGTATTTTAAATATTATAAATTAAATTGGTCTCTATTAAAAAGCTATTTTAATAAAATGAGTTCTTTATATATATATATATATATAAATAGAAAGTACACACATTCCAATTATTATTAATTTATAAGGAATAATAGAACATTCACTTTTATGATTATGAATATATTTTTTTTAAATAATTTTATACATTATGCATTTTTACTCTAAAAAATTAAATATATCATGGTCTAACGAAGATTCTATTAAAATTTATTTTTTATAAGCATAAAGATTTATATTAATAATAATTTAATTAGTAATTGATATGATATTGGATTCAGAATGATTAAATTATAAAAATGAAATTATTTTAAAAAACATTTTTTTATATATTTGATGTTTTAATTTTAAATTTTAAATTATCTTATATATAAATTTAATTAGATTAAATTTATTTTAAATTTTAATGTAACTTATAAGTTTGGTAATAATTATAATTTTAGTTTTAATAATAAAAATAAATTACCAAGGTAAAAAGTTGAGTTACCATAGTAATGATACATTTATTTAAAATTGTTAAAATAAGTGGTGAGGACCTACAATTTGATAAAAACTTATATATTAAGCGTTTTTAGATATTATGAAATAAACATATCCATTATTTTTTACTTTTTATCCAATTTTGTTTTAAAAATGACAACCTTGTACATTATGGAATGAATATTTATCGAAATGCCACTCAAAACTGAACTATAA